>CM057453.1:570435000-571060000 GCA_016271365.2 Neoceratodus forsteri
TGACACTGGCAACATGACAGCACATTTCAATTTGTGGACAATTTTGTTGAAAAATGCCAATGTTATTAAGGTGCAAAAATTCAGATTTAACATTGAAAGTTGTACAACCCTAACTATAAAGGTGCTATTGTACCTTTATAATATATATATATATATATATATATATATATATATATATACTGAATATATGTGTGTGTGTGTGTATAGAGGATATACAATGGCCTGTGTTCAAATATGCCATTTATTTCCCTGAGTGAGGGGACTGGCCATAACTCATGAGTAGCAAAGCCACGAGTGAGTTATGAAAGTCCTGCCACCTCAAGAATGGAAATTAATGGCATATTGGAACACAGTCCATGTTCTGTGTATATAATGTCTGTGTTCTGTGTGACAATTAAGGGCAGAGTCATTGTGGGATTGGCATAATGTACTGTCAGTCAAGTCGACTGTGATGTAGACAAGTGAAAAATAATCAGTGTAATATACCCACTGAGTGAATAACATTGTTTATCTTTCACTTGGGTCAGAGTCTTCAGAAAATAATGCATTTATTCAAGTAGTGGAATCCCTACATACATTGTATACATATATGCATATATATATATATATATATATATATATATATATATATATATATATATATATATATATATATATATATATGTATGAGACACACACACACACACACACACACACACACACACACACAGAGTGGCGTCCCCCAGGATGAAACCCACTTTTAAAGCACTCTGCAGTATGCTGCAGCAGACCTACTGAATAAAGCAATGTAATTTCAATGACAATTAGTCCCTTTTGTCATGCAGGAAACTGTAGCATTCATTTCATCCTGGCAGTGTCACATTTTCCTGAATGACAAAAGGGACTAATTGCCATTGAAATGACATTGCGTTATTTAGTAGATCTGCTGCACTATTATGCAGAGTGCTGCAAAATGCTGCAGAATTGGGTTTCATCCTGGGGTACACCACAAGATATATATATATATATATATAGCAGGTGTCAGGATAAAACGTGGAGCATAACTCCGTTTATCTGAGTCACTGTGTGGATAAATGGGGGATGTTGTAATCACTATGAGAATAACTTCAAGTTTATCCCCATAGTGATAACATCATCCCTCATTTATCCACACAGTGACTACGTCACTCTCCCCCCCTCCCACCGGCACTACTTCCACGCCCTTTCACTTTCCCAGATCTCCATTTTACCTTATGCAGACACACAGGAGCTCCTTCAAAACCAGTCTACAAAACAACCTGATCTCCACCTCTACACTCGACAGCCATATCACCAAAAGTAATGTAAAACTCTATCATTTCTCCCGAGTTGCCTCTGTTTTTTTTAATGTCTGCTCTTCTGACTTCAGATGGTAGTCACACTCTGCTCATAACCCTTCCTCATCACTCCTGTTCACCCACCCACACAACTGAAACATTACCATTAACTCAACATTATACCCTTATTCTCAGCAGAATATTAAAAAAAAAGTTTCACAATATGCACAGTCACTACACTGTCTTGTGCTTCTGTTCTCTGTTCTGTGCTCTCTTGTCTGTACCAGCACTATACACTGCAGACAATAGTCCTACCCTCGCTGGCTTAATCGGTTTGTTTATTTATTTATTTATTTACTGAAATTCGGAATTACAAACCTTTGAGTCAAAGACTCTTTTGCAAAGGCTCCACGTCAGTTACAAAGGGTGGAGGGGGGGAACACGAGTTGGGGGAAGACAGACGGAACAGGCCAGGAAAGATTATATACAGGCACAAATTATTTACAGTTTATGTACAAATCACATTTTAGTAACATTAGCTCTCCGGTGGTTACAGATGGTGGAGAGACATATGACGAAAAATGGAAGGCAACTTTCAAGGCATAATAAACAAGTGGCATTACTGAGTTAATTGTCGGTATCATGGCAGAGGGACTTTTTTTTTTTTTTTAATCTTTTTTTTAATATTTTTTTAATTTTTTTTTAATTTTGGGACTCTCCTTGCTCACTCCTCTGAAACCACAAAGTTGGTCACAACTAAACACTTTTTAAATAAATCAAAGCCCTGCAGCCAGGCATTTAACACTAATGCTACCCAGTCTTACAAAGCAGTGCTGCCATTTTCCATGACAAAAAAGAAACAGCTCCGGAGCTCACTCACCAATCAGGTCCTATACAGCTGAATTGAGGCGGTGTCATAACAGCGCTCCCTAGCAACATCCATAGCAACTGGCACAGAAAATGCAGAGCAACACCAACATGAAAAAGTCCCACATTTTCAACCAATTAAGAAAGTAAAAATAAACCTTTGCTCAATAATTACCCATCACAAAAGCCCTTGCCCTGTTGCATAAATCCAATATGTGGGGAGCACCTTTTGGATAACTCAAGTTACTTGTACAGTAGCCTATATTCATTGCAAAAAACTTTGTTAATGCATCAGTTAGGGTTGTCATTACAGTGTCCAAAGTTTGGAAATTCGATGTTAGGTACCAACCCTACCCCCCCACCTCTACTCTCCACACACCAACAGGCATCAGGGTGTGCCTTGGGATTGTCGGTCCTAACTCTCACCCTATTCCATTTGCAAGGAAGCTGAGTGGTACAGTATAGGACAATGGGGTGAGAGTTAGGCTTGATGACCCCAAGACACACCCCAACGCCTGTTGGTGTGTGGATAGTGGGGGATCTGGGGATAGGATTGGGAACCCTAACATCAAATATCCAAACTTTTGTTGCTGTAAAGACAACCCTAACTGATGCAGTAACAATGTTTTTTGCAATGAATTTCCCTTCTTTTTGAGAAAGTGTAATGTTACTCGTATGTAATTGTGGGAGTGCAGGGAGCAGAGGGCTCTGCACTCCCATCATGCATACATTTTGTAGTTATCTCTGATATTCATGGGCCCTGCACTCCCATCTATACATAAGCGTATTGATATTTTAATATCACATCTCCGGGCCCTGAGCTCCCAGTACTACATAATGTAGGGCTCTGCACTCCCATTATTGCATGATTTGATCCCATTGTATCCTTAAGTATAGAGACATAGCACATGCCTAGAGCCATTCCAGGTAACCCTTGTGCTGCAAAAATTGCAATATCTCAGGAACCGTAGAAACTTTGTAAAAAATTCCTTTGCAGTTGTATTCATGGCCTGGCCACCTCCATGCATGCTTATTTGTGCTTAGCAAAAAATCTGTATCTCGAACCGTTTTCAGGGTATAGCTACCGAAAGGCACCACGACCACCACAGTGTTATCCTATGGGAAAATGTGCAACTTCCGAGTGCTGTACCTATGGAATCAATGTCCATTTCTTCACCAAAATAGCAAAGGGCACATCCATGGGGCAAGGCTTGCCACCCTACAAATTTCAGCCCACAAGTCCTAACGGTGTTCTTGTTATGAAGTGGCAAGGAAACTGTTTTTTGGTGCTGTTTACAGTACCTGCTTTCACTTTCAGATCATACATTTTTTCCCCATAGGCTATAATGGGAGACTTTAAAGTTTAATAACTTTTAAATGAAATTATATTTTTTCACCAAACCTTCAAAAGGCACATCTGTGAAGCAAAGACTTTCCGCCCTGAATATTTCAGACCATAACCTAAAGCCATTTCTGTGATCCAGATGGACAAAGAAATGTCACAAAACATGGATTTTTCTGTTTTTTCAGCACTCTGTATCTCAGAAACCACACAACGGATTCTCACGAACTTTGGCAGGTCAAGAGACCTACCCTAGACATTATGCATGCCAAATTTCAGGCACATTCATTGAATGGTTCCAAAGTTATTAACGTTCAAAAATTCAGCTTTAACATAGAAGTTACCTTTCACCCTAACTATACTGGCACTTCCATGCTATATATATATATATATATATATGTGTGTGTGTATATATATATATATTAAAAATAAAATACTGGCCCGCTAAGGCCAGTATAGTTAGTGTTGCATGGTCACGTCTATGTTAAACCTCAAAGTTTGCACTTTAATAACTTTGCAACTGTTTGTCCGATTTCCCTGAAATTGTACATGCACAACCGCCAACCATATCTCTCTGAATCTGGAAAGTTTCATTCCAGTCGAATGTACGGTTGCAGAACTGTAAGGTGCTCAAAATGTGAAAAATCACCAACTTTTGCATATTTTTCGGTAAGCCATAATGGACTGAAGAATGCGTTTTAGTGGATTCAAACTTGTCTACGTGTGGCCTGGGTTGAACTGGTGCCTTTTAAAGATTTGGTGAAAAATATTGCTCTGTTCAAAAGTTATTCAATTTTTTTCATGTCCTATTATAGCTTATGGTAAAATTTATATGTGCATTGCAAAAACTTTCGTGACCACATTTTTGTTGTTGTACTCCCTGAATTTGTTTTTGTGTTGCTGCCATCTTGTTTTCAGTTAGCAAGAGACAAAAAATGTTGTAACTCAAAAAAATAATGCCCTGTCCTGGGGAACATGACCCTGTCATTAGTTTTTCATCAGCTGGTCTGAAAATAGGTTTTTAAAACTTATTGCACCATTTTGGCATTTTTTGTTACCGCAAAAACAATCGCAATTAAAAAAAAAAGTAACCTTCGACAACATTTTTCTGTGCGCGATAACCATACCTCTTAAGTGTCCCTGATTTTCAGGGACGTCTCGATTACCTCAAATTTTACTCTGTCCTTCCTAAAATTTGTGTTTTTGTGGTTAAACAGTGGGACTGTAAGCACAAAACAATGTCAAGCATTAAAGTTACAGACTTGTTCTTCTTTAGAAAATGCATTTTGCACTAAGCCCCACATTCTACTAGCTTTCTGGGTGGATATCTCTAATTTTGAAGATGTGTCCCTAATTTTGGTCCTTTGTCCCTGATTTTTTAAGCCTTATCTCTGATTTATGAGGCACTAGGTTGAGAGGTATGGTGATAACATTTCCATTATAGAGATAGGAGTGCTGCGAAAACATTAAAGTAATTGCGATAACACTGCACGAACACATTTTCTAATGTCTTGTTTTCTTTGTCACTTCATTGTCCCAAGGTGGATTGTGCTTTTGGCATGACATTTTCAGGGTGGCAAGCCCTGGTCCCATAGATGTGCCTCTTGGTGCTTTGGTACCAAAACATTCAATGGGCCTATAGTTATAGCGTTCTGAAGTTGAGAAATTTTCCTATAGGATAACATTGTGGCACCTGTGGCTCCTTTCAGCACCCGTATCTCGAAAATGGTTTGAGATACGGATTTCTAGTTTCAGAAATTCTTAGTCCCACCCAGTATGGGACTTGGTGCAGAAGTAGGTTGGAAAGCCATGAATACCATGAATTTTGATTTTTTTTCTACCTTGTGCAGTTACTGAGATATTTGGAAATTAGTATTCCAATGGCTCATTTTCATATCCGTAGGCTAGTATTACACCCTCAAAGTCCCACAGTGCTTTTCGGTGCCTTTATCTCAGAAAATATATGGATTTCATCGATATATTTCTTGTGGACGTCTCACTGTCATGATTACAACAGCCTGGAATTTTTTTCCTAGCTGCTACTGCTCCTGAAATATTGGCAAATAACTGTTACAATGGTTCCTTGCCCTACAGGGCTGCCGTATGGCTCCGTAGTTATGTGTAAGTGGGAGCACAGGGCCCAGAGGGCTCCCACAGACAATGTCATTATGCACAAATGGGCAGCTTGGTGGGGGTCCTGTGCTCCCACCAACACATACTATTTACTATTTATATTACACTTTTGCAAAAAGTAAGGAAATTCTATGCAAAAAACTTTGTTAATGCATCTATGGTTGTTTCACAGTAACAAAAGTGTGGAAATTCAACGATAGGGTTCTTCTACCTTCACCTTTATCCATCCTCCACACAATACAGACGCCATTGTGCTGTGTCATCAGTTCAACTCTACCCCATTCTCCAGTACTGTAGCATGTCAGCTTGCTTACACATGGAATGGGCTGAGAGTTGGGCCTGATGACTCCATGGCACACCCCGATGTCTGTTGGTGTGTGGAGGATGGGGCATGGAGGTGGGGTGGTGGGGTGGTAACCCTAATGTTGAATTTCCACACTTTTGTCACTGTGGAAACAACCCTAAGTGATGCATTAATGAAGTTTTTTGCAAAGAATATATGTGTGTGTGTATGTATATATATATATATATGTAAAAACAAAGACAAGGTGCTGTGTTAGCATGTGGTCTGAAAGCAAAACAAAATGGTTATATTAAATGCACGCCGAAAATGGAACATGGAGTTAAAAATCTACGTTTCGACCTTAGGTCTTCCTCAGAAAATATCTAAAAGAGAAAAAAAACAAAGTTAGTGAAGAGGGGAGGTAAAATAAGGGATATATATGTGGGGAAAGAAGAAAGAGGAAGGCTCAGGGAGAAGTGATAAAAGGCAAGATTAAGAGAGAATCTGTGAAACAAAAGGGTGATGATGAGAAAGACAAGGCATAATAGGAGAAAATGAGGTGGATAAGTCCCCAGGTGGGACTAATTAACAGGGCCTAGTAAGAAGGCTGAAAGGTGACATGTGGGGAAGGAGACAGAGATGGAGACAAATGGTGAAAAAGAAAAGAAGTTAAATGTGTACAGATACAAACAGACTTTAGGGAAAACAAGAGCTGAAAGATTTTAGTGGAAAATAAGTCTATCATTTAAACCAGAGGGCTGCTGGGAGCCAAGGTGGATGATCATCTTGGTTTCCATGTTTTTTCTTTGGTCAGAATCCCTGAAGCCCTGTTGAAGAACACAAACAGAAAGGTCATTGGCAGTGTGGTCCCTGGAAATAAAGTGGGATACAGTGGGTTTTATTAGTGCCTCCATTTCTGACTGCCCTGTAATGTTCCCTGAAATGGTCAGCAAGGCGTCTACCAGTCTCTCTGATGTAAATAGCTGCACACTTCCTGCAAAGAATACAATATACCACATTAGAGGAGGCACAGGAGAACTCCTTGGTGATGTGAAAAACACCTGTGGGACCCCAAATTTCAGTCACACTGGAAATAAATTTGCAGGTGTAGCAGCGAGTTCTGTTGCAAGGTTTGGTACCTGGTAGAGGGGAACTGTTGGGAGTGGATAGGCTGCTTTTTACCAGGAGATTTCGCTGGTTTGGTGGCTGGCGGTAGGAGGCAATAGGTGGTTCTATAAAGGAAGCACCAATGACTGGGTCAGTCTGCAGAATAGGAAAGTTACTGGTGATGATCCTGTGAAGAAAAGGTGTACTCTGATGAAAAAGAAGCACTAGTGGAATTCGCCATTGTTTTTGCGTGACAGTATCCTTCCTGCGAGGGTTGAGGTTACGGGGCATGTTACTTACCCGGGAGAGTGCTCTATCCACTGTGCTCTTAGGGTATCCCCTGTTGATAAAAAAACTATGCATTATTTGGGCCTGTTCCGCAAACTCATCCTCTTCACTGCATAATCTGCGAAGTCTAAGAAACTGTGAATAAGGTAGGCCATTCTTGACATGTTTAACATAGAAACATAGACATAGACTTTGATGGCAGATAAGGACCGCTAGGCCCATCTAGTCTGCCCATTTCCCTACCTACAGGATAGGCCACAGATCCTAGTTAACCAACAGCCTATATCTTCCTGTCCCCCACAAGAATTGCCTTATGTCTGTCCCATGCATTCTTGAATTCTCCCACAGTTTTAGACCTCACAACTTCCTCAGGAAGGCTGTTCCATGCATCCACTACCCTCTCTGTGAAATAATACTTCCTCACATTGCCCCTGAACCGCCCTCCTTCTATCTTTAAATTGTGTCCCCTTGTTCTTGCAAGTCTCTTTTTCTGGAAGATGCTATGTTTAGGATCAAAGGAGCTGCTGAGGAGGAAACTGTGAGAGTCAGTGGGTTTGTAATAAACTGATGTCTTCAGTCCAGTGTTCTGTACTGACAGTTGGATATCCAGAAAAGGCAGTATAGAGGAGGATACTTCAACCGTGTACTGAAGGGAAGGATGTGCCATAGTAAATTTGTCGAGGAAGACTCGGAGGGTCTGCCTGGAGCAGGAGGTGGCCCCCACACAGTCATCTATGTAGTGTTTGTAGAATTCAGGCACAGTCCCTGTGAATGAGAGAAAAAACTGTTCCTCCACCCAGCCCACAAATAGTTTAGCAAAGTTGGGACCCATCTTGGTACCCATGGCCACTCCGCTGACCTGCTGAAAAAACTGTTATTAAAAGAAAAAGCAATGAGTTTCAGAACAAGTTCTGCCAGACGAGTCAATGTGTGTGTGGGTGGCTGCTGGACTTCCTGCTTATTCAGGAAATGCTGCAAAGCTGTCAGGCCATCATCATGGGATATCACTGTGTAAAGAGATTTGATGTCCATGGTGAACATGAGCTGATGAGAGCCACTGAATCTGAACCTGTCAAATAACTGGAGAGCATGGTTAGTATCTTTAACATAGGAGGGCAAGGACTCAATGAGTGGTTTCACGAGGCTGTCCAAAAATGCTGAGATGTGGGGCAGGAGTAGGCAGACACAATAGGATGGCCGGGGTACCAGTTTTGTGAATTTTGGGAAGGAGATAAAACCTGGATGTCCGGGGATGCTGTACTACAAGACTTTTAGCAGAAGCAGGGAGCTCTTTGTTTTCAGTAGCCGAGGTGATGGTGGTGGTGACCTCAGTCTGATAGTCAGCAGTGGGGTCCTGTGGAAGGGAGGAGTAAAACCTGGTGTCAGAGAGTTGCTGTGCGGCTTCAGTGATGTATTGCTCCTTTTGCCAGACCACAACAGCACCTCCCTTATCAGCTGGTTTAATAACAATGTCATCCCTCAATTGCAAAGATCTGAGGGCTGCAAGCTCACAAGTTGGAGTGGTTGTGCCTGCAATGGAAATTGAAGTTAGTGGTGTTTTCCATGCATTTGTTAACAAAATAATCAACAGCAGCAAAACGACCTGAAGGGGTGTCCATGCACTGCGCTGGGGATTGATATCATTGATGGTTCTGGTGATACTGTCATCATCTGCAGGAAGAGGAGTCTCATTAGAAAAATGAGCTGTAAGGCATACTCTGTGATAGAAACACTGCAGGTCTACTTGAGCCTGGGGTGCATCAAGATATCTGGGTATAGACACAAAAAAGAGACCTTTGCTAAGGAGAGATCACTCATCTTGTGTCAGGGGGAGGTCTGGAGGAATATATATGTATATATATATGTTGCAAAAAACGACATTAATGCGGAAATTAGAGTTGTAAAACGCAAAGCGCACAAAGACAGGAAATGAAAAAAACATTAGGGATTTGGGTTTCTGGAGTATTGACGAATCGGTGGTGGGGTCTTACTTAGAGTTGTCAACCCTATTACCCACCACTACCCTGGATCAAATGTTATGTCTTCACACAGGGCCCATAGGGCCTTGGGTGAAGAAATCTCTGACAGCTTTTATTGGCCGACTGTATCACTAGTGAGGCATAGGTTGGAGCTGTATCTTGTGCTTCGACAGGAGGCTGTGGGTGGGAGGGTGGGCATTAGGATTGAGAACCCAAAGTAAGACTGCCACCATGTGAAATCAAGAGTTCAATGGCAGCTTGTGGAGATATTTCTACTATCTCACTCTCACCCATGTCATATCCTATATATATATATATATCCACAATCTCTCCAGCTTTACCACAAATTAACATGTTACGGCCTAAACACACAATCCCAATCGTATCGATACTCATATTGTATGTTCAGATATTGCACATAGTTTACCAGAGGTTAATTATGTGTATGTGTATTATTAAAGGAATAATGCATGACAGGGTGTGTGTCGTGCTGGGATAACGCCACGTCTGGGGGGGGGGTTGGGCACGAGGCCACAGGCTAAGTGCGTCCAATGCCCCAGGCGTGCCGTTATCCCAAACGACACACACCCTGGAATGCATTATTCCTATTATACAATGGCTTGTTGTTATACATAAAATAAAAAAATAATTTTAAAGAATGTTTTTATTAGTGTGGAAAAATATTTTTATTTCTTAAGAGGAGATGCAAAAAAAAAGCTCTAGCTCCAAAAAAATCTAGCTCCAAAAAATCATCTACAGGTTCACAGTGCTGAGACTAGACCTGTGGCGCGTGCTGGGATAACGCCATGGGTCCAGCCCCAAACTGACCAATCACAGTCCAAGATCTTTCTATTAGAGCATAATACAACAGTAATTTACAGAATTGCCATACCCGGGTGGTTGGGCATGAGGCCGCAGGCCGAGTGCATCCAACCATCCGAGAAGTGACGATATCCCATGATATACCACACCCTGGAGTGCCTTATTGCTATTATGAACTGAATCAATTGATATTTTATGCATTTAAGTAAAAAAATAAAGTTTTAAAATATTTTAATAGTGTTTTTATATGAGTGTAGGTAGACATTTAAAAAGGAAAGTTTGTGTATGTCATGTTTTGGCCAGTAGGTGGTGCTGTTGCATGAGGATTTTGTTACAGTCTTAATTGTTGTGGTATTCATCCCCCCACCTCCTCGGAACCGCAAGGTGAGAGAAGTTTTTTTTTAGATGTGTCCTAAGATCCGTTGGATCTAATGCGTTTTGCCTGCAGTATTTGAGTTGTGCCGTGCTTCTGAGGAAAGCCAGAAGGTAAGGGTCAAGCCTGGTACTGTTGAGGAGCGGGTTGTAGATTTTGCCATTTGGCGTGAGGCAGCATGGCAGCGAGGGTGAGCAGAACTTGGCGCTCTCGAAGGAGGCACTTGCCACGATGAAAGGAAGAAGATTTTTTGTGTGTTTGCAGAGCGTGTGCTTTGGGCGACATTTAAGGGGGGACAGTTGTGAGGATGTGTTTATTTTTTTTTTTAATACCGTCTCAGTGGAGGTCTGACTTACTTCACCTGTGGGGACGTAGAGAACGTTGCATTGGGAGTGAGGAGGCTGGTGGCCAGAGGTATTCTGAAGCCGTGATGATGTAGCCCAATATCATCACGGCTTCAAAAACCTCTCGGCCAATCAGCTTCCTCCATTTATGATCTCCAGTTCATAATAGTATGTTTATACTGGATGCTTTGTTGTACTGTAATCCAACTTGAATTGTAGGGCACAGAACTGTAAACATTTAGATTCTTCTGAAGAGTAATTATGGAATCACTATGTTTGCTAATCGTTTCCCTGCTAGAATCCCAGGAAGCAGACTCACTTAAACTTTGATGTAACCTTTCAGTATATGGTTTTGTTTTGCTTACGTAGGCTTCTCTTACCAGTGTTTCACCACCTTTCTGTCTGTCTCTGGCTGACTCAACAGATACTTGCCTCTGTTGTGTCTGCCTTTGCCAAGTTCACCTCCGCTCGCTAGGGCTCTAATTTTATAGGTGGCTAACCTGGAAGTGCCCCACCATAGCTGGTCACCAGCCCAATTTTAAAACCTAAAACTAAATACTTTTACTCCTATAAAGAGCACTACTTTAGCTTACGGCTTCCCAGTGCTATTTAAACTCCTGCACAGTAAAAATGAGCGATTTGACAAGTGCTCCATTTTCTGTAGTCCCTCAGTCACCCTGACAGGGTTTCAGCACCCACAGTGCCTTGCTTCAGCCTATTAGATAAAGTTAGACATTAGATAACAGAGAAGTGGTGTATTTTTCTAGTTTCTAATTTTTTTAGATAGATAGCTAGACGCACAGACAGACAGATCAACAGAATTTGTTCACATAGAATTTCAGCGTCCTCTGTCAGTAACTGCTACACATTTGAAGTTACAGGTGATCTGAGGGTGGGAACTTTTGTGACAGACAGTGGTAGCAAAATGTTGAAAGCAATCAGTGATGGGGATTTCACCCATGCCCCTGGTTTTGCACACACGTATGCTTGACATCATATGCTTGACAAAGATGCACAGTTAAAAGAAACAGTTGGCACTGTATGGGACATTACTAAATACTTTGGTTGCTCGTTCAGACATTCTGAACTCCTCTGAGAGTACCAGCAAAAGCACAGTGTTCCTCAGCATTGCTTAATCAAAGACATTTCCACAAGGTGAAACTTTGTATTTTAATCTGCTGGACAGACTTATGGAACAAAAACATTTATTCTAGGCTGTGTAATTGAAAGATGAGGCCTGTGGGAGATATCTGTCATGGGTGCAGTAGTATGTTTCTCAAAAGCTTGTTCTACTTTTGCTTCCATATGAATAAATTACTAAAGATTTCAGTGTTGAATCAGCAACCTGTAGCGTGATTGTTTCCATGGTGAGTCTACTTGAATGCCACATGCACACCATTGTGTATGATCTTTTACAGTGATGCGACAAAGCAAGGCTTGGTGGTGGTGATGACTGTGGCAGTATTTGTGTAGGTTGCAAGAATGACATCAGTGAAGGTGGGTGAGGAGCAGGTGGTGGAAGCAGCTGCAGCAACAGGGTGCAATAGTCATAAGAGTAGTGGCAGATAAATTCCTGACACAATTTGCAGACAGGTTCAACAGCATTAGGCAGCATACAGTACACAGTTTGGCATGATAACACTACTGGGTCCCAGATATAAAGACGTGTTTATTTTGCCTGGAAGCATAGACTCTATTAGACAGTAACTGCTGCATACACGTATGATGGAGCAACAAAGACAGCTTGAAGAAAACTACAAGAATATACATACACAACTCCCTGGTTATACTCCTCCTCTTCTGATGACGTCACATGTTGCCAATGCCAGGTGTCAACATGACTTGGAAAAAGACTTGAATAGTGATGATCTTGAGACAATCAAGGACATTTGGGAGCTTTTCAGCACTGAATGCTGGAGCTGCACAGATATTTTGAAGGATGGCTTGGACCTATTACCAGAGTACAGTGCTGACTTATCTAGCAGTGCCATGGACCAGCAGAAATAGTAATTCAATTAATTTCAGGCATGACAGGCAAGTCATTTGGCCTGAATTGGTTAAAGTAGCTTTGTGCTTTTGTGGATGCCCTCTGACATTGGTCAATTCGGAAAGATGTTTCAGTACAACTGGGGATGCTACCTCACCCGCATGTGTATGTAGTGTTTGGTTCACCAGGGGTGTATGTAGTGATCGTTTATGGTAAAGCTTGTACAGTATATAAGTGCATATAGATTTGTATGGTGAAGGATATTAGTATAGTGTGTGTGTGTGGTATGTCAAGGGGGGTGGGTGGATAGGGTGGTTTTATATTGAGGTGCGGTTTCAGGGGTATTGCAACTAATATTTGGTTAGATATTAGAGTGTTAGATTTCTGGGATGTATTTTGGGCAGCAGACCCCTAAGCTCAGCTACTGTCCATCCGTTTTCCATGATTTCACTTCTGAGACCCACTGTTGCTGGATGCTGCATATCATTGGTGCTGGAAGGTGGGGGTTGGGAGGCGGCATACAGGTGGAATGTTAGATTTGGGAAGAGCTGACAGGGAGAGTGCTATTAAGACAGTAAGGACCAGCAGGGACACCCTGGGGTGAAATGTAAACTGGAGAGAGGCCAGACATGTTTCAAACAACATGAAGTCTTGCTGTATTATGACAGTAGCAGTTTGATCCAGCTCTAGAACTGCTCCGGAGGTGAAATGGTTAAAACTATTCCAAAATAGAATTTTGGCCACGAGCTCTAAGAAGCAGCTCTGTCTGTGTTATTTCAAACCTGAACTGTCAGATTCTTTACTCCGCCTCAGTGAACAGTCGCCTGGAGATTTCTCCTACTGCTCGTTCATTTCTCGGTTTGTAAGTGTTTTCTCGGTTGATTCAACCGAGAATAGTTTTATTTTAACCGTGAAACCGCTCGGTTCAAGCTCTATCTGTGGTAACCGTAAGTAAATTGAAGGTTTTGTCTGTGTGGAACTTGTAAGTTATCGGTTCGGTTTTGAACCGATCAGTTGTTTAAAACTCATTTAAAACTAAAAATTTAATATTTTAGAGTGCGGTTCCGGTTCTTATCGGTTCTAAAAAATGGATTTATTACGTTTTTTCAATACCGTGACACGGTTAGGAACCGATAAGGTGTCTTGCCTGGCACTGCCGTTAAAGGCAAGTTTTCTGTTAGGCTGGCATTATGTCTGAGAAACCCAAAAGAAAACCGGCCCACTGGGTTTCAACACTGTGATGTTTGTGGGAAGTCTTGCCAAGGCTGACCCACACACACATGTGTTTATTGTCTGGGGTTTGACCACCTCCAGTCAGACTGCCAGATATGTAAGAATTTCCCTGCAGCCACCCTGGAAAAAAGATTGGGCAGGCTTAGGGAATGAGAGGCCAAAAAGTCCGCTGACCCGGATGGCCAGCCCGGTTCAGTGCCAACCAAACCGGAGAGAGTGCCCTCTGACCAGGGCGAGACTTCCTTGGCAAAAGAAAAGCTGGTTCTGAGGAACCAATTCCAGTAAAGAAAACAAGAAAATCAGCAGGTCTGGAGTCCAAAACTCCTTCTCCAACTGCTGCAGAGATAGCAAAAGCCATACAAATTGTCCAGTCACTGTCTCAGGGTCCGTCCGAACCGCCACTATCTGGCAAAAGGTCGGTTCGTCCGGTCCCAGTGGTTCAGGAATATGATATTGAGGAATTTTATGAACCAGAGGAGGGGGAAGATGATTATGAACAGTATGAATGTGGCTGGGAAGGTCTGGGTGTGCCCATTGAACCGGACATCTCCCCAGACAGACCTTTAGAATCTCCCCCTATGCTGTCTGAGTCCCCATCTCATTTCATGTTTTACAAAAAAGTTGCTGAAACCCTCCAGCTTCCCTTAGAAGAAGCTGTGGATGAGCAAGAGGAGCCTGATTTTGTAGAAATGATGGATATTCCAGAGTCTAGGAGATTGTCTATTCCTTTACATAAGTCTTTTAGGAAGCAAACAATAAAATTTTAAAACTCCTAATTCTGTGCCTCCTGTAGATAAAAGATGGACAGAAGGTACACATTGTCAGGTCCTGATACAGAATTCCTTTCTCAGCAATGCAATCATGTTGGAGTAGTTCAGGCTGCTGCCTGTGATAAAAGCTAATATTCCCTGGCTTCACATCCTCCTGACAAGGATTCCAGGAAGATTGATGCCATGGCAAAAAACAGTATATGGCAGCCTCTCTGGGACTCAGGCAAGCAAATTATATGGCTTATGTAGCTAGGTATCAGAAATCTAGATGGGATACTGTGATGCAATTAGCCAAGCAAGCCCATGGCCAGCTGGCTAGTGAACTAGAACAGGTGGCTGCTGATGGCATTAGGCTTCTAAGTTCAGTTTCATGCTGCTGTGGATGTTAATGATGTTTCCTCTAGGGTCATGGCCACATCTGTAGCTTTTAGAGGTTGGCCTGGCTCAGGTGTACTAGTCTGTCACAGGATACCCAGACTAAGGCTATGGATTTTCCTGTGGTGGGGAATTCTCTGTTTGGGAGCAGACAGAGAACTACATGAAAAGATGGATGAATATAGGACTACTTACAAGATTGCCCAGGCTAAGGAGGCGGCAAGCCACTCCTCAAGGCATACCCCAGGGGTGGGGTGAGCCTTTTCACAGGCTCTTTACCAGACTCAGGCCTCCTCTGCCTATGCTCAGAGGGGCTTCTTCAGAGGCAGAGGCAGACGAGGGGTGGGCAGACCTGCTCCCACCCCCCAGCCTAAAGCTCCTGCTAAGCAGGCACCCTGATGGGGTGCCCAGGGCCGATTCTCCTGTACCGGTAGGGGGCAGGCTGGCTTACTTCAGCCAGAATTGGGCTTCTTTAACCTCAGACAAGTGGATTCTGGAAGTAGTAGGCCAGGGTCTGGTTCTCAGCTTCAAAAGTTCCCAGGTTGAGAAGCAGACTTTTCTACCACAAGTGCTTCAAGAGACCCTTGCTTTGGAAGCAGAGGTCTCATCCCTGTTAGCTGTCAGAGCAGTAGAAGGGTTCCTCCCTGCACCAGGGCAGGGGTCTGTATTCAGATACTTCCTTACCCCAAAGAAGACAGGAGAATGGCGGCCCATATTAGATCTCAGGTATCTGAACAAGCATCTTTTGAAACCAAAGTTCAAAATGGTAACTCTGGCAATGATTTTACCCTCCCTAAGGCCAGGGACTGGCTAGCCTCCTGGACCTCAAGGATGCCTATTTCCATGTCCTAATCAGAAGCTCCCATCGAAAGTACCTCAGATTCGAACTGCCTCAGGTCATTACCAGTTCAGAGCAATGCCCTTGACCTTACCTCTGCCCAAGGGTATTCACAAAGTGTCTAGCAGTGGCAGTGGCTCACTTAAGGAGGCAAAGGATTGCTGTTTTCCCTATCTAGAGCGACTGGCTCATTGTAGGCCAGTCCCCAGAACAGGTAAATCTCACCTGCAGGTCACCCAGCAGCTTCTCACCTCCTGGGCTTTCTGCTAAATCTACCAAAGTCGGTTCTGGAACCAGTCCAGGTACTCACCTTTATAGGGCAGAACTGGACACAAAGCTAGCCAGAGCCTTTCTTCCCTAGAAAGGGTAAGGAATTTAGTGGCTCTGGCCTCCTCCTTCACTCTGCAGGTCTCTCGACCAGCAAGACACTTTCTGCAGCTCCTGGGGCACATGGCTGCATCCACAGCTGTTGTGCAGGGAGCAAGATTTCAGATGAGAGACATTCAGTTTCACTTGAGAACCTATTGGTTTCAGAGAAGAGACCCCCTTTCCAAGTTGGTCCCAGTGACTCGAACCTTGATCCTAGCCCTCCAGTGGTGGCAGGATCAGAGCAATTTAAGATTGGGGGTCTCCTTCATTCCCCCTACTCACAACTTGACTCTCACTACAGATGCTTCCCTTCTGGGTTGGGGAGCCCACATGGGCGACCTTTCCACTCAGGGAGTGTGGTCCCCCCAGGAATCTCTGCTCCACATCAATTTGCTGGAACTCAGAGCTGTCTTTTTAGCTCTTCAAGCATTTTCTGCATCTGTCCACGACAAGGTGATACAAGTCAGAACAGACAACACCACAACAATGTGGTACATCAATAAACAGGGGGGGCACTCGGTCTTTGGCCTTGTGCACCGAGGCAATGAAGTTGTGGTCTCTGGCCTATTCCCTGAATACTTCCCTCATAGCAGTTCATCTTCCAGGGAAGGACAATGTCCTAGCGGATGCTCTCAGCAGGATTTCCCGGGGCTATCACGAATGGTCCCTGGATCCTCAAGTGCTGGGGAAAGTCTTTGCCAGATGGGGCACCCCTCAGATAGATCTTTTTGCAGCCCCAGACAATCACAAACTTCCTCTGTTCTGTTGCAGACCTCCAGTGCTGGGCTCAGTTCCCCTGGATGCCCTTCTTCTGGATTGGGAGGGGAAGTTTCTCTATGCTTTTCCCCTTCCCTCTCCTATTCAAAGTACTAGTCAAAATCAGATCTCAGCCTTGCAGGGTGATTCTGATTGCCCCGGTTTGGGCCAGGCAGCCCTGGTACCCACTCCTTCTGTCACTGACAATCCATCTTCCCCTTTGCCTCCCCAGGAATCACAACCTGTTGACTTGTGCCCAGGGAAGGGTTTGGTATCCGGACCTCAAATCCCTCAACCTCAAGGCCTGCCTCTTGAGGAGTTAGAGTTTGCTGATTTACACCTCTCTCAGGGTGTTCTTGAGATCCTAAAGGCTTCTAGAAAGCCTTCCACTAGGGCTACTTATAATTCTAAATGGAAAAGGTTTTCCATTTGGTGTGCTGGGAAAAATATTTCCCCAGAATCTGCTGATTTGCCCATTGTGTTAGATTACATGGTACATCTTAATTCCTTGGGTCTCAGACCAGCTACCCTGAGAGTTCATTTGGCAGCTGTATCTGCTCTTGTGCCAGCAGGAAAGTCATCCCCTCTTTCCTCTCATCCTGTGTTTTCCAAGTTTTTTAAGGGATTACTCCATACTAATCCACCCTTTCGGGAACCGGCCCCTGCTTGGGACCTTAATGTTTGCATTGCCCAGTTAATGCAACCCCTTTTGAACCTCTGTCTTCTGCAGAGCTTAAGTACCTAACTTGGAAAACTGTTTTTCTGGTGGCTATCACTTCTGCCAGGCATAAGTGAGGTTGCAAAGCCTTGTCAGTGGAAACTGACTTTATTTCTTTCCACAGGGATAAGGTAGTCCTTAGGACTAATAGGAAGTTTTTGCCTAAGGTGGTTTCAGATTTCCATCTTAATCAATCTATCTCCCTTCCAGTATTTTTCACTGATCACTCCTCTTCTGGTGAGAGGAGGTTGCACAGCCTGGATGTTAAGAGAGCTCTTAGTTATTATATAGAGTGTACCAAAGGTCACAGGTTCGAATCCCTCCAACTTTTCCTTACCTTTGGTGAAGTTGGGAAAGGCAAACCTGCCACTAAGAGATCAATTGCCAGGTGGATTGTCTCTTGTATCTAATTTTGTTATCAGAAACTGGGCAGAGCTGCTGCCAGAGACATCCCTATATTAGAGATTTGCCAGGCTGCTACTTGGAAAACGGTACACACTTTTACCAAGCATTACTCCCTGGATGTCCAGGCCAGGAGAGATGCTCGGTTTGGCACAGCTGTTCTTCAGAGCCTATTCCCTAAGTAGGTTCTGCCCCTCCTCCATGGAGGTACTGCTGTGTATTCTGCTACTGTCATAATATAGCAAGACTTCATGTTGTTTGAAGAAAAAATTACCTTAATAATGTTGTTTCTTCTAATGGAGTCTTGCTATATTATGACCTCCCCCCCAACCTGCCCCTCTCAGAACCTCTACTTGGGTGGGGTGCGGGCAACTTGGTGTGGGCACCTTTTATGCCCTGTTAGCATTTTGTCCCCTTTGGGGCTTTGGGTGTGTGTGTGTGTGTGTGTGTGTGTGTTTTATTATACTTATGTTTTATTCTCATATTATTAGAATTGTGTTAGTATTTCTGGTCCCCTGACTTGAGTCTTGGGTGTTGGGACCAGCAATGGTTGTTATTATTTAGGTAGCCATTTGGCTAGTGTAGGTTACAGCTTCCACACAGACCTTAGTGAGTTTGGCTCGTAAAGATCTGACAGTTCAGGTTTGAAATAACACAGATAGAGCTGCTTCTTAGAGCTCGTGGCCAAAATTCTATTTTGGAATGGTTTTAACCATTTCACCTCCGGAGCAGTTCTAGAGCTGGATCAAACTGCTACTGTCATAATATAGCAAGACTCCATTAGAAGAAACAACATTACTAAGGTGAGTAATTTTTTCTTAGTTCCCATACTTGGGACTCCCACTGGACCGCGTGAGCAGGTAGCTGAGAGGCCTGCTGTCTCTACTTGTCCTCTTTGGGCAGTGCTGTGCAAGATCGATGAGGAATAAGACCACTATTATAGTAGATTTTATTGTAGATTCCTCAATTGATCTGACTTGCATCACAGAGACCTGGCTTGGTAATGATGCTGACCCTGTGTTAGAGTTCGCGGTTCCAGCGTGATTCTCCATGGTTTACTGCCTGTGGAAGGATCGCAGAGGGAGTGGTGGTGGTGGTGGTGATCTTAGCTGAACTTGATGGTGCATCCAGTGGCATATACCTCATCATTTGAATGGGTGGCTGTGCACTCTGAGGAATGGAATCCCTGAGCCTCACACAAGTTGTTAGCATACTTATGTGACCCATCAACATGGCCATCTCTTGAAGTTGGTGTTTTCCACAGTGCTCAAGGCCATGGCTTTAGATCCTAAAAGACCATGCTGCAGCAACTTGCCGGCCACTCCACCACCTGCTCAACATGCTACCACTCTTTTTTTGCAGAGCGGGTATTCGAGGAGCTCACGGAAATTAAAACTGCCATATATGCAATTATGGAGGACCTTAAAATAATGAAACCTGCTCTGCAAGGGCTCACCCAAAGAGTTGCAGACACTGAAGTGTGTATTTCATCAGTTGAAGACTGCCAAGACCACACCGAGCCTGATATTATTTCCCTTAAAATATCGCTGTCTAAGTTAGAAGTTAAGGTCAACCTGGAGGGGAGAAACCGTAGAAACAACCTGGTCCTGATCGGTCTCCCAGAGGGAGAAAAATGGGTTAATCCAGTTCAATTACTACAAAAGTTTTGTACAAAAGTGGTCGGCCCCTAGCCAAATGATCCCTACTATATCATCGAGCAGGCCGATAGATCACTGTGTGCTAAACCCACCCCCAGAGAGCCTCCACTGCCGCTTATTTTTAAGCTATTAAACTTTCTCAATTGGGACCACATTATTAAGTCTGTCCGCAAGTTGGAAACCATTCATTGGGCTGGCGCTAAGTTACGGCTGGTGCATGATTTTACTGTTAAAGTAAGACAAGCCTGTTCAGCATACTGCCCAATCTTATCCAAACTCTGGGCTGCACAAATATGACATCGCCTCCTATATCCAGCGAGACTGGAAGTACACACCAAAGGGGAACCCAAAAGGTACGACTCTGTGGATCAAGCTATGAAGGAGTTGCCAACCCTCTTTCCAGATCTTTTCGATAAGAAAGGGTGAGCTTGTTTAATTTCTTCTCAGTAGTGACTGTGAGGGTCTCCCCTCATTCTTTATTGGACCTTTTACCTATTTCCACTCAACCTACATAGCTCAGTTGTCTTGAAGGATGATACTATTACTGGGGCATTGGCAGTAGCGGACCTGTTCCTGCAGAGATTACTCTAGCTCCACCCAGATGTTGTCTCGGTGGTTACAGGGGTTAGCTAAAGATGTAAGTCATTTCCTCACTCCCCGAACTTGCGGACTACTCAATTGCCTAGTGATCTGCACATCTGCTTTTTTCTTTGACCAATGGTCTTGATTGTTTCTACAACTGGTGTAGTTGCACACCATGTTTTTCCTCAGCCTGTTTGTAATTGAGACTGCTGATCCATCATTATAACGGGCATGGATATTAGTTCGCTGAATTAGTCAGGCTGTTACACATCCTGAGTTTACTTTGAACGTTTTCTTAGCATGTTTTCACTGTGCGTTGGAGCTAATTATTTTCGAATGGACAGAACACTGGAACAATGTTTCCAGACTCTGAACTTTAAGCTGTGTTGAATCATTTTAAATTATTTGCTTTTTGCATGCCATAAAGTTGGACTCTGATTGAGTATTAGTTAGTCAGCTGGGCAAGAACTGAACAATCCCTTTTCTTGGTTTCATTTATTACCAACAGGCTTTCCCAATATAGGGTATTAGTGCCAAACTGATTAGTTTGATGAAACAGTTTTCAAATACAATTATTGGTGGCAATTTCATATACCTGATTTAATTGCTATTCTGCTTTAACTTTTTTGCAGGTTGGAAGTTATATGTTTTAGACTTTTATGGGTTTTCTAGTAGCCATCAAGCTGCACCTATATATTTATAGGGCATTATTTTTTTTTTCAAATGCCTGTCTTTGTTTCTGTAATTTAGTTGGCTTATGTATACAATGTTAACTGCTTTTTCCTGCTAAGCATCTCAGTTTTACTTACAGGTTCAGGGAATTGGCCATTATTAGTTTAAAGTCTCTTCTTCCACTAGTTCCAATGTAGAAATTGCAGCAGGGCTAATTTTGATACATGTGGTTTTATAAACCTCCTTACTTGATCTTCCTGGACATAACGTCTCCACCACTCATTCACACTGATGGGATCTATGCTGGAGGCGCTAGGATCCAGCGGGAGCAAACTTTTTGCAGGAGGGCTGGCGCCAGAGATGGAGCCATGAGGAGTGGTGCCATGAGCCTCGGCTCGTGCGGTAATGACTATCTCGGCATCGACCCTTCAGCCGCCTAGTTCCTTTTTTTCCCCGCTGTCAAGTGCACTTCAGTGATGACGTCGCTTGCTCACCGGGAGTCAAACTTCAAACTAGCAGCTTAGTTTTCAGTTTATTAATCTTCCTGGACTAAGTCTCCATCACTCATTTACACTAGTGGGATAGCGCCGGAGGCACTAGGACCAGCGGGAGCCTAACATTTTCTGAAGGTCGGGCGCCAGACTGGGACCATGCGCTTGACACCGCGAGACTAGCTTCGCGCTGTGTAGGCTATCTGTGCATCCGACCCTCCAACTGCCTCAGTTCCTTTTTCCCGCCCATCGAGTTTGCTTTGGATGTCGACGGCGCTCGTCTGCCGGAGTCTTAAATTTTCATCTATACGACAGCAGCTTTTAACGTTTAATTTAATATTTTAAGTAGTAATTTCTTATTTTACGAACAAGAAGAAGATTATGAAGAAGAAGAAAAAGAAATTCTTTCCTGCCATCAACGGAGTTGTCTTTAGACGGTAGCAGCGACGGTAGGAGGACTTTGTGTGAAAGTTTTTATGGCAGAGGGGCTGTGTCCAGTCCGCCGCCCTTAATTAGCGGGGTCCGACTATGGACAGTCCTGTGCTCGGGGGGGGGAGGACAGTCCTCCGAAGCACAAATCTAGTGGTTCGGGGATCCGGCTCAGCTTAACCTCGTGCTCTTCTTCCTCGTTGGGGAAGAAAAGGTGAATGCCGCTTCGGGTTGCCCGTTGGTGCGTCTGCACAAGGATTGTTCGTCGGGAGCGACGATGGGCCTGAATCGACTTTGGTAGGTTCCTCTTGGCCCTGCTTCTAATGGCTGCATTCTTGACTCCGAGCTCCATTTCTGTCCTCGTTGGAGCTCCGGTGGGCAGTTTCACCTCTGGGCCGCTCCTATGGAGCAGGGGGTTTGACTTTCCAGTTTTTCCTGGCCCTGTTCCTGATTTCGGGACCTCCGGGCCACGGAGCCGTTGGACCGGAACCGGGTCGATTGGATCACGATGGGTGAGGTGCCCTCTTGGTGCCTTTGCCATTGTGTCGACCCCTCGTGCCTACCGCTGTCTGCCTTTTCCATGCAGGGGCCGACAGGGGCACCACCTTTTTCCTTCTTCCCTTCTCAGGATTTACATTGGTATTTTCCTTCAGCGCCATGGTTCAGTGCCGTGGCTTGGTGCTTTGGTCAGCAGCGTGCCTCGGGCCATGGCTCGATGCTGGTCGGCACCCGAGCCGGTGCCTTGGTCGCGCCGTGGCCTTAGTCGGCGCTGTGGGTCAGCGCCATCACTCTGTGTGGTGTCGTGGATGCTCTTGTTGCTGCCGTTGGTTGTCAGCACCATCAGTGGTGCCGTGGGTGTCTGGGTGGCGCCATGCACCTGCAGGTGGTGCCGCGCACCCACGAGTGGTGCTGCACACCTGTGGGCAGTGCCAAGCACCCACAGGTGGTGCTGTGCACCCACTGGCGGTGCTGGGAACCCATGAGTGCCATGGGTGCCATGGGTGGTGCCAGGAGCACCCGTGGGTGCCATGGGTGGTGCTGTTAGTGCCCATGGGTGCCATGGGTGCAACTGGTGCCATGAGTACCATGGATGGCACCGGGGGACACCCGTGGGTGCCATGGGTGGCACCACAGGCACCCTTGGGTGCCACTGGTGCCCTCGGGTGCCATTCTTGCCATGGGTGTTATGGGTGCCATGGTATCATGGGTGTCAGGGTGCCCTCGGGTGCCATTGCTACATGGGTGCCAGGGGTGCCTGCGGGTACTGCTGCGGCTGCCCTCGGGTATCGCCCAGGTTGGCATAAGCACTGCTAGGTGCCCTCCTGTGCCACGAGTGATGCTGGTGCCGCACGGGTGCAAGTGGGTGCTGTATGGCAGAATTAGTGACACATTTTTCCTTTTCAGACTTCCTTTCCACAGAACTTGTGGCAGGATGTTTATTGCAGAATGAACTCCTGTTCTGCAGATTATTTTTTCCCCACATCTTAGTGAGTGGCAGTCTGTGTGGGATCTTGTGTCATCCAGCGGTTTTCTGTTGATGGAACTCTGCTGTACTGCGCTGCCAGCAGAATCTCATTCTGCTCAGCACTTTCTCAGCTCTCTACGTGGTACCAAGCTCCTCGACATCCTTCCTGATGGCGGAGTCTCTAGTAGCTCTGACCTAGATCTCTCTTGGAGGTCCTTCTAGGGTAGAAGTGCATCTAGATGGGTCTTTCCCTGTCCTTCTGGTCAGTAATACAGCAGACGACTCATTTTATATACTGAAGAGCATGTCCACTCTATCATCAGAGTCCGTGATGGAAAATCTTTTCAGTAGTTCATCAGTAATGGGGTCCACTATAGTATTTCACACTGCGTCTGTGGACCATACACTTCTCGTCTAGACTTTTTCAGTCGTCAAGACAGTTACACTCTGTGGAACATTCTAATTTAATGATCTGGAGCCGCTCTGGCTCTTCCGCTCCTTTGATAGGGGTATATAGCCCCCTTGTGATATTGCCCCTTCAGTGGCTTCTTCGGCACAGGTGGTTAACATCTCTCCAGCTGTGATTATTAGTCCAGTCATGATTTCAGTATGGACGCTCAGGCTCCTTCTGCACTCAGAGGGAGAACATCTTCGTCATTTTGTATCAAGACAATCCTTGTGAAAGAGCAGCCTGAAAGCCTTGTTAGGCTCGGACTAAAAAAAAAAAAAAATGTTATCACAGTACAGGGCCTAGCCGAAATTACCCAATACCCCCCTTTTTGGATCTGGTCAGGTTCCGCCTCAGCCCCTGAGGCAGTCGTCTCCAGAGTACGGTAAAGAGTACCTGACTTCTTCTTCCCCTAGGGGGAGTCCGATCCGGTGGCGGTATGGGTTATCTCTTTCTCTAAGAGCGATTTCTCTCATTCAGAGACATTTCCTAGACCTAGGCAACTGCCCAGTCTGTTAATTCCCCTTTCTTTTTATAAGGCTTTCTTCTCTTGAGCAGAGCCTTGCAGCAGCAGAGGCCACTCTCCACCGATGTCGGAACTCAGGTTCCTACTTCCTTGCTTGCTTAACTTAACAGGCGATTTTCTCCTTCTTGATGGATGGTCAAGTAGGTCTTTTTTCTGAGGTAGCTTCTCAGATATTCACACCTTCGGTTCCTGCACACTGGTCAATGCCAGTCGCTCACAAAGCTATCCTCCTCAAGTGCGTGATGGAGTTATGATGTTTGTTTTCCAGCAAACAAACTAGAATCCTTTCCTACTCCCTTCAGGGAGGCCAGAGTGGGTAGTGCCTCACCGCATTGAGTCCTTGCCTCTTTCAATCACTTCAACAAATGGGTTAGCCCTAACTTGGTCCTGCTGTGTCCCTCCTCGATGCACATCTGCCTCTATTTGCCTTAGAAATCCAGCCCCTGTTTTTTTCTGTCGGAATGTTTTTTTCCGCAATGGACACGTCCTCCTGTACACTTTTTCCTTTCTTCCCTGAGTTCACAGACTGCTACTACAGTTGTACACACAGGGGCAGAATGATTCCTTTGGAATATGCAGTGGGTAGGATCTGGTTCTACTAGACCACCACGAGAGGCATCTAAGTCGTGCTTGGCCTTCCATCAGGAAGGTTCCTGTGACTAAGTGGAGACCATTCTCCTTGATGGGCTAATCCCACCTGGACCCCTTGCTCACAAGTAAGGGGTTCAAGTGCTCCTGGACCTGTTGTTTACAGGTCAGCCATACTTGATAGTGGGGGTTTCCATCTGTATTTTCCAGTCTATCCTGAACCAGTAGACTTTACCTCCGACTCTTTCAGTTCCTGAGGTCCCTTTACGTTATATTAGTACATGTCTTTGACACTATTAATTTTGGTCCTAGACCAAACTGTGAGGCCAGGTTCTTGCCGCTGTCCTAGAGTGGTTGCGATTTCCTGGCAGACTTTCATTTTGTGTCCATTGCAGTTGTCTGCAAAGTGGTGAGTTACAACTCAAGCGCTTATCTTGTAGGCACTATGTTCTAGTTGCTCTTTACAAGACAGCTCTTTTTATTAGTAGGACAGTCCTTGCCTGTCCTTTCTGAGTGAACCCTATCTCCTACCACCCTACTCAGGGTTGTTGGTTTTAGCTCGGTACTGTCCCACTAGTGTGAATGAGTGATGGAGACTTAGTCCAGGAAGATATGGAAATTACGTACTTACCATAATTATTGATCTTCTTGGACAGTCTCCATCACTCATTCACATGCCCACCCACCATCCCCTGGGTTCACTCGTTTTCTTTCCTGGTCTTCATGGTCCTATGGTTCAGATTGTGAGAACATTATTCTTTGACCTTTCTTGCAAAGGCCATCTGGGCCCTCTCAGGCCCAGAAACTCAGGATGAGTTATTCTCATTAGTTATGCTGCACCTCCTCGATTGAAAAGGTACTGAGGCGGTTGGAGGGTTGAGTCTGAGATAGCCTACACAGGCGCAAGCTAGTCTTGCGGTGCCATGCATGCGTGGTCCTGTCTCGGCACCGACCCTTCAGAAAATTTTAGGCTCCTGCTTGGTCCTAGCACCTCTGGCGCTATCCCACTAGTGTGAATGAGTGATGGAGACTGTCCAAGAAGATCAATAATTACAGTAAGTACGTAATTTCCATTTTTTTAGTATATCTATGAATAAGTACCGCTTACTATAATTTATTCTTATTTAAGAAAGAAGTCTCAGCCTACATTGATGGAGTCAACCATGAGTGGGTCAGGTGACGGTAGGGAGACTTCGTATGAAAGCTGTTCAGTCAGCGGGCTGTGTCGGTCCGCCGCCCTCTCTGGGGGTCTGACAACGGATGCTTCAATTCCTGAGGGAAGGGTGGTCCCCGGCATAAAAAGCAGGTCGCATTCGGCACCGTTCGGCCTCGACTCTTCTTCAGCCCACAGGTCAAAAGAGAAGGCATCACTCGAAATTCAGCCCTCTGGTATGTCTGCGCATCAACGGTCGGTCATTGGGGTCAGTTGCCGGTCTCCTCCTCCGGAATCACTGGTTTCTGTTTCTGGTCACCGACCTCTTCGACATCAGAGCCCTTCCCCGCCTTCTGGTAGGGCTTCAGATGAGCAGTTTCATCAGTGGGCCACTGTGATGGAGCAGTGGGCTTGGAGGTTGGTCCAGCTGCCTGGCCCAGTCTCTCTGGGGGCCCTCGGGGGATTGGGTAGGGTGGTTGGGCCTCCCTAGTCATGTGGCGCCTTCTTTGGTGCTGTCGACTCTGTGCTCAGGTGTTTTCCCCCTTCACTTGGCTGCGGCGCAGGGGGCCACACTGATGCCTCTACCTCCTGGTATTCTTCCTTCTTTCTCCTCATATCCTAGTTTTCAGAGCCCTGTGTTGGTCTCAGTGCCTTTGGCGTTGATGGGTCGCTCAGCGCCTTCCTCGACGCCGATGCACCTGTCAGCACTGTCTTCTGTGCCGTTGGGGTTGTTGGCGCCGTCCTCAGTGCCGTGCAGCTTGTCGACGCCATCCTTGGCTCCAAGGGCTCTGTTGGCACCGTGCGCGGTGCTGGGTCAGGCGGTGCCATGCTCTTTTTCAGCGCCGAGGCTTGGTGTGACATCTTCCAGTCTTCAGGGCTTCAAACCTTTTTCCTTCCCCTTTTCCTTCTGATTTTCACTTTTTCACTTCTTTCCTGTCCATTCAGTCCCTTCAGGGCTGTCAGGAGATGTTATTGAGCCTGACCCAGACCTTAGGCTGGGTGATGACATGGAATGAACAGGATCTAATCCTATTGCAGAGCCTGTGGTCGAGGACCTGTCATTTAAGTCTCTGCTGAAAAATTTGAATTCCACTCTTTCTCTCCAGACTACAGATATCGATCCTGGGAAGCTTTTAAGGCCCCAGTACCTTCATGTCCAGAGATCCCTATGGATATAACTCCCCCGGTACAGCCTTCCTTTGAGACGCTTTCTCAAATGGTATGGAATAATCCCACTCTCATTCCTTCTGTGGCTAAGTCCATAGATAGAAAATATTCTGCTCCCAAGGATCGACCCATTTTGGCCTCGCAAGCCTTTGCAGACCCTATTGTGGTCTTGGCAGAGAATGATAAGGTCGTCCTCCCTCAGACTACTACAGCCCGACCTATAAACAAAGAATCTCGTAAGATAGATACTTTAGGCAAGAGAGTCTTTGCTGCATCCACCTTGGGTATGTGTATTGCCAGCTATTAGGGTTATTTCTCTCAATATGAGTGTGTTCTTTGGCATTCGCTCAAGCAAATGGTAGAAGCTCTTCCGGAGTCGGACGCTAATTCAGAGCTTCTTCAAACTATAACCAGGGGTATCGAGTCCAACAACCAGCAGGTTAAAGCAGCTATGGACGCTTTCGATACTGTCTCTCAAGCGGTGGCGGGGGGCATTTGTACCTGCTGTCACTCCTGTCTGCACACTTCAGGCTTCACAAATGATGCCCAGCAACAGGTCATGGTGTTACCCTTTGATGGTATGTGTCTCTTCGGTCCTCAAGTAGAGCAAGCTCTAGAGGCCACACAAAAGACTAGGTCTGCCATTAAATTGGCTCGACCTGCTCCCGCCCCTTCTCGGGGGGGTGTTAATAAGTGTCAATTTCACAACCGTTAGTCCTTTTGAGGCAAGGGCAGGGGAGGTTTTAATGAAAACCAAGCCCCCCAACCTCAAAAGAAAATGCAGCAGAAAGCACAAGGACCCAAAGTGCCCAGTGTCACCTTCTGAGTTTCTGGTCCAAGTCTTACCTCAGCTGCCCGAGGGGGGCTCTTTCTCAGCACTGGGAGGTCATCTTACTCAGTTCTACAACCGGTGAAGTCCATAACATCGGACCAATGGGTCCTCTGGATAATTCACGAGTGGTATTCCCTCAATCTTTCGGAGACCCCTTCGGATCATCCCCCCCAAATGACAGCCGAGGCTGTCAGTATTTCAGTCAGAGCTTCTCGCTTCCGAGATACAAGGCCTTCTGAACAACAGGGCACTAGAAATAGTTCCGCTGGATCAACGGAACACAGGGTTCTGCTCTCGTTACTTTCTGGTCCCTAAGAAAACCGGGGGCATGTGCCCCATTTGGGACCTCAGAAAATTGAACAAATTTCTTCCCAAGGAAAAGCTCAAAATGATTTTGCTAGGAACCCTGTTACCTTTGCTTCATCAACATGACTGGCTCACCTCCCTGGACATGCAGAATGCTTACCAGCATATTCCCATTCACCCAAAGCATCACAGATGCCTACGGTTTGTGGCTTTGGGCCAGAATTATCAGTTCAGTGTCCTGCCCTTTGGGCTATTCTTGGCTCCATGAGTTTTTACAAAGTGTTGTGTAATTCTTGCAGTGCACCTCAGAAAGATCAGAATACAAGTGTTCCCCTATCTGGATGACTGGCTTCTAGGAAGCCCTTCCAGGCAAGGAACTCTAGACGCCGTAGCTATGGCCTTGGACTTTCTCACGTCCATGGGAGTCCTGCTAAATCTCAAGAAATCACAGTTGCAGCCCTCTCAGAAACTCCTTTTCATAGGAACTCTTCTGGACACCTCCTGTGCAAAAGCTTTTCTGCCAGAGGACAGAAGGAGCAATATCCTTCAAATGGCCGATACATCAGAGAGAACAGCTCAGTTTGAGCTATCTTGATGCAACGGATGCTGGATCTCATGGCATCCTCTGTGTTCACGGTACCCCTAGCACGCCTCCGCATGAGAACCTCTCAGTGGATGCTCAGTACTCAGTGGTTCCCAACCACTCACCCTCAGTCCTTTCTCATCAAGGTGACAGAACCCCTGAAGAGGTCACTCACCTGGTGGTCACAAGAGGACAATTTGCTGGAAGGGTATCCCTTTGCTCCCCTATATCATCAGATTTCCATTACCACGGATGAATCCCTGATGGGGTGGGGAGCACACTGTCAGAATCTCCACACCCAAGGTACGTGGACTCAGGATGAGTCCCAGCTTCACATAAATGTCTTAGAAATGAGAGCTGTCATTTATGCAGTCCGGGCTTTGAAGGACATTATCTGTCACAAGAACATTCTCCTTCAAACGGACAACAAAGCAGTGATGTATTACATCAAGAAACAGGGCAGTGCACACTCTTACCCTTTATGCAGGGAAGCATTGAGAGTGTGGGAATGGTGTCTAGAGCACAAGGCTCTAATTCAGGTGGTCTACCTGCCGGGAGTGCAGAACGAACTGGCAGATCACCTCAGCAGAACAGAGACAGATCCTCACAAGTGGTCTGTAGACTCAACCGTAATTCAGTCACTATTCGCAGAGTGGGGAACTCCAGACCTGGACCTTTTTGCATCCCCACTCAACACAAAACTGCCTCTCTTCTGCTCCAGAAATCCAGGGCCTGGCATTTTCTGTCAGGATGCGTTCAGGCTGCAGTGGACAAAACGCTTTCTATACGCCTTTCCTCCTGTTCCTCTAAGTCAGAGGATACTTCTCAAATTTGAGTCCCAGAGGGACAAAATGATCCTCATTGCTCCTTTCTGGCCTTGACAGATAAGGTTTCCGTTGCTCAACAGTATGTTGGAAACCCCTCCGAGAGCGCTTCCCCTTCAGACGAACCTTCTGACTCAGGGAACTGTGGTCCGTCCCAATCTAAGGTCGCTTCACCTTCACGCTTGGCTCCTGAAAAGATAGAAATGAACAGGTTCAATGTCTCTCGCAGAGTCTCAGAGATCCTTTTGGCTGCACGTAAGCCAGCCACTAGAAAAACTTACACAGCCAAATGGAAGCGTTTTTCTCTCTTGTGTGCAAGATCCTCTTTGAATCCTTTTTCCTGCCCACCAAATAAAGTTCTAGAGTGCCTCTTAGACCTCTCAAATTCAGGTCTACAATACTCTATAGTCAAAATTCACCTATGCGCCATTTCAGCTTACCATGAGCCAGTGCTTTCCTTGTCACTGGCTCAGTTACCAGTAGTTAGGAAGTTTCTTAAGGGTATTCTGCATACCAGACCTCCTATCAGATGTCCAGTCGCAGCCTGGGACATTAATCAGTACTAGACGTGCTCACTCGAAAACCTTGCGAGCCTCTAGCTACCCGTGAGCTGAAATTTCTCACTTGGAAAATGGCCTTCCTGGTGGCCATTGTCTCAGCCCACAGGGTCTCTGAAATACATGCCTTGGTCACAGACCCTCCATATACTGTGTTTCATAAGGACAAAGCAGTTCTTAGGACCCATCCTAAGTTTCTCCCTAAGGTTGTTTCAGACTTCCATCTAAACCAACCTTTAGTCCTACCTATTTACTTTGAGAACTTCCAAAATGAAGGATAGTGTACCCTTCATTCTTTGGATGTCAAAAGAGCTCTGCATTTCTATTTAAATAGAACAAAACAAATTTGCAAAGCTCAACAACTGTTTGTTTCCTTCAGCGAGGCCTGTCTGGGTCAGCCTGTCACTATCAGATGCACTTCAGCATGGCTGGTGGCATGCTTTCGCCACTGTTATTCCACAGCACAGGTTAAGCTGGAGGGCAGAGTGTTCGCTCACTCTACCAGAGCAGTCGCGGCATCCCTGGCGGAAATCCGCAACATGCCCATTGCAGATATCTGCAATGTGGCTACTTGGAGCTCAGTGCATACTTTCGTCAAGCACTATGCCCTGGATGTTCATGCCAGGTGACATCTTTCATTTGGCAGAACCATCCTTAATGGACTTCTGTCCTACGATTGTGAGCTCTTGGTCTCTCCTGCCGCCCTCTCGGGGGATTATTAGCTTGGTACTCTCCCATTAGTGTGAATGAGTGGTGGAGACGTTATGTCCAGGAAGATATGGAAATTATGTACCTACTGTAATTCTTGATCTTCTTGGACAAAGTCTCCACCACTCATTCACACGCCAACCCACCATCCCCCGAGCTCACCTCTGTTGTTGGTCTTCTCTCCCTCAATCTTAGGCTGTGAAGACTTCTTTGTTGACCCTTCTTATATGGGTCACTTGGACTATCTTATGTCCATTTTTTTTTTTAGGCTATCCTTCTAGGTTAATTACACTGCATCTTCTTGGGAAAAAAAAGGTAACTAGGTGGTTGGAGGGTCGACGCCGAGATAGTCATTACCACACGAGCTGAGGCTCGCAACGCCGCTCCTCGTGGCTCCATCTCTGGCGCCGGCTCTCCTGCAAAAAGTTTGCTCCCAGTGGGTCCTAGTGCCTCCAGCACAGATCCCATCAGTGTGAATGAGTGGTGGAGACTTCGTCCAAGAAGATCAAGAATTACGGTAAGTACATAATTTCCATTTTTTGTAGTAACACTGTTCAATTAGTAGTGTACTAATTACTTACTGTTACAGTTGACAATTTATTTCTCATGTTTGGGGGGGTAGTTTGAGTTAATTTCTCCATTTTGTAATAGTATTGGATTGGGATGGGGGTCCTGAGGGTTCCTCATGGGCCACTTAGATAGGTGTAGGCTTTGGCCTGGGTCAGATTACTTACTAAGTTATTTGCTTCTCTTTTTTCCTTTCTAGTTACCATCAGATATGTATGGGGGATGTTTCTTTATGTGGGGTTTAAGGGGGTTAGGAGGGAGGGCTGTCCTTGTAGGTCCAGTAGTACTTCAAGTTGGTATGGGTACCTGTGTTATAACCATTTTTTCATTTTTTGTCTATGTCTCACTCACTTAACATCATTTCATGGAACATCAAAGGAGGGAAGGACAATAGAAAAAAATATGCAGTCCTTAAACATCTGCAAAATAATCCCCATATAGTATTTCTTCAAGAGACTCACCTCCCGGAGAATCATGTTCATAATTTATGTAAACTATGGGTGGCACAGGCTTAAGGATTGGGTAATAGCCCTCGGAAAAGAGGGGTCACCATTTTGTTGGTGAAATCTTTACCTTTTACTTGCTTAATACTGTGAAAGATCCAGAAGACCAATATGTTCTACTTCGAGGTAATTTGGGTAACTTTGAACAGGTGCTTGGTATGATATATGGGCCCAATATAGACTCACCTTCCTTTGTTACTACCCTGTTATCAGCGCTGGCACCATTTTCCCATCTTCCCTTACTTGGGGGGACTAGAACCTGGTATTTGCCAATGATCTTGACAGGACATATAAGAGATGTGCTGGTCCTTCACCTGGCCAACGTGCCCTTAGAGAACTAATTAACTCCCTCAGTTTAATAGACCCTTGGAGATTTTTACACCCACACGAGTGGGATTATACTTTTTACTCTGCCCGCACAAAGTATACTCAAGGCTGGATTATTTTTGGTTAAGTCAGTCCTTACTCCCTCTGATATCTCGTCAGACAATGTTGTGGGTCTTATCTGACCATTCCCCAATCTTACTTTCCATAGAGCCACCCCATATGCAGTCGCATACCTGAACTTGGTTACTAAACAACCTCATTTTGCAGAATACAGAAACAGTCACTAACTTAAGAGCCTTTATAACCCATTCCATTCAGAAAAATGCCAACCAGTCCCTACAGCCAGATGTGATTTGGGGAGCATTAAAGGTGACCTGGTGTGGAGAACTAATAAGACTAGCTTCAGTCTGTAAACAGAAGTTGCAGGCCCAATCTGATGCATGACTGTCTAGGATTTGTCTTTTGGAAAAAGATCTTTCCTCCCAAAGTCTTGATACCTTATGTGTGGAATTTGCCAAACTTAGGGCAGAGTATGATGCATATTTACTAGATAAAGTTGACAAGGCATCTGCAGCAATGAAAGCTTCATACATCAGTCAAGGAAATAAGGCCAGGAAGCTGCTGGCTTTGCAGCTAAAACAGTGTGTGGCATCACGCTAGGTGCGCTTCCTATCCAATCTTGCTACCGGTAACCCCATTAGCGACCTAAAGGAATTGGCCTCTCTGTTTCGGGAATATTATTTGAACCTATATTCTGCTCCCCACAATGATTCTTCTGTTAGTGCCATAGATTCATAGGATAATATGAGCTAGAAGGTCATAGGACTCAGTATTGTTCACCACTTGATTCAGTGGTGGTACTCATATTTTTTATTTCCCATGTATTGGTCCAAAGATTTCTTAAAAGACTCCACAGTATTACTCATAACTATCACTTCTGGGACGCTATTCCATGCTGTAACTACTCTTTGGTTAAACCACTTTTTTCTTCTTGTTAGTTCTACTTATTTCACCTTTTATTTTCAGTCCATGTGTGCATGTACATTTAGTGGAAGCTTGCAATGTTAGTCCAATAGTTTCCCACATATTATTATCTCTGGATGCACAAGCAGAATTTTTAGACTTTGCTGATCTTCCCCAATTGACGGATGATCAGTGTAATCACTTAGCTGGCCAAATCACAGAACATAAGGTGAGAGAAGCCATAACCTCCCTTCCCCCTGACAAAGCCTCCTGCCCTGATGAGTTCTGTCCTCTATTTTATAAAACATTTCTTGAGGAGCTTGCTCCGGTTTTAGCCCACACCTTTAATTCTCTGGGATCATCCTCCCCGATGGACTCTACCTTGTTCGAGGCTAGGATTGTTTTACTGCCTAAGCCAGGGAAGGATCCTGCTAAAGTTGAAAACTACCGACCTGTATCACTCATAAATGTTGACATAAAGGTATATGCCAACATTTTGGCTACACATCTGGCTCGAGTTTGGACCTCCCTCTTAGGCCTAGAGCAGGCTGGCTTTGTGGCTGGACATACATCAGATGACCACTTCCGTAAAATATTCCATCTTATATCTGCGTCCGGGGAGTCCGACATGGATGCATTGCTGGTCTCCCTGGATGCAGAGAAAGCCTTTGATTGGGTTATTTGTGCATATTGTTTTGCTCTATTGGAAAAATATGGACTACCAGATGAGTTTATACAAAGAAAAAGGGTCATTTATACTAAACCAACAGCTCATACTCTGTGTAACATAGAAACATAGAAACATAGACTTTGACAGCAGATAAGGACCACTTGGCCCACCCAGTCTGCCCATTTTCCTACCTACTGGATAAGCTGCAGATTCTAGTTAACCAACAGCCTATGTCCTGCAACCCCCCACTATAATTGCCTTATGTCTGTCCCATGCATGTTTGAATTCCTCCACTGTTTTAGACCCCACAACCTCTCCAGGAAGGTGGTTCCATCGTCCACCACCCTCTCCGTGAAAAGAATTTCCTCCACATTACCCTTGGCACGTCCTACCTCTAACTTTAAATTGTGCCCCCTTGTTCTTACACATCTCTTTTTCTGAAAGATGCTACCCTCCTGGACTTTGTTGATTCCCTTGAGGTACTTAAAAGTTTCTATCATGTCCCCACTGTCCCTCCTTTCATCAAGGGTATACATATTAAGCTCTCTCAGTCTCTCTTCATATGGCTTCTGATGTAGACCCTGCACCATTTTAGTTGCCCTCCTCTGGACTGCTTCCATCCTGTCTATGTCCTTGCGTAGATGAGGTCTCCAAAACTGCACGCAGTACTCCAGATGGGGTCTCACCAGCTGTCTGTATAGAGGGATAACCACTTCCCTTTTTCTACTTGTGATGCCCCTCCCTATGCATCCCAGTATCTCCCTGGCTTTCCCTACTGACTTCTAACATTGCATACCCATCTTTAGGTCATCTGATATGACTACACCCAGATCCCTTTCTATTATTGTTGTTGTTAGTACCTCCCCTGCTATTGTGTACTCTTCTCCTAGTTTTTATTTCCCAGGTGCATTACTTTGCACTTCTTTGCATTGAATCTAAGTTGCCATATGTCTGACCCTTCCTCCAACCTTGCCAAGTCCCTTCTCATCCTTTCTACCCCCCTTGCGTATCAACTCTGTTACAGATCTTTGTGTCATCCATAAAGAGGCATACCTTTCCTTCAGACCCTCTGCAATGTCACCTATAAAGGCGTTAAAGAGGACTGGACCCAATACTGAGCCCTGAGGTACTCCACTAGTAACCCCCTTTCTTCAGAATGTGTTCCATTCACTATTACCTTCTGTGTCCTGTTGTGCAGCCAATTTTCTACCAGGCTACCACCCTGGGACCCTCCCAGGCTGGCTAACGATTATTAATCTTTTGTGTGAGACTGTGTCAAATGCCTTGCTAAAGTCTAGGTAGGCCATATCCACAGCCCCTCCCTGGTATATTACTTTGGTCACCCAGTCAAAGAAATCGATTAGATTTGTCTGACATGACCTTCCTGCTGTGAATCCATGCTGCTTTGGGTCCTGTGCCCGCTGACCTCTAGGTACTCAACAATTCTTTCTTTCAAAGTGATTCCATCATTTTCCCCACCACTGAGGTCAAACTAACAGGTCTGTAGTTTCCTGCTTCTGCCTTGCTCCACTTTTGAAGGGAATCACATCTGCCCTCCTCCAGTCCTCAGGTACCAGCCCATCTTCCCATGATTTGTTAAAAGTGTGGTTAGTGGTGTCACTAGGTCCTCCTTAGATCTTTTAGGATTCTAGGGTGAATCCCATCAGGCCCCATTGCTTTGTCCACCTTGAGTTTTAGAAGTTCTTTCAGTACTCTTTCTTCTTTAAATGGACTGGTATCAACCCCACTATCCAGAGTGCTTCTACTGTTTGGTTTAGGTAACTCCTCCTCTTCTTCTTTTGTGAATACTGAGCAAAAGTATTCATTCATTATCTCTACTTTTTCACTGTCTCCCTCTGCCCACCTCCCCTCTCCTTTATTAATCTTCCCTATCCCTCCCTTAACCTTTCTATGTTCCCTAATGTACCTATAAAAGGTTTTATCCCCCTTCTTAACTGAGTTGGCTATCCTTTCCTCGGTTTGGGCCTTTGCTTTTCTGACTGCCTTCCCCACTTCTTTCTGCTTTAATTGATACAGTTCCCTGTCGTGCTCCATCTGTGATTCCTTATACTTTTTGAATGCAGCCTTTTTCTCCTTAACCTTCCCTGACACTTCTTTTGAGAGCCATAGTGGTTTTTATTCCGCTTTGTTTTTTATTTGTTTCACACAAAGGCTTGTTGCCTCCATGATGGCAGTTTTGATTTTTCTCCATTGTTCTTCCACCCCTCCTTTCTGGCCATTTGCTAATGCATTCCTCAGGTATTCACCCATTATGCCAAAGTCAACCCTTGAAAGTCCAGTATCCTTGTATTTGTATGGCTTGTCTCCATGGTTGTGTTTATTGTGAAGCACACTGTGCAGTGGTCGCTTGTTCCCAGGTGTCTACTGACTTCTAAGTTTGTGATCCTCTCTCCATTTGAGAGTACCAGGTCTAATATTGCTCCCTTCCGAGTGGGTTCCACCACTAGCTGTCTAAAGCATGCTCCCTGTAGGGCATCGAGAATGACCCTGCTCTTGGATGTGGCAGCAGTCCATGTTGCCCAGTTAACATCTGGCATATTCAGGTCCCCCATCAACAGTATCTCCCCTTTTTCAGCCATTTTGAGAATGCCCTCTATCATTTTCTTGTCCATTTCCTCCCCTTGAGACGGGGGTCTGTATACAACCCCTGTGTGGATTGTGATGCCATTCCCTGTCTCCAATGTGACCCAGAGTTCCTCTTGTCCCCCCCCTTTACTTTTTAGTTCTGTTACTTTGATCCCTTCCCTTATGTAGAGGCTACTCCACCTCCTCTTTTACCCTCCTGTCCCTTCTGTAGATTGTGTACCCTGGTATGTTGACATCCCAGTCATGGTTCTCCATGTACCATGTTTCTGTGACTGCCACAATATCCAAGTGTTCCACTTCCATCAGGCTACTAGCTCTGGAAGCTTGTTTCAAGACTACGGGCATTGGTACTCATTGCCCTCCATTTAATGTTGGCTTTATCCTTTTTACCCCATCCCTGCTCTTATTGCCCTTGTCCATTTTCCATTTACCCCTGTCCTGCCCTCTGTCAAGCTCTGTACCTCAGTGTTTACCCTACTACCATGCTTTGCGGGGAGGCTTGAACTTTCCTGTTTCCTATCAGCACCTCCCCCCTTGGCTAGTTTAAAAGCTTGCCAAGGAAGCCTTTAAACCTGTCACCTAGGAGTGTGTTTCCCTTCCTGGACAGATGCAGACCATCATGCCAGTATAGACCTTCATCTCTCCAGGTGGACCCCCAGTCCCCAATGAAGCCAAAGCCCTGTGCTCTGCACCAGTTTTGCAACCATTCATTAAACCGCATGGTGTGCAGTACCCTAGCCTCACCCCTGCCATAGACTGGCAGCACCTCTGAGAAGGTTACCGTGCTTGCTACCTGTCTGAGGCCCCTCCCCAACTCCACAAATTCATCCTGCACTGCACTGATCTCATGTCTAGCTAGGTCATTTGTCCCGAGGTGGACAATGATATCTAGTTTCCTCTCCTGTGATGCTGCTTCTGCAATCCTGAGGATTAGCTTCCTGTCTCTCAAGCCATTGCACCAGGCAGGCACCTTACTTCCCTCTCCTCTCTCTTCCCAGGTCTACACCCCTAACAGTTGAGTCCCTATCAAAGTTGTTTCTTTCCCTTGTGTTGTCCCTTGCCACTCTTTTGTGGGTCTCCCTTGTGGATGTCCCCAGCATTCTTCTTGGTCTCCAATGAGGTGTCATCATAGAGGAACCTTGATTTGCCAGACCGACATATGATTAGGTAGAGGTGCAACTCGGGGCTCGTACTCTCTGTTCCACCACCTCACCCTCCCAGAACCTACTGTGGTCCATCTGCTCTTCACACATGGCAACCTCTGAGGCAGTGGTTGTGGAACTGGTGCTCTTTGGGTGGGGGAGTCCTTCTTAGTCCTTGCCAGTTCAGCCTGGAGGTGGGCAACCTCCTTCCTCAGAGCTGACAGTTGCCTGCAAATAGGGCAGCAATGCAGGTTCCAGAATGTTTCCCGGAAAATTGCTGCCCCACAGCCAGTGTATTAATGAGTCATCTGAGATCTTCCCTCTGACTAGGGGAACCTGTCAGGGCTGTCCCCTATCCCTATGTTTGTTTAATTTGTATCTTGAACCTCTTACTAGGAGGATTAATCTTTCATCAACAGTGCTGGGGCTCACAATTGGTGATCACAAATTGAAACTATCTACTTTTGTGGATGATATACTCCTTCATATATCCAGTTGGCGGACTTCTCTGCCTGCTGCAATACAACTCCTCTCCCAGTTTGGTACATTTTTGGGCTACAAGCTAAATCTGAGCAAGACAGTCGTCCATTCTTTATCTAGCCACTTGTTTAAAAGAGAGATTGAAGACATGAGGTTAAAATGGGAATCCAAATCACTATTGTATTTGGGACTCCGGATATCACGCCATCTGCACCAGCTCAAACCTTTAAACTTAGATCCCTTCTGCAATCAATCGAAATGGATCTAAAGTGCTGGGAACAGACGCCACTTTCTCTTTGGGGTAGGGCATCAGTTCTGAAAATGAATGTCATGCCCTGTTTAATGTATCCCTTAAATGCCCTCAATGTTTTCCTTCCCAAGTATTGGTTTAGCAGACTGCACTCATTCTGTTATTCATTTTTATGGTTGCAGAAACTGGCCAGGAGAGCATATTTCAAACTCTACAGACCGCGACAGATGGGTGGACTTCATGTGCTAGACTTCTTTCTTTACAAATGATAAAGAAAGATGTCTCAAAGCAAAAAAACAGAGCCAATGAAGAGTACTCACATGCGGCAAACCAGAGACTTGGTACCCATTTTGCTTCCAAAAAAAGAGAGATGTCCATAAACATTGATGCATAAGGTTAAAAGGTAAAACTTTATTCCATTACCTCCAGCAAAACATGGTTATAGGTAGAGGCACCCCTCCCCACAGCTGAACGTTTTTGCATGAGACTTGCGCTTTTTTAATTATCTTTCCAAGCTAAATATCTACAGTGGTATAACCCACTTGCTGACCGCCCCTCCTCTCCACTATGGTTGCAAATTGAAAGGAGTCTGGCCGATAGGCTTAGAATGCACTGCCTTCACTACTGTTTGTTCCCTTTTCGCGTCTCCCAGTGGAATTGAAAAATTCACCCACAGGTTGGTCCATTAAGGCTCACTACCAATTATGTAGACTATTGAAAATTGTTCATCATAAAGATATAGGACCACCTCTATATGGTAATCCCAATCTTCTCATTTCAGGTTCACCAGTACTGCAGTCTCAGTGGAAAGAGCCACAGATTGCTGCACTAAAGGATTTTATCCATATGGACAAGTTTGCTACATTTGTGGAGTTTCAAGTGAGAGTCTTGTGCCCACCAGCATTTTATTTTAGGTTTTTACAGTCAAGCCATTGTGTGAAGGCATATTGGAGCCCTTCTCCCTGGTCGAACAAGGCAAGCGTACTGTTCCAGCATTTGGCCACTGTGGCGACCAGGGACAGAGCCATTTCTCAATTATATAGAGAATTGGGAATGCAGGTCTGGAGCGTGGCTACCCCAGAAACTTTTTTATTGGAGGCAGACCTTGCAGTTAAATTATACCACACCACAATGGAATATGATTTGGAGCTTCACCCACCACCTTGTCAAACAAGACAGACTCAGGCTGGTCCAATTCAACATTATACACAACTTGTGTTATTCTCCTAGTAGATTTTACAGAATGGGTAGATTAATCTCTCCTTCCTATGAATTTTGTGAAGCTGGAGAGAGCATCCTTTTACATAAACGTTGGGTTTGTTCAAGAGCCAGGGCTCTCTGGGCAATTGTACATAGTACATTTCAACCCTTTTTTGGTAATCCTTCTTATTTTCAGAAAAGGTATGTCTAGTCAGGGACTATTCAACCTTTCCTACTACCCACAACAAGATGTACATAGCCTTAATTTCTCTTGTAACTAAACTTTTACTTGTAAGGCACTGGAGAGGTGACTGGACCCCAAATTATTTGGAATGGCTTCAGGTTTTTTTTTGTTGCATATAGTGTAAAAAGGGCAGTAGCCCTCTCCAATCACGGATGTCACAAGTTCCAGACCTGTTGGGGAGCTCCATACTCTTTTTTTGAAGGCCTCATGAGCTAACTAATGGTTCTTTCCTCAGGATGAAGTGTAATTATGCTTTTAAGTGCCTAATCCAAGTTATTTGAAGGATATTCGACCCAAAGATAGGTACTTTGGCCACAAGGACAGCAGGAGTGGGAGGGAGGATGGGTGGTCGGGTTTGTTTCTTTTCTTTTTTAGTTTGATTACTCTATTAATTGTATTGTCTATGGTTTTAGCTGTGAATATTCCTTTTTTTAATTATAGACAAGAAGTTTATTTTTTGATTATCTTGTGTCTGTTTGGTAAGCATTATATCAATAAAATAAAGTTAATTGCAAAAAACAAAAAGACCATCAAGGTGGCCTTCGATCACATGGTGCCTACCCATTTATGCCCTCAGGTTTAATGCCTTGGCTCATCATGGTAAGATGGTGACCTGTGGGAGATGAAGGAAAGAGGGCAGAGGCTGGAGCATTGTTGAAGGAGATCCAGGGCCCAGGAGGACAAACTGGCTTTGAGTATTTACTACAGTGAATACCCAAGAGCATTAATCTAGAAGAAGGCAGGGTTTCTGTCAAGGGACATTGCTGCTTGGAAGAATTGACCAGTTCAGCTTTTTCAGACTATCGACAGGCTTCTCTATCTGGCCTGTCTGGAATCTGTGAGAATTTTTTATCCACAAAGTACAAGGAATTCACTTGATTCTTCTCAGATAGGGTGTCCTCTGTTCGGGTTGGGATCTCTCTGACTGGGCTATGGCAACCAAGCAGGACAAAGCGTAATTGCTCAGATGCATCCATCTGTCATGGGGAGAGTTATGATAATTGAAGATAGAGGACCATACCTGTTTTGATTATGCGACACCGGGGAGCCCACCCCTGGTACTGCCAAACATGACACTGACACTGGGGTGCCCAATCCTAGTGTCGGTACCTGAAATAAAGAAAACCCTCCCTCATAGCATGTTAAAATTTCAGCATGTGGGTGCTCAATCCACCATGCTGGCTGCTATCCCCCACCCTGCACTTTTGATTATGTGAGACTGGGGAGCTCACCCCCAGTGCCACTAAACATAACACTGACACTGGGGTGCCAGATCCCAGTGTCAGTACCTGAAATAAAGAAAACTGTCCCTCATATGTTATTTTTCTTTTTTAATGTAAAAAATACCATGTAAAAAAGAAAAACATCCTTTGATATCTGTTGCCATGGCCATTACTGTCCCCCTACCTGACCTTCCCACTCAGCATCCACCACCCCACACCCTCAAGCCCTTACTTACCTACTGGGTATCCAACCCTGTAATCTTCTGTGAAGCAGAGACACTTCTTCACTTTTCAGTGCTGGACAGTGAACTGAAGAAATCAGGTATGCAGTTCAATGTATTTTAATGAGTTTTGAACTTGTCATCACAACTTGGTCATTTTTGAATATTTTTGCCCCAGATTTTCATCATGCCTGTTTTGGGACCCCAACTCAAGAACAATGACAGTGAAATTAGGCAAATCTGTCACAAAAGGTGATTTCATGGTTGCTGCACAAAATCACCTTTCAGGCAGGATTTGAAAATTTTCCCCACCCTTGTTCATGAGGTGGGGTTATAAGAAGGCTAAGCTGAAAATTTGGGGTCAAAATATTAAAAAAACAACCCAGTTATGAGCCTACATTGAAATTTGTGAATACAATCTTGTAACTTTGGTTCTTTTCAATATTTTGACCCCAAATTCTCAAGATAACCATTCTTCACAGCACCTCATAAATGTGACAGCTGTCATTTCTCACATCCTGGCCAAAATGTGTTTTTGTACTTGTGGCATGAAATCACATGTTGATCAGGATTTGAAAATCGCCCCCACCCTTCTTCATGAAGTACAGTCATAAGGAAGGATATGTGGGGTCATAGAAGGCTATGATGAAAATTTGGGGTGAAAATCTGAGAAAACAACAAAGTTATGGCCCTACATTGAAATTTTTCAGTGCACCCTCATAACTGTGGTAATTTTCTATATTTTGACCCCAACTTTTCAACATAGCCATTTTTCACACCACCTCATTAGTGTGACAGCTGTCATTTTCCAAATCCTGAACAAAATGTGTTTTCACACTTGGGGTGTAAATTCACCTTTTGGGCACAATTTGAAAACTTTTTCCATTCTTGTTCATGAAGTGGGGTCATAAGAAGGCCATGCGACATCATAAGAAGTCTATGTTGAAAATTTGGAATAAAAATATTTAAAAAATTACAAAGTTATGATGAGTGTGTTAAAGTTTTTCAACACACACTTGTAACTGTGGTGATTTTCAGCATTTTGACCCCAGATTTTTAACATAGTCATTTTTCACACCACCTCATTAATGTGACAGCTGTCATTTCTCAAACCTCACCCAAAATGCGTTTTCACACTTGTGGTGAAAAATTAAGTTTCAGCCATTGTTTTAGAAATACACCTGTCATGCTCAGAAGGAGTGGTCATAAAAAGATTATGTTGAAAATTTGGGGTCAAAATGTGAAAAACCAACTAACTTATGACAAAATAAATTGTTCAAACGTTTACTCATAACTATATTGTTGCAGACTTTGGCCCCTAATGTTCAAAATATCCCTTGTGTTACCCCACCTCCTGAACATAGCAGGTGTCATTTTTCAAATCCCCGCCAAAACATGTTTCCACAGTCACACAGTGAAAACACCTTTTGGATTGGATTTTAAACATTCCACATGGTGGATTCTCTGCAGGGGGAGGGCCTCAAACAACTGGTACAACAACCCGCAAGAGACAGGGTTATCCTAGATCTAGTGCTGACTGACGGGGAAAGGATCACAGATCTCCAGGGAGAAGGTCACCTGGGGGCCAGTGACCATCACATGGTATGGTTCAGTTTGGCCACTACAACTAAATCATCCCATTCCAAGGCAAAAATATGGGATTTCAGAGGAGCTGACTTTGATAAGATGGCCAACAGAGTTAAGCTAGCCCTGGCAAAAAAAAATACAGGTGAGAGGGTACAGGCAAAGTGGGCAAGCATAAAGGATGCAATATTTGAAGCAGCATCCCATTGTGTTAGAGAGAAAAGGAAGTGCAAAAGAAGAAGGAAACCACTTTGGTTCTGAAAAACAGTAGCAGAAAAGGTCAGACCCAAAAGGCTGGCCTTCAGGAAATATAAGGGAACACAGCGGGATGAAGACAGGGAGGCATACCAAACTTCCTAAGGGAAGCAGGGAAGGCAGTAAGGCAGGCAAATGCCCAAACCAAGAAAACACTACCACGAACAGTAAAAGAAGGTGACAAGACTTTCTATAGATACGTTAGTGAAAGGAGAAAGTCCAGAGGGGGTATTGCTAAGATCAAAGGAAATAAGGGGGCGTGTGGGAGGAGGACCATGTAAAAGTAATCTATCCTAAATAGCTACTTTTGCTCAGTATTAACTGAAGAGAAGGTAGAGCAGGGCCCACAGCTCAGCACCATGGACACAGGGGGGAGGGAGGTGAGCACTAGTCCCTTCACAAAAGAAAGGGTCCTACAAGAGCTCGATAAGCTCAGGGTGGAAAAGGCAATGGGACCTGATGGCATACATCCCAGGGTACTAAAGGAGCTAAGGGTGGAACTAGCAGAGCCATTATCAGAACTGTTTAGTGAATCTCTGAGCACAGGAGAGGTCCCAGAAGACTGGAGAAGGGATCATGTGATCCCGCTCCACAAAGTAATGTAGGAGGAGGCAGAGAACTACAGACCAGTCAGTCTTACCTCAGTAGTGGACAAGATTATGGAGGCACTCCTTAAGGAAAGGATAGTGCAACACATGGAATCCATAGGAGCACGGGATCCAAGACAGCATGGGTTTACAAAAGGAAGGTCCTGTCAAACTAATCTCATAGATTTCTTTGACTGGGTAACCAAAGTGGTGGAACAAGGGGGAGCAGTTGATGTCACCTAACTTGATTTTAGCAAAGCTTTCGATACTGTTCCACATAGAAGATTGATTAATAAGCTGGGTAGGCTCGGGGTGGATCAGAAGTTGGTCAACTGGGTGGCATAGTGGTTGACGGGCAGAAAACAGAGAGGGATGGTAAACGGTATACAGTCAGAAGAGATGCAAGTCACAAGTCGGGTACCTCAGGGATCAGTCCTGGGGCCAGTTCTCTTCAATATCTTCATCAGTGACATTGCAGATGGACTGGAGGGTAAGGTTTGTCTGTTTGCAGATGACACCAAGATCTGCAACAGAGTAGATGATCCAGATGGGGTGGGCAGAATTAGAAGAGATCTGGATAAACTAGCAAAATGGTCGGCAGAGTGGCAACTGGGGTTTAATGCAAAGAAGTGCAAGATCATGCACATAGGAAGAGAAACCCTGAAGCCACCTATAGGCTGGGAGGGGGAGTTGCTGGCAGTCACAAGGGAAGAAAGAGACTTGGGCATTTCATCACCAATGACCTGAAATCATCCAAGCAGACCACTAAAACAGTAGGTAAGGCTAGGGGGATGTTAGGGTGTATTAGTAGGGGTACCACAAGTTGGAAGAGGGAGGTAATAATCCCTCTTTACAAGACACTGCTTAGACCCCATCTGGAGTACTGCGAGCAGTTCTGGAGGCCACGCCTTCACAAGGCCATTAACCAAATTGAGGCAGTCCAGAGAAGGGCAACCAAAATGGTGCAGGGACTGCATCAGAAAACATATAAGGACCGATTAACGGAACTCAATATGTATACCCTAGAGCAAAGGAGGGGAGAGAGGTAATATGATTGAAACATTCAGACACCTTAAGGGCATTAACAAGGTGAAAGAGTCTAACATGTTTCAATATAAGAAAAATAGCAGGACGAGAGGACACAGCATGAGATTAGAGAGAGGCCGATTAAGGGGTAATGTGAGGAAGTTCTTTTTCACAGAAAGGGTGTTGGATGCATGGAATGGCCTCCCTCAGGAAGTGGTGGATATGAATACAGCGCAGGGCTTCAAACAGGCATGGAATAGGCATAAGGGAGCAATACAGATGAGTATGAATAGATAGGCCATTGACAGAGCAAAGGCTGATGGCACATTTATAAGGTAGAAAAAGAAATGGGCAGACTGGATGGGCCTTGCGGTCCTTATCTGCTGTCAACTTCTATGTTTCTATGATGTCAGATCATAAAAAGACTGTTGGACATTTGGGATCAAGATGTGGGAGCCCATTTGAAAATAGATATTACCGCTCAGCTGCCCTATCCTGGGTAATTGCAATCTAACAATGTGTAAAAGCAGTACACCACTCAAAATGAGATATTGCATCTCATCTGCTCTAACCTGGGTAAATATATAATACAAATGTGTACAAGCAAGATCTGATATAATAGTAATACCAGTGGTGAACATTCAGCATTGACAAATGCTTGTCTTCACATGGTGGGTTTTCAAAACGAGTGTTAAAGAACTTGTGGTACATGTGGGGACAAATGACCTGGCGGGGAAAACAGTGGAGGTAACAAGGGAGAGGACTGAGGAAGTGGGAAGGTTGTGTGAGGAGACTAGGGAGTCTGTGGCCTTCTCCTAAGTGCTCCCAGTACCCTGTGCAAGCACAGTGAGAAAGGAGAGGATTAAAGAGTTGAACACATGGTTGGTAGAATGGTGTCGAACTAAGGGGTATGGGGTTGTGGGCAGCTGGGGCAGTACCTGGGATAATAACAATCTGTTTGCAAGGTATAGGCTACACTTGAGTGGGGAGGGGAAGGAGGTATTAAAGCAAAGACTAGAGAGGTATATTGCGACAAGGGTGGATCTAAACTAGATGGGGGGTTGGCAAGTGGACGGCAGGTAGGCAGGGATCCAATAGAGTGGAGTCACAGCCTACCCCTCCAGACTAGCAGGAAAAGCCTCAGGGAGGCCGAAAAAGAAGGGAGTAGAAGGGACGAGATGGAGGCTAGTGAAGGGAAGGGGGCATTATGGAGGGTGGTCTCATTGACTGCAAGGAGCCTAGGAAACAAATCCCCTGAGCTACAGGCACTCTTAGCAGTGTGGAGGGTGGATATTGCAGCTGTTACAGAAACGTGGGCAACTGAGCACCAGGACTGGGATCTGGCAATCCCAGGATACAAATTATACAGGAAGGACTGTAAAGGAGGGAGGGTGGTGTGGGGTGGCAGTCTATGTGAGGGACAGGATCAAATGCACAAGGGACGAGGGAGAAGAAAAGAGATCAGAGGCAATCTGGCCGCAGCTCCTAGACTCAAGGGGTAGGAAACTAAGGTTTGGGGTGGTATACAGGCCGCCATTCCAGTCTGAGGAGCTAGACAGGGAGCTAGCGGGACAAATCAAAAAGGTATGTAGAAAAGGGAAGGTGGTCATCATGGTGGATTTCAACTTGCTGGGGGTTGACTGGAGCATTCTGGTCACCTCCAGTGCTAGGGAGCAAGTGCTCCTGGATGCGATCCAGGAGGGTCTCCTGACACAGTTGGTTACTGTACCTACTAGGCTAAAGAACACTTTAGATCTGGTATCATTGAATGGGGGAGGCAGTGAGGGAAATAAAGGTAGAGGACCCAGTATCTAACAGTGATCACCAAATGGTGTCGTTTAATATCACGATGTGTGGGGAGCCAGAGACATCAGTTACTCAGGTGGTAAACTTCAGGGGGGTGGACTTTGGGAAGATGTAGGAAGTACTGAAAGAGAAACTGGAGGGCATAAGGTGTGAGATGGACGTGGAGCTGAAATGGGATATTATTAAACAGGGGTTACAGAGGCAACAGAAGCCTGCACCAAGGCACAGAGTAAGAGAAGCAGAGCAAGAAAACCGTTCTGTTTGAACAGCGAGGTTGTGGAGGTGGTGAGGGCAAAATGAGTGGCTCACCAGAGGTTTAGGAGGACAGGGAAGGAAATGGACAGTGAGGAATATGCAAAATGGTCCAGGGAGGTGACCAGAAAAGTGAGAGAAGCTAAGGCCCAGAGGGAGCTGAGATTAGCACAGGGAATTAATTGGGGGGGGGGGGAGAAAGACTTCTTCAGATATATGAGGGAGAAAAGAAAGTGCAAGGAGACAATAGTGAGGATAAAAAGGGGTGGGGCGTGGATGGAAAAGGGGAGGAGCAGGCAGAATCACTTAATCAATACGTTTGTTTTGTGTTCATGGAAGAAAAGGGGGAACCGCTACCAGCATGGGCTGGAAGGGTAGGGACAGGAGAAGAGGAGGCGACAGATGGAAGAATTGAGGCAAGTAGAGTCCTAGAGGGACTGAGGGCACTGAAGGTAGACAAGGCACCAGAGCCGGACGGTATCCACCCCAGGGTGCTAAGGGAGATGGTGGAGGTGTTGGTGGAACCACTGGTGGATCTGTACAGCACCTCACTGGAGTCGGGATGTGTGCCACTGGACTGGAGGATGGCACATGTAGTGTCATTACACAAGAGCAGGCCAAGGGATGAACCAGGTAATTATTGTCCGGTAAGTCTCACATCCATAGTGTGCAAACTCATGTAAACGATACTAAAGGAAAGACTGGTATCGTACCTGGAGGACAATGGCCTCCAGGATGTAAGGCAGCATGGGTTTGTTTCAGGGAAGTCTTGTCAAACCAACCTGATACAGTATTATGACTGGGTGACAGGTGAACTGGATAAGGGTCATGCAGTGGATGTTCTTTACTTGGACTTCAGCAAGGCCTTCGATTCAGTGCCTCATGGGCGGCTTGGAGGGAAGCTTACTGGTGTAGGAGTAGGGGCAAAAATGATGAACTGGATTACAAGCTGGCTGAGTGGGAGGCTGCAATGGGTGGTGGTGAGAGGGGAGCTCTCAACTCCATGGCCAGTGACGAGTGCGGTGCCACAGGGTCTGTGTTGGGGCCAGTATTGTTTGGGCTCTTCATATCAGACATTGGACATGGGGTGGTGAGCAAGGTAAGTCTATTTGCTGATGACACCAACATCGGAGCAGTGGTGGATGGAGAGGAGGGGTGGAAGCAGCTGAAGGGGGACCTAAGCAAGCTAGAGGAGTGGTCAGAGAGGTAGCAGCTGGGGTTCAGTGCAAAGAAGTGTAAGGTTATGCACTTTGGGGTGAAGAACCCAAGGAGAGAATACTGGCTGGGGGGGGGTTAAGCTGGGGATCACTGAGGAGGAGAAAGACCTTGGGGTAATGATAACGGGGACCATGAACAACACTGCTAAGTGCAGGAGAGCAGCTACAAAAGTGAACAAAATGCTGGGGTGCATAGCGAGGGGGGTTTCGTCCAAGTGAAGTGAGGTGATCTTGCCCCTCTACAGATAGCTGGTAAGGCCGCACTTAGAGTATTGTGCGCAGTTTTGGAGGCCATACCTAAATCATGATATCAGGCTGCTGGAGGGGGGGTGCAGAGGAAGGCAACAAAGGTGATATGTGGAATGGAGGGGGGAGACTATGACAGCAGGCTGGGAGACCTCAATATGTACACCCTGGAGGATAGAAGGGGCAGGGGGGACATGATAGAGACATTCAAGTATCTGAGGGGAATCAATAAGGATGGGGTCGTTAAGTTAAGGAGGGGGAGGGTCACTGAGGGCACGGGCTAAGAATGGAGGGGGGAAGATTTAGGAAGGAAATGAGGAGACACTATTTCACAGAGAGGGTGGTAGAAAAATGGAATGCCTTACCAGAATAGGTGGTATCATGTAAATCTGTGAACAGCTTCAAAAGAGCATGGGGCAGGGAACAGGGGAGAGTGAAGGTGGGGGTGGCAGTGGGATGACAAAAGGGAGGGGGGTTAGGGGCAGCTGCAAATTAGGGGTGTCGGCTGCACACACTTGAACAGACTTAGATAACCTGGGTCATCTGTTTCTGCTGGCACATTCGTATGTTCATATGTGACCACATCTGTGCCACTCTTGGGAACTTAAACAAAGTGCCACATTTTGCAACATTTCCATTGCTTTATGGTAATAAAATGATGCATGTGTTATTTTTTTTGAGTCATACATTATTTTCTGTGTGCAACTTGTGGCACTTGGGACAAAAAATGTGGATGTTTTATGTGGTCTAACAGTTTCGCTGCAAGTAGTGCAAGTGCACTACAAAAGTGGCACAAGTGGCTGCAATTCTAGCCTAAATCTTTCAAAGACTTGTTGATTCTTGTCTGGTATGAACTTTGGGTGGAGATCCATACAGAATAAGTGGCAGAAGGAGCAAAGTTATAGTCTTTACCCTAAAAGCAGTATCAGCTATTCATAATATTGTAACAACCCTCTTCACATGGTATGGGGCAGTGTAGTTACGATCAGTGCCCATCAGAGCACTGGGTGCCTTGGCACTGACGCTCTGCATCTAGTGGGAGGAGAGAAGACTAAGGACGGGAGTTGAAATGAAGATTTTGGTGAGAGGATAGAGGTTCTCTTTACTTGAGGGTCAGAGGTGTGAGAGGTAGCCATCCATAGGAGGTGTCAGAGTCACGGCATGGACTATTCAATGTTGCAGTGTGCCAGGTTATTGGTTGCAAGGGCACCCTCTGGCCTTTTGCTTATAACATCAAAGATGGGGGATGTCCATGGCTTCCCTGCAAGGTGCGTGATAGGTGCTGGCTTAGTGGGACTTGGTGGCCATTCCTTTATTTGGGCCAGGTTGGTTCAAAGCATCTGGGAGATGGGGTAGGGAGAAGTGGTCACCTAGTACAGATTCTGCCATTCTGTGCCAGTGGTGTTAGGGGACCATCCTGTGGGATCCCTTTATGCTGGGTCCACGCCCTTGGTTCAGGCGTTGTGGGCTGTCAGCAGTTAGGGTCATCAGGCATTCCTTTCTGGAGGCAGACCTGGATGTACAGTGAAAAAGATGTAGGGTGGTGGGGACAGAGTGGATTTCCTGAGTGGTTATTTCCTCAACAAGTGTGCACTGATGGCTTTTAGGCCTGAAGGGATTCCCTGAAGACTGGATATCCGGAAGTGGCATCTATAATCTAAAAGTGCAAGACTAGTAACTGGCCATCAGACCTGCATCTTTAAGGTAAAAAGCAAACTGCTGCATTGTTAATGTTCCTGAGAGTATAAGCCAGCTAGCTGAGCCATTTGTCTTGGAGAGAGAGATCCCAGACAGTGGGTTAATTGGGTCAGTGCTCAGTCCTTCATAGGATTATCTGTGGTGCCCCATAAAGTTGGCAGGGGCCCAGGATCTCTAACATGTCCACCCTGGTGGGTCACTAGTTAGTCAAAGTGGGAATAGTGAGCTAACATACAAGTATCTGAAACTGGATTATGCCTAAACAAACTCCAGGACAAGGTAGTGAGTATGGGGTTCAGCAGTGGCCCCAATGGATTGATTAGGAATACATGTTTATAGACTATAGGGATGGACGAGTCCACAACACAAATCCAGGTTGGGTGGCTTGTGGGTAACTGGCATGTTACAGAGATTACAAATGAATGGCATGATGAACTTTCCAGAGCTCCTGGTGCCCATGTAGTGCAAGATGAATTGAACTACTTGAACTTTCATGAATGAACCTGTCCCACTAGTAAAGGGACTGCAGATGAACTGCCTCTCTGTGTACTGAGTAATCATTTCAATGTTGGCACCAATCACTGCCTCAGAGGAGAGTTGAAAATATGGCAGTTATGTTGCAGCTGTTTGCAAGAGGAATCCTGGCGAGCAAAACCATCTAATTTACTGCTAGCCATAGGAGTTAGCATGGATCATGCCAGCCCCCATCAGGGCTTATGCAGCATAGGCTGGATGGCCAAAGTGGCTTGCATTATGTGCATGTTCCTCCTTTGTGCAAGATTAATAAAATAGTGAAATCAGTTTTAACCATAACTGGTTGATGCAATTTTACATAACATGAGCTTATTCCAACAATTAATATCTCAAAATCCAATCAAACATATGGTATTGGGATATTAGGATAATCAGTATCTAAATCCCTATCTGATCTAGCTGATCTGACCATCTGCTATTTGTCAGATTTGACTTAGGATAATTGCATTTAGAATTGTAGGATATCCTAAAATCTGAGTTACTATCCACAGTTTTTAGAATATAGGATTTTGAGGACCAGTATACTAAAATCCTAAAAAAGGTCAGATATCTTTACTGTCCATTTTTAAAAATGGATATACAAGCAACCCTGCTCTGGGTATCAGTTATATTTACAGAAAAGGTAACATTTGGGTCCATATTGGGCCCTTTACTATTTTCATTATTTCTTAATCAGCTACCCATTCTCTGCAAGTCCTTTGAATGTTGACTATATGCAGATAATTTGATTTTATATTTTCAAGCAAAATCTACTGTATTTCTCAGATGACTTTTTCCTTAAAGCAAGAATTTCTAAGTGTTTGTAATTGGTTTACTGATAATTGTTTGATTCTGAATGTTAAAAAAACTAAAACAATGTTGTTTGGTTCATCCTATCTATTAAAAGACGAACTGATTCTTTCAATTCATGATAACAGAGAGGCAAAAATTGAACAAGTTTTTGAGTTCAAGTACTTTGGAGTCTTGTTAGACCCAGGACTGTCTTTTTTCCTGCAGGTACAAGCAGTGAGTAGAAAGGTTAGCCAAAAGCTAGGTTTGTTGTATAAATTTAAAAGATGTTTTTGCTTCGAAACTCGTAGGTCTATTGCAAATGGGACATTGTTGCCTCATCTTGATTATGCTGCCAGTCTATATTTTAAGTAAGTTAACAAAGAAAGTAATATTCTTGTTATTACCTATGATAATGTTTGCTGTCTTGTTTTGGATCCTCCTGCTCATTTTTGTCACTGTTCTTTATATTCTCAATTAGGCTTTTTATCCCGGAAATCTAAGTTTATTTTTTGATTGTCAAATATTTAAGTCTATTTATTCAAAAACTGCATTTCCTCTAAAGAATTTAGTTACAATTTGGTCCACTATGCTTAATTTACAATCTTTTAGGGGTGTTCTCTTGCAAACTATTCCATGCAATTCCAAATCTGGATCTTGTTCTTTTTCGGGTGCTGCCCCCCTTTTGTGAAATGCTTTACTGGGCAATTTATGCTCTTCCTCTTCATTGCAACATTTTAAAATCAGTTTTAAGAATTATTTACAGTCACTGGCTGTTTGTACGTGTTTTTTGTAATTTGCCTTGCATGTTTCATTATGTGTATTATTTGTTATATTTGTATTTTTGTTGGATCAGCCCTGAAAAAGGACTTTGTCCAGTGTCCCTACCCGGTTAACAGAATTTAAGTAAAAAAATTAAAAAACAGTAACATGGTCATTTAAAGTCAGCAGGGAATCTAGGTCCATTAATTTTAACAATATATTTACCCAAAATAGCACAGCTGAGATACAACAGTTTGCTTCCAGCGGGGTCCTGCTTCTACCCATTTCCACATCTGGGTGGTCTGGAGAACTAGGAGATTAAGTGACAGTCCCAAGGTCACACAGTGATAGCAAGGTTTCAACCAGCAATCTCCTGGTTCCCAAGCCAGTGTTTTAACCACTAGACAGCACTGCCTTCACAGATGTCCACTCACATAATCATGTCCACTCCCTTCCTCCTGCTTCATAAGCAGTGATGAATAAATATGTTATGCAGTCATGCATTTATTTATAGGGATTACAGGATTTACATCACTACCCAGGGTACCCAGCTATGCCCTTGTTAAACACAAATTTGTCCAGCCTAACTTTGAAGGCCAATGCTGTCTTCATGTTCACTGTCTCTGTTGGCAAACTGTTCTATTGGCTCTCTGGGTGAAAAAGTGTCCCCTAGTATTACCCCTAAATGTACTGCCTATGAGCTGCTGGAGAACACAAGATCAGACAGCTCTCTCAGTTCAGTCTCGTCAATACCCTTGAATATGTGGACAACTGATACTATGTTCCCTAAGGAAGTGTTGGGGTAGCCAGGCCAACAGTACTTCTTGCCAGTTACAATGTAGTCCATTTGTAGTTTCTGTCATGCCTAGTGGGGCTGTTGTCTGTTAGCTCAACTCTGAGAAATAACGATGGCTGTTTAAGTTGAAGCTGTATCTGGGTCTGTCTGTTCCCAAACTCCTAAGTTATTACACCCTCTCAGCTTCCTTTTCTCCAATGAGAACATGCTAGGAGCCACCAGCCTCTCTTCATATCTATTGTTCTCTGAATCCCTGATTATTTTGGTGGCCCTGCAATGTACCTCTTAAACCACTGTATAGTAATTTTGTACTCCAGATCATTTTGGTGGATGTGAACTCTCTTTCACGAACTCCTCAATGACCTTTTTGCATTGTGGAGCCCAGAACTGCACACAGGGCTCCTCCAGGTGAGATCTTGCCAGGGCCTTATAGGATAACAAGATAATCCATATAAGAATGTTTGTGGGGAGATTTTATTGGTTAAAAATAACATTTGTAACTGTATTTAAGTAATTACAGTGTCAGAAGTAGCTGAAAGAGGTTGGTTAGCTCTGTTTGCTGAGAGCTGTTTTAATGTAAGTGCAGAGATTCTCTGCTCTGTGTGGGGCTCTGCTGGGAAGTCAGGAGGTTAGGGAGGATTTGTGGAAGGCAATAGCTGGGCAGCTGCTGTGAGCAGCATCATCTTGAAGGGCACCAAATGACTGTCTGGCTCTGATCATGAGCTAATAGTTCACTGAATAGAGTTGGTTGCAGCAGCATTTCTGAGCAGTTGGAGCCAGAAGGAGATGAATGGGGCTAGGTGAGCCCAGTCTGCTCTGGGGGACTGTTGTTAATCATTCAGAGATTTTGTGACTTATGTGCCATGTGTGGGACTGTATTTGCAGTTTGGGAGATGGGGGGTTATGGGAAGCTGAGGGATGGGTGGCTGCTGTAGGTAGAACCATCTTGAGGGAAACCATGAGACTGACTAGCTGAAATCAGGATCTAGCAATTTACTCTAGAGCAGGAGAGCCATCAAGCAGGGGGACAGCATATGCAGGGGCATCCACAAGGAGTCAGCCAGCAAACTGGGGACTCTTCTCAAAGTAGCTCAGAGACATAGGTAAGACAAACTTTCTCCCATCAAGGGAGCTGCACTATTCTCACTAGGCATATCTGTGGGGATACAGGAAGGGATTATTAGATAGTGGTTTCTGTGTGTTGATGTCAGGAACAAAAGTAGACAATCACCAGGATAAAGTGGAATTAAGAGAGGGTAAGGCAAAAACTAGAAGAGTGGTACAGAAGAATAATGGGGGTGGGGTATTCTATATGTTTAACGGACTCCCAGAGAAATCCTTTCTGGGGTATCCTGAAAGGAAGATCTCTGCCAAGAGGACAACTACAGCAGCACTAGTAATGTGCTAGGGACATAGGCTGTAGGGCAATAAGTAAAGCAGGAGTAGGAGTGAGTAATTAAAGAATGATGTGGGGAGCAGAGAAGGGACAGTAGAAAGGAGACAGGGTGTCTGATGGGAGGCCACACCTGTAGTGTAGTCATCCTTTGGGAGGTCTTTGAGGCACCAATGTTGACCAGTATGCAGCAGGTTTGCAACATTCACTGGGAGCTGGCTACCTGACTTAGTCTTCTGTTTAGCAGATCCCAGTGGATGCTGGTGCTCCCCAGCAGACAGCTATGACTCAGACTGGGGGTGGACAGTAGTTGGTAGGGGGCATAGAAAGGTCCACATATGTAGAGACCCTGAAGTGGTGACAGAAAATCTACTTACTCCCCTATGTGATATTGTTGGTCCAATCTTCCCAGTGAGGAGTCCGGAGCCTGTAGCCACCCAGGAATGTCCCTCAGATGACAACTGATATGCAATGAATGTTAAGAAGGTTCTCATGATAGGAGATTCCTTCATAATGGGGATGGAGGTGGAAAAGGGGTGGCAGAACAGGGAGCAGGATGGTTATGTGTCTTTCATGGGCTTTGGTTGGGAGGGATGGAAACAGAGTAGAAAGAATTGTCAGGGGAGTGGGAGAGGTGGCATGGTTCAATGTCATTGTCCTCATAGGAACTAATGACCTGGCTTGTAAACCTTTGGAGGAGATTAAGGGTAGCTTTAGAAACCTGGGATGGAGCCTTAAGCTGGCACCACCTCACTGACTTTTTTGTGTTCCTGTTGGTTTGAAGCAAGCAGAAGGATAGGATTCTTCTGATTGCTGACTTTAATGCATGGCTGAAGGAGTGGTTGCAGAGAAGAGGAATGGGGGTACATGGGAAATTTGGACCACTCTTGGAGGGATAATGGGTATTCTAGTAGGATGGCCAACATCCCTCTAAGGGTGCCTGTAAAGTAAAAGAAGGGGGAGGCAGATTGTAATACATCATAATTTTTAAACAACTGTATGTTGCCATAAGGCATATACGAAAGCCAGCAGGACAATGGGGTGCATAGGCAGGGCCTTCTCTAGTAGAAGAAAGGAAGTGATTCTGCCAATCTACAGGCCACACTTTGAGTTTTTGTGCAGTTCTGATACACTCACCTTAAAAAAGACAAGGATCACTTAGAATCAGTCCAGAGGAGGTCAACCAAAATGTTATACAGACAACAGGGGGATACCTATGAGAAGAGACTGATCCGTTTTTACAGGATTGAAAAAGTTCTGTTTTCTGTACTGTCTTACCATTTTATTACTTTCTGTGGAGATATCAAATGTATACATTCAACCAAGAGCATGTTGGGGAGGTTGAATCCTTTATTCATGGTTGCTGGATGAATAGCATGCTCAAGGACTTGTTTACAGATTTGACATGTTCAGGTTATGTGCACAATAGGAATTTACACGAAATAATTTGATAACAGAATTTGTTTGCCACCTTCTCCTTTAGTCCTTCTTCTTTTGAAATCTGCACAAAGATCTAGCTGCGGGACTATTAAGTAGTCTGAGAACTCCTTTATAGAATCTCTAAAATTAGGAACACTGGAACTGAGCTATGTGTCCTAAAGGGACCTAGCGTTCGCTGTTTAAAAAGCATACTTGGAAATAGTGGCATGTGTCTTGTCTATGTGAGCTCTCTAGTATGCTTTCTTGTGTCTGTTCTGAAACGGTCTTGCTTTTTTCTTTTTTTTTTAGTGTCATAGCTTTATTCCTATATGATATTCATTATGTTGCTTGCACGCATGTGCAAGAAACATAGTGCCATCATCTGAGTTTTCGGAGGTGTGGCAGCCCTCTTCCAATTCAGTCAGTGTGTTTGCAGGCACGGCCGCAGTTCTCCAATGGCTGCTGGAGCTGTCTATGACAGCAGTCGAAATTGCAGTGGAGTACAGTTGAAAGGGGGAACTACGCTTCAGTGAGCAGCGATAAGATATCGCCTGTCATCCTGCGCTCCCCTACACACACACACACACACCGCGCCTGCGTGCTCACCCCCACACACACACACTGTATAGCTGACGGGGGTGCCCAATCCCCGTCGGCCGTGCTGCCCCCAAACAGAGTCCCACATGCCGTGGTTGGGTGCCCACCCCAGCATGGTTACACATCATATAAAGCCGACGGGGTGCCCAATCCCCGTCGGCCCACTGTCCCCCCAGAGAGTACAGGTGCCACACTGGGAGCCCACCCTAGCATGTAGCATGCGCCACTGGAGCACACCCCAGCGTGGCAACAGATTCTATCGCTGAAGGTATCAATCCCCCATCAGCTCCATGCCCCCCAAACAGCTGTCCTTGTGCCCACGCTGGGAGCCCACCTCAGCGTGGCAAACGCCCCACATCGTCATCCTTTTTAAAAAAAACCCTGAAACACAAAACGTCCTCGCTGTCTCTGCCCCCACCCGCGCCCACCCACTGCGCACCTGCCTCCCCACACACCCTCACCCCATACTTACCTCTGACTCGGCGCGACAATCTTCGGTGGACCAGTAACACATCTGCACTCTTCAAAGCCGACTACGAACTGAGGAAATGCTGGTAAGCTGTATGTAATAAATAGGATTTTTTCAACTTTGCTGCATATCTCAGGCATTTTTTGGAATTTTTGCACCAAATTTTCAACATGGGGTTTTTGGGACCCCTTCTCATGAATGCTCTCACTGTCATGGCGTTAATCAGGCCCGAAGGGTGATTTCGCAGTCACTGCGCAAAATCACCTTTTGGCACCGATTAATGAAATGACACTGCCAGTGCATAAGGTGAGCTGTCAAAAGCCTGTTGAAAATTTAGTGAAATCTAAAAATATTGTTTCTGTGCGTTGCAGTTCCTACCTCGCTCGTAAGTTCGCTGAATTTTAAATATTTTCACACCAGATTTTCAACATTGTCATTTTACCACACCTTCTTATGAGCAGTACAGCTGTCATTTTTCACGTCTTGCCCAAAACGTGTTTCCGCCCATATGTAGCGCACAATGGCAGTCGGTGTCATGAGAAATCACTGTATGGACACATTAAGAAAATCACAGTGACACTGTTCATGAGCAGAGGTCTTAAAATGGCTATGTTGAAAATTTGGTGATAAAATCCTAAAATGACTGTTTTTACGGTGCGTTGCTGCAGTTCCTACACTGCGCTCATTAAGTTCGCAAATTTTCAATATTTTCACTCCAGATTTTCAACATTGTCATTTTACCACACCTCTTATGAGCAGTACAGCTGTCATTTTTCATCATCCTTAAACGTAGTTTCCGCCATGTAGTACAATGGCGCAGTCAAAAGTAAATCACGTATGGGACATATTAAGAAAATCACAGTAACACTGTTCATGAGCAGAGGTCTTAAATGGCTATGTGTTGAAAATTTGGTGACAAACTTCCTAAAATTACTGTTTTATTTAGCGCATGCTGTGCAGTTCCTACGCACACTCGTAAGTTTGCAAATTTTCAATATTTGCATTCCACTGACTTCCAAATACCTACACAGCACATACAAGCAAGCAACATTCGGCATTGAAAAATGCTTGTTTATTGATCAGTTAGAGAACTTGGTGGTACCTGTAGTGAATATTCCACTTTAGCCTTCCACTCAGCTGATATCATTTATGTGTTTATTTTTACAGTTCTGTCATCTCTCATGGTACTAAGAGTATCTTCTTGACATCTTTGGATGAGAGAACTGTGAAGGAAAGCTGAACAATTCTGAAACATAAAGGGCTCAGAAATGCACTCTTGTAACCATAACATGTGCCAGAAGTGTACTATTAAACATATTATAATATATGGATAAGCCTTAATAATACCATATTGGCCCAACAAAAAATGTTCTTGTAATACACTAATGTCAATGCCATAATACTATCTTTCAGCACTGATAATACATGGTTTCAGCCTGATAATACGTGGTTTCAGACTTCATATTATAGAGAATAATGTATGGGGAGGTGGTTATAACGAGAATTTTACACACAGTGAGGGTGTTTGTAAAATTCGAGTAAATAACCACCTCCCCATTACTTTATTTTTTATAATTGCCGGTTGCAATTTTTTTGCCACACATTTAACATGCTCCCTAACCCACGCTAACGTAACGCTCTCCTCTGACAATTGTGACAACCAGATCTCCATAGGAAGCAGATAACTACGATCACCACAGCACGAAGATCTCTAGCAGGCGAGTATTTGTTTAGTGTCATGGAGAACAACGACGGAACTGAGAGAACACCAGCAGCTGACAGAGCGTGAGTGGCTGAATTCTTTCATTTGCTCTGCAGGTGTTTGTGTCTCATGCTTCTCTAGAGAAAGCTGGCGCATGTTTGGTTATAACTGCAAATTATAACTGGCTTTCTCTATGGAAAAAAATTGTGGCCAGTAATTATATATAGAATATACAAGAACTTTTTCCAAAGGGCCAAGATGGTATTATTAAGGCTTATCCATATATTACAAAAAATAATAGATAAGTGTGTTACAAGGCTATAATCCCATCTCGAGGTTTTGGGGACTTTAGGAACCTCTCAATGGGATTACTGCCTTGTAATACACACTTGTCTAAATATTATTCTATTTATAAATCATGTTAAAACTTCTTTTTTTAGAGAATGGAACTTGAGTGGAAAATCAGAATGTTGTACTTTATAAAATAAAAAAATACTAGAACCCTATGTGAGAAATGGGCTACATCAACTGAACTAGAACTTTAGAATTTTAGAACTGTTTGCATGAGAGAACCCCTTATGGTTATAAGAGTATTTGGAATGTTTAGAAATAAATAATTCAGGTTGTCTAAATATTATGTCATGATTTATACTTTATTTTTTTATTTCACAACATATTTAGCCGGGATAGCCTAGCTGAAATATATGTTATCATTTTCAGTGAGGGTCTGCCTCTACCCATTTCCATAGTTAGGTGGAGTGGAGCACTGAGAGATCAAAAAAGTTGTTCAGGGTTACACAGTGAGTATTTGACTCTGGTGTGGCTTGAAAGTAAGATTTCCAAGTTCCAAGGCCAGTGCACTAACCACCAGACCATGCTACATCCTCAGTGTCACTAGGTTTAGAAAGCAATTATTAACTGAAAAATGAATATCAGATAGGACAAAACCCTCTTCCAGAATGTCACACCCAGCTTTTAACTAAAAGATTCGAACTCATAGAACGCCTAAGGATTTCCCAGATGTGTCACAGCTTGCAATTCTTAGAAAAATGAAAACATATTTAGAGCATGGAAATCCTTAGTATCGTGGTTTTTTTCAGAAACTTTGCAATCCAAAAACACTTTTTTTCTGGGAAATGTTTGGACTTTTAGTCTGAGACTTCTAAATTGTTAGATTTGGAAGGGAAACTTTGGACTAAATATTTAATTCTTCAGTAATAGTACATAAGGAATGTAATGCAGACTGCTGAAAAAAATACAGGATAAAAAAGAGGTACCAGTTGATAGGTAACGGGCAATAAAGAGTAGCTTTTGCATGTCTGGCTGGCAACATATTAAATATAGCAATCCACCTCGGAGCATTGTGTTACACATTTCAAGTTCATTCCATTTTTTTAACATTTGTATTATAAGTATTTTAAAAGCAAGAAACATGTTGCAAGTAGTTTAGGGCTACAGACTCATTTGAGAATAGATTTTCAGAAAAAATAAGTATATTTTCAAGACAGCTTGTGGTTTTGTTATGTGTAGTAATTGAAAATCCATTTTGCTGTGCATCAGAAAATAAACAGAACTTTTTTTCTGACTTTCTCAAAACAAACAGTCTATTTTTCTACTATAATGAGACATTTTAGATTACTTTGTTCATCCACCTTTGGTTTTAATGTATGAGGAGGAATCTTGGTGCTGCTGCTGCTGCTATTGCTGAAGCAACTTAACCATCACAGAAGGATTGAAGCTGCAGATGATAAATGTTCAGAAAGTAGGAACATGGAGGTCATAACTATGGTATAAGAAACAGCTCTGGTCAAATAGTGCAGAGGGTTAGATCACAGACTCACTAATCAAGAGATCATGCACTCCTATCTTTCTCCTTTAATCGGATTCCCTTCCCTCCTCTCCTTCCTCCCCTCCCTCCCTTATTCCTTTCCACACTGTTTTTTACTTCCTTTCCTCCTCCCCGTCAATGCTCCTCCCTTCTACACCCTTTCTCCTTCTACCCACAGTGACTTAAGGTTCCTTCCCTGTTACTCTGTTCATCTCATGGGACATACCTCCCACCTGGTCTTATGTTGCTATGTTACTTTTTTTTGTTATTTGATATACTGCACATTTCTTTGTACAATATTTTTGCCTAGATCACCAATGCTTCTAATGCATATACTTGCATTGTCTAATTTTTTTTATATATGATGTTTTGTTTTGTTGTATAATCAATTATTCTTTTCTGTACCTACATTAGATCCCTTTTCCCCCTTCCCCAGGATGCATCTGGAAATGAGCTATTTTTAGCTCAGTATGTCTTTCATGGTGAAACATTTGAAAATAAATAAATAAAATAAAATCATAGGTTCAATTCTCCTTAGGGATTCAAACTTTCTTGCCCAAGGAAATCTTAGGAAATGCTAGTTGCAGTAAACTGTTTTTGACACACTGCTACTATAGCTTTCCAGAGCTTAAACGGGGGACATGCAAGTGACCCAAAACTTTTCTTAGAAAATCAGAATGCCAGAATCATAACTATTTTAAGTTTTTCCTAAATAAGTTCAACAAAAGTACCACACTTACTAGAAAATATAAACTTTTCCAAGCCAAGTTTTTCACCAAAGTGCTAAAGATTTCACACCTTAAAGTGACAAGCAGCATGGGTACCCAAAAAGGTTAAAGAAAAGTTATTTCAATACAAACACAAGAAGCAGTTTAGTAGGGAGATTAAGCAGAAAACAGACATGTCCATGGTTTCAATTCTAATAAGAGTTAAAGTCAAGTTTATGGTTCCTTTCAATGCCCTTGTTTTGGGGCAGGTTAAGGTTTGTGGAGTTTCACTTAAAGTAATGTTTATCCACTGCAATGAATAGTTGTAGCATTATCTCTGTAGATTTGTGTTCTACAGTTTCAGCTAAAGCATGTATTTTCTGTTCTGTTCAATATTTTGACTGTAAGAAAAAAAAAATAGGGGAAAGCTTCTCTCTACCCCTTGCAAGTGCCAAACAGTGCTAAACAGACATTAAACCTAAACATAGAAATATAGAATTTGACAGCAGGTAAGGACCGCTTGGCCCACCCAGTCTGCCCATTTCCCTACCTACTGGATAAGCTGCAGATCCTAGTTAACCAGCAGCCTACTTCTTCCTACCCCCACCCCCTAGAATTGCCTTATGACTGTCCCATGCATGCTTGAATTCCACCACTGTTTTTGACTCCACAACCTCCTCCGGAAGGCCATTCCATGCATCCACAACCCTCTCTGTGAAAAAATACTTCCTTAAATTACCTCTGAGCCACCCCCATCTTCAAATTGTGCCCCTTGTTCTTGCACACTCTTTTTTGAAAGATGCTACCCTCTTGGACTTTGTTGATTCCCTTGAGGTACTTGAAAGTTTCTATCATGTCCCCTCTCCTCTCCTTTCCTCGAGGCTATACATATTAAGCTCCTTAAGTCTCTCTTCATATGTCTTCCGGTGCAGACCCTGCACCATTTTAGTTGCCCTCTCTGGATAGCTTCCATCCTGTCTATGTCTTTGCGGAGACTGGGTCTCCAGAACTGCACACAGTACTCCAGATGGGGTCTGACCAGCTGTCTGTACAGAGGGATAATAACTTCCTGTTTTCTACTGGTGATGCCTCTCCCTATGCATCCCAGTATCCCCCAACCCTCCTTGCTGCCCTCTCACATTGCTTGCCCACCTTTAGGTCATCTGATATGACTACCCCAGGTCTCTTTCCATTTTTGTTGTTGTTAGTATCTCACCCCCCATTGTGTACTCTTCCCCTGGGTTTTTGTTTCCCAGGTGCATTACCTTGCACTTCTTAGCATTGAATCTAAGCTGCCATACATTTGACCATTCCTCTAACCTTGTCAAGTCCGTTCTCATCCTTTCCACCCCACCTTGTGCATCAACTATGTTGCAGATCTTTGTGTCATCTGCAAAGAGACATGCTTTTCCTTCCAGTCCCTCTGCAATGTTGCTTATAAAGACATTGAAGAGGACCGGCCCTAATACTGAACCCTGTGGTACCCCACTAGTAACCCCCCTTTCTTCAGAGTGGACTCCATTTACTATTACTCTCTGTGTCCTATTCTCCAGCCAATTCTTTTACCCAGGCTGTCATCTTGGGACTCACTCCCAGGCTGGCTAACTGTATATTAATCTTTGTGTGGGACTGTGTCAAATGCCTTGCTAGAGTCTAGGTAGGCCATGTCCACAGCCCCTCCCTGATCTACTACTTTGGTCACCCAGTCAAAGAAATCTATCAGATTCATCTGGCATGACCTTCCCGCTGTGAATCCATGCTGCCTTGGGTCCTGTGCCCCTCTGACCTCTAGATACTAGACAATTCTTTCCTTCAGAAGTGATTCCATCATTTTCCCTATCACTGAGGTTAAACTAACAGGTCTGTAGTTTCCTGCTTCTGCCTTGCTCCCACTTTTGTGAAGGGGAATCACATCTGCCCTCCTCCGGTCCTCAGGCACCACCCCATCCTCCCATGATTTGTTAAAGAGGGTAGTCAGTGGTGTCACTAGTTCTACCCTTAGTTCTTTTAGAATTCTGGGATGAATCCCATCAGGCCCCATTCCTTTGTCCACCTTCAGTTTTAAGAGTTCTTTCAGAACCCTTTCTTCTGTAAATGGGCTGCTATCAACTTCTGTATCCAGAGTGTTTCTAATGTTTGTTTTAGGTACCTCCCCCTCTTCATTTGTAAATACTGAGCAAAAATATTTGTTTAGTATCTCTGCCTTTCCACAGTCACCCTCCGCCCACCCTCCCTCCCTTTATTAAGCCTCACTATCCCTCCCTTGGTCTTCCTTCGCTCCCTGATATACCTATAAAAGGTTTTATCCCCCTTCTTAACTGAGTTGGTCATCTTTTCCTCGGTTTGGGCCTTTGCTGTTCTGACTGCCTTCCCAGCTTCCTTTTGCTTTAACTGATACAGTTCTCTGTCCTGCTCCTTTTGTGATTCCTTGTACTTCCTGAATGATTTATTTTTCTCTTGAACCTTCACTGCCACTTCCTTTGAGAACCATAGTGGTTTCTTACACAGTTTTGTTTTGTTTATTTGCTTCACACAAAGGCTTGTTACCTCTGTGATGGCAGTTTTTATTATTCTCCATTGTTCTTCCACCCCTCCTTCCTGCCCATTTGCTAGTGCATTCCTTAGGCACTCACCCATTTTAGCAAAAGTCAGCCCTCCTAAAGTCCAGTACTTTTGCCTTTGTATGGCTTGACTCTATTGCTGTGTTTATTGTGAACCATACTGTTCAATGGTCGCTAGTTCCCAGATGGCTACCCACTTCTACATCTGCGATCCTCTCTCCATCTCCATTTGAGAGAACCAGGTCTAAGATTGCTCCCTCTCAAGTGGGTGCCAATACTAGTTGTCTAAGGCATGCCCCCTGTAGGGCATCTAGAATAACCCCACTCTTTGAAGTGGCTGTGGCAACTGCACTCCAGTTAACATCTGGCATATTCAGATCACTCATCAGCAATATCTCCCCTTTTTCTGCCATTCTAAGTATACTTTCTATCATTTCCTTGTCCATTTCCTCCCCCTGAGAAGGAGGTCTGTATCAAACCCTATGCGGATTGTGGTGCCATTGCCTGTCTCCAAATTTACCCACAGTGCTTCTTCTCCTCCCTGTTTACCCTTTTGTTCTGTTGCTTTGATTCCTTCCCTTATGTAAAGAGCTACTCCTCCTTCTCTTTTACCCTCCCTGTCCCTCCTGTAGATAGTGTATCCTGGTATGTTTACATCCAGTCATGGTTTTTATGTGTACCATGTTTCTGTACTGCCATGATATCCAGATGTTCCTCCTCCATCAAGGCCACTAATTCAGGAAGCTTGTTACCCAGACTGCGGGCATTGGTACTCATTGCACTCCATTTTTGATGGCTTTACCTTCTGTTGCAGCATCCCCCACTGACCTTTCTACCTCGGTCTTTTTCTCATTTAGTACCCTGTTTTGTAGGGAGAGGCTGGGATTTTCCTGCTGCTTATCAGTGCCTCCCCCCTTGACTAGTTTAAAAGCTTGCCAATGAAGCATTTAAATCGATTGCTCAAAAGACTGTTCCCTTCCTGGACAGATGCAGACCATCCTGCCAGTATAGGCTGGTGTCCCTCCAGGTGGAACCCCAGTCCCCAATGAAGCCAAACCCCTGTGCTCCACACCATTTTTTCAACCATTCATTAAACTGCATGGTGCAAAGTACCCTCGCCTCACCCATGCCATTGACAGGCAGCACCTCTGAGAAGGATAGTGTGTGTGCTACTTGTCTTAGGCCCCTCCCCAACTCTACAATGTCCTCCTGCACTGCTCTAATCTCATGATGAGCCAAGTCATTTGTCCCTAGGTGAACAATGACGTCCAGCTCAGACTCCCGTGCAGCTGTTCTAGTGATCCTGAGGATGCATTTCCTGTCCTTTCAGCCATGGCACCAGGCAGGCACCTTACTTCAGTTTTCCCTGTTCCCCCCAGTTCTATCCCCCTAATAATTGAGTCCCCCACCAGGAGCTGCTTCCTTTCCCTGTGATGTCCTCTGTCTCCTTCCTGTGGGCCTCCCTTGTGACAGTTGTCCTCAGCCTCCTTAGTCTCCTCTGCGGGTGATAACAGAAACATTAAAAAATGCTAAAAAAATGCTTCCATCAAGTAAAATTCATCAGGGTCACACAGTGAACATTTGACTTTGGTGGGAAGAAGAGGAGATGCTGTGGCAGGACTGCTGTCAGTATTTTATTTGGAGACCTGTTTTTAATGTGAAAACTACTGCCTGGAATGAAATCTATATCCTGAATCACTCATCTCTATCTCTCTCTCTCTCTCTCTCTCTCTCTCTCACTGTAGGGATAAGCTGCAGGTGAACTCTGAGCTGGGGGACCTGCTGAAACAACACTTAGTGTTAGGTGCACTGGAACTGTCAGTGCAACCTTGGTGGGTTATATACCCATTTTGAAGCTAAATCACAGTAGAAGTAGGAGGTTGGATGGGATACTTTACAAAAAAAGCTACAGTCTAACTCCAGTAATACCCAAGTATTCATAACTTTATGCAGTCATCCTTGCAAGTAGAACTGCCCAGAGAGAATTTGGAACATATGCAAATGATGGAATCTTTTGCATGAGCCACTTTTCAAATGCTGCCTTATACTAACTGCCTTTGTTCTAAACCCCTCAGATTTCGGTCTCTGCCTATCAAGTCCAGATGCTCAGAGATCCTCTCCTCATCTTTTGTACTGAAGTAAGAAACCTTATGAAATATTATAAGTATTCTTTATATTTCATTTGCTGCCGTTTACTTTTTGTTATTTAGGTAAATCCATAGTTTTAGTGTTTAAATTGTAAGTTTTCTCGGTTTCTCCTGGTTTGGTATAACTAGGGGTAAACCGAGGTTTATTTTATATTTATCGGAGTTTTCTGACTAAAAATCTGCATTAGTTATGCTTAATTTTACTAAATTAGGTTGTTTTAGAACCACTAATACCGGTTCCTGGACCGATAGCCTCGGTTCATTTTATCTCGGTTCCCGGGTCCTGCAACGGTTCCAGAACCAACCGCAACTGCTAAATAAACTTACATTGAAGTATTTCTTCTTAGCGGTTGCAACTGTTATTGGCTTTACATTGAAAATGTTATAAAAAGAAACTGGTGATCCCGGTTTCAAACCTTGTATTCAGTATGGTGAACTTTTGTTAAGTCAAACATTCTCTTGTTTTGCCTATCTGGACATGAACATTTCAAAGCAGAGTGAAATCTGCATTACATGTCCTGGGAAAAACTACTGAAATGCCTGGATAAGACTTGAAAAAAAAGAGTTTTACCATTTAAGGGTCCCTCCAGCTCTAACCAGCTGACACCCTAAGTTACTGTGAGTGACTCCACAACATAGAGGATAATGGCTGGGGATCGGGTGATAACCACGCTGTAATCACCTCGAGTGGTTGCTAGGGCAACATGGTAAACCTCGAGAGTACAGCTCAAGAGGTTTACTGTAGCCCTATCAACCACCAGAGGTGATTTCAGCGTGGTTGTCACCCGATCCTCCAGCCATCATCTTTTATAGTGTATGGTCAAAAAAAAACTGTTTGCATTCTATGTGTGAGAATTATGGAACTCTGGTGCATTCTTTTTTGTTATGCCACTGTTTAGAAGTTCCAAAGTGTGGTTAACAACTTTTAAAATTCTAAACGGTGCATAACAAAGCTGTGTGACTACTGATTATGGTGGTTAATAGGCACTTACCATACATTATAAATACTGTAACTGCTGCCCTGAGACGGGCATATAAGCAGTTTTTAAGAGGCTTGTTGAACCGGCTGACTCCCTGGTTCCCTCAGTGAAATTGAAGAAAACTAAGCACACATAACCCCCTGCTGACAGCATTTTGGGGATTTCTGTGTCTGCTATAAAGCTTGCCAATTCCTTCAGAAATTGTGGTCTGTTCTGACTGGGGAAGTATTTGCCAAGACAGGTAAGCATAGTTGTGTATTGCTTCCCTTGGCTATGATCACCTAAATGAATATTGTGAAATCTGTAAACTTTCCCAGGGGGAAAAGGTGTGGAGAAATGCCTGAAATGGCTAAAGAAAACACTTTCAGGCTTACAAGGGCTGTCTGTCTCTCAGCAGCAGACCTTTGCAAAGCAGTCTTCCTAATATTTAAAAGGAAGAATATGTAATTATTATGAAATAGAGGAGAACCTGCTGAATCTGAGGTTTCCTCTGAACATGAGTTTGTCTCTCCCCACTGAACATCTGAGGATTATTCCTCATTCTTCACATTGGTGAGAAAGATTGGGCTGACATCCACTAAAAGCTTCCCATTCCTGTGAATAAATTATTCAGGGAAGATACTTTAAAGATTTTACAAACTCCAAGCTCTGTTCCTCCTCTGGATATGAAGATGTATAAGAAATTTCAGCTGGACAGGGAGGGAACTGAAATTTATTCCCCCACCCTGTCCACCAAGGAGTGGTTAAAGTAACAGCCTGTGACAAGGCAAAGATAGCCCTGGCATCCCATCCTCTTAACAAGGATTCTGGGAAAAATTGACAACATGGCTTAAAAATATATATATTTATCAGGTGCCTTGGCCATCAGGCAGGCACACATCTCAAGCCTATGTCAATACCAGAGTCACTGTGGTAGTCAGCCTCTGCTATGTTAGCCAAGGCCCAGACTCCCCCGTCAGATGATCTAGCTGAAACAGCTAAATTTGGTTTGAGAGCAGCCAAATACCAGTTCAAGTGGCTGCTGCCAGATGGATGGCAAGTACAGGGGTTCAGAGGAGCTTTGCCTGGCTCCGAGTCACAGACCTCACTCAGAATACTCAAAGCAAGGTTATAGACTTTCCAGTCGAGGGTAATTCCTCTTTGGAGAAAGATAAAGGCTTACATGAAAAAGGTGGATATATACACCACAGCAAGCCCCCTTTTTTCTATCAGGCTGGGGCTGCGCCTCAGTATCAGCAGTTCCCACAGCAGGGGTATTTCTGGCACCACAGACAAGTGGTCCTGGATGTAGCGAGTCAGTGATTGACTCTGAATTCAAATTCCTTCCACTAACAACAGTGGAAAAAAGTACTAGAGAGGTTGCAAAAGAGACCAAATAAGGGCGCTTCAGGCTCTGACCAGCCAACACCCTCCAAATCTGCATGTGAAACTGCTGTCTCTTACTTACACACCCCTGAGATGGGTGATTCAGTTTAAAAAAAAAAAAGTGGGTGAATGGTCCAGCTGTTACTCCGGTCCACTCCATGAAAACCAAAAAAACAAAGCATGTCAAACCCCAGGAACAACCTAAAGGGGTTCCTGGCATTACTGTGCTTAAATTATTTCCACACTCCCATAAGGGAGTCTCACAGAAAGTACTTCAGGTTCAGACTCTTATCGGGTCACTCTCAGGGAGTGTACACAGATGTTGGATTACCTTCAAAGATAAGGTGCCACAGTTTCCCCATATCTAGATGACTGGCTGATGGTGGTAGAATCACTCCAATAAGTGAGTCTGCAACTCACCTAAGGTCTCCTGGACTCTCTAGGGTCCTTGATAAATCTAAAGAAAGTCTGACCTTTAGCCTGTTCAAACACTCCAGTTCATAGGAGCAGAGCTAGATACCCTGCAAGGCAGGTTCTACCTGCCCCTACGCAGGGCAAGAAGTATTCCACTAATAGCGGGTCTCATTCAGGCTGAATGAACCAAAAAGTGCAAGACAGTTTTCTTCAGCTACTGGCCACAAGGCATCTGCCACTGGAACATTCTTGGAATCCAGGTTACAGATCAGGGCCATTCAGTGTAGCCTCATGGCTCAATGGTGCCAGAGGCTGGACCCTCTTTTAAAACTAATTCTAGTAACAAGGACATTGTTACAGGCCTCCAGTGGAGGGAAAGAGGGAACCAGTCTAAGCCAGGGGCTTCTTCTTTTCAGCACAGAGCCCCTATCAGTTGTCTGACAACAGATGCATCCCTACTAGAGTGGGGCTCCCATCGAAGGGCTCACACCACCCAAGACACATGGTCAAGTACAGATTTACTCCTGCACATAAACCTGCAGGGGCAAAGAGTAGTGTTACTGTGCTAAAGGTCTTCACACAACTACTACAAAGGTGGTTCAGGTCAGAACAGACAATACCACCACAATGTGTTATATCCATAAATAGGGAGGGACACGGTTAAGCCCTCCCTGCTCAGGACTTATGAAAATATGGAGTCTAGCATACTCCATGAGTCCCTTCAGGATGTTCATTTGCCAGGTAGGGACACTACCTTGACAGATACCTTGATACAGATCAACCAGTCCCATCAGGAATGGGCCTTGAATAGTTAGGTGGTGCAAGTTATCTTCAGGAGGGGGGGCATACCAGAGGTAGGCTTGTTCGCATCCCACCACAACCACCACCTGCCACAGTACTAAGTCAATCAGAGATCCTGGACCAATACCCCTTGGATTCTCTGGTTCTGAGTTGGCCAGGGAAGCATCTGTACCCTTTCCTTCCTTCCCTTTGACATACAATGCATTTCTCAAGCTCAGGTCCCAGACAGCATCAATGGTCTTGATAACGCCAGACTGATTCAGGCAGACATGGTTCTCTCTACTACTCTCCATGTCTGGTTCCAAACCAATACAACTTTTCTCAGAGGCACAACCAGCTGATCTCCAACCAGGTGGCTTTTGTACCCAAACCTTGGGTCACTCAGGCCCAAGTCATGCCTCTTGAGGGTCTACTGTACAATATGCAGCCTTGCATCTTTTTCACAGTGTCTAGACATTGTATGTGGTTACAGGAAGCCCTCCATTAGGAAACTGTACGCTTCAGAAGAGAAAAGTTTACTATTGGTGTTTGACCGGAAAACTGTTTCCAGCACATGCTGGGTCAAACAGTGCTTGATTAACTCACATAGATACATAGACAGTGTCGGCAGATAAGGGCCTATGGCCCACCCACTCTGCCCATTTGAGCTTGTAAGTTCAGTTTATGTTTTCCTAGAAGTCTGTTGCCCCTTACCCCTGACCTCCAGAATTCCTTTATGTCTATCCCATGCATTCTTAAATCCCATGATTGTTTCAGCCCCCACCACTTCCTCTGGCAGGGTGTTCCACTTGTCCACCACCCGTTCTGTGAAGAAATTCTTCCTCACGTTTCCTCTGAATCATCCTCCCTCCAACTTCATCCCATGCCCTCTAGTCCTGGAACATCTTTTTCGCTTAAAAATAGTGTATTCCTGCACCCTGTTCCTCCCTGTAAGATACTTGTATGTCTCTATCATATCCCCTCTCTCCCTCCTGTCCTCCAGGGAGTACATGTTCAGTTCCTTCAACCTGTCTTCATAGGACTTGTGATGCAATCCATGCACATCTTTGTTGCCCTCCTCTGAACCTTCTCTACCCTATCTATGTCCTTACGTGGTATGGTCTCCAGAACTGTACACTGTACTCCAGGTGGGGCCTCACTTGTGTCTTGTATAGTGGAATTATGACCTCCCTTTTCCTGCTGGTGATGCCCTGCCTATGCATCCCAGCATTCTATTGCTTTACCTGCTGCCTTGTCACACTGTTTCCCTACCTTGAGGATATCAGAGATGATAACTCCAAGATCCTTTCCTGCTTGGTGCATGCTATATCCTCACCCCCCAACTGATATATTGTGCCGGGGTTTTTGTGCCCCATATGCATTATCTTGCACTTCTTTGCATTGAATTTCAACTGCCAAACCCCTGGCCATTCTTCAAGTTTCTGCAGGTCCCTTCTCATTCTGTCTACACCCTCTGGTGTGTCTACTCTGTTATAGAGCTTTGTGTCATCAGTGAACAGTGAAATTCTGCCTTCTAGGTCCTGCGTAATGTCACTGATGAAGATGTTAAATAGGAGCGGTCCCAGCACTGATCCCTTTGGTTCCCCACTGGTCACTCTTCCCTCTGTGGAGTGACAGCCATTTACCACCACTCTCTGTGTCCTGCCCAGCCAGTTACCTACCCACCACACTACTGTACTGCACACCCATATTCCCCAGTTTGTGTAATAGTCTTCTATGTGACACAGTGTCAAGGCCTTGCTGAAGTCCAGATAGGCCATGTCCACTGCCCTCCCCTGATCCACCTCCCTAGTCACCCAGTCAAAAGATTCAACTAGGTTGGTCTGACATGACCTCCCCCTGGTGAAACCATGCTGCCTTGGGTCCTGTAGTCCATTGACAACCAGATGCTCCACCAATCTCTCCTTCAGTAGTGCTTCCATGATCTTCCCCACTACCGAGGTGAGGCTGACTGGTCTGTAGTTCCCCACTTCCTCTTTGTTCCCACTTTTGTATAAGGGGACTACATCTGCTGTCCTCCAGTCTTTGGGTACCTCCCCTGTTTCCAGTGATCGGCTAAACAGGATAGCCAGAGGTTCAGCCACCACCTCTCTTAGTTCTTTAAGGACCCTGGGGTGCACCCCATCTGGCCCCATTACTTTATCAACTCTTATTACCTACTTGTATTCATTGGACTTGCAGTCCAGCATCCTCAAAGTCCACCTAGCTGCAGTATATGCTTGCATATTAGCTGGACAAACTGTTTTAATGGCCCCAGATCCTAGCCTCACAGAGGTTCTTGTATGGTCTGGCACATATCAGCACAGGCTGGTGTTCCAGCTGTGCTGGACTATTTTACCTATTTGCTTTCACTGGGCTTGCAGAACAGTACCTTACAGGTCCACCTGGTCTCTGTATTTATTTACTTCTCAGTTGGACAGAATGTTCTTTCAAGCCTCAGACCCTATCGTCAAAGGGTTCTTTAAAGGCCTGGTCCATTTGCACCCCCTCACAGGGATCCAGTGCCAGCGTGGGATCTAGATGTGTGCATAGTTAGGCTCAGGGGGTTCCCCTTTTTGAGCCTATGTTTTCAGCTTATTTTAAATATCTAAAATAGATATATATATATACACATATACTTTTTTCCTTGTGGTAATGATTTCTGCCACAAGAATCAGTGACCTCAAGTCTCTCTGCATTGAACAGGACCACATTTCATTCCACAGAGACAAAATTATTCTGGGAAGAAATAAGAAGTTTCTCTTTTAAATGACTTCTGATTCCCATTTGAATCAAACCATTATACTTAAACACATAGATACGTAGACAGTGTCTGCAGATAAGGGCCTACAGTCCTCCCAGTCTGCCCATCTATCTTTTTCACTGAACACCTTAGTTTTGGTGAAAAGAGTCTTCATGGTCTGAATGTCAAAGGAGCTTTTAGCTATTACTTGGTAACCACTAAAGTCCATAGGCAGGACAGAAAACAGCTGTTTCTGACCTATGAGAAAGTGGGAAAGGGTAACCCAGCATCAAAAAGATCAATTTCTCATTGGATAGTACAGCTTTTTCAGTTTTTGTTATTCTAAGGCTGGAAAGGAACCCCAACAGGGTTGAGGGCCCATTCCACAAGGGGCATAGCTGCTACCATAGCAGCTGCTGGGGATGTTCCCCTGGTCGACTTCTGTAAAGCAGCTACCTGGAAACAGTACACACCTTTACAAAGCATTACTGTCTGGATATTCTCTCCAGGGGTGATGCTAGGTTCGGCACAGCAGTCCTGCAAGGTCTGTTCCCAAATTAAGGTTCTGTGCCCACCTCCAAAGGTACTGCTTAGTAGTCTGCATAAAGTTATGAATACCTGAATATTACTGGGGTTAGAAGAAAAAATTAATTACCATAGTAATCTTGTTTCCTCCAAGTGATACTCAGGTATTCATAACTTTCCCTCCCCTTCTGGAACCTTTGGCCTCTGCACTCCTGAATACTGTGCTCACAGGGGTAGAAATGCTATTTCTGGCACACATGTTGTGACTGTAATCACTACTGTTGTCTTCCTCCCCTTTTTAGGCGAGCTGGACTTTCAAGGGTATCCTTTCATATGTTATGCCCTCCAGTTAGAGGCCTCTTTTTTGGTTGTTATGGAAGTTCCTCTATTATTATTATAATTAATAGTGTTGTTGTTATTATTATTGTAATTATCATTATTACACTTAGTCCCCACGGGCCTGTCTTTCCAGGCTTCCAGGAAATCTGAGGGGTTTAGAACAAAGGCAGTTAGTATAAGGCAGCATTTGAAAGTGGCTCATGCAAAAGATTCCGTCATTTGCATATGTTCCAAATTCTCTCTGGGCAGTTCTACTTGCAAGGATGACTGCATAAAGTTATGAATACCTGAGTATCACTTGGAAGAAACAAGATTACTATGGTAAGTAATTTTTTCTTTTATTCTAGCAGGAAACCTAAGTCCTGTAGCGTGGCACTTCAGATTTGCCAGAATAGAGGTTCCATGCTAACCAAGCATTGTTGAGTACATGCGGACATGACGCACAGGCAGAGGCAAGTGCATCTGCCTGTGTCAGCCGAGTCAAATAAGTCAAATGAATAAGGCTCATTCTTCTCTCAGGGTAAGACTATATATCTGAACTGTCTCGGAATGAATGGATCCCACAGGTGACATTCTTGTGTTTTTATGCAAGGAGGGCTCTGTCATTAGGTGTTGCCAATGTTTTATATAAATGATTAAAATCTCACAAACGTCCTGTAAAACTTTCACATATGCTAAAGGTATAACCCTCCAGGGACTAAAGACAGACCTGAGAAACATTGTCTAAATTACAAAGGGTTCAGGGTATAAATACATGCACACACTGGTTGACTACCTCCATGATTCAGTAGTCTATATAAGTTGTGTTGTGTTGTGGACAAAACTTTGAGAATAGCATCTGACTCTCCTTTATATACTCTTCTAGATGTTAGAAAAGAATGCAGGCAACTAAGATCAACAGGAAAATATTTGTTATTAATCCCAATTTCTTCTACTGCAATGGGTAAATGTGCTTTAAAACCCCAGGAAATCTTACTGTGTTCAGACTTCTGCAGTATGGTCTCACCATAAGACTGCCCCGGAACCAAAATGGTTAATAGAACTTATGCTAATCATGGAATGTTAGGCTCGAGCTCGGTTTCAAACCACTGTCCCTGGTAAACATTCTACAACCATCAGATTCTTTACTTCGCTTGCCTAGTACAAACACCTCGGAGAGCCCTCCTTCATCTTTCTTGAAGATTTTATTTTGTCAGCTTTCTGAAGTAAAAATGTATTTCTGTTCGATTTTAAAGCACTGTCCTTGAGTTTACAGGTAGATTAGTCTAGATTTAGTGTTATTCCAATAAGTTTTCTTGTTTCTTCTCAGTTCTTTTAACCAAGAGGAAACTGATTATTTGATTATAATTTAACACTTTTCATTTTACTTTTAAACCCTTTTTGAGTCCGGTTGATTATTTTGTAGAGAAACCGGGGTAACTCTCGGTTTTTCTTCGGTTGCTAAACTGACCATCAAAAAAAAAAAAAAAAGTATTATTGTTTGTGTGGTGGCCTTAGACTCATTAGATCCCACTGTTAGGGGTTTTGGTTGGTATGTCACTACTCAAGAAAAGAACCAGCCCAACAGGTTTTCAGCATTGTATAGTGTGTGGGGAACCAATTGCTAAAGCAGATCCTCACTTAATTTGTGTTCTCTGCCTGGGATTCGGTCGCTTAAAGGCAGATTGTGATATTTGCAAACATTTTTCTCAGTCGACACTGGATAGGCGCTTCAACCAACTGAAAGAAAAAATGCCCGAGGAAGCTGCTGACCCAGCTATGGAAAAAGCTTCTACTTCTCAAAAGGAGAAGTCTAATGAACCGAGTGAGCAGCCCTCTGACCAGGGTGATGGTTCTTCAACAAAAACGAGAACCACAGAAACTGCCGCTGAACCGGTAAGTTCTGCGAAAAAGAAGAGAAAAGAAATGCACTCAGCTAAGGAATCGCAACCGGTTCCAGCGGTTCCTACCGCAGAAGCTACAGATAGTGCCATAAGCCTTTTACAGGAATTGCAAACCGGTACCGCGGTTTCGGTTCACAGCTGTCGGTTCTGGATTCGGGTTCCCTGTCAGTTCCTGGTTCATTGGAACAATCAACTGATGTTTTCCCTGAGGAAGATGATGATTATGATGATGAAGAGGATGACTTTGGAGAACCCATAGAACCAGAGGTTTCTTCTGATCCCCATGGTGCTGATTCACAGGATAAAGCATTGGAAGATTATTCTACCCACTTTGCCTTTATGAAGCAGGTGGCATAGACCCTGGACCTCTCCACTCAAGAGTCCACAGAGGAGGAGGAGGAACCAGACTATATAGAAATGATGGATGTTCCAGCAACAAAGAGGCTTTTGTTGCCCATCCACAAATCCCTCAAAAGACAAGCCACAAAAATCTTGCAGACATCAATGTCCATCTCCCCAGTGGACAAGAGGATGGACAGGAAGTACTGGGTGGCCAAATCAGGACCTGAGTTCCTTTTTGGGCATCCTAGCCATGAGGGAGTGGTGCAGGCTGCTACTTGTGACAAGGCAAGCATCCCTTCGGCATCACATCCTCCTGAGAAGGATTCTAGGAAAATGGATTTCATAAACAAAAAATCATATCTGGGGGCTTCTTTAGCCACCAGGCAGGCTACCTACATGGCTTATGTGTCCAGATACCAGAAAAGCCTTTGGAACACAGTACTTGAGATAGCCAAAGCATGTCCCTGACCTATGGCATCTGACCTATGAGAAGCAGATAAGAGGGGCATTGAAACCCCTAAGTGTAAGTTTCACATGGCAATGGATGTCAATGACATTGCAGCCAGGCAAATGGCTACCTCAGTGTCCCTGAGGAGATTTGCTTGGCTGAGAAGCAACAAATGTGTCTCAGGTTACCCAGACAAAAGCACTGGATTTTCCCTGTGAGCCCACATCCCTGTTCAGGGAGCAAACTGAGGTGTACATGAAAAAAATGGATGACTGCAAGGAAGCTTACAAGAGTGCTGCTGCCAAGGAGAAAGCAGCAACATCCCAGAAATTCCAAGGAAGAGGGAGGGTAGAACCCACTATAAACCCTTCTTCCAAGCACAGGCCCTGCCTTCCTACCAGCCCCAGAGGGGGGTAATTTAGAGGCAGAGGCAGAAGGGGCAGCAGCAGGGCTGGCTCAAGCACTCAGGCTATTGCTCAGGCTAAGCAGACTCCCTGAAAAGTCTTCCAGGGTCACCTCCCTACTCCCAGTAGGGGGCAGGCTGGCTCACTCCAGGCCTAGGAATCTATCACCACAGACAAGTTAGTCCTGGAGGTAGTAAGCCAGGGTCTTGCTCTCAGTTTCACGTTTCTGCCTAAGTTGAGAGCAAGACTATTCAGATCTGCCAACCCATCAGAGGCATCTCTGTTAGAAGAGGAAGTAGGAAGGCTCATTCAAGACCACACAGTAGGACTTGTTACGTTGCCCCAGAGGGGAAGAGGGTCTCTACTCAAGATACCTACTCACTGTAAAGAAAACAGGGGAATAGCGACCCATTCTGGATCTCAGATTTTTAAACAAACACTTGACAAAACCAAAGTTCAAGATGGTCACTCTGGCTAACATCCTCCCCACACTCAGCCAGGGAGATTGGTTGGCATCCCTGGATCTAAATGATACCTTTTTCCACATTCCCACAGGCAATCACACAGAAAGTACCTCAGGTTCAGATTGACATCAGGACACTACCAGTTCAGGGCCATGCCTTTCAACCTGACATCTGCTCCAAGGGTGTTCACCAAGTGTCTAGCAGTGGTGGTGGCACACCTAAGGAGACAGGAGGTCTCAGTCTTCCCATATTTGGACGACTGGCTGGTGGTAGGTCAGTCTCCTCAACAGGTACAAGAGGCACTGCCCACCATTCAAGACACACTGAAGGCACTAGGGTTTTTGGTAAACCAAAAGAAGTCAGCGCTCACCCCTGTGCAGATTCTGGAGTTTATAGGGGGTGGAACTAGACACCCTTAGAGGCAGGGCATTCCTACCTCAGGGAAGAGTGGACAATCTGGTACAACTGGCAAGCTCTTTCTAGCTTCATACCCCCAGACCAGCAAGACATTTCCTACAGATGTTGTGTCACATGGCCACATCAACAGCAATAGTGTCTGTGTCAAGATTCCAGATGAGAGACATTCAGTTCCACCTCAGAGCTCACTGGTCTCAAAAGAGGGATTCATTGTCAAAGATGGTGCCAGTCACAAGAACCCTTCTTCAAGTACTACAGTGGTGGCAAGAATAGGGCAACCACAGGGAAGAGGTGCCTTTTATCCAAATACCTCCATCAGCAGTCTTGACAACATATGCTTACCTCCTAGGATGGGGCACTCACCTAGGAGGGCGTACTGCCCATGGTACATGGCTCCAGCAGGAGTTTCTGTTCCACATAAACCTGCTGGAACTCAGGGCAGTTTACCTGGGCATCCAGTCCTTCACTGCAATGCTGCAGGACAAAGTGGTTCAAGTCAGAACAGAAAATATAACCACAGTGTACTACATAAACAAGCAAGGGGGCACAAGATCTTTCCCCCTATGCACAGAGGCCATGAAGCTGCAGAACCTAGCTGACTCACTAGGAATCTCCCTCTCAGCAGTCCATCTTCCAGGGAAGGACAATGTCATCACAGATGTCCTCAGCAGAATCAATTAGAACCACCATGAGCAGTTACTGAACAGGCAGGCCCTGCAGGTAGTGTTCAGAAGATGGGGCACCTCAGAGGTGGACCTCTTTGCAGTCCCAGACAACCACCAGCTGCCACTGTTCTGTTGCAGACCTCCTGCACTGGGCACAGTGCCTCTAGATGCACTACTGTTGGATTGGACAGGGAGGCTCCTGTATGTCTTTGCACTGTTCCCCTTGCTGCTCAGAGTACTGAACAAGCACAGGGTTCAACCAGCAACAATGATGCTCATTGCTCCAGACTTGGCCAGGCAACCTTGGTACTCAGTGCTACTGGCCCTATCAGTCTCCAAGCCAGTCTCCCTCCCCAGGAGGCACAATCTTCTGACTTCCTCCCGGGGCAGAGTCCTGTACCCCAATCTACAGTCCCTCAGACTGAGAGCTTGGCTCTTGAGGACTTAGAGTATGCTGACCTTCACCTCTTGGAAGGGGTATTAGAGGTTCTCAGGGTGTCCAGGAAGCCTTCCACTAGAAAGACTTACTCGTCCAAATGGAAAAGATTTTCTCTCTGGTGTATGCAGAAACAGATATATCACTACCAAGCCGACTTGCTAACACTTCTAGACACCTTTACTAAGCATTACAGCCTGGATACCCAGGCCAGAAGTGATACTAGATTTGGTATAGCAGTACTGCAAAGCCTGTTTCTTAAATAGGTTCTCTACCCTCCTCCAAAGGTACTGCTTTGGTAGTCTGCAGAAGTCAGAATTCAGTAAGATTTCCTGGGGTTTGAAGGAAAAATTACTTACCATAGTAATCTTGTTTCTTCCAAGGGAATCTTACTGTATTCTGAGCTCCTACCCTTCCTCCCCTTCTGGAACCTGTGGGCAGTGCAGCATAGCTGTCTATGCTGTTGGAGACCTGTGCATATTTCTTTATTGGTCTTAGTGACTTGAGTCTTAGTGTTGCCCACATGTTTAAATAAAGGGGATTATTTAGTGTTGGGTGTTGTTAATTGGTTATTTATTTTTTTTATTTTTTATTTATTGAGATATTCAGAAAGACCTTTGAGTCAGAGACTCATTTAAAAAAGGTTCCATGTCATACATAGATGATACAGGCTCAACATGTGTTACAGAGTGCAGAACATAACATTACATAACAGGCACTGGTTTTCATAATTGTTCTATCAGGGGATATCAGTCAGAGATAACAGAAATTTCAAAACTTTTCTTTTTTTTTTTGCATAGCCATAAAGTTAATTATCAGTATAGTTTAGATAGCTTGTTATTATGCTGCTTTGTAAGAATCTGATGGTTGTAGAATGTTTACCAGGGACAGTGGTTTGAAAACCGAGCTCGAGCCTAACATTCCATGATTAGCATAGGTTCTATTAATCATTTCGGTTCCGGGCCAGTCTTATGGTGAGACCTTATTGCAGAAGTCAGAATACAGTAAGATTCCCTTGGAAGAAACACGATTACTGTGGTAAGTAATTTTTTTTCTAGGGACATGGATATGTTGTTCATCCACACTGTCTGGCAGGTTCCTTGCCGCTTTAAATCTTGCCGGAAGGTCTTCAAGCTGGCTCCTCCCACCCACCCGGGTGGTAAAACTCTCAGCTCCGCCCCATGACGCCAGATCTTCCTTACCGCTTGGAAGCTCAGGTTCCCTCCTTAACGCTCTGCGTATAAGACTGGTTCCTAATTCTTCGAATTTTCGAAATTAAAAAGTTTTTGCTAAATGGACTTTGGTCTTCTCTCCCTCGCGGCTGCGATGGACACATCGACTCCCGGTTTCTGGAGATGCCCTTGCGGACAGAAGATGTCTCGGACGGATCCGCACTCCACGTGCGTTTACTGCTTGGGCCTTGAGCACGACCTGCAGGCCTGCGACCTGTGCTCTTCCTTTTCGGCCTACGTCCTCGAAGACCGTGCTGCCCGTTTACAACTGGGGCGTCTCGAGAAGCGATTTCCTCCGGTTAAGTCAAAAGAGGCCCGGTTGGCGGTGTCCGCGGTGGCGGGCTCGGCGGATCAGCTCGAGCAAATGATCACCCTCGAAGAGGAGGCGGCGCGGGCCGCTTCTACCTCGGCTGCGGCATTTGTCCCGCTTTCTCTCAGTGCCTCTTATTCGGCTTCTTTTAAGGAGCTTTGTCTGACCCTCTCGACAAAAGGTGAGGGTCCAACTTCTTCTGGACCGTTTTCTCAGTCCAAAAAGAGAGACAAGAGTAAGTCTCACCGTTGACGCTCTTGGGAGCGGGAAAGATCCCTCTCCCCTAGTTGTCGGCCGTCGACTTCGGTCAACCCTCGGCTTCGGCCACTGGTTTCACGGTGTCCCCGTCAGGCCAGTTGACCGAGACTCCCTTCGACGCGGTCGAGATTTTTCTCGACCCGTTGGACGGATTGTCGGCTGGAGAAGCTGAGAATCCCCTCTCCCCGGTTCCCCCAGTGGGAGTTGAGGATTCCGTCGGCTCGTCTGTGCCTCCGGTTCCGGAGCCTTCAGTGGAATCGTCCGAACCGAGGGGAGTGCCAATTCCCGACACCTCCCCGCACCGTCCTCGGCCTAGCTGAGGCTCTCGGTCTCGGTCTCGGACGTCCTCGCGGTCCAGCCGATCCCGCCGTCATAGGCGGTCTCGGTCTCGGCACCGCGGCAAGCGGCGCCGCTGCTCTTCCTCTTCCTCCTCCTCGGACGAGGGGAGGCTTCGGCGCAAGTTGCGTCGGAGGTATGAGGAACTCATGTGGCAACAGCTCCTTCTGACCGGGAATAAGCCGACACCGTCGTCTTCCCCGGCCATTAAGTGGCTGTCACCGGAGCACGGAGCAGCCAAGACAACCACTCGTTTTAGCCGAGGAGCCTGTTCCCAGGCCGGTTGTTCGGCCAATTCCAGCTGCCCCACCGATTCCGGTGGAACCTCCGCCTCCACAGCCGTTAGTTGGGGCTCCGACCAAAAATTCTCAGTCGGCTCAGGGACTGCCCCATAGGCTGTCTGTCACCCTCACTCCCGATAGACCTTGGCAGGTGGAGGGTGGCTCAGGCCCGAGGCAGCTCTTTGAGGACTCTTCCGAGTCCGAGGATGATTCCTCCCTTTTCTCCAAGCGAATGGACTTGGAGTTCTCAGGAGGACAGTTGGTGGACGATAGCCCTTCGTCCTTCCTAGGATTACTTCGGCTCATCTCGGAGTCCACAGGGATGAAGCTTGAACCTGTTTCTAAACGGGCCAGGTATCCCCTCACGGAGATTCTGGACCGAGGGATTCCGGAGGAGCCTTTCTGGTGGCAGAGACCATAGTGAGTCCGGCCTTGGGCTGCAACAGCGCCCTGCTTCCTGTCCTGCGCCTTCGGCCAGGATGGCCAGGAAGTATGCGGTCCCTACGGTTCCCTGTCCAGTTTTTCGGAACACCCCTCGGCTGAGGGGTTGGTTACCGACAGCGTTTTCCGGTGTGCCGGGAACACTAGGGATGTGGACAAACCTCCTGACAAGGGGTCCAAGGAATTGGACTATGCCGGGCGAAAAGTCTATGCTGCGTCCTCTCTCGGCCTTTGCCAGGCCAGTTCGGCCGTCCTCATGGCATATTTTCTCATGCCCTGTTGGGCTCCCTGGATGAGGTCGTCTCATCTTCCCGCTGGATCTGCAGACTATGGTCAGACAGGTGCGGGACCAGGGCAGGGCAGTGGCCAAACAGCAGCTCCAGACTGCTTTAGACATTGGGGACTCATGCCAGGTCTGTGGGCCGTAGTGGGTATGCATCGTGGCTTGGCTGAGGATATCCACCTTTACTGGATACCCAGCACAAGCTGGCGGATGTTCCCTTTTTGGGGACTGACCTCTTCGGCCCTGGGGTGGAAGGTCACCTGCAGAGGATTGAGAAGTCCAATGCCACCTTGGACTCGGTCTCTTCCGCTCAGAAGGACAAAGGCCGCAAACCACAGCCTAAGCCCTTTAGGTCCTTCTAAGCCCCAGGCGCATCCGGTAACAACGTCAGGGCCAGCAGGCTCGAGCTGGCATCCCAAACCCAAGCCCAGAGCTTCCTCCAACAGGAAGCAGGGAGGTAAGGCCCAGAGGCCCTCGGCGGTCCCTCCTCCAAGCCTGCCCAGTGACGGGCTGAGGGGTGTCGCCCCCAAACCCGTTACCTCACCCCAGGTTCCCCCCGTGGGGGGACGGCTCCGGCACTTCCTTTCCGCCTGGTCCATTATTACCACGGACAGGTGGGTACTGGAGGTGGTGGGAAAAGGCCTGCCTCTGGAATTCAAGCAGGCTCCGCCCTTCAGAGCCGTCGCGCGTCGGGGGGCCTCGGGGTCCGCAGCCTCACTGTCGGCTTGTTGGGCCGACATCGCTCTCCTCCTCCAAAAGGAGGTGATCAGGGAGGTAGCGGACCCTCCCTCAGACCCGGGGTTTGTGTCCAGGTACTTCCTGGTTCCGAAGCGGACGGGGGGCTGGCACCCCATTCTCGACCTACACGATCTGAACAAGTTCCTAAGGTCTCGAACCTTCAGGATGGTCACTCTGGCTCAGATAATACCACCCCTGGAACACGGCATGTGGTTCTGCTCTCTGGACCTGCAGGACGCGTTCTTTCACGTCCCTATCCGTCCGTCACATCGGAGATTCCTTCGCTTTCGAGCGGAGGGATCCCTTTTCGAGTTCCGAGCCATGCCCTTCGCCTGTCTCCAGCTCCCAGGGTCTTCACCAAATGCATAGCAGTGGTGACAGCTTTCCTGCGGCGCTGAGGGGTCCGGGTGTACCCTTACCTGGATGATTGGCTGATAGCAGCCCCCTCCAGACAGGAGGTGGAGCGGTCCAGAGATCTGGCCCTCCAGGTTTGCTCTCAAGTCAGCCTTCTCATCAACGAGGCCAAGTCGGAACTCGAGCCGAAGCAGGTGATTCTGTTTATTGGGGCAGAGCTCGACTCTCTTCGAGCCAGAGCATGGCTCCCGGCGGACAGGGCCGAGGTTCTTACCTCCTTTGCCCAGTCATTTCTGGTTGGGCAATTGCGCCCTGCCCGGGACTTCCTGCGCCTCCTGGGTCTCATGGCGGCCTGTACCAGCGTGGTCCATTGGGCACGCTGGCACATGCGCCCCCTTCAGTGGGGACTGGCCAGCCAGTGGTCACAACGCTGCGATCCATTGGACCAGCTAGTGATGGTGACCCAGGAGATGTGGAATGCTCTCCGGTGGTGGACCGTTCCATCTCATCTGCAGGAGGGCATCCCGTTTGTCCGCCCCGAGCCGACGGTCTCTCTATCGACCGATGCCTCTGATGGGATGGGGTGCCCATCTGGGGAACACCAGCGCACGGCCTCTGTTCCCCACGGAGTCCTGATGCCACATCAACTTGCTGGAGCTCCGAGCGGTCCGCCTAGCTCTCACCACCTTTGCTCCGTTTCTCCGGGGTCAAGTGGTCTGAGTCCAGACGGACAATACCACGACCATGTACTACCTAAACCGCCAGGGCGGGACGCGCTCCATGCTTCTTTGCAAGGAAGCTCTCCACATTTGGTCACTTGTGCGCAGCCTGGAGGCGGATCTCCGAGCCATTCATGTGGCAGGAGCCTCCAACACCCTGGCCGATGCCCTGAGCCGGATAGGGGCTGCATCTCACGAGTGGTCTCTCCTGCTGGAGGTAGTACAAGATCTGTTCTCCCACTGGGGCACACCTCAGGTGGACCTGTTTGCCTCCAGGGAGAACGCAAAGCTGAGGCTGTTTCATGCCCGCCCCCCTCAGCAGGGCTCGCTGCAGGGGGATGCCTTCTCGAGGCTGTGGACCCCGGGCCTCTTCTACGCCTTTCCCCCATTTCCCTTGATTCACAAGGTGCTTCTCAAAGCAAGGAGGGACAAGGCGCAGGTGATCCTGATAGCCCCAGACTGGCCCCGCCAGTTCTGGTACCCAGATCTCCTCAGCCTCAGCTCCAGGCTCCCGAGGCAGCTTCCAGCTCGCCCGGACCTGCTCTCAGTCAATCAGGGGAAGGTGTTCCATCCGGACCTTCAATTTCTGCACCTGATGGCCTGGTTCCTGAGCGGCTAGAGTTCCAGGCCTTGGGTCTTTCCGACGAGGTCCTCAATGTTGTTGAGGCGTCCCGTAAAGAGTCGACCAGGAAATGCTATGCCTTCAAATGGAAGAGATTTTCCATTTGGTGTCAGGGCAAGGGCTTGGACCCTTCCTCCTGTCCTTTGGCAAGCATCTTGGACTATTTATGGTCCCTTTCTAGTCAAGGGCTTAGGTCGATGACCCTAAGGGAGCACCTGGCAGCCATCTCTGCTTACCGGGCGCGGGCCGGGGAGCAGTCGATGGCGCAGGAGAAGGTGGTCTGGCGCTTTTTCAAAGGCCTTGATCACATTTCCCCTCCGGTGCAAGAACCTCCACCTCCGTGGGATTTACTGCTGGTTCTGGCTAAGCTCATGGGCAAGCCATTCGAACCAATGCACAGGTGTGAACTCTCTCACCTGTCATGGAAGACTGCCTTCTTGGTGGCTATCACGTCAGCCAGAAGGATGGGAGAACTCCAGGTGCTCTGCATTGAGTCTCCTTACCTGGTCTTCCACAGGGACAAGGTTGTCCTGCGCCCCCACCCGAAATTCCTTCCGAAGGTGGTGTCAGAGTTTGACCTTAACCAGATGTTGACTCTGCCGGTGTTCTACCCCAATCACACCTCGGAGGCCGAATACAGGCTCCATACTTTGGACCCTAGAAGGGCGCTTGCTTATTATAAGGAGCGCACGGCTGAAATTCGGGGAGAGGTTCGCTAGCTGTTTGTCACCTACGCTGAAGCCGCACCTGGCAGACCTGCAGCCAAGCGGACGATAAGCAGGTGGGTCACCTCCTGCATAGATCTCTGCTACAAGTTGGCGGGCATGGAGCCTCCCAGAGGGGTAAGAGCTCATTCTACCCGTCATACTGCTGCATCGGTGGCTGCTTCCAGGGATGTCCCTATCCAGGATATCTTCAGGGCTGCTACCTGGAAGTCAGCACACACCTTCATCACCCATTACCACATCGACCTTGAGTCACGCCGGGATGCTGGTTTTGGGGCCTCGGTTCTCCAGTCTCTATTCCCTAAGTAGGGGGTGTGCGCCTTGCCTCCCTCCTCCCGGAGAACTGGTAGGAGTCTGCCAGACAGTGTGCATGAACAACATATCCATGTCCCTAGAAATACAGGTTACTCACCTGTAACAGGAGTTCTAGGAATGGTATATGTTGTTCATCCACACAACCCACCCGACCTCCCCGGCTTCGACGCACAACCTGAGCTTCCAGCGGGCTAGATCTGGCGTCATGGGGCGGAACTGAGAGTTTTACCACCCGGGTGGGTGGGAGGAGCCAGCTTGAAGACCTTCTGGCAAGATTTAAAGCGGCAAGGAACCTGCCAGACAGTGTGGATGAACAACATATACCATTCCTAGAACTCCTGTTACAGGTGAGTAACCTGTATTTCTCTGCCTATGCTGCTAAATGTTGAAATAATTTACCAGATTTTCTTCATAATGCTAACATTCATACAGCTTTTAAACATCAATTAAGACTTTACTTGTCAAAACAGCTAGACTGCTTGTTTTACTTGAATCTATTTACTGATGTTGCTGTACTTGAGTATTATTCCTGCATATTGCATGATGTATCCTTGTTACTCTATTGCATGTGTATGTAACACAATGTATCATCTTGTAGCTGCCTTGTAACTGTGGCTCTGGGTTGTTCCTGAAAAAGGGCCTTTGGTTCAGTGTACTTACCTGGCAAACAAAGTAAATAACTAAATGGATAAATAAATATACCAAACAGAAATTTTGTACAAACTATTACAGCACAAAACTCTTTAAATAACTACCATCAAAAAAAGTGGAAGGGATTGTACAGATGAGACAAACAGCCTTACCTTGGTGGAAAATCTCCTGAAAAGAGGTAGAGAAGACAGCAGCAATGACGACTAGTGCCTTGTTGATAATGCCAAATGACCAAATATGGCAGACAATGACAATCCCCTTTGAATCTATTAATCTATAAAACAAATATAGTCAACTAACGATAGAAAATTAAACAATAGAGTCAGCTACGTACCCACCTAGGCCAAAAGAAAGTTGGAAAACTGCCATAGGTGACGACCATACACTTTTTTGACTCCAGCAGTTGCAGGCAAGACAAGCTAAATACTACAGTAATATGTCTTCACAGGGCTAGAATCTCAGACAGAAATGAAAGAATAGATACACTAGTCTCATCCAAACACAAAAAAGTAGTCATCCATGTTGGAAGCAATGATGTAGGTAAACTACATGAAAAAGACATCTGCCACAAACTCACTGAGTTAGCTGAAAAAGTATCAAACAAGGGATGCAAAATAGCAATCTCCAGTATTCTTCCTATTCCTAGGGCACACCATGAAAAAAACACACCACCCATAGAATAAACATCAGATTAGCAAACTGGTGCACAAAGAAGAAGATTGTATTTGTTAATCATTGAGACACCTTTTCCAAAGACAATGCATTATTTTCCAAAGATGGTTTGCACCTAAACAAACAAGGAGCCAGCATGCTGGGGAACAAAATAAATGAAACCATAAATAACATGAATTTAAACTAAATGTGATGGGGAAATACCTACACAGTCACATAAGACTCGGAACAAAATGACAGAAAAAATCCATATTAAAAAAAGAATGAAAATAGCCAGAATCGCCACAGTCAAATAAAAATAAAGAACAATGGCCAGAAAACCTACAATGCATCCTATTAAATGCAAGAAGTCTTCTGAACAAAATAAACACACTACATGTCCTGATTGAGGAACATAACTTTACCATCATAGCAATCACAGAAACATGGTGGAGGGAGCAACACACTTGGGGGGGTGGGCATTGATGGATAAAACCTATTTCACAGAGACTGTGGTAACAAAAATGTGGAGTGATAGCTCTGTATATCAGACAAGAACTCAGATCATACAACATTACTTCCAAAATCAGGAATCATAATCATACTACCAAAACCTTATGGATAAAAATCACAGGTAACCATTGTAAAGCTACTATTATAGGCTTATTTTATAGACCCCAAGATTCAACGGTAGAAACCTTTACTGATATTTGTGAACAAACTGAAATTGCCTGTGAGCTAGGTGACATCATATTTCTAGGTGACCTAAATACTGGAGAGATAGTTTGATTAACAAAAATGTCATCTTCTGCCACTAGGAAAAGATTCATTGATACTGTGGAACAATCAAATTTTACACAGCACATCACTAATCCAACCAGGGGGAATGTCGTATTAAACCTTGCCTTAGGATAAGAGAACCTAACTATAAATAACTGTTATGTAGGTCCACCACTATGTAGCAATCTTGTTAGACTTTGCCTTAGAATCAGAGAACCTAACTATAAATAACTGTTATGTACAGTAGGTCCACCACTATGTAACAGTCATACTCCTTGGTGACCTAAATATTAGAGCGATAAAGTGGTAAACAAAAACAGTCTTCTGCAACTAGGAAAAGATTCATCGATGCTGTGAAACAATCAAATCTTACACAGTACATCACCAATCCAACCGGGGGAAATAACATATTAGACCTTGTCCTTGTATCAGAGAACCTAACTATAAATAACTGTTACGTAAGTCCACCACTATGTAACAGTGACCTTAATACCATCCTTTCTGAGTTAAAATCATATCACTATGAAAACACAGGTCAAACTGAAATATTTTTTAACCATACAGCAGACATTGTAAATATCCAAAAAGAACTGGATTGAAATGTTTAAAAACAAATCAACAGATGAAATAGGGAATATTTTCAAGAGCTACATGAAATGTATTTGCATCAAATACAATCCTAAAGTTAAAAAATACAACAATTGTAAAATTAAACCCAAATGAATGACAAAAAAAAATCAAGCAACTCTTAAATGTGAAAAACAGAGCTTACAAGTCATAGCTGATAACTAAAAATATTATGACATGGACCAGATACAAAATTTACCAAAATGTAAACAGAAGTCTAAACAGTTAATGGAACAAAATGGAACAAAATCTTGCTACAAATGCCCACAAAAACAACTGCAAGTCCTTTTTCAGATATATCAACTCTCTCACAAACTATAAAAAACACTCTCGGTCCCCTTGAACAAAATGAAGTGAAAATTTCTGACCCACCCATGATGGCAAACACCTTCAATAATTATTTATGTTCTGTATTTGATACTGATGATAAACCACCAAAAAATATAGATGTAGTACCAGCACAAAATCTAAAAATCGCTACTCAAAATATCATTCACAAAATCAGCAAGCTAAGAGATTACTCATAACCAGGACCAGATAAAATTTTAGGTCAGCTTCTAAAACTAGTTGTCAATGAAATAGCACACCCTTTAAAACACAAAACATATTTGAAACTTCTTTAAATTCCTGTGATAGCCCTCATGACTGGAGGATTGTGGGCATTGTCCCCATATTTAAAAAAGGAAATAAACACCTTCCTCAAAACTACAGACCAATCAGCCTCACTTCAATCTCTGGGAAAATTCCTGAAACAGTAATCAAGAGAACAGAACTACAACATTAACAAACATAGACCCTGACCAACATGGCTTTACAGAAGGCAGATCGTGTTCCTCATGCCTGTTATGTTTTATGAACACATCAATAAAACTTTGGACAAACACACGTCTTGTGATATTATATTGTTGGACTTTCAATTTAATGCCTTACTAGGCAATAATCGGAAAACAAATGGCAAAATCCAATACTGACAGAAGATTAATAAAATGGACTTCAAACTGGTTATCAAATCACACCAAAAAAAAGTGGTCATTAATGGTTTTAGATCAGATGTTGGTTGTCAGAGTAATAAGTGGTGTTCTCCAGGGATCTGTCCTTGGCCCATTAATATTTCAAATATTTATAGCAGACATTATAAATGATCTATCCAACTGGTCCACCAAGTATGAGGCTGATGCAAAACTTGGTGGCCCATGTGACTCAATAGAACAATGTTGAAACGTACAAAAATATCTTTATATGGTATCATCATTGGGAATTAAATGGCAAATTAAATTTAATCATGAAAAATTTAAAGTTATCCACCTTAGTACCAATAATCCAACACATGAATACATTCTAGGTGGTAACAAATTGCAAACTATAACAATTGGAAGGGACTTGAGCATATTAATCACAGATAATCTAGAAAACTCTGTACAATGTAACAAGGCAATTTCCAAAGTCAACAAAATCATCTGGTTAATCAAAAAGAATATTAAATCAAAGGATAAAAAAGTCATTCTTCCTCTCTATAGAGCATGTGTCAAACTTCACTTGGACTACGCATCTACCTTCAGGTGCCATTACAAAAAGAAAGACATAGGGTATATGGAAAAAGTTCAAAGAAAGCTGACTAAATGTATTACAGGCTTAAAGGATTGGCTTCATTGGGGACTGGGGGTCCACCTGGAGGGATGCAGGCCTATAGTGACGCGATGGTCTTCATCTGTCCATGAGGGGAACCAGGATCCTAGGTGATAGGTTTAAATGCTTCATTGGCAAGCATTTAAATTAGCCAAGGGGGAGGCACTGAAAAGGAGCAGAGAAATCCTAGCGCCCCCCCCCAAAAAAAAATCAGGATAGTTAGTGAGGTAAACACCAAGATAGAGATGTCGATAGGGAGAAGGGCAGGGGTAAATGGAGAAAAAGGCAAAGGCAGTAAGGACAGGGATGTGGCAAAAAGGGGTAAGGTCATCAAGAAATGGAGGGTAATGAGTACCAGTGCCCGTAGTCTAGGTAACAAGCTCCGTGAACTGGTGTCTTTGATGGAAGAGGGATGCCTGGATATCGTGGCAGTCACAGAAACATGGTATGCAGAGAACCATGACTGGCATGTCAACATACCAGGGTACACAATCTACAGGAGGGACAAGGAGGGTAGAAGAGGAGGAGGAGGAGGAGGAGTAGCTCTCTATGTAAGGGAAGGGATCAAAGCAACGGAACAAAAGGGTAAACAGGGAGGAGAGGAGTCACTGTGGGTCACCCCGGAGACTGGAAATTGCACCACAGTCCGCACAGGGATTGTATACAGACCATCATCTCAGGGGGAGGAAATGGACAAGGAAATGATAGAAGGCATCCTTAGGATGACAAAGAAAGGGGAGATATTGTTGATGGGGGACCTGAATATGCCAGATGTTAACTGGAGCACCTTTGCTGCAGCCACATCCAAGAGAAGGGCCATCCTTGATGCCCTACAGGGGGCATGCCTCAGACTGCTAGTGTTGGAACCCACTCAGGAGGGAGCAATCTTAGACCTGGTACTCTCAAATGGGGACAGAGGGAGGATCTCAGATCTACAAGTGGGTAGCCATCTGGGAAAAAGTGACCACCAAACAGTGTGGTTCACGATAAACTCAGCTGCAAAGTCAGGCCATACAAAAGTGAGGGTACTGGACTTCAGGAGGGCTGACTTTGTCAAAATGGGAGAGTGCCTCAGAAAAGCACTAGCAAACAAGTAGGAAGGAGGGGTGAAGCAAATAAACAAATCAAAACAAAAGAAAACAAGCATTTGTCAATGCTGAATGTTTGTTTGCTGGCATTGGTAGTGTAGGAGTTAGACAGCTGCATAATAGGAATGGCAGTGAAGTATTGAACTGAAGCCAGCCCCGCCACCACCCTGCAGAGACTGACAGGCATTGGGGTGTGCCTTTGGGTCGTCAGGCATACTTGACCGCCATTTGCCACACCCTACCCTGCAGACACCCGACAAATTGTCGCGAGGCGTGCCTTGGGGTCTTTGGCCTTATGCTCACCCCATTCCATCAGGAAATATGGTGAGATGGGTGCTGTATAGGAGAATGGGGTGAACTTTGGGGCCGAAGAGTCCAAGGCACACCTCGATGCCTCTCACTGGCTGCAGGGTGTGGAATGGTATGAGCATTACAGGCGAGAATCCCAAGTCACACCCCTGATGCCTGTCAGTCTCTACATGGTGGGGCGTTATGGTCGGAAACCCTAATGTCTCAGGCGTTCATTGGCATTTTCACTCCAAATTTTCAACATGGGTTTTTTGTGATCCCCACCTTATGAACAGTGGCAATATCAGTTCATTACCGAAAGGTGATTTTGCACAGCGACTACGCCATTTGTACCATTTGCACCAAAGGTGCGAAAACACATTTCGATCAGGATGTGAAAAATGACAGCTGTACTGTTCGTGGGGAGGTGGAAAAAATGGCAATGTTGAAAATCTGCATTGAAAATATAAAAAAAATGGGTGAAGTCATGAGCGTGTGTAGAAACTGGGAAACGCACACCCATAATGCAGTTAGTTTGGGGATGTTTTACAGCAGATTGTCAACACAGGCATTTTAGAACCTCTGCTCATGAACAGTGTCACTGTTATTTTCTTAATCTGTTCCGAACAGTGATTTCCCACAGTGACCACACACTTCTGCGCTGGAAGTACGAAAACACATTTCGGCCATGGTGTGAAAAATGACAGCTGTACTGTTCATAAGGAAGTGTGGAAAAATGCCAGTGGTGAAAATCTGGACTGAAAATATTAGAAATCCATGAACTTATGAAGGTGTGTGGAAACTGTGCAATGGTCGCTCGTAACAGTTATTTTGTGGACTTTTTTCAGCAAATTTTTAACATAGCCATTGTAACACCTCTGCTCATGAACAGTGTTGCTGTGATTTTCTTAATCTGTCCCGAACATTGATTTCGCACACCGACTGCGCCATTGTGCGCTACATGCATGGAAACACGTTTTGGGCGAGATGTGAAAAATGACAGCTGTACTGCTCATAAGGAGGTGTGGTAAAATGGCAGTGTTGAACATCTGGAGTGAAAATATTGAAAATTCACAAACGTATGAGCGTGCGTAGGAACAGCGCAACGCATGCTTGTAAAACAGTCATTTTGGGGAATTTTTCCACCAAATTTTTAACACAGCCATTTTAACACTTCTGCTCATGACCAGTGTCACTGTGATTTTCTTAATCTGTCCTGAACATTGATTTCGCACACCGACTGCGCCATTGTGTGCTACATGCGCGGAAACACATTTTGGGCAAAATGTGAAAAATGACAGCTGTACTGCTCATAAGGAGGTGTGATAAAATGGCAGTGTTGAAAATCTGGAGTGAAAATTTTGAAAATTTGCGAACTTACGAGTGTGCGTAGGAACAGCGCAACGCATGCTCGTAACACAGTCATTTTTTGGAGTATCGTCAACAGATTTTCAACATAGGCATTTTAGGACCTCTGCTCATGAACAGTGCCACTGTCAGTTTCTTAATCTGTGCGGAACACTGATTTCCCACACCGACCACACTATTCCGTCCCGCAAGTGCAAAAACACATTTCATCCAGGGTGTGAAAAATGACAGCTATACTGTTCACAAGGAGGTCTGAAAAATGCCAGTGTTGAAAATCTGGGGTGAAAATATTGCAAATTTGCAAAGTTACGAGCTTGCGTAGCAACTGCGCAACACACGCTCGTAAAACAGTCATTTTGGGGATTTTTCCCACCAAATTTGCAACATAGTCTTTTTGAGAGCCCACCTCATGAACACTGGCACTGTCGTTTCGTTAATCGGTCCTGAAAGGTGATTCCGTGCAGTGACCGCAAAATCACCTTTTGGGGCCAATTAACGCAATGACAGTTATATAGTTCATGAGGAGGGGTCCCAAAAACCCCATGTTGAAAATTTGGTGGCAAAATTCCAAAAAATGCCTGAGATATGCAGCAAAGTTGAAAAAACCCTATTTATTCCATTATACAGCTTACCGGCATTTCCTCAGTTCGCGGTCAGCTTTGAAGAGTGCAGACGTGTTCCCGGTCCAACGAAGATCATCGCACCGGACTCTGGAGGTAAGTATGGTGTTGGGGGTGTGGGGAGACAGGGTGCGCAGTAGGTGGGTGCTGGGTTGTGGGAGGGGCCAGGAGACCCGCTGGGGGACTGTTTCCTTCGTTACAGGTAAAAAAAAAAAAGACATTGTGGGACGGTTGTTTATTTACAGGGCAATGTGGCACACTGCTGTGGGCTCCCAGCGTGCCAACTGAGTCTTTTTGGGGGGCACTGGCCGGCGGGGGGATTGGGCACCCCCATCGGCACACAACAAGGGGGATACGTTATGCCAACGGATTGGGCACCCCTGGCCGGCACACAACACCGGGGTTGATTATGCCAACGGGATTGGGCAATTGGGCACCCCATCGGCAGACAAGAAAAGCGGGGGGCGTATAGTGCCGATGGGGAGGCCTCTCCGCCGGCAACATACATCTGGGCCACTGCAGCCGACGGGGATTGGGGCCCATCGCAAACAAACATGTTGGGGGGCACATGCTGCCTGGGATTGGGCACCGGCAGGGGAGGGTTAATATTGTTTGTGAACAAACAATATCAGTGTGTGGTTATCCACCCTGCAATGACGGGTTGCTCCCTCATTGCAGCGAATGGTTGATGCTGCAGTAACGAGGTGGCCCCTGACTGCAGCGGCCATTTTTTCACAAGTTGGTGGCAACGTTCCAAACTAGTGTCCCTGGCTATGTCCGCTATTATTGGTGGACATCACATGCCCAAAATGCCGTGCAGGTATTGGCCTCAACAGTGCCACACCTCCAGAACCTGCTTGCACTTGACTGCACATAATGTTTCTAGCAGCTGTATAGCAAACATAAAAAACACTTTGGTTCTCAAAAAGGTGGCAAGGAATGTTAGGGAGAAAATATAGCATTTAGGAAGTATAAGGAAACACAGAAGGAGCAGGACAGAGAACTATACCAGTTAAAGCAGAAGGAAGCGGGGAGGCAGTCAGAATAGCAAAGACCCAAGCTGAGGAAAAGATAGCCAACTCGGTTAAGAAGGGGGATAAAACCTTTTATAGATACATTAGGGAGCAAAGAAAGACAAAGGGAGGGATAGTGAGGCTGAATAAAGGGGACGGTGGGTGGGCAGAGAGGGACAGTGAAAAAGCAGGGATATTGAATGAATACTTCGGCACAGTATTCACAAAAGAAGGGGGGGTACCTAATCCAATCAATAGAAGCACTCTGGATGGGGGGGGGGGTCGATCCCAGTCCTTTCACAGAAGAAAGGGTTCTGAAAGAACTCCTAAAACTGAAGGTGGACAAAGCAATGGGGCCTGATGGGATTCACTCCAGAATTCTAAAAGAACTAAGGGGAGAACTAGTGACACCACTGACTACCCTTTTTAACAAATCATGGGAGGATGGTGTGGTACCTGAGGGCTAAAGGAGGGCAGATGTGATTCCCCGTCACAAAAGTGGGAGCAAGACAGAGGCAGGAAACTACAGACCTATCAGTTTGATCTCAGTGGTAGGGAAAATGATGGAATCACTTCTGAAGGAAAGAATTGTTGAGTACCTACAGGCCAATGGGGCACAGGACCCAAGACAGCATGGATTCACAGTGGGAAGGTCATGTCAGATGAATCTAATCGATTTATTTGACTGGGTGACCAAAGTAGTAGATCAGGGAGGAGCTGTGGACTTGGCCTACCTAGACTTTAGCAAGGCATTTGACACAGTCCCACACAAAAGATTAATAAACAAATTAGCCAGCCTGGGAGTTGGTCCCAGGGTGGTAGCCTGGGTAAAACATTGGCTGGACAACAGGACACAGATGGTAATAGTAAACAGAGTCCACTCTGAAGAAAGGGGGGTTACTAGTGGGGTACTGCAGGGTTCAGTACTGGGTCTGGTCCTTTTTAATGTCATTATAAGTGACATTGCAGAGGGACTGGAAGAAAAAGTATGCCTCTTTGCAGATGACACAAAGATCTGTAACAGGGTTGATACACAAGGTGGGATGGAATGGATGAGAAGGGACTTGGCAAGGTTGGAGGAATGGTCAGAAGTATGGCAGCTTGGATTCAATGCAAACAAGTGCAAAGTAATGCACCTGGGAAGCAAAAACCCAGGGGAAGAGTACACAATGGGGGGAGGTAGTAACAACAACAAAAATGGAAAGGGACCTGGGGTTAATCATATCAGATGACCTAAAGGTTAGCAAGCAATGTGAGAAGGCAGTAGGGATGGCTGGGGGGAATACTGGGATGTATAGGAAGAGACCTCACCAGTAGAAAATAGGAAGTTGTTATCCCTCTGTACAGACAGTTGGTGAGACCCCATCTAGAGTACTGCATCCAATTCTGGAGATTCCATCTCTGCACGGGCATAGACTGGGTGGAGGCAGTCCAGAGGAGGGCAACTAAAATGGTGCAGAGTCTGCAACAGAAGCCATACGAGGAGAGACTAAAGGAGCTTAATATGTATACCCTTGAGGAAAGGAGGGAGAGGGGGACATGATAGAAACATTTAAGTACCTCAAGGGAATCAACAAAGTCCAGGAGGGTAGCATCTTTCAGAAAAAGAGATGTGCAAGAACAAGGGGAAACAATTTGAAGATAGAGGGGGGAACGGCTCAAAGGCAATGTGAGGAAGTATTTTTTCACAGAGAGGGTGGTGGATGCATGGAATGACCTTCCTGAGGAGGTCATGGGATCAAAAACAATGGGGAATTCAAGAATGCATGGGACAGACATAAGGCAATTCTTGTGGGGGGTAAGAAGGTAGGTTGATGGTTAACTAGGATCTGCAGCTTATCCAGTAGGCAGGGAAATGGGCAGACTAGGTGGGCCAAGGGGTGCTTATCTGCCGGCAAAGTCTATGTTTCTGTGCTTCTAGTGGAAGTGCATCTAATGCCACTGGAAATGCGCCGACTATGGGGAGACCTTTTGATGATGTTCAGTATTTTAAAATGACCCCTATTTATTCCTAGAACTTGGTCTACATTTTAAACAAATGCACACCGGCACAAGAGGTCACCCATTACAAATTGTAGGCAATAGATTTAATACTACTAAAAGAAAGTACTATTTCACTGAAAGGATAACCAATCATTGGAACACACTACCACTAGAAGTTATAATCAGAAATTCTAAACAGAAACTTAAGAACAGACTCAACAAATATCTACTAAATGGCGGCAATTTAGATACTATGATTGACAGAGCAAATAAGGGCTAATACCCAGTATGCTCTGTTACATCCTTAGTATGATCATATAAAGATCAGTGTATAGAAGTGATATACAGATTTACTGCTTCATGATGGTCAAAATCACATGACACAGACCGAGGAATAAATGAAAGGGAACTTAATTTACAGCTAGAAATATCAAGATATTGCCTAATTCCACAGCTGCGTTCTACTGGGAACTGCCTTTATTACTGCAAAAAAATGGCATTAGCTCAGATTTGTCCCTTAGATGTGTCTAATTCAAAGTAGGTAAAGTGTATATCCAGTGGGTCTCTCTTTTGTCCAACTTTACATCGTACCTGCCTCCTCTCTTGTTTGGGCAAACTTATCACCATCACTTGGGGATTACTGTACAACATTTGCACTTAAAGAAGAACTGTAGTGAACCTGTAAGTCATATTTCCCTATTGAAGCTGTTTTTATGTTTGCTTGCACGCATGCGGAAGAAACATTTTTTGTTAGCTTAGGAGAGAAGCGGGTTGTGGAGGCGCGGCACTGTGGCAGTCAAGGGAGGCACAGCATTTGAGGGCTTGGCACTGGTGGATCAATGGAGGCACAGTGTGCTGATGACACTGGCTTCCAAAAGTGGCACCAACTTGTAATGTTTTCGCCGCAGGAATCAGTGGCCACCTCGTCATTGCAGCGTCAGCCATTCCGCTGCAATGAGGGAGCGAACCATCATTGCAAGGGCGGAACATTAGCAGTGCAATATTGTTTGTGAACATGGCGGCAGCTTGCTGCCACGTTCACAAAGTATTACTCAGCCCCCACTGCCGAGGGGGTGTACATTCCCCCCCTGGCAGTATGCACCCCCCCCAAAACAGTATTTGTTTGCCAACAGGCCCCAATCCCCGGCTTCAGTCCCCTCCCAGTTTAATTTGCTGATGGGGAGCCCACTCCCTGTCAGCATAATGCCCCTGTCCAAGTTTAATTTGCCAACGGGGGAGCCCACTCCACATCAGCATAATGTCCCCCCCCAAAAAAATTATGTTTGTGCCGAGGGGGGTGCCCAATCCCCCTCAGCTCTTGCGCCCCCCTGTATGTGCTGACGGGGGTGCCCAATCCCCCGCTGGCTACAGCCTCCCAGTCCAAAAAACACTCGTTGGCATGCTGGGAGCCCACTCCAGTGTGCCAAATCCCCTGTGAAACCAGAAAACCGTCCCACGATGTTTTTTTTAACCTACAACGCAGAAAACAGTCCCTCGTCGAGTCCAGTGGCCCTGCCCCCCAATCCGCGCCCACCCTCTGCAGCACCTTGCCTCCCCACACCCCCCTCAGCCCATACCTACCTGTGGAGCATGGCGTGATGATCTACAGTGGACCGGGAACACGTCTGCACTCTTCAAAGCCGACCACGAACTGAAGAAATGCCGGTAAGCTGTATAATGGCATAAATAGGGCTTTCTCAACTTTGGTGCATATCTCAGGCATTTTTGGAATTTTTCCACCACATTTTCAACATGGGGTTATTGGGACCCCTCCCCATGAATTCAGGCACTGTCTTGGTGTTATTCAGTCCCAAAAGGTGATTTTGCGGACACTGCGTGGAATCACCTTTTGGGACCGATTAATGAAACGACAGTGCCAGTGTTCATGAGGTGGGCTCTCAAAAAGTCTATGCTGCAAATTTGGTTGAAACAAATCCAAGAAATGACTGTTTTAATGAAATATGTGATGAGTGGCTACGACAGCGCCAGAATCCCCTGAATTTGTGAGCATTTTCACTCCAGATTTTCAACATGGCCATTTTGCCATGCCTCCTTATGAACAGCAAGCTGTCATTTTTCACATCCTGGCTGAAATGTGTTTTCACACTTCCAGCGCAGAATAGTGCGCTCGCTGTGGGAGATCAGTGTTTGGGGTACATTAAGAAAATCACAGTGACACTGTTCATGAGCAGAGGTCCTAAAATGCCTATGTTGAAAGTTTTGTGATGAAAGTCCATAAAATGAATGTGTTACGAGAGTGCATTGCGCAGTTTCCACGCATGCTCATTACTTTGCGAATTTGCGATATTTTCACTCCAGATTTTCAACATTGCCATTTTTCGATGCCTCCTTATGAACAGTACAGCTGTCATTTTTCACATCCTGGCCAAAATGTGTTTTCGAACTTCTGGGATAGAATAGCGCGGTCGCTGTGGGAAATCAGTGTTCGGGACACATTAAGAAAATCACAGTGACACTGTTCATGAGCAGAGGTCCCAAAATGCCTATGTAGAAAATTTTGTGATGAAAGTCCATAACATGAGTGTGTTACGAGCGTGCATTGCGCAATTTCCATGCATGCTTGTAACTTCGGGAATTTGCAATATTTTCACTGCAGATTTTCAACATTGCCATTTTCCCACACCTCCTTATGAACAGTACAGCTGTCATTTTTCAAATCCTGGCCGAAATGTGTTTTTTCACTTCAGGCGCAGAATAGCGTGGTCGCTGTGGGAAATCAATGTTCGGTAGACATTAAGAAAATCACAGTGACACTGTTCATGAGCAGAGGTCCTAAAATACCTGTATTGAAAATGGTGACGAAAGTCCATAAAATGCCTGTGTTACGTGCATGCGTTGCGCAGTTTCCATGTATGCTCAGAAGTGCGAGTATTTTTAATATTCCCACTACAGATTTTCAGCATTGCCATCTCTTCACACCTCCCTATGGATGGTACAGCTGTCATTCTTCACATCCTGCCTGATCTGAGTTTTTATACATGTGGCGCAGAATGGCGTGGTTGCTGTTGGAAGTCAAAGTTTGGGAGACATTGACAAAATCATACTGTCACTCTTCGTGAGAAGAGGTCCCAAATGCTTTCATGAGGTGGGGTCAGAAAAATGCCATGTTGAAAATTTGTAGTGCAAATACCGACAAACTCCCGGGGCATTAGGGTATCTAACCATAACGTCCCACCCTGTTCAGACTGACAGGCATAGGGGTGTACCTTTTGGATTGCCGAATGTACTGCTCATGCCATTCCACCTCCCCCACAGCCACTGACAACATCAAGGTGTACCTTGGACTATTCGGTCCCACACTTCACTCCATTCTCCTATGTTGCACCCATGTCAGCGTATGTTCTTATGGAATGGGGTGACTGTAAAGCCAAACGCCCCAAGGCACACCTCAACACGTGTCAGTGTCTGCATAATAGGGTGAGGTGACATGCCATGACTATCATGGGAAACAACCCAAACACTTACCCCAATGCCTGTCCGTCTCTACAGGATGGAGGTGGGGTTGGCATGAAGTTCAATACTTCAAAGCCATTCCTATTCTGCATCTGTGTAACTCCTGCATTTCCAATGCTAATACCAGCAAGCAACCATTCGGCATTGACAAATGGTTGTTTAAATATTGGTTTCAGTTATGATACTGTTCAATCTCTACAGGCCATTTTGTTATTGTTGTGGGTGTTTGTGAATTATGCACCATTAGTTAGTGCCATTTTAGAATTGTGTGATGTAGTTTATATCCCTTGCATAGTTCTTCTCTTATTGGTACAAAGCATTTGTGTTCTACTGTAGAACTCTGTGGTGGAGAGGGACATAAACTACATCATACAGTTCTAAAATGGCACTTAGCACCAGAGTGTAAATCAGAAGGAACCACTTAGGTTACTTATAGGCAAGTATAGATAGAACTATCACTGCATGGGAACAATTATTTAGAAAAGCATCTTCTACTGTGAAAAATGCCTTGCAGTTTCAGTGCAGTTATACTTTAACATCATACAGCTTGCCCCTCTGTGATATCACTTTCTGTCTCAAGATTCCAAGAAATGGCTGTTCCCTTAATTTAGTTTACTGGTGATTAAGATATTTATATTTTAGTATTGCTATTGCTGACACCTACAGGTAAGCACAATACCTTGTCTGAAAGATATTTCCATAGACTTGCAGAATTTGTGGAACCTAACACTTTCCTTCCACTTTAAGTTTCATCCCCAAGTGGCTTGGACTTAAACGTGTAACGTACCATCAAATAACTAATTATCAATTTTTAAAATTAGACCATTGATTTTTATATCTGAAGTACTGTTTTCCTTCTGACATTTAGGTGTTCTGTATGACAGTATAAGGTGTGATGTGTGGAACAACTACCTTAAAACCCCAGGAAATCTTACTGTAGTCTGACTTATGCAGTATGGTCTCACCATAGGGCTGCCACAGAGACAAAATGGTTAATAGAACCTATGCAAATGATGGAATGCTAGGCTCAAGCTCGATTTTCAAACCATTGTCCCTAGTAAACAACCTGTAACTGTCAGATTATTTGCTCCGCTTGCTTCAGTAAGATGTCTCCGGAGAGCTCTCCTTTATCTCTTGAAGAAAGGTTATTTTCTCAGTTTATACCTCAGTAAATTTATTTTTATTGGTATTCTTATCACTGTCCTTGGTATACAGGTAGTAATTGTTTAGATTTTAGTTATTAGGGGTGAGTAGTCGTTTTTCTCTCCGGTTCTATAATCGAGGGGAAACCGACAGTTCCCTTATTTTGTTTTCATAATTATTCTTAGTTAAATTGATATATTCCGACTCGGTATAGTCGGTTAGTTATTTAAAACTTTTACCGGAGTAATTTCCGGTTAGTGGGTCCCTTTTTTCAACTGGGGTGACTCCTGGATTTGTATATCTAAACAGCCTGGTTTCTTTTACGGTGTAACAACCGACAAAAACAAAAAAAAAGTCTATTTGGTTCTCAGTTTGAATTTCTTACATCACAGAAACCAAAAAAGAGAACCAGACCCACAGGTTCCCAGAACTGCACAGAGTGCAGGGAACTGTTTGCAAAGGTTGATCCTCATTTAATTTGTTTGTTCTGTCGGGGGTCTGACCACCTTCATACAGACTGTGAAATCTATGCTAATTTCCCTTAGTGCACCCTTGAAAGGCATTTGAAAAGACTCCTGGAAAAAATGACTGATAAGGCTGGTAACCTGGCCACTGAACAGTCCACTGAACCGGAGGGACTGCCCTGTGACAGGGGCGATAGTTTCACAAAGAAAAGAACTGTGGATAAGGCTGCTGAACCAGCCATTGCAGTTAAGAAAAAGTGAAAAGAAAAGCACCAGGAACTGCAACCGGTTTCTACAGTGGTTCCTTTTGCTGAGGAGATCGCGAACGCAATCAGGATAGTCCAATCCTTGCAGTCTCTGGTTCCGGTTGAAAAACAGCTGGTTCCACAAACTCCCGGTTCACAAGTCCCTGGTTTAATTGACCAAGGTGGGGAACAATTTGAGGATCCTGGTCTTGGTGAAGAACCAGAAGAGGACTATGGGGACGATGACTATGATGAGCCTACAGAGCCAGACATCTCCCCTGATCCCCACAGGCCTGATTCCCCTAATAAGGGAAATGAAGATTTTTCTTCATACTTTGCTTTTATGAAGCAAGTGACCCAGTCTCTCAACCTCCCATCTCAGGAATCACTAGAAGATGAGGAGGAGGAAGACTATAAGGAGATGATGGATGTTTCTCCATCAAAACAACTGCTTCTCCCCTTACACAAATCTTTGAGGAGGCAGACCATGAACATTTTAGAGAACCCCACTTCTGTCCCTCCTACTGATAAGAAGTGGACAGAAAGTACTAGGTGGACAAGGCTGAGGCTGAATTTTTGTTTGGTCACCCCAGTCATGAAGGTGTAGTACAGGCTGCAGCTTGTGACAAAGCTGGTATCCCTCTGACCTCCCACCCTCCTAAAAAAGATTCCAGGAGGATGGATTCAATAGCCAAGAAGATTTATTTAGGATCCTCCCTAGCCATTAGGCAGCATCCTATATGGCATATTTAGCCTGATATCAAAAATCTGTGTAGTCCACTGTAATGGAAATTGCCAAGTTAGTCCCTCCTCCAATGGCTGCTGACCTGGAAGAAGTGGCTAAGAAGGGGATTAAAGCATCTAAGACCCAATTTAGGATGGCAGTGGATTCCAATGACACTGCATCCAGGCAGATGGCTTCAGCAGTGTCTCTGAGAAGGTTTGCATGGCTTAGAACCACTAACCTCTCACAGGACACACAAAGCAAGGCATTGGATTTCCCCTGTAACCCTGAGTCCCTGTTTGGAGAACAAACAGAGGCATATATGAAAAAAAAATGGATGATTACAAATCTGCTTACAAAAGTGCAGCAGTAAAGGAGAGATCTGCCAACCCCCAGAGACACCACTCCAGGGGTGGCAGGGGCAGGACTCCTTATAGGCCTTGTTTTCAGCCCCAAGTTTTTCCCCAGTTTCAGCCTAGGCGATACTTTAGGGGCAGGAGGGGCACTGGCCACACTAGCCCCACTGTCCAACCAGTAGCTCAATCAAAGCAGACTCTCTGAGCAGAATGTTCAGGTCTCCTCCCCACTACCAGTAAGGGGCAGACTGATCCACTACTTCCAGGAATGGAAAAACATCACTACAGACAAGTGGGTTCTGGAAGTAGTGGGCCAGGGTTTGGTCCTCAGCTTCAAAACCAGACCAAGGCTGAGATCAAGGGCTTTCAAGCCCTCTTCCCCGTCAGAAACAACCCTACTGGAAAAGGAAGTGTCATTCCTTCTGCTGCTTCAGGCAGTAGAACCAGTCCCTGCCATTCAAAGAGGCATGGACCTGTACTCCAGATACTTCCTTACACTAAAGAAAATAGGGGAGTGGCATCCCATTCTGGACCTCAGATACCTGAACAAGCATCTAGCAAAACCAAAATTCTGGTTGGTCACTCTGTTCACCATACTACCTACTCTGAGGCAGGGAGTCTGGCTAGCATCCCTGGACCTAAAAGATGCTTACTTTCACATCCCAATCTGAAGGTCTCATAGAAAGTACCTCAGATTCAGGTTGCCATCAGGCCATTATCAATTCAGAGCATTGCCCTTCGGACTAGCATCTGCTCCAAGGGTATTCACAAAATGCCTCGCTGTCATGGTGGCACATCTAAGGTAGCTAGGGGTGTCAGTATTCCCCTATCTGGATGACTGGCTAATTGTAGGCCAGTTACAGCAACAAGTGAGAGAGTCTCTCTCAGTCACTCAGACCACCCTGTCCTCCCTGGGGTTCTTAGTGAATCAATATAAGTTTGTCCTAGAACCAGTGCAGCTGCTCAAGTTCATAGGGGCAGAACTGGATACAAGAACAGGCATGGCCTATCTTCCTCAGGACAGGGTGGACAGCCTGATTCAAATAGCCAGATCTTTTTCACCACATGTCCCCAGACCGGCAAGGCATTTCCTGCAACTGTTAGGGCATATGGCAGCCTCAACTGTAACTGTCCCAGGAGCAAGGTTTCAGATGAGAGACATCCAGTTTCACCTAAGGGAGTACTGGTCCCAAAAGAAAGACTCTTTATCAAAACTAGTCCCAGTCAGAGCCACCCTTATTCAAGCTCTGCAGTCGTGGCAGGTAAGGGAACACCTCAGACAAGGGGTACCTTTCCTTCAGCAGTCCCCTTCTCTGATACTTACCACAGATGCTTCCCTCCTAGAGTGGGGGGCACATTTAGGGGATCACACTACTCATGGCACTTGGGGAAAGCAGGAATCCCTCCTGCACATCAGTCTACTAGAACTCAGAGCAGTTCTTCTGGCCCTTCAGTCTTTTGCCACTCAGGTGGTAGACAAGGTGGTGCAGGTCAGGACAGACAATACAACCACCATGTACTACATAAACAAGCAAGGGGGCACAAGGTCAACCCCTCTCTACACAGAAGCTATGAAAATCTGTACATTAGCATACTCTCTCAAGGTGTCCCTTTCAGCTGTTCATCTCCCGGGCAAGGACAATGTCCTAGCGGATGCCCTTAGCAGGATAAACCAGAATCATCACGAATGGTCACTGAACTGACAGGTCTTACAGACCATTTTCAGGAAGTGGGGCACTCCAGAAGTGGATCTGTTCGCAGCCCCAGACAATTTCCAGCTCCCACAGTATTGCTGCAGACTTCCCAGCAGGGGCACAATCCCTCTGGATGCACTTCTGTTAGATTGGACAGGGAAATTCCTGTATGCTTTCCCTCCATTTCCCCTACTATTGAAAGTATTGAACAAACTCAGGCTTCAACCAGCCTCAATGATCCTCATTGCTCCAGATTGGGCCGGGCAGCCTTGGTACTCCATACTCCTATCAGTATCAGTATTCAAGCCAATCAGTCTTCCCAGGAGATACAATTTATTAATCTCTTCCTAGGGCACAATCATGTATCCCAACTTACTATCCCTCAGACTCAAAGCATGGCTCTTGAGGACCTAGAGTATGCAGACTTGCATCTTTCAGAAGGGGTTATGGATATACTGAAGGTTTCCAGAAAACCCTCCACTAAGAAGACATATGCCTCTAAATGGAAAAGGTTTTCTTTTTGGTGTCAGGGCAGAGGCCTGGATCACTGTCAAGCTAACATTTCTATTGTCTTATATTATATGGCTCATTTGCACTCTACAGGCTTGACTATTTCCACTCTGAGGGGGCATTTAGCAGCTGTTTCAGCTTATTTATCAGCAGGTAAAGCTTCTTCCTCCTCCTTGGCCTCTAAGCCAGTGTTCAAAAAATTCTTTAAAGGGCTGCTACATTTACATCCACTTCGCAGGGTGCCCACTCCCATGTGGGATCTAAATATTTGCATTGCTCAGCTCATGCAACCTCCATTCAAGCCCATGTCATCAGCATATCTGAAATATGTGACTTGGAAAACTGTATTTCTGGTTGCCGTTACCTCTGCCAGAAGGATCAGTGAACTTCAGGCATTATCCACAGAACCAGAGTATATCGCAGTTCATAGGGACAAGGTTGTCCTGAGAACTAACAGAAAGTTCTTACCTAAGGTGGTATCAGAGTTTCATCTTAACCAGTCTATTACCTTGCCAGTCTTTTTTACACACCATTCCACTTCAGGTGAACGTAGGTTGCACAGCCTTGATGTAAAAAGGGCAGTAAGCTACTATCTTGACCACACAAAGGGTCACAGACAGAACCAAACCCAGCTCTTCCTTACCTTCGGAGAGGTGGGAAAAGGAAAACCTGCCACAAAATGATCCATTGCCAGGTGGAGTGTAACCTGTATCCAGTTCTGCTATAGCAAAGTAGGTAGGGAACCTCCTGCAGGCCTCAGAGCTCATTCCACTAGAGGTACTGCAGCTTCCCTAGCAGCTGCTAGGGATATTCCCCTGGTGGACATCTATAAAGCTGCCACTTGGAAGACAGTCCACACATTCACCAAACATTATTGTTTGGATGTCCAGGTCAGAGGTGATGCCAGGTTTGGCACAGCAGTCCTGCAGATCCTGTTTCCTAAATAGGTTATAGGCCCAGCTCCAAAGACACTGCTTGGTAATCTGCATAAATCAGAATACAGTAAGATTTCCTGGGGTTTGAAGAAAAAATTACTCACCTTAGTAATCTTGTTTCTTCTAAGGGAATCTTACTGTATTCTGAGCTCCCTCCCTTCCTCCCCTGCTGAAACCTAAGGTCCCTGCATTACAGCTGTGCCAGTTGTTGCAAACCTGGGGAGTTTATACTGCTTTTATTTTTTGGCAACTGTGACTTGAGTCTTCAAGGATGCCAGGTTTTTGGAGTAGTTGAAAGAAGGGTAATTCCCTATGTTTTTCTCCTGCCATTTCTGGTTCAGGGAGGGTTCTATGGTTGTTAGTATTATTATTATTATTACTATTATTGTTATTATTATTATCCTTCCATTAGTTGGAAACTGCTTAGTGCATGCTTCCTAAGAATCTGATGGTTAGAGGTTGTTTACTAGGGACAGTGGTTTGAAAACTGAGCTCGAGCCTAGCATTCCATCATTTGCATAGGTTCTATTAACCATTTCAGCTCTGGGGCAGTCCTATGTTGAGACCATACTGCATAAGTCAGAATAAAGTAAGATTACCTTAGAAGAAACAAGATTACTAAGGTGAGTAATTTTTTTCTTGAGTCTGTAGAATCTAGTACTTTTCCTTTTAATACCTCATCAGTATTGGGGCATGACTGATTGTGACCTCATAACTGACAAGAGCGATCAAAAGGCAGTCAAGTATAAGTCATTCATCCTGCTGCCTGAGGGGTCATCCTTGATGTCCCACAACACCAATGAGGTATGAAGAGGAATATGACTAGATGAGTCAGCCTCCAAATTTTCAGATGCACTTTTATCTGCCAGAAAATGGGGCCATAAGTGCACCCCATTTTGTTGGCACATAAAAGTGCTATACTGAGAATCCAGATCATAAATTTCAAATGTGGGGGCCCAGATTGCATTCTATGCAAACATGGATCTTCCTGGACATAAAGTCTCCACCACTTGTTCACACTGATGGGATCTACGCTGGAGGTGCTGGGACCCAGCAGAAGCAAACTTTTTGCAAGAGGGCCAGCGCCAGAGATGGAGCCGCGAGGAAGCGGCACCGTGAGCCCCGGCTCATGCAGTAAAGACTATCTCGGCGTCAACCCTCCAACCACCTCAGTTCCTTTTTTCCTGCCATCGAGTGCACTTCAGTGACGACGTCACTTGCCTGCCGGGAGTCAAACTTCAAACTAGCAGCATAGTTTTCAGTTTATTGTTTTGTAATTTATCTATGAAAGCACTGAGTAGATTTTAATTAAATTTGTTGATTAATAAAGAAGTCTTCAGCCCTCCATTGACGGAGTCAACCATGAGCGGGTCAGGTGACGGTAGGGAGACTTCATATGAAAGCTTTTCAGTCAGCTGAGCTGGGTCCGGTCTGCCGCCTTCCCGGAGGGCGGGTCTGACAATGGATGGTCCAATGCTCAGGGAGATGGATGGTCCCCCAAAAGCATAAAAGGAAATGGTCCCATTTGCAGCACCATTTGGCCTCGAGTTCTTCCTCGACGCACAAGTTGAGAAAGAGAAGGCATCACTCGAGGTTACCTTCTGGTATGTCTGCGCATTGACGGTCGTCACTGGGGCTAGGCACCGGTCTCCTCCCCTCTTGGAGTCGACAGTTTCTGGCTCTGGTGCCCGACCTCTTCCACATCGGAGCCCATCCCTGCCTATTGGACAGGCCTCCGATGAGCAGTTTCACCAGTGGGCTGCTCTTATAGAGCAGTGGGCTCGGTGGTTGGTCCAGCTGCCTGACCCAGTCACTCCAAGGCCTTCTGGTCGCTCGAGAGACTGGGTAGGGTGGTTGGACCTTCCTAGTCACGCAGCGCCTTCTTCAGTGCTGTCGACTCCATGCTCAGGTGTTTTCCCCCCTCACATGGCTGTGGCGCAGGGGCCCACACCGATGCCTCTATCTCCTGTTAATTTTCCTCCTTTTCCTTCAAATCACAGTTTTCGGAACCTTGGGACACTCTCGGAGCCATCTGCAGCATCGAGGGCTCTGTCAGCACCATCTACGGTGCCGAAGGCTCTTTCAGTGCTGTCCGCGGCACCGAGGGTTCTGTTGGCACTGTGGCCTTTGTCGGTGCTGTGTGCTGGGCTGTTTCCGATGGCGCCAACTTCCTTGGGTTCGGCGCCGTGTTCTTCATCAGCACCGATGCTTGGTGTGGCGCCGTCCAACGTTCAGAGCTTTTCGACCCCGATTCTTTCCTCTTCTAATTTCCATTCTGATCTTCACTCCTTTCCTGTCCATACAGTCCCCCCTGGACTGTCAGGAGATGATTCTGAGCCTGACCTAGATCTTCGTCTGGGTGATGATGTTGAAGGAGCAGGAGTTAATCCTGCTGCAGAGCCTGTGGTCGAAGACATTTCCTTTAAGTCTCTGCTGAAAAATTTAAATTCCACTCTTTCTCTACAGACTACAGAAATCAATCCTGGGAAGCTTTTAAGACTCCAATACCTACCTGTCCCGGAGATCCCTATGGATTTAACTCCTCCGGTACAACCATCTTTTGAGACCCTTTCTCAGATGGTATGGAACAATCCTGCTCTCATCCCTTCCGTGGCTAAGTCCATAGATAGGAAGTATGCTGCTCCCAAGGATCGACCCATATTGGCCTCAGAAGCTTTTGCTGATCCCCTTGTAGTCATAGCAGAGAATGACAAGGCCATCCTCCCTCAGGCTTCCTCAGCCCGGCCTATAAATAAAGAATCTTGTAAGATAGACACCTTAGGTAAGAGAGTCTTTGCTGCCTCCACCCTGGGTATGTGTATTGCCAGCTACCAGGGCTATTTTTCTCAATATGAATATGTCCTTTAGCATTCGCTCAAGCAAATGGCAGAAGCTTTGCCTGAGTCGGAAACTAATTCAGAGCTACTTTACACCATAACCAGGGGCATCGAGTCCAATAACCAACAGGTTAAAGCTGCAATGGACGCTTTCAATACTGCTTCTCGAGCAGCGGCGGCGGGCATTTGTACCCGTCACTACTCCTGGCTACGTACTTCGGGCTTCACGAATGATGCCCAGCAGCAGGACATGGCCTTACCCTTCGACGGTATGTATCTGTTCAGACCCCAGGTGGAACAAGCTCTGGAAGCCACACAGAAGACTAGGCCAGCCATTAAGATAGCTTGACCCGCACCCGTCCCCTCTTGGAGGGGTGCCAATAAATGTCAGTTTCATAACTGTCAGTCCTTTCGGGACAAAGGCAGGGGGGCTTTAACAAAAGCCACACCCCACAGCCACAAAAGAAAACGCAGCAGAAGGCACAAGCCCCCAAAGCGCCCAGTGCCACCTTCTGAGTTCTCGGCCCAGGTCCTACCTCAACTGCCCAAGGAGGACTCTTCCTCAGCAGTGGGAGGACATCTGACTCAGTTCTATGACCGGTGGAAGTCTATAACATCAGACAAATGGGTCCTCCGGATAATCTGCAAGAGGTATTCATTTATTTATTTATTACAAATCGGGTTTACAACCTTTGAGTCAGAGACTTATTTACAAAGGCACCTCATCGCGGAGGGGGGGCAGACATCAAGACAGTTATTACAGTGCAGATTAAAACAGAGGATAACATTACAAGTGCAGTAATAGGAACATTTAACATAGATACATTTAGGTTACATAATGTAGTAGTTTGTATGTTACTTAGGTTACATAATGTTACAAAATTGTGAGTTACACTCATGGATATAGAGGGTTGTGGATGCATGGAACAGCCTCCCTGAGGAGGTCGTGGAGTCAAGAACAGTGGGAGACTTCAAGAATGCATGGGACAGGCATAAGGCAGTCCTAGTGGGGTGCAGGAGGAAGTAAGCTGTTGGTTAACTAGGATCTGCAGCTTATCTGTTAGGTAGGAAAATGGGGAGACTGGGCGGGCCAAGCGGTCCTTATCTGCCGTCAAATTCTATGTTTCTATGTCCTCAGAGAAGACAGTGGGTTGCATCCCTGTTTGGACCTAGTAGGGAAGGGGTAGTTTGGGGGAAGGAGAGGCTGTCCAGTGGACATTGTCGAGCCAGGGGCAAGGCGGGCGGGAACCACAGGTTACAACAGGGAGTTAGTTGCACCTACAACAGCGGGTATTAAAGATATGGTTCCAAAGGGCTGTTTTGAAGGAGCCAATTTTTGGCAAGTTGGAGATGCAGCTAGGGAGGGAGTTGAACCAGGTGGGGGCTTGGTAGAGGAAGGATCTCTGGTCAAGAGAGGTCTTGGTTCTGGGCACCTTGAAAGTGGCCTTAACAGAGCTACGGGTGGTGATGGACGAAGATGGCTGCTGTAGGGAGGTGGAGACCCTGGGGTGGGGGAGTCCTAGCAGAGATTTCTTAGCGAGAAGGCAGGTCTAGTAGAGCAGTCGCTCCTCAAAGTTGAGAAGATTGGTGGTAGTATAGAGAAGGTAGGTGTGAGTTTGGCTGGGGGCAACGGTCAGAGCCTACAGGCCTTATTGATGGAGAGTTGGATTTTGGAGAGGGCAGTGTTGTCAGCTGCAGCGTAGATGGGCAAGCCATAGTCCATGAGGGACAAGACGGAGGAGGCAATGGCCAGCCTGAGGGCAACCTGAGGCATAAAGTCCCTGTGCCAGTATAGCAGGCCAATCCGAGAGTTAATGGCAGCTGACAGGGCATTAATGTGGGTGTGGAAGGAGAGGGCAGTATCAAACGTGATGCCTAGGTACTTGTATATGGTCACTTGTTCTAGCGGGTGCAGAGTGCTGGGGATAATCAAGAGGGGGTATTTTTAGCTTTATTTTGGTGGTGGGAGAAGAGCATTGATTTGGTTTCTTTAGTATAATGACCAGTCTGCAGTCTCCGAACCACCTTTCGGCTTGGTTGTAAGCTTGCTGGAGGGATAGTTGGAGGGAGGTGGGATTGGGATGTGAGGCAACGAGGACTGCATCATCGGCATAGAGGAGCATTTTCCTGGTATATGAGCTGGGGAGGGTGTTAAGGTAGAGACTAAAAAGTATTGGACCCAGGATGGAGCCCTGAGGGACCCCGGAGCAAACAGGAAGAGTGCTGGAGAGGGAGCCGCTGATCTTGACATGCTGGGATCTAGCAGAGAGGTAGCTAGAGAACCAGGAAATGGGACCACCAGAGAAGCCAAGTTGGTGGAGAGAGTCGAGTAGAAGGGGATGACAGACAGTGTCAAAGGCCTTGGAGAGGTCAATGAACACTGCTCCTGCAAGGCTGCCAGAGTCGAGAGCAGCATGCAGGTGTTGGGAGAATTCCAGGAGAGCTGTGGTTGTACTGTGTCCTGGGTGGAAACCATGCTGCTCTGGGCACATAATGTCATACTTGGTTAGGTATTCAGAAAGCTGGATCAACACCACTTTTTCAAGGGCTTTAGAGAGTGGGGGGAGGATGGAGATTGGCCGGTAATTGTTGGGGGTGGATCGGTCCCCACTCTTATGTATGGATGTGATTTCAACAGTTTTTCAAGCACTTGGGAACTGACCTAGGCATAGAGACCAGTTTAGAAGGTCAGTCAGGGGGACTAGGACTTCGACCAAGACCATACGGAGGATCCTGGAGTCGAGGGGTTCACTGCTGGGGTTATTGCTGCCTAAGGCTTTTAGCAAGTGCAGCCTGGCTTCTTGGGGGGGATAGGGTGCACAGGTAGAATGGTGGAGTGATGCAGGAGCAGAGGGAGAGAGGTGGGGATTGGGTCAAAGAAGCTGCTGGGGAGGACCGAGCTTAGGTCAGAGAAGGCAGTGTTAAGGCAATCGGCTATGAGGAGTGGATCTGTGGTGGGGGTGCAATTGATGGAGAGCTGAGATGGTGGAGGGGAGCGGGACTTCCCATTTAGCTCTTTCATATTATCCCAGAGGGTCCAGGCTGAACCCCAAGTGGAAGTGAGGGTGGTCTGATAGTGCTCTGCCTTGGCCCACCTAATGGCCCAAGTGCACTTATTGCATTCTGTATTGTAGGCCTGCTTGTCAGACGCCTTTCCAGATTCTACAGCAATGTGCCGGAGATTATCTCTGTTTTTGAGTCTCTGGAGGAGGGGTGGGGTGATCCATGGGGCACTACATTTTTTGGAGCGGATCCTGGTGAGGGGGGCGAAAAGGTCACAAGCCTTACAGAAGGCATTTGTGAAGTGGTCAAGAGCTGAGTCAGTGTCAGGGGTGCACTGGATAGGGGACCAGTCTAGCTGGGCTAGGTATTGTTTTAATTTTCTGAGGCCACCGGGGTGTAAACGGCGGCGTAGAGTGGCCTGGGACACTGGCTTCAGAGTGGAGGATGACCAGAGACAGAGGACTGGGAGTGATCACTAAGAGAGTTGGGGAGGACAGTGACATCCCAAATTTTGTACGGGCGGTTAGATATAACAACATCTAGGAGAGTGCTGGTGCCAATAGAGTGGTTGAATCTGGTGGGCTGGGTGACTAACTGGGACATGTCCAGGGCAGCAAATCGCTCAATCTTTCAGAAACCCCCCTCCGGATCATTCCCCCAAATGACAGCCCAGACTGTCGGCAGTACAGTCAGACCTTCTTGCTTCCGAGGTGCAAGGCCTTCTGAACAACAGGGCAGTAGAAGTAGTTCCGCTGGACCAACGAAACACAGGTTTCTACTCCCATCACTTTCTAGTTCCGAAGAAAACTGGAGACATGCACCCCATTCTGGATCTCAGAAAGTTAAACAAATTCCTTCACAAGGAAATGTGCAAGATGATATCTCTAGGTACCCTTCTACCTTTGATTCATCAACACAATTGGTTAGCCTCCCTGGACATGCAGGATGCCTACCAACACATTCTTATACACCCAAAGCACCACAAATACTTGAGGTTTGTAGCATTGGGTCAACATTATCAGTTCAGAGTCCTGCCCTTTGGGCTATCCTCAGCGCCACAAGTTTTTACAAAGTGTTTGGTAATTCTCATGGCACATCTCAGGAAAATTAGAATTCAAGTGTTTCCATACCTGGACAACTGGCTTCTAGCAAGCCCTTCCAGGCAGGGAACTGGAGGCAGTATAGCGCAGTGGTTTAAGGCTCTGAGCTGCAAATCTGGAGACCTGGGTTTGAATCCCACAGTCCCCACTTGCATACTGTGTGAACCTGAGCAAGTCACTTAACTTCCTTGTGCTCCCAGGTTGCACCTGCAAACAAGCTTTCAGCTTAGTGTGTCTCACCTGGTAAAATAATTGGTAAATAAATAAATAAATAAGAACTCTGGACGCTGTAGCCAAAGCTTCAGACTTCCTCACATCCATGGGAGTCCTGCTAAATCGCAGTTGCAGCCCTCCCAGAAACTCCTTTTCATAGGAACTCTTCTGGATACCTCCTGTGTGAAAGCTTTTCTTCCAGAGGACAGAAGGAGCAATATCCTACAGATGGGCCGATACATCCGAGAAAACAGCTCGGTTCAAGCTATCTCGATGCAACGGATACTGGGTCTCATGGCATCCTCGGTGTTTACTGTACCTCTAACTCATCTCCACATGAGAACCTCTAATTGGATGTTCAGTACTCAGTGATCCCCAACCACTCACCCTCAGTCCTTTCCCATCAAGGTGACAGAACCTCTAAAGAGGTCACTCACCTGGTGGTCACAGGAGGGTATCCTTTTGCTCCTCTGGATCATCAGATCTCCATTACCACTGACGCATCCCTGGTGGGGTGGGGAGCTCATTGCCAGAAGCTCCACACCCAAGGTACGTGGACTCAGGATGAGTCCTAACTCCACATAAATGTTCTGGAAATGAGAGCTGTCCTCTATGCAGTCTGGGCCTTGAAGGACATACTCTGTCACAAGAACATTCTCCTTCAAATGGAACTAACCTAGAAGGACTAAGCTAAAAATGGACAACAAAGCAGTGATGTATTATATCAACAAACAGGGCAGTGCACACTCTTATCCATTATGCAGGGAAGCCTTGAGAGTGTGGAAATGGTGCCTGGAGCACAAGGCTCTAATCCACGTGATTTACCTACCAGGTGTGCAGAACGAACTGGCAGACCGTCTCAGCCGAACAGAGACAGATCCTCACGAGTGGTGTCTCGACTTAACCGTCACTCAGTCACTCTTCAAAGAGTGGGGAACTCCAGACCTGGACCTTTTTGCATCCACACTCAACGCAAAACTGCCTCTCTTCTACTCCAGAAATCCAGGACCTGGCACTTTCTGTCAGGATGCGTTCGGGCTGCAGTGGACAAAATGCTTTCTTTACACCTTTCCTCCTCTTCCTCTAATTCAGAGGGTGCTTCTCAAAATCGAGTCTCAGGGAGGCAGAATGATTCTCATTGCTCCCTTCTGGCCTCGACAGATATGGTTCCCGCTGCTCAACAGTCTGTCGGCAACCCTCCAGAAGGCACTTCCCCTTCAGACAAACCTTCTGACCTAGGGGCCTGTGGTCCATCCCAATCTGAAGGCGCTTCAACTTAGCACTTGGCTCCTGAAGAGACAGAGGTGAATATGTTCAATGTCTTCTGTAGGGTTTCAGATATTCTCTTGGCTGGGCGCAGTCCAGCCACTAGAAAAACTTACACAGCCAAATGGAAGCGTTTCTCTTTCTGATGTGCAAAATCCTCTTCGAACCCCTTTTCCTGCCCACCAAATAAAGTCTTGGAGTACCTTTTGGACCTTTCAAATTCAGGCCTGCAGTACTGTACTGTCAAAGTTAATCTCTGTGCCATTTCAGCTTATTATGTGCCGGTACATTCCTTGTCTCAGGCTCAGTTGCCTGTAGTTAAGAGGTTTCTTAAGGGCATTCTGCATACCAAACCTCCTATCAGACGTCCAGTCACAACCTGGGACTTTAGCCATGTCCTAGACATGCTCACTCGGAAACCTTTCGAGCCTCTAGCTACCTGCAAGTTGAAGTTCCTCACTTGGAAAACAGCCTTCCTGGTGACCATCACTTTGGCCCATAGAGTTTCTGAAATACATGCTCTGGTCACAGACCCCCCGTACACCGTATTTCACAAGGACAAAGTAGTTCTTGGGACTCACCCCAAGTTTCTTCCCAAGGTTGTCTCAAAATTTCATCTAACGCAACCTTAGTCCTACCTACTTTGCTATCCATACGTATATAGTTCCCTGTAATTTATCTCGATAGAACAAGAAATTTCAAGGCTCAGCAATGTTTGTTTCCTTACAGACCCGCTGGTCAACTTGTCGTTATTAGGTGCATTTCAGCGTGGCTGGTAGCATGTCTCCACCACTGCTATTCTTTGGCACAAGTCAAGCTGAAAGGTAGAGTGTACGCTCACTCTACTAGAGCAGTCATGGCATCTGTAGCGGAAATCCGCAACGTGCCCATTGCAGATATTTGCAATGCGGCTACATGGAGCTCAGTGCATACTTTCGTTAAGCACTATGCTTTGGATGTCCATGCCAGACGACATCTGTCGTTTGGCAAGACTATCCTCAATGGACTTCTCTCCTGAATTGTGAGCTCTTAGTTTCTCCTGCTGCCCATCTCGGGGTATTATTAGCTCGGTACTCTCCCATCAGTATGAATGAGTGGTTGAGACTTTATGTCCAGGAAGATATGGAAATTACGTACCTACTGTAATTCTTGATCTTCTTGGACGAAGTCTCCACCACTTATTCACACGCCCACCATCCATCCCCCGAGCTCACTTATCTGTTTGGTCTTCACTCCCTCAATGGCTGGGTTGTGAAGACTTCATTGTTGACCCTTCTTACACAGGTCATTTGGACCATCTTTTGTCCATTTTTAGCTTAGTCCTTCTAGGTTAGTTATGCTGCACCTCCTCAGAAAAAAAGGAACTGAGGCGGTTGGAGGGTTGACACCAAGACAGTCTTTACTGCACGAGCTGGGGCTTGTGGTGTCACTTCCTCACGGCTCCATCTCTGGCACCGGCCCCTCTTGCAAAAAGTTTGCTCCTGCTGGGTCCTAGCACCTCCGGCGTAGATCCCATCAGTGTGAATGAGTGGTGGAGACTTCGTCCAAGAAGATTAAGAATTACGGTAGGTACGTAATTTCTATTTTTTGCACAGTAATGTCACATTATACCCCCACATGTACTGTATGTATGTATGCATGCACGCACATGGTGCACTGTCATTGTTCCACGTGCATGTGGCAATAATCAGGGAAAAATACATCCCCAACATCTTTGAACCCTTACCTTTAGGTTACTTATGGCCCTCTGATGTTTTACAGTACCCCATCCCTTGATATTCTCCCTGGTTTTCTAGTGGGCCACCCCCAACCCATTGCATTAGTCATAGTCCCTTGTTGTGTAGTGGCTTCCCTCCCAAGAAAGAAAAGTTCCCACTAGCATATTGGGACATGAAACGTGAGCACTTTGGGTGAGGTGAAAAAAAAAAAAAAGAATCTTCTAGAACAATGTTCTTAGCCAGCACTCCTGGTCAATGACCACTAAAATATAAAAGACAAAAATGTAGTAGTCTTAGGCAAACAGTTTCTAGTTCTCCTTATTATTTTATTTAAGATCACAGATCATTTCCATCTGGACTTTTCAGGAGAGCAATAAAGTTGAACGTGCAGCCTGCATTAAAGTATAATTGAGCAGTGCTGTTGTCAAAAACTGGTCAAACAATCACAGGAAGTGCATAGAAATTTAACAGTTACCATATCCCTCATACAGATGGCCAAGACCACTACCCAGTGCTTTGCTCAGTGAGTTTCATCAGGGGAGGTGACTAATAGGGGTCTACTAATAATTCCCATAATTGCTCTGGCTGACTCTCTCTATCCTGATGCCGGGTACTCGAAACAAAGGTGCCCGACATCAGGATTTTCCCTGCGGCTGAGTTTATTTTATGTTTCGGGGCCCCCCCCACACACACACACACTTTAGGATTCCAACTCTGTCATGGGCAGATCCCAATGTCAGGCACCTGTGTTTCGGGCACCCGGTGTCAGGATAGTGAGTGTCGGGCAGAGCGATCACGGGAAGTTAAATGGATACCATTAACGGGTAGGTGTCCTGTTTAAATACCGCTTGCCAGTCACCTGTTTGAATGTGACAGGAGCAAAACAAAGTGCACATTTTATCAATCCATCTGATTAATTTAAAATATAGTAGGTACTAAAGCAGAAATGGGAAACATCAGTACAAAGGCACATACATTTTTAACTACATGTAGCAGCAAGAACTTAGAATTAGTTTAAAATATACATTCACAGAGTATGAGCACACCATTTATCCAATTTTGTTTCTCTGATTTTGCAATAGTCCATAACAACATAATAAGAAATACAGATGATTGTGTTACTGTGGATTTCTCACATGTTTGGCGAAAGTACCAATTTAAAATTAAGAGTCTGTAATTAGACATAATAAAAGATAATAGTCCAAATACTCTCCTAAGCTGCAAAATGTGGCCAACAGAGTTCACACAACATGGTGATATTAACAGAGCACAGTAAACACCAACATCAGTGGCCTGTCATCTCAGTAGTCATTGTGGAAACTTGCATGAAAATTTAATCCTTTGCCTAAAGATTGCAACTGAGCATGATTCGCTTTCATATTGCAGATGTTGGCACCAGCTTTTGTGAGATGTGGTTCTTCAGGTCTGTAACTGCTGTAATATAAGGCCTGCCAATAAAAAAAAATAAGAAAACAAATGATTGTTTAGAAATTAAATATAAACAATTGCTAGATGCAGAGGCAGGCGGCCATATGCCATCATGAACATGCTGTATACACTTGAAAGACTTAATCAATTGCTAATAAAGTATTGGGTTGTACACATGGTAGTGGACTGTACAGAGTTTGTTTCAAACACCTATTAAACTCACAATTTATTTGGTTTGACAAAATTAACAAAAAGGGTTTACAGTCAATGTAGTCATTGAAACCCTCCAGTTTTAAACTATTCAGATGGCAAATACAAAACGATTCACTTTGCAGGAGTAGTTGAAGACACTCTCCTCCTCTCAGTGGTGCTTTGACATACTTGATGTTCACAAATTGCAGTGCCCTTGGGTCACCATCACGATGTGATTTGAAATGTGTGCCAACAGGAATTTGGTCATTTGTGTTGATGATATGCCTTACATGATCCTGGCTTCTCTTTCTCATTGGGCAAGTTGTATGCCCTAGATAAATTTTTGCTACTGGAGAATGTGAGGCAACAGACAACAAATGCAGTGTCACAAGTGATCAGATCTGTTATTGGAAAATATTTTGTGGTGGTCAGATGTTTAAATACATCTCCTTGGAGCCCATATTTACAGATGGTACATCTCCTGGAGGTATGAAAACCAACAGATGGGGCGGCCAGCAGGTAACGTTCTACTAATGTCATTCTGTTTGAACTGTCTCTGAACCAATTTGTCCCAAAGGTTCACAGGTCTTTGAAATTAAATTCAAGGCTTTGTCCCCACTATTTGGGCCAAGGCAGGATCGCTTTGTAATATGCACCAACTCCTACGTACAGTATGGCATCCTCAACTTGACCTGCTATGGGACTGTAAGCAACACAAAACGTTAGAGGGTTTTCTTCCATTTTATTCTGTCTTTTGGAGTTAATAACTCTTTTTTCACATGCACACACTTTCACTCATGCCTCTTAGTATTTTATAATCATACTCTCTTCAATTATTTTAAGTTTCCACTGGTTTGCACTGTATGTATGTAGCAATGAATTTGTTGCCATGTGTTTTTGGAAGGTTTTTGTCTCAATGTTTTTATCCTGGAATTCCCATCAGTATCAAATCAAAAAATTCAAAACTACTTTTATCCTCCTTGAATGTAAATTATAGATTAATATCATTCAAGTTTAACCTTTCAACAAATTCAGATATTTTTCTATTGAGCCTCCCCAACACAGATGATGTCATCGATGTTGGAAGACACTGTTTGTTTCCCATAAGCCAAACAGGAGATTGGCATATGATGGGGCCATACTGTTCCCAATTGCAGTGCCAAGTATTTGAATGTAATAGTCCTTGCTGAAGTCAAACATATTGTGAGTCCACCCCCTGAGCCTGGATGTCAGGAGCGTGAAGCTGGCAGGGAGGGAGTTAGAGCACCCTTTGGATGCGTCCCTCCCAGGGTGGATGGGCTGTACTGGACTGCATGACAGGCAGCTCCTGGAGGTGGCTAGTGGAGGCATTCTAAGTGGCATGGGCCTTGATTTGCTGCTGAACATCACCACCCCAGGATGCTGCTGCAGACATATGATTGTGGGAGGGGCCCCAGAAAAGCAGAAAATCACCCACCCAGCTGACCGGTTGATTTCCATCATATTCCCCTCACATCACTTAGCCTCACAGCCCCCTCCAGTCACCTTAGATCCCCTGTGTTCCCAGTCAAGGCAGTGAAACCCTCTCTCCTCTCCTCTTTCCTCAGGGAGGGGGCCCCCTGGCATGGATACGCCAGGTATACCAGGACGTGGAACCTATAGGTAATGGAGACAATGGCGACAAGAGATGGCCCAGCAGGTGGTGTTAACAATGAGTGGCCCAAAGGAGTGGCTGGTCAGGGGGGGGGGCAGGTTAGGAGCAATGCAAAAATAAACACCATGAGTCAATATGAATTTGAACGCCAGTCATCAGAATTGTACAGTACCCCGATCTGTTCTCATTCAGGAAGAACTGACATGCTTAGATACTGTTGGTATGTCTAACAGAGGTGAATAAAGCCTCTATGTTAATAGAAATCCAGTGGAACTGCTCTTCCTATAAAAGTCTTGAAATTTGTCCAACAGGTCACTCATGTCTCTGAGATAGGATCTTAATTTGACAATCAAGCAACTTGGTGGTTCTGAAATGCATTTGTACACTTTGGGAAGTGCACAGAAAACAGGTGAAACTGATTCCAGAATCCAAATGTGTTTGAATTATTTAACAGTAATCACCCCGGCATACCTAGCTTCTTTTTATATCTCTAACTGCTGTTCCTTAAATTGTGGCATAGGGTTGCTGGGGAGAATTCTATACCTGCTTGTGACATTCAGTAGGCAGCACACCATCAACACATATTGGATGGTATTTACCAGGACTACATTTGCCCCTAATCAGCGGGCTTCATTGTAACATCTTTCCAATGTTGCTTTTTTTTTTCAGCATATTCCTTTTTCGATAGGTCAGATTATTTTGCTGTCTACTGTTTTCTTTGCTGACAATTTGAGTAATTTCTCTCACTAGTACGTTCTCAAAAGCTAATATATTGGGATTATTGGTGCATGGGCAGAGGATGGACATAGGAGGAGAATTAACACGTTCTCTTTTCCCAACAGTCACTGATTTTGCAGTCAACCGCTGTTGAAGTGCTGTTCAGCATCAATCTTAGTTTCATTTTCTAACTCCTTTCCATTTCTGCTCCCATAGCTTCAGCAACATTTATTTACTGTTAACTACTGTACAAGGGTCTATGTGATAACGGCGAATGCCTAAAAGAGATCACCGTTATCACTCAATCAGAGTGCTGAACACATTTTCGGCACTCTGACAACCCCGGCGCGCAGAACAACAGTGCCAGGACAGATTTTACTGCTTTCTGTGGGAGGGTTGTGCCCCCACCCCCATGAAGGGCTTCACCCCCACACACCTACTTAGGATTCTCACTCGGGGGTGCATGTCGAGGTGGCAGTAAAAAAAGGTTCGGGCCAGGCGCAATAAAAATCGCACCAGTGCCCGGACCCGAACCTAGTACCTCAGCCACCCCAGCCACTAGTCAATCCCGGCCTTGCAGCGCTGCTCAACCAGCAACCACAGTGCCACCCCCTACAGCCTCTCACCCCTCCAGCCCACGCTGTGCTCTCTCCTACCCTCCCCGCGCGCGTACATATAGCAACATCCTGTCACCTAGTTCGCCCGCCCCCTTATCCGGTTGCCCTACCTTTCCATCGCCATGAGTGGATTGCACTGGGAAGGAGTTGCCATAATGGACGGCGCCCTTCCTCATGCACCCACTTCACGGGTTACCACTGTACAACAGAATCATATGATTCTAAATAAAGTTCATTTACAGCAATATATGAAATGTTATACTTTCCTGTTCATCTGTTGCTGTGTCATTAACATAATTTCCCTCTGTTTCTTCAGGCTTGTCATCATTTCTATCAGCATGATGTTCTCTCCGATGGGCATTCTCTGAGGAATTTAAAGACATCTACATTAATATCAAATTTCTTTAATTTAAGCATTGGTACAAAATCAAGCCCTTTTGAAAGTACACACGTTTAGTTATTTGTAAGTGTTCTAGATGAAATATTGATCAAGTGCATTGCACTGTTCTTTTCCACTCTGATCATCACAGATTTTCTGCTTCTTCCGCCATCTTGAGAGCCTTGCCTTCAGGCCACATCTGGTCCTCTGATGTTTTACTGTACTCCATCCCTGATGTTCTGTCAGGTGGCTCAGTGTGCTGCAACTCATTGTAGTCGTGATAGTTCCTTGTTGTGTAGTGGCCTCCTCCTCCTGGCCAGTTGCACACATCACTACTATGGTCCCTCAGTGATTGCAGTCCCCAAACATTCATTCCCATATCGCACAACACTCTAACTCCCCCCATCACCAGTTTCTCCTGGTAGTAGATAGGGGACCAGCGCTAAAGGGCTGTTCTGGGTGTGATGGCAGCAGTTAGCAATGTGAAATGCACTGCATACCATTTACATACCAACTCTGCCCCCTTCTGTGCACCAATGCACTATGATGTGTGCTGATTTGAAAGAGCCTCCTCCGACCCCCTCTGAGCAGAGCTCTGATGGATCACATGCAGGGGACTGGCACAAAATCACTACACAGTGATTCACCACCAGCCCCTTGTGACCGAGAACTGGCCCAGGGCGTTCTATATATTCTACCTTGTAAATTCAAGCATAAAATCTTCTAACTTGCCCCTCAAAATAACATTCATATATGTACACACATTAACTTTTGATGTATGAGTACTATAGTGATCAAAGCAGATAGAAACAAACTTTGCTGGTTGTGTGTGTGCTGTGTAAATGTCATGCAGATAGTTGATTTCGTTCATAAATAAGGCAAAGCATATCACTTAACTTTATCACCTATTCTAATTCAAGGAGTAGCACATTTGACAAATATGACATGAATAACCATTTGGTGGTAATATAACTGTTTCTATTTTTCATATTGTTAAGTATTGAAGAAACATACTGCTTTCCTCAACCAAATGAGTTATACGGTAAATGATCCAATTACTTAGCATAGATACTTCAGTAACCTTTATACCACTGTATGCACCATGCAGTTAATGCTGTATAACCTATTACATAGTAACTGACCCTCTATGAATAAGTTTAATTTTATTTACTGTAACCACTGATATTTGCACCATGTAGTGCCTGAGGCTACTGCTAGCTTTTCTCTTGATATAGTCCAGTAGCTGCAGCTTTCTGCTTTCATTAATCTAACATTTTCACTCTTGTTACAACATTTACATTTATATTTTATAAAAGCAGTCATAAACATGATCACTTTATATAGGCTGAGGCAGTATTTCGAGATTATGTTTGGGGGGAGGGCTGGTGTGGTGTCACAGTATTTACTGCATTTTCTACAGCAAGCCTCTGAAGAATCTTCTAGGAATTTTGTAACTTTTGTGTTTGATGAAGCATTAAATATTAATAATTTTATTTTCATTTCTTTGTTCAGTGTAGAGTAAAGTGAACAATCTGTGGTTTCTAGAAGACCTTACACATTTTTCTGTAGGTTTTGCAGGGTTTCATGGTGCCACTCAATGACTGTTTTTAGAGTCCCTAAAGTCACTGGGAAAACATCATTTTGTGACACAGTTCAGCTTATATTCCACCTAGTTGTCAGAATTTAGTTTTTCCATTTTCTTTGTATTTCTGCATGATATTGTTACTTTCCTGTAGACTTCCTATGCTCTGGTTACTTGTCTATATCATTACATCATCTCAACAATCTGCTTGTGATGTTACACTCTGTTTGCTATGGACATGATTATGCTATTACAAACAGAAGCAACAGATTGCAACATCACAAGCAGATCATTGAGATGATGTAATGGTGTAGACAAGCAGCTAGAGCATGCGGATTCTAAATGCTTTCAGGTTAATATGCATAGTTATTTTGTAAGACAGGACTGTATAACACGAATATGTGAATTACCTGTATAAGCTTAAATGTGTCTAAAAGGTAGGTTTTTCAAATGTTTTACTGTGGCATCAGGGGCTCTTTGAAGAGTGTGATTTAGGCCCTCCCCAGTCATAATATGTTTTACGTTAAGTGTTTTAAAGGTGCGGATAGTGATGTCGGTGTATATGAAAGAAGCACACTGATAAAAGATGCATGATGCCCTTTTGTTGTGTATAAATTATACAGACTATGGGTGTCCCCTTGAATTTGTAAACAAGCACTCATTCATAGAGCCATTTATAGTAAATTTATAGTTGGAAAGGACTAGGTCCATCATGTCTGCCCCCTGCTTTATAAGCAGGTATGAATAAGTACAGTATGCTGTGCAAACATGTACGAAATTAAGGTGATTACCTGTTATAGAAGGACTCAGTTAAGAAAAGAAAGGGAATCTGAATCCATAGAAAGTCTACCTGTTTTGGTGTTGCAGGCAGCCCCAATGGAAAGTGAGGTGAAAAGCCAACCCCCAACAGATTATTAACAACTATACTGTACATCTCCAAATCATAATTTATTTATGGTGGTTGTATGAACGTATCTATCTCTATTATATATACACAGGCCCAGATATTCAAAGGGTTGCGCATGGCGCATAACACCCATCATAACCACTGATAAGCCCCGGTAGCGATATTCAAAGGAAAAGTGCGCACAAATCGATGCGCGAGTGCATCAGCAATGTATGCAGGCACAGGTGGGGGCCGTGCCCATGCATAACCTGCACAGCTCGATATTCAGCCCGGGATGTGCAGAGCCATGCATGCGCCACCCCTACTTGTGTATGCACAAAGTTAAGCCAAAAAAAAAGGAACAAATGATGGCCACCCACAGGTGAGCTGCCGCATTGCAGGGCGCAACACGGCAGCTGCCACCTGTGTGTGACCACCTGAGTTCTGGCTGAACTTAGTGGCACCCCCCCATGCCCGATCGCGGGTATTGGTAGAGACAAAACCCTGTCCTATATCCCTGGTGGTCCAGTGGACCGCTATGTGCCTGATCGCGGGCATCTGTATTCTTAATAAAAGAACCTCGTCTTATATCCCTGGTGGTCCAGTGGACGATTTCCGCCCGATCGGGGGCATCTGTGTTAAGAAGACCCCCGTAACATCCCTGGTGGTCCAGTGGACGAGTTCCGCCCGATCGCGGGCATCTGTGATAGAAAGAGAACCCCCGCCAACATCCCTGGTGGTCAGTGGACCACACTTTGCCTGATCGCGAGCATCAGTACAGCGGAAGCGTCCTATTACCATGGTGGTCTAGGGTGCCCTCACCCGCCCACTGAGCCCCACCTCCCTGCTCCCCGGTCAACGGCGGGTGGCAGCACCTCACCTGTCTGCCGCCCACCGACTGACATCTCGGTGGGCTGCCGCCGATTGGCTCACGCTGTGAACCAATGGGCGTGCAGCTCCCAGGTGTCAGTCAGCGATGGCGGTGGCAGGTGGGTGAGTGTTACCCGCTCGCGCAGGCTGACTGGGGCGGGGCATTGGGGGCTCATTGGGCGGGTGGGGAGGGTAGCCCTAGACCACCATGGTAAAAGGACATTTTCCATTGTACTGATGCCCGCGATCAGGCAGAGTGTGGTCCACTGGACCACCAGGGATGTTGGTGGGGGGGGTTCTCCTTCTTAACACAGATGCCCGTGATCGGGCGGAATTCGGTCCACTGGACCACCAGGGATATAGGATGGGGGTCTTTTATTACTAATACAGATGCCCACGATTGGGCACATAGCGGTCCACTGGACCACCAGGGATATAGGACTTTTTTTATCTTTACAGATGCCCGCGATTGGGCTGCAGGGGGCGTCAGTCCCTGACAGCTGCTGCCTGGCAGGGCACCAGACACAAGTCGTTGGGGATCGGCGCACCTGCTTGCAAATGGGATGCAAATGGAGAGACGACATGCAAAATGCCCTATGCACCTTGTATAAATTATGGGCCATATGCATGTCAACTTTGAATACTGCAGGTACTGTGAATGGCGCAATGGCACTTGCGCTAGCGCATCTCCATGCTCCACTCTGGCCACTTGCACTGGCACAATGCCACTGCGCCATGCACAGTGTAGGTGGCCAGGGTGCAATATTCAAAGCTGCTGAGCCATAGCGCAGCTCCGTTGAATATCGCCCAGGCCACACCCCTGTGCAGCCAAGTTGAGCTGCGCCCATGCTTGCGCCACAGCCTGGCGCAGTTTGAATATCCGGGCCACAATATATTTTTTTATGCAACAGATGTGGACACATAAGCCATTATATAAATCTTGATATCTAGGCAACTACAGTATATGTAGAAATGAAATGTATATGTATAGTAAACTCCCATCAGGAGTTAAACATAGTAAACTCATTATCCTTTTCACCACAGTCCCACCTCCTCTTCACTCACCCATTGGCACTGCTTCAAACATCTTTTGTTTTTTTGTACATACACACACACACACCAGTATCTCAACATACCACACAACTTCTTTATCCTTTATTTTCCAACAAATTGTTTAGGCATTCAGGTATCCAGCTCCCCTCTTAAGACTCGACCAGTTCCAACAAGCTCAGTATATGCACTCGAGACAATAACTTCCTGTGCGGCACGGTACTGTAAATGTTAAAATACAATAAAATCTTTTTTTTTCCCCTAAATGCACTCCACAGACTAACCCTTCATGAAAGACATCAGCCACTCCTGAAATCACCACAAGTGTTCTGCTACCAAATTGCTCATCTCCACTGTTCTGTCTGCGCCTCTGACCTCTTCTCTCTGCACTCCACCCCACTCAGGTGACTGCTCCTCTCCTCACTAGTTCAACAACATATTTTTAAAGACAAATTCACAGCATACTTCCATTTCTCATCCACAGTCCGCTGTCCCTCTGATTTAGTTGCTGTTCTCCTCTGGCTCCTGTTTACTCCAGTTGGTCTCCTCTTTCTCCTGGTCCCACTTGTTAGACACAGACCCTGCACAGTACTGTGAATTTTAGATTAAAAACACATAAGTGAGAGATCACATGATGGCGGTCTGAAAGGCGGCAGCATCCTTCCCCAGCTCCACTTACCACTCGTGGATAATCGCACCAAAACCAGCACTTCGGGCTCATTTCATCTCACTAAAGTGATTGACTACTACAGAAGAAACCTTGGGCACTGATTTGAAAGGGAAGAATGGAGGTATATATGAGAAAAGCCCCCCCCCCACGGCATACGCAGCCTCCTTCACCAGAAAAAGACAAGGTCGCAAAGCAACCAAAGCAGCAGGCCGCCAGCCTGCCCAAATCCTCCGCAGACCAAACTGCTCCCTTGGAAGAAAGATTCTTAGAGATAATGCACCCACTGCAGGCTGCGATCTCTATCATATCCAAATATATGCAGCAAATTAAATCTTCTGTGGCAACATTAAATACAAGAATGGGGGATCTGGAGGTGACAACCATATCACTAGAGAAAAAACAAGAGAAAACTGAACAAGGGACTACACAAGTAAACAGACGATTAAAGAAGTTGAAGGAAAAGTTAGAAGATCTAGAAGGGCAAAGTATGCAAAACAATTTGATTATAATTGGTATGCCAGAGAAAGAAGAAGGAGGAGCATCCCCGATTATGTTTCTGCAAAAGTTATGCGAAAAAAATCACAGGGCCCTCACCTAATGGAGGGGCATACATCATTGAAAGAGCACACTGTACCCTCCGCCCTCTGCCATCAGTAAGCTCCCCCCCACGCCCTCTCATTTTTAAATTGCTGAACTTTCAGGATAAACAATACCAAGAGGTTCAGTGGGAAGGTAGGAAGATTCGTATCACTTAAGATCTGCCACATACTGTGCGTGTCAGGAGGCAAGAGCTCCACCCGATAGTATCTAAGCTTATTGCAGCTGGTAAAGTTTTTTGAGTTAGGTACCCAGCAATTTTGCAAATAAAACACGGGGATCAGTGGATGTCCTTTGAAACTCCTCAACAAGTGCTGCAAGAACTGAAAACCTTGCTCCCTGAACTTTTCAAGTGAATGAAGAAATTCAGGTTTGGCGTATTTTTATGAATACGAGGGATTGCGATGAGATGGGATGGGCCTGGACAGGTCTGACTTTCTGCTTTCCTCAAGGCGGACACTTATTTTAAACTGATAGGTATCTCACAAAGGTGCTGACCTTTGGGGTGCCCGATCATTAATGTTAAGGAGAGAAAATGTTTAGTGTTTTGCCTATTACCTCATTTCCCACATGATAGAAGGAAATACAGGAATGAGGCCTTGCCTCTCGTCTGTTGAGGCTTGGGTTAGCAAAGAAACTGGGAGCATACTGGTTCTCCATTAGTGACTACCAACTGAGCTAATACATGCCTGGACTAGATCAAAGACAGAACTGCTACCCCTGGGAATTCCCTCTTTTTGACTGTGTGGCCAGCGAATAACCAGGGATTTGTTGAATTCCCTTGCCAGATTGATGCAAGACCAACTGTGACCCATAAGGGACTTATAATTCAACTTTTAATTTTAAATTAGAATGTGCTGGCTTCATGGAGGTTCCTGTTCATGATTGGGACTTCTTAACGTTTTCCTTTTGACTTTTAGAGATAGAAATCTGCTTTCTGGTGTGAGAATAAGGTGGCCAGAAATACATCAGCTGCTGCCTTGAAATGGAAACTCAATAACTATAGAATAACTGTTTAAATTTAAGATATGAAGGTTTTGGTGTGATTTGATTGTGGGGGGAGGGGGGTAGTGAGGGATTGCTTGCTGTTATCAGATTTGTGCTACAACATCACCTGGCGGTATTAGACCAGTAGTGCGGTTGTTTAGAACAGGGGTAATTGTTAAAAGATGAGAGACCTAAGCCTTACAAGTTGCCTTATTTTGGCAGTTTGGGGGAATTACATTTTTCTTTTAATAAGGTAGCATACAGGTTGAAAATAAACTTCTTTTGGGGGGGGGAGGGTTACCAAGCATGATCTTTATTTAATTTTAGTGAAATGTAAGAGTGTCTTGGAGTTGATAAGTTTTCCTGCAGAACTAGATTCATTTCTCATATGGGGGGACCATATGAGTTTAAGAGCTGAAATGTGAAAGGGGTGCAGGAGAGGTGTAAAAGGCAAATGATATTGAGACATCTTTTGCACCTTCGAGCTGGGATAGTGTGCATACAAGAAACACACCTTCGAAGAGAAGATATCCTCCTATTGCAAAATGGGTTGGAAAGGCTTATGATGCAGGGGTGTCCACAAGTCGGGGTTGGGTTGCAATACTGCTGGTGAAAACAGTCCCATTCAAATGAATCCAAGAAATTTGGGATCCTGATGGTCATTATATTCTGCTTCACGGAATGCTTGAGTCCTACCCGGTTCAATTTATGGCTCAAATGTTGATTCCGCTTAGTTTTTCACCCACTTAATGAATCTGCTTATTAATAACCCACCCAAACTAATGATACTTGGTGGTGATTGGAATATTAACCCCTAACTGGATCTAGATAGATCAGATAGGAGAAAGTGTGGCCTATCCCTAGCCCAAAGGGCTCTGAAGGATCTTCTCAGTGGTATTGGTCTTTTGGATGTCCAGAGAATGTTAAACCCTATGGAAAAACAATTTACTTTCTATTCCCTTCCCCATGGTTCCTATTCCCCTATAGATTACTTTTTAATAAGCTGTTTTGCCCTTCCTGGTGTACTAGATGCGTCCATGCATCCCATGGTTTTATCTGACCACTCCCCCATCAGCCTCACATACCTACTAGGCCCAGGGATTAAGCATGACTCTATATGGTGCCTAAACAATCAATTGCTTCAAAAACCAGACTCCTTAGCACATATTAAAGAGTTTATATCTAATTTCCGAGAAGTAAATACGGGGTCAGTTAGCAAAGTAGATATTGTTTGGGCAGCCTTAAGTGCACGTTAAGGGGTGAATGTATCCGAATGGCTACGAATAACTCACGGCAAGCCAAGGCATGCCTGACAGCTGTACTTGATTCCATTTATTCCCTAGAAAGGTGCCTTACATGGCAATCTTTGGACACCGAATGGGTTACATAGATACATACATAGATACATAGACAGTGTCGGCAGATAAGGGCCTATGGCCCACCCAGTCTGCCCATTTAAGTTTGTAAGTTCAGTTTATGTTTTCCAGGAAGTCTGTTGCCCCTTACCCCTGACCTCCAGAATTCCTTTATGTCTATCCCATGCATTCTTAAATCCCGTGATTGTTTCAGTCCCCACCACTTCCTCTGGCAGGGTGTTCCACTTGTCCACCACCCGTTCTGTGAAGAAATTCTTCCTCATGTTTCCTCTGAATCGTCCTCCCTCCAACTTCATCCCATGCCCTCTAGTCCTGGAACATCTTTTTCGCTTAAAAATAGTGCATTCCTGCACCCTGTTCCTCCCTGTAAGATACTTGTATGTCTCTATCATATCCCCTCTCTCCCTCCTCTCCTCCAAGGAGTACATGTTCAGTGCCTTCAACCTGTCCTCATAGGACAACTTGTGAGGGTTCAATTACATCAACTCCAGGCACAGTATGCTGAGTTAATGGCTCAAAAAGTTCAGTTATCCTTGCACCGCACCAAACTCAAATATTTAGATTCAGGTGAAAGAGCAGGCAAATTGCTTGCTCTTAGACTCAAGCAAGCTGAAGCCTCACAATTTATACCGGGTATATGTATTACAAAGGGAAGCCCAGTGTGTACCAACCCCCAAGACATAGCTGAAGCTTTCAAGGAATATTACCAAAAGCTTTATAATGTTGACCCCTCCATGCAGCCATCCAGTGAAAACAAAGAACACTATCTTGACTCAGTTACCCTCCCTAAACTTTCCCCAGATGAAACAGCTTCTTTAAGCACTTGCTTTGCAGAAATACGACAGGCCATTGAGCAACTACCATCAGACAAATCTCCTGGCCCTGATGGCATATCTAACAGCTTATATAAGAAATGCCTACCCATCCTTGCCCCAGTGCTTGAAGAGGTCTTTAACTATTGGTACGTGAATGGGTTTTCTGACCCTGGTTTCCAGGAAACTCTCATAACTCTAATACCAAAACCAGGGAAGGACCTGTTATTTTTAGAAAACTACAGTCCTATCTCCTTATTAAACTCAGACATAAAAATCTTAGCCAAGATTTTGGCTAACAGGATTGCCCCTACTATGGGAGGCCTAATAAGTTCAGAACAAGTGGGGTTCATGGTGGGAAGGTCCTCTGGAGATCATATGAGAAAATTGTTGCACCTCATCTTGGCGTCCAGGGACCCAGGCACACCAGCTGCGCTTGTGTCCCTGGATGCCGAGAAGGCATTTGACCATGGCTCCTGGGATTTCCTTTTTGCTACCCTAGCTCAGTTTGGGTTACCGGATAAGTTTATCCAATAGGTACGACTGTTATATGCCTCCCCGTCAGCTCGTGTTTGGTGCAATGGGATACTATCAAACCCTATACTACTGCTTCGTGGCACCAGACACGGATGCCCGTTATCCCCCCCTGCTTTTTAATTTTTATTTGGAACCTCTTATTCGTAAAATATTATCTTCTCAAGAAATAACAGGAATTAAAATTGGACACCAAAGGTATACTCTCTTTGTTTTCGCAAACGATTTGTTGTTGTATGTAGAAAAACACCAAACCTCCATCCAGCTTTATTAATGAAAATTGAAGTATTCTCTAAAATATCCTACTATAGGTTAAATAGATCCAAGACCAAAGTCTACCCCCTGAATAGTGGAATAACCCAGGCTGATCTAGTAGCCCACCATCTCTCATGGGAAGCAAAATCCCTTACATATTTGGGTATTGTGGTGTCACAGGATATGTCTATAATGATAAAGGAAAATCTTTCCAAATTATTAAAAACTCTTTATTCAGATATGGATAGGTGGGGTTCCCTTCCACTCTCCTTCTGAGGAAGACTCAGCTCAGTTAAAATGAATATACTCCCTCGTATACTCTATCCAGTGGGTATATTGGGATGTTTCCTGCCCAAAAACTGGTTTATTAAACTCCAGAAATCAATGAATGCTTTTATATGGAAGGGGAAGGAGTTCGCAGGGCCTACTTCAAACTCATGGCACCTAAAAATAGGGGTGGCTTGGCGGCTCCTTCCTTCTTTATATATTGTGGAGCATTCCATATTAGTAAGCTAGCTTGTTGAACCCAGGGTTCAGATCAATCCATTATATCGAACTACTCTCTGTTATGGCTTGAGACAGAAAAATATCTCGCCTCACAATATTCATGTTCATTGTTCGCTCTGTTATATGTTACTCCCTCAAATTTGCCGAAATCGCTCCAAAGCGCTCTGATAGCATGGTCCATTACAGCCTTACACCAAGTACAGAACCACCTTTCTTTAAACTGACATAAATCATTAGAACAGCCCCTTATATACAACCCCCACTTTAGAATAGATAATAAACCAATACAGCCCTCTGTTTGGCCAGTGATTAAATATTCTAAACTAGCGGATTACATCAAAGATGGAAAACTGGTTCCTTTTGGTGAATACCAGTCTAGGCATAGGGTGTCAGGTGCTTGTAGATTCAAGTTTATTCAGGTTAAAAAAAGCTATTCATCCCTTCATAGGGAATGTACCTTTAACTCCCTCTATCACTGAATTGCTCCCGATTTTGCAAATAGCAAGACAACCGCATGCAGTTTCCTCAGTATATAAAAAGCTGCAGGAATTAGATCCTGCTCTCCCTACAGGTGTCTGTTATTACTGGACACAGGCACTACAAGTACATGCTGATCCAGACAGGTGGAGAAGGCTTTGGCAGAATATGTATAAGTACATTAAACAACACAGACTCAGTCAAGTTCAATTTAACATCATGCACATTTTATATTTCACTCCAGTGAAGCTAAATAGAATGGGTCTTTGCCCGACTCCAATATGTGCACAGTTTGAAATAGAAGATGGCACCCTATTCCTTATGCAGTGGACCTGTTCTATGGTACAAATGTTTTGGCAATCCATTAGAAGTCTTTTAGACCCCTTACTGAGTCTGGACACATTGTTCACCCCTGAATGCTGTCTCATGTACTCTTTTCCCCCTCAAACACCTAAGATTAGGAAAGCTCACCTTGCATTGACAACTGCTACTTCCAAATTACTCATTGTGAAATACTGGAAACAAGATTTTCTTCCTACAATCACTGAATGGTTTAGAGAAGTATTTTTGGCTCTACATCTGGAAAAGCACATTGCATGCATGAGAGATAGGCTTACGAACTATCAGAATATTTGGAGGCTGTTAGAAGCCTTACTTTCCATGCGGAAACCATAATCCATCTATTATCTTTTTAGTAATCTGCAGGCTCTTACATTCCAAATTTGCTTATGATTTAATACTGGATACTAACGTATAGCTGCTATTAAGTGTGTAAGAAAATGCTTGGTATAGTGGGTATAGGAAGGGAGGGGTGTGTGGTATGTGTGTATAATTGTTGTATGTCTTTTGTGTTAACCTGTCTGTAATTCCTTCCCTTTTTGTATGACAATATGCAGTCTTTCTGAACTGTCTTATCCACCTGAATTGCATGTATGACTGCTTTACAGTGTAAAGGGAAAACAAAAAGTAAAAATAAATAAAGTATATTTAATAAAAAAAAAAACACGTAAGTGGACAAAATAACTCTGCAGTGAGCACCAGTCACACTGCGCTCGCTCTCTCTCTCTCTCTCTCTCTCTCTCCCACCCTCATCAGTAACAGTCCTGCTCTCTCTTGCTAAACAATTCTGCCATATTGTTTTTAATTTTCCCAGAGCTCACACAGCTCCAGTTATGACAAACAATGCTGCAACATCAACTTATCGTTGCAATGGAGCGTCTATGGCAACATCCAAAGCAACACAATACCTGAACCATAGTGGGCCACTACTTCACACAAATTAATAAAAAACAAACCTAAAAACTAATAACAAACACAGGTTCCTACCCTGTTGCATAAATGGAACATGAATAGGGGAGCTTGTGTGATACTTGATTTATCTATACTCATGCTGTTTTACCTTGGACACCTCACTCATGGCTTACGTCACTCATGAGGTTACCCATGATCAAACAGCACTTGTTTAGATAAATATGATATCAAACAGCTCTCCCCTGCATATATATATATATATATATATATATATATATATATGTATACACACAATAGGGGTGAGTGGTAAATGAGTGAGATAAAACAGTGTATCATCCACTGCAGTGTGATATTTTTACCCTGTGCTCTACTGTGATGATACGAGACATTTACACACACAGGTCACAAAAGGTCACTGATATCATCACCCTAGGCAGCTTTCCCCTCAGCATGAAAGAAACACCTGTTCTGTTACCATAGACACAAATGCAGAACTACCTGAGAGGTCTCACTGCTGCCTACAGCTAACTCAGTGAGCATTACAAAACACACCTACCCCCCCAACTTCCAGCTCATTACTGTGATGCTCTCAACTTGATGCAGCCAGAATTCCAAACAGCAGAGCTTCACAGAACAGTCTAAACTACTGCCTGCAGCTAACTCAACTACCACTGAAACACACTCTCACTTGTTCCTCAAACTCTGATTCTCACCCATTACAATTACAGTGACAATTTCAACTTCACTGCAGCCAGAATCCTAAAGAGCACAATTTCACAGAACACCTCTGCACTCTGCCTGCAGCTAACTTAATTACCACTGAAAACAGTATCAGCTGTTCTGACACTCTGCCTCTCAGTTCATTACAATTACTGTGATGCTTTGAACTTCACTGCAGCCAGACTGCTAAACAATACAGCTTCACAAAAGTATGTTTCTCATTCCTATCTAAAACTAACTCATTTAGCATTGCAAAACACACTTGTGTATCTCAGAGTTTACAACACTGCCAGCCCATTCAGAAAAGCTCACACACAGAATGAACAAACACATTAACAGGAACAGAACACAAGACAGCATAACAAAACTTCTGAAACTCTTGGCCCTATTGTATATATTGAATACATAATGGGCATATCGTGTGCTATGGCAAATATTGTCACTCCTGCATCGTTAGCTTGGATATCTCACTCGTGCCTTCGGCACTCATGAGACATCCAGAGCTCACTCTGCAGGAGTGACAATATTTGCCATATCACACTCATGCCCATCATGTATCCCTATATATATATATATATATATATATAGATATATATATATAGATATACCTATATTTATAAAATGGGCAAAGGATTTCAAGCAATCTGATTGGTTGTTAGCCATGCATTAGATCTGTCTAATGCACAGCTAACACTAGAACCCCATTTAGAATACACAGGCCCATTTATAAGCGCAATAAGCCACTCCGAGGATGTGCATTAGACAGTTCTAATGCGGCTAGAGGACTGGACGCACTGACCTCTGGCCTCGTGCCTCATTATGCCCCCCCCAGCCGTGCATTAGAACTGTCTAATGCACACCCCATCGTGTCTTATTGCTTACATATATAATACTGGTGCAATAGTGCCAGTACATTGGTGGTTGATGAGGAAGTTTAATGTTAAAGGGCAATATTTGGACCTCAATAACTTTATATTGGTTGAAGTGATTTCCATGAAATTTGGCATGCATAATCAGCTCAGGGAGTTGTTTGTATATGGCAACCTTTGTCTCAATAGCTTTAGCCATTTCCAAGATACAGTGTTGAAAATAAACAAGGTGTGGGGCTTTTTGGCACTTTGCCCACCTGTATCTCAGAAATGGCTTTAGCTTCTGGGCTGAAATTTTCAGGGTAGAAAGCATTTCCCTTACAGTTGTGCCTTTTGAAGGTTTGGTGAAAAATATCAATCCATTCAAAAGTTATTAAATTTTTAATTTCCCATTATTTTCTGTGGGAAAAAAATAAGATGTGAAGCACACTGACATCCAGTTTTGCATACTTTGCACCTTAATAACTTTGTAACCCTTCAACAGATTTGCATGCGGTTTGGCTGGTAGAACTCATGATGTTTTAAATTTTGTATGAATATGGTGTGCTTTTTCTAAGATACTGTGTGTCAAGCTTCCTTAAACTTACATGTTTTATTCCCATTTTCACAGTCTTCTAGTTTTACATATTTGCACCTTAAGAACTTTAGAACCCTTCAACAGATGTGCATGAAATTTTTCGTGCATTATCTCAGGGAGTATGTCTGTTAATTTGTTAAATTTCATGTGAGCCTCTTGTGTTCTTTATGAGATATTGTGTCTCAAAGATCATTAAACTGAAATTTTGTTTCCATTTTACTAAGTCTTTCAGTTTTCCATAATTTGTACTTTAATACTCTGGAGCCCTATAACATATGTGCATAAAATGCTGCATGCATAATTTTGTGGGGTTCATCTGTCGAAGTGTTTAATTACATTTGAATTGCATGTGTGGTTTCGAAGATACTGTCTCAAATATCCTTAAATTTACATGTTTTTCCCACTTTTGCAAACAGTCATCCAGTTTTACATACTTTGCTCTTTAATAACTTTGGAACCATTCAACAGATATGCATGAAAGTTTGCATACATAATTTTGTTGGGTAGATCTGTTGATATTGCTAAATTCATTTGAATTGCTTGTGTGGTTTCTGAGATATTGTGTCTTAAACATCCTTACATTTACAAGTTTTTTTTCCATTTTCACAGTTCTGCATACTTTGCAGCTTAATAACTTTGCAACCCTTTAACGGATGTGCATGACATTTTGCATGCATAATCTCGTGGGGGTAGTTCTGTTGATGTGGATAAGTTAGTTTGAACTGCTTCATTGTGACATTGTTTGTCAAAAGAACTAGGGTACTGCTGCAGTTTGCTACACTACTTTCCAGATATGTCTGTTTCTTTGTCACTTCATAACTAAAAAAATGGTTTCGGAGTTTGGGCTGAAATTTTCAGGGTACAAAGGACTTTCCCCAAAGATGTGCCTTTAGCTGGTTTGGTGGGAAAGTATTACTGCACGGCAGAGTTATAACACTCTGAAGTTTCAGAATTTCCCTCTTAGTGTAACATTGTGATGGTTGGTGTATGCTTCAGATGCTATATCTCAAAACCGCTTTGAGTTACAGCTTTGGTGCTATGGATAGTTTAGTACACCTTCGGGTGTATTAAGTTGTTTTGCATGTTACCAGGCCCTGTTTCAAACTGTTGGTGAATTGTAATGAATGGGTCACATGTGACCTATACTGCAGCATGCATTATCAACATGGCAGCAGTACTGCTTTGCAGGACACAGTGGTACCACAACACAGTATGCACTGATGGGAACACAGGGCCCATATGCACATGAGGGACAATTCCAATAAGCATGGATGGGAGCACAAGGCCTGGAGGGCCCTGTGCCCCTGCCACTCAGTATGAACTGATGGGAGCATAGGGCCGAGAGGGCTTTACATTCCCACATGGAAATGAGGGACAAGTTCAATAGGCATCTCTGAGAGCACAGGGCCCTACCGCTCACTATGGGCTAATAGGAGCGCAGGGCCTGGAGGTCCCTGTGCTTGCACATAAAAATGAGGGACAGTTAGAAGAGGCTACCACTCACTATGGACTGAAGTCTGTGCAGGGCCCCATAATCAAATAAGGCTACAATTATACTTTTTCAAAAAGTTAGGAAATTCATTACAAAAACTTTGTTAATGCACCATTAGGGTTGAAGCATCAAAAGTAGGGTCATAAGACCTTTGGGCTTCCAAGCCCAAGAACCCACCACCACTGTGCATGCAGGAACAGGCATGAGGGGTATGTTTTGGGGTTGTGAACCCTAATGCTTGTCTCATAAGTAAGGTATATATTATACTGGCATGATAGTGCCAGTATATTAGGGTTAATGAGGGTGTTTAATGTTAAAGGGCAATTTTTGTACCTTAAAGAGCTAATGGAGCCAAAACTGGCAGACAGGAAAATACAGTTAATGTCACTTATTGCGCCTGCGGTTAAACCAGGTGTTTTGTTTCAGCAGGCAGATTCTGAAAACCATTTGCCATTCTCATTGAAGTTTATATAAAAAGCTAGTGTTAAAACAGACAATCTTCCTGGACATAAAGTCTCCACCACTCATTCACACTAATGGGACTACGCCGGAGGAGCTAGGACCGAGCGGGAGCCAAAATTCTTCAGGAGGGCTGGCACCAGGATAGGGTCACGAGGAAGCAGTGCTGCGAGACCAGCTTGCACCATATAGGCTAACTCAGCATCAACCCTCCAACCGCCTCAGTTCCTTTTTTCCCACCATTGAGTGCCTTCAGTGATGATGTCGCTTGCCCAGTGGGAGTTACATCTTCACATCTATACGACAGTAGTATTTGATTAGTTTATTAGTTTTTATCGATTTTGGTTACTTAAAAAAGAGTAAATTTCATTCAATGAAAGAAGTCTTCTGCTGCCCGCCATCGACAGTCGACCATGAACAGGGCTGGTGACGGTAGGGAGACTTCGTATGAAAGCTGTGTTTTCAGTAGGGCTGGGTCTGGTCCGTCACCCTCTATGGAAGGGGGGGGTCTGACTACAGGCAGTCCAGTGCTCGGGGTGAATGGGCAGTCCTCCCGAAAGCACAAAAAGAAGCGGTCCCATTCTCGATCTTCATCAAGGACTTGACACTGCTCGACCTTGAGTTCTTCTCTGGCCCCCTGGTCAAAGAAGAAACAGTACCACTCGAGTTCGAGGTCGCCCTCTGGTATGTCTGTGCGTTGATCATCGGTGGTTGGGGACAGGGGTCCGACTCTGACTCATCCGGGGTCTCCTATGGTCTCTGTTCCTAGTGACCAACATCCTTGACTCTGTAGTCCCTCCCCGCCCCTGTGGGGGTTCTTCTGGTGAGCAGTTTCATCATTGGGCCGCTCTTTTGGAGCAGTGGGTTCGGAGGTTGTTCCACCTGTCTGAACCTGCGGGACCGTCTCCAGGGCCTTCAGGCCTAGGGGTTTCAAGCCTGTGGGCAGGGCAGTTGGGGCTTCCTAGTCATGCGGTTCCTTCTCCGGTGCCATCGATGCTGTGCTCTGGTGCGTCCCCCCCTCATATGGCTGTGGCGCAGGGGCCAGCATGGGTACCATTTTCTCCTACTAATTTTGTCAGATCTTCCTCCTTGACTCCAAGAGTTGGGTTGAGGGTCTCTGGCATTTGTGCAATGCTGAGGGTGGTGCCGCTTTTGACTCCAGTCTTGGTGGCACAGCACCTGGTGCCACCCCCTGGGCCGGCGTCATCTTCTGTCTCGGCACCGCACCCTGTGTTGGCACCGCCTAGGGTGCCAGGTTTATTTACTCCAATTCGTGGAGCACCTCCTCCTCTCTTTCCTCCCTTTCCTATATATACTATCCCTCCGAGGCTAGTAGGAGACAACATTGAACCTGATCCTGATCTTCGATTAGGAGACGACTTTGACAAAGATTCTTCTCTCGGAGCGGAAAATAAGCTCTCTCCTTCTGCACAGCCTCTGGTCAAGGACCTTTCCTTTAAGTCTCTGCTAAAGAACATGATTTCCACTCTCTCTCTCTCTCTCTCTCCAGACTTCAGAGATTGATCCAGGGAAATTGCTGTGTTTCAGTATCTGCACATTCTAGATATTCCTGTGGAATTGACTCCTCCAGTGCAGCCCTCTTTTGAGACACTCTCACAAATGGTGTTGGATAATCCAGTACTTATTACTTCTGTGGCTAAATCCATAGACAGGAAGTATGCTCCCACTAAGGATCGACCAATCTTGGCCTGTCAAGCCTTTGCTGATGCCATAGTTGTCTTGGCAGAGAATGACAAGGCTGTCCTTCCTCAGGAATCTACAGCTTGTCCAGTGAACAAGGAATCCCATAAAATTGACACCTCGGGGGAAGAGAGTTTTCACTGCCTCTACCCTGGGTATGCGCATTGCTATCTACCAGGGTTATTTCTCTCATTACGAGTATACCCTCTGGCATTCACTCAAAGCCACTCTGGAAGCTCTTCCGGAGTCTGATATTAGCTCAGAGCTTCTCCAGACTATTACTAGAACCCAACAATCAGAAACGTATGGCTGCTATGGATGCCTTTGACGCTGCTTCTAGAGCAGCAACAGCTGGTATTTGCACCCGATGCCACTCGTGGTTGCGCACATCGGGATTCACAAATGATGCCCAACAAATAGTTATGAGTTTACCATTTGATGAAACTTATCTGTTTGGCCCTCAGGTTATTCAGGCACTCAAGGCCACACAGAAAACTAGAATGGCTATCACATAACTGTCAGTCCTTTTGTGGAAAAGGCAGAGGGGGCTTCAACAGAAATCAAGCACCCAGCCACAAAAGAGAATGCAGCAGAAGGCACGGGGCCCAAAAGCACCTAGTGCCACCCTCTGAGACTCCAGCCCAAGACCCACCTCAGCTGTCCGAGGGAGACTCTTCCTTGGCAGTAGGACAGTGTCTGACTCAGTTTTACAACCAGTGGAAGTCAGTCACATCAGACAAATGGGTGCTCAGGATAATCTGCGAGGGTTACTCTCTAAATCTTTCAGAAACCCCTTTGGATCATCCACCCAAATGACAGCCCAAGCTGTCTGTCTGTCAGTCAGACCTTCTTGCTTCCGAGATTCAAGGCCTTCTGCACAACAGGGCAGTAGAAGTAGTTCCTCAGGATCAATAGAACACAGATTTCTACTCCCATTACTTCCTAGTTCCAAAGAAAACAGGTGGCATGCACCCTATTCTCAATCAAAGGAAAGTAAACAAATTCCTTTACAATGAAAAATTCAAGATGATATCACTTGGTACACGTTTACCTCTGATTCATCAAAATGATTGGCTAGCCTCCCTGGACATGCAGACGCCTACCATAATGTTCCTATACACCCAGACCACCGCAAGTATCTCTGATTTGTGGAGTTGGGTCAGCACTACCAATTCTGAGTCCTGCCCTTTGGGCTATCCTCGGTGCCTCGAGTCTTTACGAAGTGCTTTGCAGTTCTCGCAGTGCACCTCAGGAAACTCAGAATTCAAGTGTTCCTATATCTGGACAACTGGCTACTAGCAAGCCCCTCCAGACAAGAGACACAGTAAGCCGTGACTATGACTTCCAAGTTTCTTACATCCATGGGAGTTCTGTTGAATCTATGAAAATCACAACTACAACCCTCCCAACAGCTCCTCTTCATAGTAGCCCTTCTGGATACCTTTAATGCAAAAGCCTTTCTTTCACAGGACAGGAGGAATGATATCCTTCAGATGGCCCACTTCATCAAAGAGAACGACTCAGTATGAGCCCTCTTGATGCAGCGGATGCTGGGTCTCATGGCATCTTCAGTGTTCATGGTGCCCTTGGCTCATCTTCACATGAGGGCTACTCAGTGGATGCTCAGTACTCAGTGGTCCCCGACCACACACCCTGAGTCTCTTCACATTAGGGTAACAGAACATCTGAAGCGGTCACTCACCTGGTGGACTCAAGAGTACAACCTTCTAAAAGGTTTCCCCTTTGCTCCACTGGAGACCCAGATCACCATCACCATAGATGCTTCCCTACTCGGATGGGGAGCTCACTGTCAGGATCTCCACACCCAAGGTCTGTGGAGTCAGAATGAATCTCAACTCTACATAAATGTCCTGGAAATGAGAGTGGTCCTGTATGCTGTCCAAGCCCTGAAGGACATTCTGTGTCACAAAATAATTCTCCTTCAGAGGGACAACAAAGCATTGACATACTACATCAATAAACAGGGTGGAGCACACTCTTTCCCCTGTGCAGGGAAGCAATGAGAGTGTTGTAATGATGTCTAGAACACGAAGCCCTGATCCAGGCAGTGTACCTACCAGGAGCCCAGAACGATTTAGTGGATCATCTCAGCAGAACAGAGGTGAATCCTCATGAATGGACTCTCAATGTAAATGTGCTATCGCTCTTCGCAGAGTGGGGCACGCTGGACCTGGACCTTTTTGCATACCCACACAATGCAAAACTGCCTCTATTCTGCTCCAGAAATCCAGAACCTTACACTGTCAGTATGCATTCAGACTGCAGTGGACAAGACACTTTCTGTACGCATTTCCTCCTCTTCCCTTAGTTCAGAGGGTGCTGCTCAAGCTGGAGGCACAAGGGGGCAGAATGATCCCCATCGCCCCGTTCTGACCTGTCAGATTTGGTTTCCATTAATCAACAGATTATTGGAAACTTCACAGAGACAGCTTCCACTTCAAATGGACCTGCTGACCCAGGGCCCAGTGGTCTGTCCCAACCTGAGATCCCTTCACCGCCACACATAGCTTCTGAGGAGATAGAAGTGGGTAGATCTGATGTCTCAAGGAGAGTCTCAGACATTCTCTTAGCAGCGTGTAAGTCAGCTACTAGGAAAATGTACACGACAAAGTGGAAGCGATTCTGTATGTGGTGTGCAGTGTCCTCCCTGGATCCCTTTTCTTGCCCACCAAACAAAGTCTTGGAGTATCCTCTAAACCTGTCTAATACAGGACTACAGTACTCAACTGTAAAGGTCCATCTGTGCGCGATCTCAGCTTATCACAAGCCTATACACACACATTGTCTATAGCTCAGTTACTCTTGGTTAAGAGATTTCTGAAAGGTATTCTGCACACTAGACACCTGTCAGGAGACTGGTAGCCACCTGGGATATTAACCTGGTGCTAGATATGCTCACCATAAATCTTTCAAGCCTCTAGCAACACGTAAGCTGAAGTTTCTGACCTGGAAGACCGCTTTCCTCATAGCCATTACCTCCACCCTCAGAGTGTCTGAAATACATGCCTTGGTCACAGACTCTCCTTACATGGTGTTTCATAAGGACAAGGTGGTTCTCCGAACCCATCCTAAATTTCTCCCCAAAGTGGTTTTGGAATTCCATGTGAACCAGCCCTTGGTTCTTCCGACTTACTTTGCGAACTTCCAGAATGAGGGAGAATGTACCCTACATTCCCTGGATGTGAAGAGGGCCTTGTGTTTCTACTTAGATAGAACTAAAGAGATCTACAAGTCAAATCAACTCTTTGTGTCATTCAGCATGCCCCAGCTGGGTCAGCCTGTTGCTATCAGATGTATTTCAGCATGGCTAGTGGCATGCCTTCGTCACTACTAATCCATGGCATGGGTTAAGCTGAAAGGCAGGGTTTATGCCCATTCTACCAGAGCAGTAGCGGCATCTCTGGCAGAAATATGAAATGTGCCCATTGCAGACATCTGCAGTGCAGCTACTTGGAGCTCCGTGTACACGTTTGTGAAGCACTGTGCTTTGGATGTCCATGCCAGACAGCGTCAATCCTTTGGCAGGGCAATCCTCCATGGACTTTTGCCCTAAGTGAGCTCCTCTCTCCTGCCACCTTTCTCGGGAGATTATTTAGCTTGGTACTTTCCCATTAGTATGAATGAGTGGTGGAGACTTTATGTCCAGGAAGATATGGAAATTATGCACCTACCATAATTCTTGATCTTCATAGATGAAGTCTCTACCACTCATTCACACACCCACCCACCATTCCCCGAGCTCACTCACTCTGTTGTTGGTCTTCACTTCCTCGATGGCTGGGCTGTGAAGACTCTGTTGTGTTGACCCTTCTTATACGGGTCATTCGGACCGTCTTATGTCTGACATAGGTTAGTTTCACTAGGTTAGTTTACACTGCACCTCCTTGGAAAAAAGGTACTGAGGCAGTTGGAGGGTCGACGCCGAGGCAGCCTATATGGCGTGAGCCGGTCTTGTGGCACCTCTTCCTCGTGGATCTACCTCAGTGCCGGTCCTCCTGAAGAATTTTGGCTGCTGCTCAGTCCTAGAGCCTCTGGCATACTCCCTTTAGTATGAATGAGTGGTGGAGACTTTGTCCAAGAAGATCAAGAATTACGGTAGGTACGTAATTTCCATTTATCAGCCTTGTATTTCTTGGTTGGTCAGCATTACTCTGCCTTAATTACAAATGGGTTCAAATGGGTCGAGACGTGTTTTCCATGGCAGTTAATTAGCAGCTAATTATTACTCCCGCATTGCTGTAATTGCCTGCAGCTTACCTCTAGCACATAAGTGCAGCTAGTCGGCCCTTAATCATCTTGTGAGTTTGTTCCTGGCAACAATGGCAACTGGAGGAGCTAAATGCAAAGCTCTGTGTCTGGTAGAGAAGGTCGAGCTTCTAAACAAAATTGAACATCTGCCTCGCATGAGTCAGCATGACTTGGCTCAACATTTGTGTATGTCAAAATCAACAATCACTGACTTAGTGCGGCAGAAGGAGAAAATTATGGGTGAATGGCATTCCAATGCCAATCCGAACAGAAAATGGAAAAGAGAAGGGAAAGATGAAGTGGAGGAAGCCCTTCTCCGTTGATTTGAAAATGTTCGCTGGCATGATGCCCTGATCACTGGCCCTCTTCTCACTAATAAGGCTGAACAGTTGGCAGCAGCCTTAGGGCACACAAACTTCACCCCTTCCGAAGGATGGTTGGGCCAGTGGAAAGCAAGAAATAATATTGGCTTTCGCCAGACCCATGGTGAGAAACTTAGTGCGGATGCCACCAGTGCTATGCAGTGGGTCACCGATGTGCTTCCTGGATTGCTTGTTGGGTACACCCCAAATAGCATTTACAGTGCCAACAAAACTGGCCTTTTTTTTCGATGCGTCGGCTATGAGGCTTTAACTTTCAAAATCAGAATATGTCCTCAGGCAGAAAAAGGCAAAGGAGCATCTCTCCCTTCTCGCCTGCTACAATATGGATGGCAGGAGCTGCTAGTGATCAGCAAATCCACTGTCCCTCATTGTTTTTGAGGGGTTCATCATCTTCCATTCACCTATAGATCAAATAAAACTGCATGGATGACAGGTGACATATTTACAGAGTGGGATAGAACATGGGACAGGCAGTTAAGGAGAAGAAAAATTGTCCTTATCCTGGACAATTTCAGTGGGCACCTGGCCATCCCTGGTTTAAAAAACATAAAGTTTGTGTTCTTGCCCCCCAATATGACCTGTATAATCCAGCCCCTTGACCAGGGCATAATTTACTCCCGTAAGCAACAGTACATATGCTGCATGAACCAGAAAATGCTTGAAGCATTGGGATCTGCCACTGAGCTCACTGCTAGCCAGTGTGTTAAAAATATTTCACTTCTTAACTCAGTCCATTTGCGAAAACAGTTCTGGGACCGTGTACCTACCACAACAATTCAGAACTGCTTTCGTAAAGCAGGTTTCTGGAAGGATGCTCTGGCCACTGACATGCCTGAAGAAACAGAGGAACCTGAAATTGTTCCTCCTCCAGGACTGACCACTGATGAATTTTCTAAGCTCTGTCACCTAGGTGACTGTCAACAAGAACAGCCCCTGGATGACAGTGAGTGTGTGGTTTCGGTCATGCGCACTGTGGAGCCAGAAGAGGAACCAGAAGATGACGGGAACGAGGGAGACATGGAGGAAACAACTGTTAACCCATGCTGACATCCATGCTGCACTATTCACTTTGAGGAGAGCAGTGGAGCAAAACAAAAGTGTTGCACTTAACTGGGATATGTTGACCACAACGGAGAAGATATGGCATCCTTACTTCGAAGCAACTACTGTCCAGAAAAAAATAATCAACTTCTTCGGTGAAGGAGCTGGGTGACAGTAGGAATATAGTACTGTAACTTTAACTTGAATGTTTTTTCCCTTTCCTAAGTGTTTTTTAAAAATATCTTGATTTACGTAGTTTAATTTACTAGTGAAAGCGCTCTTTCTTTTTATTTAACTATGTTGTGATAATAATAAAGTACTATGCACTACAGTAACATTCGTTTGCTTTGCTCTATGTTGTGACTGCCGGGAGAATGACAATGATACTTTTGGTTATTCCATCCATTCTGTACTGAGGGCAGATTGGAAGATGATGCATACGCCTGCACTAATGGCTTTAACTGTAATACAAATTTTAAGTAGCAATCAGTTGTAACTTTTTATTTCTTTTTTAATTTTATATATACTTCTTTATTTGAAAAAGGAAAAAAAAACAGAACTCTTTCCAATACAATTGAGATTACAGAGAAAATGCATATTTGATTTCAACTATACATCTGTTCTTCAGGATTATATTATTAAACATCTGCTTCATATCAATCTTACAATCATGAACAGGCTGAACAACATTGCTATTTCATAAACATACACTATATAATATTGCTATAGAATAAGTTATAAAAAGAGAACATTGAACAATAAAAAATTAATTAAACCAGCAGTTTACAAATTTCATTGTTTGTGGCGAACAGCAGAGATGTTCAGGAAGTTAGGTAACATCAATTAAGGTATAAAAATAGAAAGTGACATTTCTAGATCCCAAAGGCTCTAATGTAAAAAGGGGAATTATAATGTGAATATTCGGTACCCTCTAGAAGGGGTCTAAGATGTTGGGGGGGGAAGGGGAGAGGAGAGAGGGAGTCTCTGGGTTCTTAATAAACGAGTCTGTATACAATGGTGATAGAGTTCCCACCTTGTCCATGTTTTTAAATACAATTCAGATTTATCCTGAAGGTTGTATGTTGGTTGTTCAAATCTTTGTTTATGCATTATTGTTTTCCAATCTAGTAATGTAGAAGGCTCATTCTGCAACCATTTCCTAGTTATTGGTTTATAGGCTGCTACTAAGAGAATGGACCATAAATAACTAGCTTCATTTCCCCTAAGGGAGGCTGGGGGGATACCCAGCACAAGATATAAAGAAGTTAAAGTCTCAGTAAGATCTAGCATGGATTTTATGTGTTGAGTGATTGACTGCCAGTAGGCCGATAATTTTGGACAATCAAAAAAGATATGTTCTTGGGATGCCATGGATGAACTGCATCTTCGCCAACATTGGTGGGGGGGGGACATTGGGGTTCCTTCTGGCCAGAACTTGAGGGACCAAGAAGATCCTGGACCAGACCTTCCAGGTGTATTCTCTCCACAAAGGAGAGGAGGTAGTTGACCATATCATTCGCCATATTTTAGGCCAGATGCTTTGGTTTAGGGCAAGCTAAAGATCTTTTTTCCTAGCAGATCTTCAGTAGATCCACCTCATGGGCTTGCTGGGATATGAGAGATTTGTATAAACAGGAGGTGGCATGGTCACCCGCTGGAGAGGTCCATACCTTCAGAAAGGGCCAATTGTCCTCGAAAATCTGAGGCCAGGACTCTATTTTCCTTTGTTGGGAAATAATATAGTCTTGATGTGATAGTAATGTATTAAATCATTTGTAGGCCATGAAAACCCTCAACGGATAATACAGTATTCTGTCATAGTATTTGCCAGGGGGCTACAACCCCTCTGGTGGCTTGGATAGCATACCATGGATCAGATTTGGCTGGTTGAAATAATGGTTTAGATATAAACCAAGTGTATTTCCAGGAATGAACTTGGAAGAGTCCACGACGGGTCCCTTGGCTCTACCCTTCTAGAATTACGGCTGTCTCTCTTGGAATTTGTGAAAGGGTTTGTTTTAAGTACGAGGGGTTAAATAACACCAAGGGGAGTGGGTGGATCAAAGGTCTGGCCAGGTCAGTAAGCTTCAAATGAGCCTTATAATTGTGATTACCCCATAATAAGGCTAGCCTCATCTGGGAAGCATTCCAGTAATGAGATAGATTTGGTAAAGCTGTTCCACCCATGCTTTTGGAAGAGTTAACAACTTTTGCGTAACTTTTTATTTCTGAAGTATTTTTCTTTTTCCTTTTGCTCATCAGAAAGTATTCAATGTGATAATATTGTGCTGGATGTGTGGAACAGCTCTTAGCCTGGCAGCTGACATCTCTAACTCTATTGCCCCACACTACATTATCAGCATTATGATCTCACTGTTAGTGACATCACAGGTGAATGACCTGGCAGTCACTCACTTGCTGTTCCTAAGTAGCAGTGATTTCAGTCAGTGAGGTCACAATACTGATGATGTAGTATGAGGCAGTAGAGCAAGATGTCAGCTGCCAGGCTAAGAGCTGTTCCACAAATCACACCTACTAACATCAGGTAAACAATATTCTAATTAAACAAAGGGAAAAGAAAAAGCACCTCAGATATAAAATGTAATGGCTGCTTTTAAAATATATTAGTTTTAGGCAGTACATTAGCTCTTTAATAACTTTGTAATGGTTGAAGTGATTTCTATGAAATTTGGCATGCATAATTACCTTGGGTAGATGTTTGTATGTGCCAAATGTTGTCTGAATAGCTTTGGACGTTTTTGAGCTACAGAGTGTTGAAAATAAAGAAGGTTTGGGGCTTTTTGGCACTTTTTTGTCCACCTGTATCTCAGAAACGGCTTTAGCTTCTGGACTGAAATTTTCAGGGAAGAAAGCCTTTGCCTCAGAGATGTGCCTTTTTGAAGGTTTGGTGAAAAAATAATAATCCATTCCAAAGTTATTCAGTTTTGCATTTCCCATTATTTCATAGTTCCTACAACTCATAGAGTAAGGCCACACTTTAGAACTGCTGGAGTGGCCTCCATATCTTCCTCCAGTTCCTTCCAGTTACCCTCCAGGCCACATCCCAGTGCTGCTGGAGGAAACTTATACGCTGCTGCAGAAAAAGTCTATAGAGCCAGTTTCCTCAGATCAGAGGAACAGAGGGTTCTTTTCCCACTTCTTTCTAGATCCCAAGTCCACAGGGGATTTGCGGCCCATCCTGGACCTAAGAAACATGAATTTCTACATTCAGTGCAAAAAGTTCAGGATGGTAACCCTACAAGATCTGCTGCCTCTTCTGTACAAGGGAGATTGGATATGCCCCTTGGACAGGCAGGATGCATACCTGCACATAAAGATCTATGCCCCCCACAGGAAGTACCTTTAGATTCTTGTTCCAGGGGGAGCACTTCCAGTTCAGAGCATTGCCCTTTGGCATATTTTCTGTGCCATGGGTCTTTACCAAATGCTTAGCGGTGGTGTCAACGGCCCTCAGGAGGGAAGGACTGTACGTCTTCCTACATCTGGTCTGCTGGTTGCTCGAAGCTCAGTCCAAGGAGCAACTGTCTTACACCCTAGCATGCCCCAGACAACTATTCCAAGCATTAGGGATTATGGTCAAGCTGACCAAGTCAGTTCTAACTCCTTGTCAGCACCTCCAGTATATAGGAGCCATAATTGATACTGCCCATGGTTCTGCCTTTCTGCCTCAGGACAGGGCAGAGTGCCTGATAGCACAGGCCCAAGAGCTTTACAACAACAGTTATATCATGGCCAGGACATTCCTGAGACTGCTGGGACTGATGGCAGCAGACATTGTTATGATCCCCCTCACATGGCTGCACATATGGATCCCCCAGTGGACACTAAGTCCAGTGGGAACAATGAACCGACAATCTAGACCAGATGGTACTGGTACTGGTATCATCACCTGTGAAGAAGGTACTTCAGTGGTGGCTGGACCCTGTCATGAGACCACTCCTGAGGGTCAGGTCCACTCAGCTCACAGTGCCCACCCTGAAGTACAGTCCATGACAGGGAGGGTGGTAAACAGGGGATACCATCTTCGAGTACCTCTATACCGCTTGCTGGCTTCACAACTGAACACTTGCCATGAAGTCCCAGGGTCCCCGCTTTACTCTGGAGCAGGGTACAATACCAGTCTCGAGTTTTGTAGCCAAATGAGAACCCTTTCTTGGTTGTTACACAAAGGGGGAAGATTCAGGAATTACAACCTCTTCAAGGGTAGCATTGTAACCCTGATTCTGCCTTTTCCCACAAGGCATGCAATAACCTGGTTCAAATCCGCACAGGTCCTTCTTTGAGACATTTGCATTCTCCATATCTTTTTTCCAGACTTTCCCGTTCCAGACCCTTTCTTTGATTTGGTAACTTATGATGGCACCGTATAGCAATAACAGTTTAGTCACAGATTAATACTGAACCTCCCACATGTGCACACTCAATATGAGAAAATCTCACTCAGGCCATTTTTCTTAAACACTAAATGTTTTTACTAAAGAGTTATTAATCATACAGTTACAACTAAAAATCTTTTTGGTCACAGCATAACAAAAAAAATATGTGGAATTGTACAAAACAAAAAGCACTATAACAGTTATCTAAAGTTCTACCTTAGTTTGTAGTGAATTGAAGTCCGTAAAGAGTAAGTGTAGCCTCTAGTTCTTAGTGTCTGTGCTGTAGCAGTTTTGCTTCTCTTTGTGTTCAGGAGGGAATCCAGATGAAAAGTGTGCACATGCCCTGAGCTGAGGGCTTTAAATACCTTCTATAACTTGCAGTGTCATCAATTATCCCAGTTCTAAAGAAACTGGTCTATTTATCAATCAGGTGAGACGGAGCAAGTACTCCATTTGGCCAGGAGATGTCACTGTTCTGCTGTTTCCAAAATTTAAAGAATATCAAAAATCAAATCCTGACACATATAATTAACATGGATATTACATTCAGAGTTTAAGCCTTTTGAAGTCCCCTTTAGACAACTCGCACCCATAAGACAAAATTCACATTAGCCTATCAGAATGGTCATTTGCTGCTCAAATCCTGGCAAAAACATCCTGGGCTTTGAATTGGCTTCCTTCAATAAGTAACAAGGAAGATCCTCTAAGGTTTATGACTATATGAGCTGATTTTATCACCACTGAGTCAGCTAGTCAGGAAATGCAATTAGCTTCTTTCCAAGCAAGCTGTTTTGCAGGTTACAGGACTATCATCCATTAAAAAAAAGCATTCCCTTTTCTTCACATTGGCATTTTAACATATACAGAAATCACATAAAACACAACATCGTATATTTGTACATATGGCTGGCAGGGGCATAGCTCTCCACAGACCCCACCAATTTGCTCAAAGGGGTCCCTTTCCTTATCCATCACCCTACAAAATCCTCACCACGGATGTGTTGGGAATAGGTTGAGGAGTTCACCTAGAGTCTTGCCAGACTCGAGGGATGTGGATCATTTTGGAGAGTTCCCTCCATATCAACATCCTGGAGATGAGAGCTGTTCTGTATGGCCTGCAAGCTTTCCAGGCTCACCTGTCCCCGGGGCCTCTACTGGTGCAGATGGTCAACATCAGTGTAGTACAGTACATAAACAAGCAAGGGGGGAACCATTCATACCCCCTGTGCAGGGAAGCGATGAGAGTTTGATACTGGGCTCTAGAACACAACCTCGAACTATCAACTGCCCATGTTCCATGTGTTTAAAATGTCCTGGTGGACCGGTTAACTCATTAGGTCTGCTTGGCCATTTTGGGTCAGGTTCTGCAATGGATGGTTCTGACGCCATATGGTGGCTACTGGACCCAATGGGTTAAGCAGGTCACAGTCCAGAATGCATGAGTGGGAGCTGCTGACCTCGGTAGTAGAAGAGATGTTCGACAGGTGGGGTCATCCAAAGTTGAACCTCTTTGCATCCCCACTCAATGCAAAACTGCCACTTTTCTGCTTGCTTGCTCCAGGGCCAGGAATTTTCTGGCTAGACATGTTGTCCCTCTTTCAGACAGGAAGGTTCCTCTGTGTTTTTCCTCCCTTCCCGCTAATCTAGAGGGTGCTGCTGAAGCTTCAGATGGAAGGAGCAACTATGATTCTCATTGCTCCCTTCTGGCCTCACCAATCTGGTTCTCCTTACTGCAGCAGTTGGTGGTGGAAACTCCAGTGCCCCTGCCCCTGTGCAGAAGCTTGCTGTCACAGGAGCAGGGCACTTTGGTCCATCTGGACCTCAAGTTCCTACACCTCCATGCCTGGCTCCTGAAGACATAGCCATGGCTAGAGCTGGGATATCCTGAAAAGTGGCTGATGTCCTGGTGGCTGCCAGGAACCCTTCCAGCAGGGCCACTTATTCCATGAAATGGAAACGCTTCTCTCTGTGATGGCTTCACATCATGTGGATCCTTTCACTTGTCCAGTGAATCAAATTCTGGAGTATTTGCTGTCCGTCTCAGATTCTGGGCTGTGCTACTCTTCCATTAAGGTACACCTGGCTGCTCTTTCAGCCTTCCATGTGCCTGTTGATGGCCATACAGTGACACAGCTGGATGTGTTCTGTATCTTTTTGAGAGGCATTCTTCATCTGAAGTCTCCCATCCGTAATCCAGTCCCACCTTGGGATTTAATTTTATGCTGGAAAAGCTTACTTTGGCTCCTTTTGAGCTGGCCACAACATGTGAGCTCCGCTTTTTGTCATTGAAAACATTATTTTTAGTTGCTATTACTTCTGCTCGAAGGATTTCCGAGGTTCAGACTCTGATTTGTGAGTCTCCTTATTTGGTTTTCCACAAAGACAGGGTGTCTTTGTGTACCACTTCTAAGTTCCGACCAAAGGTGGTGTGTCTGAGTTTACTCTCAATCAAGCCATCCACCTGCCTGTTTATTTTCCAGAACATGCCAATCCAAGGGAAGCATTGCTCCATACTTTAGATGTACATAGAATACTCAGATATTATGTTCATCGTATGAAGGACTACAGGAAGTCCTCACAGCTGTTTGTTTGTTTCATCCCTGGGAAAGAGGGTGTACCAGTTTCTAAGCAGCGCTTGTCCAAATGGCTGGGGAACTGCAGTATTTTCTGTTATAGGAAGTATGATAAGGAACTTCCTGGGGTGGTGCGTGACCACTCCACCAGAGGTATAGCCACTTCTGTTGCTTGTTTCAGGAATGTGTCAGCTGCTGAAATCTGTACCACTGCCACTTGGAGTACTGTCCACAGTTTCACTAAACATTACAGTCTGGACATTGCCTCTTGGAGAAGGGCAGGCCTTGGCCTGGCTGTGCTTCAGGGCCTATAGCTTCCAGCCACCCAGATTGTCTCTCTGCAGTACTGCTTGGGATTCGTTCCTTGGGTGTGGCCTGATGCAAGAGATATCTTCGATGAAGATAGCACAGTTATGAAAGAACTTACCATAACAGTAGACCTTCAAGAGAATCTCATGCGGCAGGCCATGCCATCCCACCCTCCATCATCATTGGGTTTGGAGCTTCTCTCTATTCCTGTCTCTCTCTTTCCAGGATGGGTCACCTTCTGATTCACCTTGCTTAGTGGAAGGAACCTCTAGCTCTCCCTTGGCTCTTCAGGAGGAGATCCATTGTATATGGTCTCCGGCAAGGTAACCGAGGAAGGCACGGGGCCATCCATGTTTATATGGGTTGGACGTCGTAGGCTGACATCATCATCATTATGGGCAGCCCTTACTAGACTGCTAGCTAAAATGTTTCTGTGTATTCCTAGTGCCTGGCAGCTCTAGTTCCATAGGTGTGGCCTGATGCAAAAGATTCTCTTGAAGATCTATTGTTGTGGCAAGTTCTTATGTAACTGTACTATCTTCTAGGAATGTCTTCAGCATTGAGTCAAATGGCCACCCACCACCCCCAGGGCTCACTCTAGCATGTTCTATTGTTCTAAGCCTCTTGTTCTTGGTTTGGACTGTGAAGATACTGTGTTACTGGTTTGTTGACCCTTCACTTGCAGGTTACCAGGGCTGTCTAATACCCTTAGGTTAAGTGCCTAAGTACTTGTTAGGTTACACTGCACCTCCTCGGTAAGAAAGGTACTGAGACTGTTGAGGGCTGGTACCAAGGTAAGCCATGCAGCATGAGCCAGTCTCATTGTGCTACACCTACATGCAACTTGGCACCAGCCCTCCTGAAAAGGTCTGGCTCCCACAGGGTCCTGGTGCCTCTGGCTAAGACCCACTAGGGTGAATCTATGGTGAAGATATTCCTAGAAGATCAAGAATTTCTGTGAATACGTAATTTTCATTTCTTGCTTTTATGTCACAGGAACTCCACGTGCTGCCACTGGGGCATGGGGGAAGGGAACTCTGCCCCAAACTACAGAAAACCAAAAACTCTGCTATGCAGTGAGCCCAGAAGCAGAAATACAGGAGAGCCTCCCAACCAGTTTAGCGAAGAGATGTGATATCAGGGGCCTCCAGACACAGATCAGTGCAGTTCCCCTTTCAGGTGCACTCTCATCGCACCTGAAAACACAGACAGCAATTTAAGCTGGCAAAGTAATAGAGTCAAAGTTGCAGACACTGCAAAACTGCAGTGAATACCGACAGTAGCCTCTACTCAAATTGTGTGACTGCCATGAACAAAAACTCCACAGGTTCCCAACCCACACACTTCCTGCAGAGACGAGGGAAGCCTGTCCATAACCACAGGAGATAGACAGTTTGGTTATACTGAAAGTTGCTTTACACAGTCTCTGTCCCTGAGAGAAACTGGCAGGACCTTCAGTGGTCCCCAGTCCACCTCTGACAGTCCTACAAGGCTATCCTTAGCAACGCTTGACAAACTTAAGGAAGCACTTCTCTAAAACCAAAACACCCTATGCCTTTAGTCCCGGGGGATCCGATAACTGTCCTATCCGCCAGATAGAAATGGATGCTCTCACTGGAAAGGCTGCTTAACATTAACCACTGATGTGGTTTACTGCTCATTACACAACAGTGGTACAAAGTGATCCCAAGCAGATTAAAATAATAAACTTTGTTGGGGCCAAGCTGAAACAAACACCACCCAACATTAGACTTGTACCCATGCTGAACTTAAACAGTTAAAAACAAAAAAAAAGTGTATTTCTAAATCTTGCTAATATTAATTTCAATCCTTAGCTATCCTTAAAACAAATTATCTAAATGTTTTCTAAATTTTACAGTTAGGAATGGCTAAAACAAAAAAGGGTTTTGCATATACTGTAGAAGTTAATTAACCCTCGTGCTACCAACAGAACTAGAATGTATTGAAATTCTGAACTGATATACTGTATCAGTCTACTGCACAACAAGAGTTGAAAGTGGTTAAGCCCCAGAACTGCTTGGAGCTATCCTAATGGCAACCCAGCTTGGCAGCTATTACCACCGCCCCAAAAAGAGTGGCCTAGTAGGCACTCTTAAGAAGTATTAATTCATGGTGGATGTGAGGAAAAAACATTTCTGACAAGGCTATGGAGGTAATGACAATAGCAGGATTCAAGACGGAGTGGGACACATATGAAGGAGTTATCAGATGGGATATGGAGGGGGGAAGGGTGACTGATAAATTATGATATTCAAAAAAGGAAGTGCTATGCCTTCATACTGGATGGCGAGTTTGACCATAAGGTATAGATAGGCATCCAATTCAACATGTCTGGCTGGAAAGGCTTTACAAAAGATGTCTCTAAAAGCTAATGGCTCCAACAAATAAGGGGCTGTGAACTTCTTGATGTGTTAAGGGTCCTTTACTTTTAGAATAACTGAAATGTCTCTACAGATCACCTTTTTTTCTTTGTGCCATGAGAAGATACAGTATAAGTAAGGCAACTAGATTCACCTCTTTACTTTCAATAATACCCTTTTGGAGATTAGCAGGGATCTAATGATTGGGACTAGAGGAAATCCGAGTCATAGAAGGTATGGAGGTTGGAGAATCACCTTGTGGTTACTGTAGGATGATGAAGGACTGGGATGTAGTCAGTACGGCACTAAGTCAAAACGCCGAAAACAAGAACAGTGCCATCATCAACCGCAAGGCTAAAACAGCACTATCAAAAACAGTGCCAGTCCAAAACACTGTAGGACAAAACACCACCAATGGTAACAGTCCAAAACCACACCGACAACCGCTACCATGGCTAAACAAATATAAAATGTACACTTTGGTTTTGCAGGGGGCTCCTCCCACCACCACCCCTAGTTCAGGGGGCTCTGCTGTCTGCATCCCGTAACGTGGAACTCAGAGATGGGTAGAAACTTGGGGGGGTACATCTGATTTGGGCATGAAAAAACAAACAAACACACTTGGGGTGGGAGGAAGATGGAAAACGCAAGACTCAGGAGACTGGGAACAGTACCCTGGTCTCTTGATCTGTACTGTCTGAGCTGTTTGTGCCTTAGCCCTCTCCACCACAGGAGCAGCTCACTGCTTTTTTCCTACTTCTCCACTTCCTCCCGTGACTTGACAGCAACAGGGATAGCGTTATCTGCCTTGCGCTATGCTATCCCTGTCAAGTCATCCATGATTTTGACATTGCGGTTTTGCCAGCGCTATTACTGAAGCACTGTATTCACCGGGTACAAGTTAGTACTACTGATAGTCAAATACTGAGGATCAATACTGGAACTGGTAGCAAGAATATTTTGTGGTATTGTTGTACTGGTTTGCCATGAGGTTGATGAGCCAGGGTCAGATATGGTGACTTTAAGTGCTGGTTACCTGGCTTTGATGGCCATGACCTTCATTTCCAAGTGGGAGACTGACAATTTAATCTGGAGAATCAATTCTTTGAGCTTAAATTACAGATTACAGGGCATCAGGTAAAAAGCTGCTTAACAGACAACTAGCTGTGCCATGGCTACAATGAAAGTCTATACAGCAAAAGAAAGCCAGTACCAGCCAAACAGTAGCTAGGATCTTAATTTACTAAAATGCTGAACATATGAGCAGAACAAAACTTCATGTGGCAAACTACCCAGAAATCAAACCACAGACTCTACCAGTTCCACCCAAAGGCTTCATCAGGTATTCTGGATTTTTTTTATTTTATAAAAAAAATTTTGATCAGGTAGTCCCAAGAAAATCAGGTGCCCTTTTCATGGAGGACCTGAGAGATAAAAAAAATACATAAATATTACATAGCATCAGTATCATTAAACAGACATTGTGAGAGATTCATACAGTGCTGTTTTCGCTGTTTCTTAAATACAAGTATGGAACTAAATGATAACAAAAAGTCAGACAAAGCATTCCATATGTGACGACACAAAAGAGGAAAAATCTCTGTCATATGGATGTTTTGTAAAATGGAGGATATAAAAAGATTGCTTGAGCAGATCTGGTAGGACACTGATTACAGCATTCAAAAAGATAGACATGAAAGAATATTGTACCGCAGAATTATAAAACCTTTTAAATGTTATTAAACCATATTAGTTGATTTTTTGTTCAAAACATAACCATTCCAAATTCCTATATAGGACACAGTGATGAGTTAGATGATGAGCAGAAATAGCAGAATGACAAATTGGGCGGTATGAAACTTTGACTCTGTGAAGCATCAGTGAGGTGGCTGAGGAATAAAGTAGAAAACCATAGTTAATTTTGGATAGAAGTAATGAGGGAGCTAAATCTTTCCTAGATTGAAGGGACAGACAGTTTTTTTAATCGATACAGTTGTCCCAGATGAATATGTACTACTTTAACTAGATAATCTATGTGATCCTTATAAATCAAAGACTGGTCCAGAATAAACCCTAGATAACGAAAGTTATTGAATTTTTCAATATGTCTGCCAGACAAATCAGAAAGGGGTAATACAGAATCAAGTTTTTTTAACTTTTTGTTGAGACCCAGACAGTGAAAAAAAATATTTTAGCTATGTTCAATAACCCTCCATTATTTAGGAGCCAATTTTGTACACCATTAAAGTCCTTTGGAAGATTGGTAACAATGTCAGAGAGATCTTTACCTGATCGGTATAAAATGATGTCATCAGTATACGTAGTGATGTGTGCATCCAAACCCTGTATGACAAGAATTAACATGTTCAAGAAACTACTAACAAAGTATGTGGCCCACGATAGATCCCTGAGGAACACCCATTTAAATCTCAGTCGGGGAGACATTACAAGAAGCTACTAGCTCCCGCAGCTGCTTAAATAAATAAAGATTTAAAGTGACAGGATTCAAAAGGTGCTGTAGACTAGAAAGTGCTACAACCATTAAAAAAACTGATTATAGGATTAGTAATGCTATCCTAAATTTCATTTTCATTTTACAAACAGTAGACACCAATTCTGCAAAAGAAAAATCAATAGTGATTAATAGTATTTCAGATCATCCTGGTGGGTTAAGTCCAGGGCTTAATCAGTCTAGTTACCATTTCTCAGCTATGCAATGGTTCTGTCCCTTGCAGCTGTGAGGATATTCTTAGTCCCCTTATTAGGAACGAATCTGAAAAAAAAAGACAACAGACAAAGGAAGGTCGTTAACGCAAATAATGGAGCTCTCCTTTAACTCGTCAATACATATCATACAAAACGGAAACATCCTGATATAGTATTATAAAACCAAATATTCTGTTTCTAATCAATGGCATAAGGTAGAACCTTTCATTGAGGTCTTGTGGAAAGTGCCCCCCCAATTGTGCGTACCCAGTTTAGTTTATTGAAATTGTTTGCTATTTATTGTATTTAGTTAATGTTTATACAATTGTTTTATGATGTTTTACTGTTGTAAGGCACCCTGAGTTATTGGAAAGGGCACTAAACAAATAAAATTGCTTTGCCTTACCACTTTTACCAACTTGTAGCAATCCCATTGCCTCTCTTTGTAGCAGCAGAGCATCAATATTTCCTCTCCCCTACCTATTTTAACTTTATCCAACCCACAGAACATGAAATTATGTTCACAATTGTTGGCCTGGGAATGCACATGATATGTTAGTGCATTGCTCATATCCTTCCTTTGTATGGTATAAAGATGTTCTCCCATTCAGATTTTAAAGTTTCTAGAAGTCTTGCTTATATAAAAAGAACAATGATGTGTTGCTAGACAAACTGCAGTGGTGGTGTCATAGTTTATAAAAGACCTGATCGCAATTGTTTTTTAGCATTCATAGATGTAAAGTTTTTGTGTCTTTAGTGTGACATCACAAAGTGTACATACATCTACCACAGATAAAAGTACCTTGTGGTAGTGGGGGTAACCAAGTCCTAAGTTGCTCTTTTACCACTGGTTACAGACTATGGACCAGTGTGTCAGACAAACTGGGTGACTCCTGTATACCATTCCTGGAAGTTTTTGAGTATGGTTCTAAAATATTGGGTCAGTTTTTTAAATTCCCCCAGTGTTTTTGTATTATGTTTTGGAATGGAAGGCATGACTCCTGAAGGGATAGAATTTTCCAGGCTGAAACTTTCCACCCAGGTTTTAGGTCCTTCAGATCCTCTGACTTGACTTTGCTCTGCTCACTGCTTTACTAGCTTCTTTTGTCTTGTTGAGGTAGAGATCCCTGCTTGTTTCCATCTGGTCAACATTATACCATCTGAGGGCTGACATTTTGGCCATCACTGCTACCCTAACCTCCTTCTAATCAAAGGTACATATGCAGTCAGCTCAGCTATGTTGTGTCATATGATCCTAATTGCAAAGAAAGACCTGTCTTCAAATGATACTGGCACAGCTTGGTCATTAGCTTCATTCAGCAGTATTGCTCACTCGCAGCAATGCATCAGACAGGCTTAGTCAGAGTCTGTGCCATGTGAGCAGTAGTTAGAGATGTAGCCTCACTAGCCAAACTCCAGATGCAGATTTCTGAAGAGCCACAACATAAAGTGGTGTCCTCTTCACTACCCCTTGGATTTCAGTACCTAATTTGGGCTATAATTTGTCTCTTTCAAGCAGGACTCCTCCAGTTTGCTCTTCCATTAGATACTCTTAGTCAGAGTATTTCAAGTTCCCTCATTTCATGGACCTGTACTTTAATCCCTTCTGATGTGTTGTGCCAAAACACCTCCTTTTTAAAAGTAGTACTGTGGCCAGAGATATTTCCCAGTATATTTAAATATATCTGGATATTTCACAAGAAATCCCCATTCATTTTAATATGATTTCCTATGATACTGTATATATCTGGATATACAGTTTCTAATGATTTTTGAACATATCTCTGGCTACCCCGTACCTGGTCTATACTTTCTGAATAGTTTGTAGATTGCTATCTCCATTCTCCAGAAGCCATTCTTATCCCAACGTGTCTCTGTTATTCCTACAGCATTATGACCTTTTCCTGCATGGTGGTCAGTGTCCCCAGTGCTCCAGTTCACCCAATTATGTACAGTGCATGCACTGTCTAGTTTCCTTTTCTGCTTTCAGCCTCTACTGTTCTATCATTCAGCTTGTCTGTCTTCTCTTATGCGGTAGCTTGCCTTGAAATGAAAGGAAGTATCTCTTCCTTTCATTTCCATTTTCCTTGTGTCTTCATAAGCGTCCTCCTCCTGTGTCTACCATCTGCTTCTGCATATTTTGCATCTTTCCTTCTGCATCAGTAGACTGAAAGACTACTAGGCAAAATCATTGTTTACATTTTATGAACACTGTTAGATATCTTTATAAACTGATTAAGCTGAAATACAATTGAACTCAGTTCTTGTTTTGCTGAAAGGACCCTTGTACTCTTTTAATTACTTTAGTAAGTTAATAATTCACATAAAGAAGTGCATTACCATACATTATTTGTCATAAGATATGACAATACAAGAGTACACTTCCTGATATACAGTATTTTATTAAGGTGAGAGATGCTAATACATTACATAGCAAAGGATTTATAAATATACAGAAACATTTCTCAACCTTAATAGTGTTTCATCATGAGAATGTTAGATGGTATGCATGTCCAAGGATTTACATATTGGCATAATAGAGCAAACCGATGGCCATACCAGGCTGCACACTGTTCAAGAAGGGCATGGTGGGAAGAAAAGGAGGGGGTGTGGTGCTTTATGTGTGGGACAGCATAAAAGTGATGGAGATACAGGGAATATGGGGAGTGGGCAGAGGTAAAGTGGGTCAGCAAAACACACAAGGTTGCAGTAGGACACACTGAGAATCAAGCAAAAGAAGAATCCAGCATCACCCACTGTCAAAACCTGATAGGTACTAGAACACAAAATAATTTATACTCGCAAAAGGCTTTATTCAAGCTAAAAATTATTCCAAACAGTACCTGTGAGAGTCGGTGCCTTACAGAGACACCGGCAGGACACCACAAACCTGTTTCCTACCGATATCTCTGTAAGGGGCTGACACTAACAGGTACTGTGGGTCACCCTGGAGCTAGAAAATGGAGCCACTATTCAAACTGGCATGATCTACAGACCTCCAACACAGCGTGAGGGGTTAGATAAAATATTGGTGGAAGCCATTGGCAAGATGGCAGAAAAAGGGGAGACACTGCTGGTGGGACACTTCAGACTGCCGGATGTAGATTGAAGCCTCCCAGCTGTGGTTTCAGCTAGAAGCAGGGACATCCTGGACTCCCTGTGGGGAGGGGGGTCCTCAGGCAACCAGTCAGCAAACTCATTCATGATAGGACAGTAATGGACCTGGTACTCACTAACATGGACAGTGTTGCAGATGTCAACACAGAGAAATTGGAGGCGGTCCAGTGGAGGGCAACTACAATGATGCAGGGTATGCATCAAAAGCCCTACAAGGAAAGATTAAAGGACCTCAATTTGTACACCATGGAAGGGGGGGATATGATAGAGACCTGTAAAAACCTCATGGGGTAAATAAGGTACAAGAGGGAAGTATTTTTCAGAAAAAAAGGTGATCAGGAACAAGGAGATGTACTATAAAGCTGGAGGGGGTAGATTCAGGAGAGATGTGAGGAATTACTTCTTCACAGAAAAAATGGTGGATTCCTGGAACAGCTTTCCAGCAGAGGTAGTGGGAGCATAAGTACTGGTGAGGTTCAAGAATACATGGGACAGGCACAAGGGAACTGTAGTGGAAAGGAAGGGAGGAGGGAGAAAGAGTTGAAGGTAAAGTAGGGTCTGCGGTAATACTGTAGGTAGAAAAAAATGGGCAGACTGCGTTGGCCAAGCTGTCTTTATCTACTCTCAAATTCTGTGTTTCTATGTTTCAAATTGTTGCATATGTTGTGGTTTTTTCATGGTTTGTAACATTTGTAACATTTATTTTTGTGTTGCTTTGTATGTGTACTTTGTATACACTGTAGTACTCATAGCTTTTATTTAATTTGTTTTGTGTTGTCTTGTGGAATTAATCTTTGCATTTGCATTTCTATATTCAGTGAGTTGCAGTATTTGTTATAATGTTTTTTGTGTTGTTTGTAGATCAGTATCCTTTCAGGAGGCAGGTCTGCTTCCAAGATTTGTCAGTACAAATCACGTGTTAGAGTATAGGCATCCCCTCAGTAGCCCTGCTCAGATTCCAGCCTGGATCTCTGGGAATTCATCCCGGATAATTCAAGTGGATCTGGGGTGGGGGGATTTGAATCTCAACCAGTCCACACACCCCTACTATACAGTACTTGTATTTCACAAAATATACTGTGTCAGGATGTTGGTTATTTCAGGTTTCAGTGCTTATATTCTTTGTGGACATATACATGAAAATATTGTTGGTTTGTGTGCCATGGCATTTGATTTAATGTTACAGCAGTAGGTTTTCAGACTTGTTCAATTGCATATTAAGAAAATGATTTTTTATGTGACGTTAGGTACTTTATATGCTATAATGTTTCATGTTCTTCATTATCCAGGAAGCCCCTGGTTTCTCATTAGGTTTTCCCTTTGTCTATCCTTAACCTGTTAGTTTACTAAACAACAAAACTCTTGAAGAGTAAATAGTAAACCATGAAATGTGGACTATAATATCTGTACTGTTCCTGATTTGTAACCTCCAGCGTCGTGCCTGAACATAGGTACTTCATCTGCCTAGTGCACCCCACTCAGTTACCAAAAACTAAATCAAAAATTTATAAAAATAGGCTTAGGCTACCCAACAGGTAGTTTGATTGGGTAGCTCAGGTATGCCTGTTTTAACCATGTAAGGCAGATTGGGTAAAATTCAACCCTACCTCCAAACTACCTCATATTACCCTAAAAATACCCTAATGCAAAACCAGTAATATCAAGGGTAGGGTAGTTACTACTCTGATGTCTTACTACCCAGCCCTACCATTGTCCATAATAAATGTGAATGAGGAATCAGGATCAATGGCGGGTACTGTATTGCCAAGGCATTTTGTCTATAAGTTCATTGTGAGACACCCCATTTCTTCATTGATTTAACATAGCTAGCACTATCCCAATTTCTACTTCCCTATAACAACCCTATTTAAAATAGGGATTACTAGTGTTCCTCATCCCTGCTCCAGCTGGCAAAAAGTTATGAGTTTTCAGTCAAAAAAGACAGTTAAAAATAAATGTTGAAGTGCTTGCTGTTTACTGTTTGCAGGGAGCTCAGCATTCCAAAATTTGTGAGTCGCAGAACAATTTGTTGCAAGAACAGGGTTAGGGCTTCTGAATCTTACAAATGTTGAAATACTGAGTTCCCTTGATCAGGTAATTTAAAATGACCTTAGGGTAAGGTCATTTTAAATTACCTGATCAAGGGAACTCAGTATTTCAACATTTGTAAGATTATTATGGACAATGGTAGGGTTTGGTAGTAAGACATCAGGGTAGTAACTACCCTACCCTCGTTACTACTGGTTTTGCATTAGGGTATTTTTAGGGTAATATGAGGTAGTTTGGAGGTACCAGCAGGTAGTGTTCAGGGTAAAGTATTTCACTACCCACCCATCCCTAGTAAACAATGTCAAACAGAAAACATATGACTTATCACATGCCTTCTGATAAGCTTTTCATGTTTAATGTACACCATACTACTTTCCTATGTGATGTCAGAAGTGAACACATTGTCGCCAACCCTTTGCCATTTGACCCTCCCTTTTGTTACGTCAGTGCCCCATGTTTGTTCAGCAGATGATTAGATGTTAGTGTATGTTTTTTTTATGTTAAGAGAAGTGTGCCACAGGTTGCCTCAGCGTGGTCACTGTAGGACTTCATTAATTTGTTGCAGATACTTTTAAAACAGCATTTTGAGTGCCATTGCTCTGCCCTTGTGAGATGTGTTGAAATGCAGGACACAGAATATGCTGATCTATCTTGCAGATATTAGCATTATCCCATAAACTACTGTATAACAAAGTGGAACAGTCAGTGCTCTGTTTCATTGAACTTGACTGTAACACAAGTCTCTAGAGGAGGGCAATGACTAGGCCCTGAATCTTTGATTTTATTGTAAAGGTCTCACCTTACTTTGAGTACTGGCACATGTGCAAAAATGATATTGTAATGTAATATAAACTATCCATTTATTATGCATAGCACTACACAAATAAGCGAATGTCACAAAGGTGACAATCTTTTGATTGTGAGACTGAGGAAGTCAAGTTTTTTTTCAGTAAAATCATGTAGTCCATTGCGAAGAAACTATCATAGGAGTTATAATTATCAAGTTGTTTCTGAGAAACAGGATAAATGCATTTTTATAAAACAAATTGGCATGGGAAATAATGTAGTATCAGATCTCATCTTGGTGTTGAGCTCACCAATTCCCCTCTAGGCTTGAACAAATACTACATGAGTGAAGGCCCTTGTAAAATGTTATGTTTCAAAATAGATTTCCTTAATGGTTTCCTCTGGTAATTTATTTCTCCCTTTACGCCTAAGTCTCTTCTCACACTAATAATGGATAGCTTATTTGCATATAAATAGATTTCAGTATTTGCTCAAGCAGAGACCTAATATGTTTCTCTATTTTTCATGAACATTGTTAAATAAGAGGGGGATATTACCCTGATCAGCAGCCATCATAAGTTGTAATATGTTTCTTGGTCAAAACTCTTTGGAATGTATCAGTATTCACTGACATTTTAATGAACACTTGAAGGCCTATGAACCTCTTTTTCAGGTAATTAAAAGAAATATCTGAAAAACATAACTTTTCTGCAGGAGTGTTTGATATAGCTATGGGTCAAGAAAAAGTACATAATCCAAGCTGTTGGAAATGTTGACTGTGACTCTCTGGGTATCTCTTCTTAATTAGTTTTTGCTATTTTTGATCTGAAAGCATGTTGGGTTTTGCACAATGTAAATGTCACAGTCTCATTGGATTTATGACTTAATTAAATTAATCCTTCAGTTTTTAGCATTTTACATTTAACATGGTATACATTGTCAGTCTTTATCTTAACCACTGGACACATGGGTTCATGTAAAGTCAGCACCTGGTTTGACTGTCATTGTTGCTGGAGAAAAGGGTTTTGTTGGTCTCAAGCCATCTCTGATGAATGAACAGTCAAGCTGGCATTCCATTCCATGGTGACATGATGAAAGATCTTGTTTTTTAAAGCCTTCTGATAAAGGTGTAACAGAAGTGGGAAGCAAATTGCATCAACTTAATCTAAAAACAAACTAAAACAATTTCAAAATGAGGGGTAATTGGATATTAATCCTGGGAGGACTGGGTTAAAACCACTGAAGGCTATCAATCTACAGCTTCAAAAACTATAATTTAAGATGTGATCACTGAGGCCTATCTGAAAAATCTTGAGAAAAATGCTTGTTCTAAAAAATACATGAAGCAAGTATATCATACGTTATTTATGATATTGGAATCAGAATTAAAAAGAACATTAACAGGTTCTACTTAAATGAGAACTGCATTTAACCTGCAAACTTGCATTCTCATATAGAGACTGGCCCGTGGCATTGACCCAACAGCCACAGCCAGGAGACTTAGGAGACTCCAGTATAGCAGCTGTGTTATAGGCAGTCAGGTTGTCTGCCCTGTCATGTGACAGAAAAACATAACCCTTCTCTGTGTCTTTTTCCAAAAAACTTCTATGTATTGTAGTCATTTACAGGGAGTCATCGCAGCCTTTGGTACATGTACTGTGACTCCCAAATCATCACACAAGTGCATTGTCCAAGACAATATACGTAGGAGAATTTCCCTGAACTGGCTTTCAATAGTCAGTCTTCCAGGTAGGAAGAGACATACAGGCCTTCCATATGAAGGATTGTTGCTACTACTGCCCAAGCAGTTGGTGAAGACTTGTGGCACCTTTGGGCAAGCCAAAGGGCAAGACTCTGAACTGTTAATACTTCTCCCTAGGATAAAGTGGAGGTATTGCCTGGGAGCGTTTCTGATCATGAAGGTATGCCTCTGTCATGTCCAGGAAACAAAGCCAGTCCCTTATTTGTGACAGGGGAATGATAGCTTGCAATGTTGTAAGCTCCCTACTATTGTTTGAGATACAGGGAGAGTCTACCCCTCACAACCACTCCTTGATGTAACATATGGAGAAGAGGTATATCCTGCAAACAGTCATGCAGAACTGGTGGTGCCAGTGCCACCATTACCTACTGCTTTGGGTGCTGTTGTATAGACATCTGGGGGAAGGGGACCTGGCAGGGTGCCATCTCCCCTACTCTGGCTTGCTGATGGTAGGGATGGCTGCCTCTGGCAGCAGGCTAGTGATAGGAGCCTCTCCCATGACCCCAGCTGGAGTGGGATATAGGGACTTGACAGACCTTAGATCCATTTTGGATGTCTGAAGACCCTTTAGGGCTTCTTCCACATCATAACCAAACAGTTTTTCCCCTCCAAAATGGGCTTTTAGAACTGCTTGTTGCACATCATTTGCAAAACTGACAACCCTGAGCAAAGACTATCACTTCATATGGCAGAAGCAGTAGCCCCGGCAAAGGTATCAGAGAACTCATAGGCTGAACTGAGCAAAAGTTTGTCAAACTTAGCACCACTGTTGCAGTGTTAAATAACTCATTCTTGGCAGAGCCCTCAGGCAAAGCCTAGGCTGCAGCGTCTGCAGTTTTGTACAGGCTATTTTCATATGTGATCATATGGTTACCTAGTAGTTTGCAGTTCTAAGGCCTAGTGAGGCAGAGGCATACATACCCTTGCCTATCGCCTTCAGCCTCCTACATTCCTTATCAGAAGGCAAAGTACTCATGTGTCTAGGTGCTTTAGATCTATCATGGGCAGCTATTATGATGACAAAGTCAGTTTCTGGCTAGTTAGCATAATAAGTCTTAGCAGGTGGGGCTAGATACTGCTTATCAGCTTTTCTAGTACTGCAGGCAATAAGTTTAGTCCATGCCATGCAGCAAAGATAGCATCCTCTAATGCAGGATACATAATAGTTCAGGATTTATATTCTACCTTGTCGTACATTTGCCTATCAGCGCAGGAGCTGCAGTGTGCCCTGGGGACACTGGTGGCTTCTGAGAAGGAGGATGCTGTAATGTGCTATTAGCATGCATTGACGGGTCGGGAGGGTAGCAGTCAATGCTGCCAAAGTGGTTGATAACACAGAAGACTATTTGTGTCATCGACAGGCCTTAGCTTGTTGACAGTGGTGTGCTAGAGTCCATAGTAGGTAAAGTATTTCCTGAGCCAAACCCTGACTTTGCTGTCTCATCTACAGTGGGGGTGCTGTTGTCAATGCTGCTGGAGTGCTCGATTACTCAGTAGAATCACCTTGTCTCGCCAGTGAAAAGGACCTTGCAGGCAAAGCAGATTTTTTCTTTATGTTTATGCTGGTGGTCCAACAATGTGGAGGGCCACAACGCTGACTGTTCTGTATCCCAGTCCTTCAATTTTTTGGGCCGTTTCTCAGCTAGCAGTGAGGTTGCATCTGGTTTTACTTGGTTTCTTCTCCCTGTAATTTTTCTAGAGTTTCCTTTTAGCGCATCACCTTGTAGCTTGGTTGAATCTGTGGCAAATCTCACAAGTCCTCCCATTGTGAGAAAGGTACATGCAGCACACACAAACTAAATGTGTCTCTTTGTAAATTTTCTCCCTGCACTTTCAAAACCAAAATAAAGGCTCGTTCTACATTGGTGGCGTGTAAAGATGACAAAATACACATAAAAAAGTAAAAAGAACAAACAGCAATGGGTAGTTGTCGATGTTTCCTTCAGCAGGTCCGACGAGGCTGATTGACAGTGGGAAAATAAACTTAGGAATGAAGCGGCCACCCACGTTTGTATACTGTAGATGCTGATGCTTGATGTCATTGTGAGCAGCCACCAGCTAGCAAAAATTTCATGTGGTCCTAGTGCCTGGAGGCTATAGTTCCAAAGGTGTGGACTAATGAAGAAGATCTGCAGTTAACCTGCAAGCTTGTATTTTCTGTTTTTCAAACACTAATTTATATTATTTTACTGTTCCATCTTTACTGTCTTTAAGTAAATTCAGTGGGTATTTCTGATTATGCAGTGGTGTGTGAAAATCCTGTAGCCTCATTGGTCAAAACATGTCACATGACAATGGGTGAATCCTGCATAACCCACAGCTGAGGAATGGCATTTATAAAAAACATAATTTAACTCATTTTAAATTTATTTTACACATGGGTCCATTGCAATCACAATAAGGCACTTCAGGGTGTGAGTTATTGGGTGAGTTACCCACTTCTTGTGCGGCTAAGTCACTCGGCTATGCCTCGTGACACACCACATAAGGCATGGGTAAATTCCCAATAACCCACATCCTGTTGTGCCTTATTTCTTAATTCACACATTGGGGGATAGAACCATTTTATAGCTGTATGCAGTAGTTTATGTCCTTCTTTAGCTCTTCTGTTGTCACAGTGCATTCATGTTTGCTCTGGTACTCATGGTTGAAAGGGACATACTGTACTATAAACTACAGTATATAGTTCAAACATGGCATGGACCTCCATTGTGTGAATCAGAAACACCCACAGAGTACAGTACAAGACTAAGAAAAAAAAATACTTACCAGTTCAATAGACAACTTGACATTTTATTTATTGTATTTAAATGTGTTGGTAATTACTTTCTACTTTCATAATAAAATATGTTGCTTCTGCTGCGAACCAAGATTGCTTTAGCCTTTGCTTTTCACACTGCTAGTAAACAGAAATCTGGTACTGTGATGTCAGCAACTGCCAGCCACTTAGGAGTAAGGCTTAAAGAGCAACTCTGCACTTCAGCGTGTGCTTTCATAAATAAGATGTTTCCGCTGTTATAGTTTACTAGGGAATACTTTTTTTTTTCACTTTCAAAATTCCTTTCCAAGATATACAGCGCATCTAGGTAGTCCATCTAAAACATCTGTACAGAAAACACTTGAAAACATTTACCTCTCCCCTGTTAACCTCACAGTGCCTTTGTTTATGACATCATAGTGCTCACCATGACAACAGACTGTGATGTCACAAACAGCAATTGTGTGGTTAGCAGGGGAGAGTCAGATTCGGTTTGAAAGAGTCAGTGAAATAATTGCTGCATAATTTACAATATTTCGGAGACCAGCAGCAGGGGAAAATAAAAACAATAAATAACTAGAAAACAATAATGTTACAAAATAATTGGTGTAAATCTAGTGGTTTTAAGCTCTTTATTATAATAGTTGTTCTTTAAAGTGTGTAGAAAAAATGCTTGGTCTTTAAGGGTCTTGGGTATAGGAAGATGGATGGACTACTACTATGAAAGCTCTTTTCTGCTATAGGGCCGAATTTGGCTTTTTATTATTAAGCCAATTTTTTCAGTAAAAACTCAAAAAGTAGACACAACACATCAAGATGCTGTAGGACACTAAGGAACAAAGGAACTATGGACCATACTGCCCTCTTGAAATCATGGTGAGGGCAAGCAAACATGAGAGTGATGGCCATGCTTGGAGACCCTGTGAAACCTCCTCAAACCCCTCAAAACTTTTTGCCTGGTCTGCGACCCTGCCAGACCTGGCACACTTTAAGCCTTGCTTACAAGCCCAGTGTATTTCAATGAGAAACTAAATATATTGTTCTATCTTTTCCAAAGAAATAGATACTTTTTTATTTAGCAACAAACTTTGCCTTTTATATGTTTGCACTATTGTGATCTATCAGTATGATTTTTACAATTTTTAAAACAGTATCTGGCTTCTCTTTTCTTTATCCCATTTGAAATCTACTTATGAAGAAAATAACACCTGCTAAATTATAACAAAAGATCACATGTTTTCAAAAAAATCACATATTAATATTAAATATATAATATTTTTTGGGGGTTTGTTATTTCTCTATAAAAACCTGAAAACATGTTTGAAGTTTCCCGTTGAAATATACTGCCAGCACTAACAGTAAAATGTTTTTGTTATCATAATACAAGAATTACGTTAGATTCTTTTTTCACTAGTAGTTAACAAAATACAAATAAAGTGATGAACAGGTAATTAAAATAACAAATAAAAGCAAACAAAATGATTACAAAGGCATCTGAAGGCTCCAAATCTTCATTGTTTAAGACATAGGCCCAGATATTCAAAGGGGTTGTGCCGGCGCAACCCCAGTAATGCGCCCCAGGGCAATATTTAAAAGGGACACTTGCGCAGCACAAGTCCCAATGCACGGAGGCACAATGTTGATGTATGCAGTACATCTGAAGGGGGTGTGCCCATGCATATGTGGCACATCCCAATATTTAGCCCTGGATGTGCGGCGCATTTGCTGGCACAACCCCTAAATGTGCTGCATACTGATGGGCACAGTTGAGCCCGAAAAAAAAGGCTCAGATGCTGGTCACCCACAGATGAGCTGCTGTACTGCATGGTGCAGTACAGCAACCGCCAGCCGTGGATGGCCACCCACCCACCCAGAACACCATCCACAAGCACCCATATGTACCCTGGTAGTCTAGTGGCACCTCTCCCCTTCCTGTACCTCCGATCACTGTGGTCAGATGTCATAAAACTTCACTGGTGGTCCAGCAGTACCTCCCAACCCTCCGATCACTGTAATAATGACGTTTACCATTCCTGGTAGTCTAGCAGTAACCCCCACCCCAACCGTGACCAGGAGTGCCGGTGAACCGTATTACGAAATCACTCTGGTGGTCTACTGGCCCCCCCACCCTCCACGGGTTCCTGCCCACCCAGCACCCCCCACCATCAGGTCGGGCGCACACCTGCCCACATACCATCTGGCTGCTCACTCAATACAGTATGAACTGTAGGCCCATTGGTCCACACCGTGGTCAATGGCCTTGCAGTTCAACTGTAGATGTCACTCACAAACATGTGAAAGAAGGTCATTTATTCACTTATTTGTGAGTGATATGTACAGTATGCACTGTGAAGGCCATTGGTCCATGATGTGGACCAATGAGCTTACAGTTCATACTATACGCTGTCATTCACAGCGGACGGCCGGGTGGTATGGGGTGTGCAGCTGCCCGCTGGATGATGGGACGTGCTGGGTGGTCAGGGGTCTGGGGAGGGTGGGGGGGCCACTGGACCACCAGAGTGATTTCATAATACAGCTCACTGGTGCCCCTGGTCATTGGCGGGGGGCAGTGATAGACTACCAGGAATGGTAAACGTCATTATTACAGTGATCAGAGGGTCGGGATGGGGAGGGGGGTACCACTGGACCACCAGGGAAGTTTTATTAATTCTAACCTTGGTGATCGGAGATGCAGAAGGGATGGGGGTTCTGCTAGACCATCAGAGACTGCATCGTGTCCAGTGCTCAGCCCTCTGGGGAGGGGGGTTCCGCATGTCATCCTCTGGGGGCACAATATGCTGTGCAGGGTGCCAGGTGCATTTCACTGGCCTGCCCTGCTCAACACATGCAAATGGGGCCATAATGACATGCAAATGGCCCCATTTGCACCTTGCATACATTATGGCCCTACTTGCATGTCCAGGTCTGAATATCTGGGAATTGCGCCTAGCGCAGCTACAGTTGCACTGGAGCATTCTAGTCCTACCTGTCTGGGGATGCACTGCCAAGATTGTATATGTGCCTGTGTGACGTGTGCTATATTCAGAAGTAATGTAGCATGGCACATCTCCTTTGAATATCTCCCTTCTTGCTACAAGCGCTTTCGGTTATGCTGTGCCTCACACTGCGCCATTGCGGCGATTCTGAATATTGGGCCCAGACAGTACATCCTTTCTAAGCACATGCTCTTAAAGGAGGTAATATTGCAGGTGTCACTCAAGTTGTGAAAGGCCATGAAACAATCTCTCAAACATGGTATTGGGTTTATCTATAAATGTCAGAGATATAAATATCTAAATTGTCTGTGAAGTACTGTAAATCAAGGTAGTAACCATTTCATGGAATCTTGAAACAGAAAATGATGTCACTGAGGGGCAAGCTATATGCTTGGGATCTACTACAGAAAGACTTTCTAACAATATGTAATATTCATGCCCCTACAAAAGCTAGGCAGGTTAAATTAAAAAATGCCCCGTGGTATGACTCAAGGTTGTTTAAAATAAAAAAAAAAAGAGATTAAGGGTTGGAAAAAGGCAAAACTACTAAAGCTGAATAGGACTGGTGCACTTATAGAAATATGTGAAATCTATACACCAAAGGATTGAGGAAAGCTAAGCAAGTATACTATAATGAGTAACTTTCTAAAGATATAGCAAGTAACCCAAGGGCATTATGGAACACAGTGAATAAACTGCAAGGGGGGGCTGCAGAAAGTGGATTATCTGAATAGCTTTATGATAGAAGGCCAAAAGGTAGGAATGAGTACAAGAGTGGTGGATGAATTTAATGACTTTTTTGTCAGTATGGGTACAAGTGCTTTGAACTTAAGTACAAATACTGGTAAAAATACATTTCAATCGCAAAACTACAGGGTGGGGCAAGGAAATTGTACTTTAGATAGGGTGATGGAAGAGGAATCTAAATTTGCTCCAGTAACTGAAAAGGAAGCAAAAGACGATTATTTCAAATTTAGACTAAAAAAGCAGGTGGATTGGATGGAGTCCCAAATGTTCTTAAGTGTTAGAACAGAGTGACAAGAGAAGTGCCTCAGCTGGGAGTCCCAGCTGAGGCACTTACTTCTTTCTCACCTCTGTTTGTATGTGTTCCATAAATATGCAGACTGCATTCCTGTGTTATTGTTCTCTTAAAGCTAGCTGCTCCCATTATAGTTCAGCCCATGGCAAATGTGTTCAATCTGTCCTTGGCATCTGCAGAGATGCCATCTATATGAAAATCGGCCAAGATGGTGCCAATTTATAAGTCTGGATCCAAGACCCAATTGGAAAATTACTGACTGATTTTCCTATTACCAACTATCTCAAAAATGCTTGAAAAAATTGTGGCACATCAACTGCAAGGTTTTTTAATGAAACACAAAATTCTTAACAAACTTCAGTCCGGATTTAGGTCATTAAATGGAACAACATCGGCTCTGTTGAAAGTCACCAGGGATATAGTGGAGGGTCTGGACAGGGGGATGTCGGTGGGAGCAATATTTATCAATCTAAGGCTTTCGATACCTTGGACCACGGCATCCTCCTGTCCAGACTAAAGTCCTGTGGTATATCTGAGATGACCGTGAAATGGTTTAGAAACTACCTGGAGAACAGATTACAACAGATAACCATTCATGAATAGTCCTCCAGAATGAGAACGGCCATCTCAGGTGTACCACAGGGATTCATATTAGGACCCATTCTGTACAATTTGTACATGAATGATCTTGTGCTTTCACAGCAGGGGGTAGATTACCATGTCTATGCTGATGACACAATTGTCTATGCCAAGGGATTGTCAGTAACCTGTATTCAGCCATCATTACAAAATGCTTTTGACCAGTTACAGGACTTTTTTAATAAGTCCAAACGGGTATTAAATGTGAAAAAATCCCAAGTGATGATGTTCCATAGAGGAAAAATGGTGAGCCCTGATAAAAATATTATATATATATATATATATATAGAAACTTTATGAGGTGTTAAATTGGAACAAGTTGATCATTATAAATACTATGGGGTTTATTTAAAGAAGCATTTAAAATGGGATTCCACATTGAAGCAACTGTAAAGAAAGTTGGAAAGTACCTAGGATCATTATATAGAATAAGAAACTGTCAGTTGAAATTAGAAAGCATATTATAAATGTCATGGTAATACCTGTATTGGAATATGGAGATATAGTTTATGCTGGAGCCTCAAAACTGCAATTAAATAAACTGGATATTATGTACAATAAGCTAGCCAGATTCATTCTGAATGTACCTAAAAGGACACATAGAATAGATATGTATAAGGAACTGAATTGGTTTACCTTGTCAGAAAGAAGGAACTGACATAGTTTGTTATTTCTGACAGTGTAGTTTGGGTAAGGTCCCTGACTACACACTGGATTGTATTCACTTCGAACGTCCCATAACAGGTTTGAGATCAGCAAAGGGTTTAGAATGCTTACTGCCTAAATGCAGAACAGAAGTGGACAGAAAGCATTTCACATACTGTATATGGGTCTATTTTTGTAAAATAAAGTACTAATACAGTTGAGGCCCATGAACAGGAAAATTTAGGCAGAGAAAATGAGAGTGTGGTACTCAATATATAACTCGGAACCGACTTAAATGATATGAAGATAGTTAACTGGGGAGAGTGCAGTGTAAGACGTTAATTGTTTTATATATATATGTGATCTGAGATAGTGTAATAGTCATGTCTAAGTAATATATTGTTGTTCAGTGTTCTATGTATATCAGACCGGGAAAGTGTAATTACATTGTCTAATGTAACATTCCACATTGGATTCTCTTTATATTTTGTTGTATATTGTATGTTACTCTTATTGAATATGATCAATTTTATAGGTAAAAGTAACGGGAATTGCGCTTAGGACATCACTGGAAATGAGCCTTGGCTCAGTGGGAGAAATCCAATTCATTTTGTATATAAATGAATAAAAGTTTTACTACTGCTACAGTACTACTACTTTCTCTTTCAAGATTCCATGAAATGGTTGTTGCCTTGATTTAATTCACAGACAATTTAGATATTTGTATCTGTGGACTCCTGGCATCTATAAGCAGGCCCAATACCTCGTTTGAGAGATTGCTTCATGGGCTTTCACAAATCGAGTGACACCTGCAATGTGTACTCCCCTTTAAAAGAGCAACTCTGCACTTCAGCATGTGCCTTCATAAATACAATGTCTCAGCCATTACAATTTAGTAAATAATACATTTTTCTAATCGTCAATGTTCTTTCCCAAGATTTACAGCACATCTGGGTAGTCCATCTAAAAAGTCAGTATCTAAAACATTTGCCTCTACCCTGTTTATCTCACAGTGCCTTCTATGGCATCACAGTGTTCATAATGGCAACAGACTATGATGTCACAAGCAGCAATTGTGTGGTTAGCAGGGGAGAGCCAGACACATGTTGAAAGGCTCAGTGAAATACAGTCAGTACTGCATTACCTATAATATTTAGTAGACCAGCAACATAAGGAAAAAAAAGTAACAAATAACAAGAAAACAATGAAGTTAAAACATAATTGGTGTAAATCTAGTATTTTTAAGCTTTTTATTATAATAGTTGCTTTTTAAGATATATAAGTTGTAAGTTCTCCTTTAGTGCAAGTACATACAGTATACTTCACCTACTGTGCATTCTCATACAGCACATGATATTAATGTGCACTTATTGTAGTGTAATTACCGAAGTAGTTGCACTGTGCTTAATGACAGCTTACTAAGGCATACTGTACTGAAAAGATGACAGCATGCATAAGTGTGGCAATTGTACAGTAAGTACAGCATGAATACTTCGGCTTCAAATATTAGTATGTGTTATACTATAAGTACACAGTTCTAATGCATCTGGACAAATAAAATTCCTTTACGGATATACTGGAAATTAATGACTGCTTTGTGTCACCTAATTAGAAGCATATTAATCCAAAAAGGTCTGACTGTATGACAGCTGCATGACCGAAGCATTTTTGGAAAAAAGTTGGTCTCTTCTGTGCCTTGCATTTCAGTTGTTAGCATTTTTTTGTGTTGTCTTACCAGCAGAGGTCACTCAGAGTAAATCAAATGATAGGTGATATGTCTAGCATTCCCAGTGGGGAAGAGGAAAAACACAGAATTACAGTTAAAGTACTCTGCAGTGCAGAATAGGGTAATGTGTTTGGCACTTGAATAAGCCAAGGCAGTGTAGACAGTTACTGTATTTATGTTCATATTCCAATTCCTGCAAGAGTCAAACACATTACTGTAAGTGCTTGCTTAGTGCTGTTTAAGATGTTAAACTCCTACGATTGTCTAGCCTACTGTAACTGGAAAAAGCATACTATTTCTTGTAAGCCTTTGACACTTGCAGAAGTTTACCATCAGACAGCTTAACAGGCACTAGGGTCACTACATTTATGTTGACCCAGAAGTTCCCACAGTGCATTGTTTGCAACGCATCATAACATTTATTTGTTTAATATTAGAAAATACAATGACTAGAATAACCTCCTGAGATGCAGCATCTCGTTCTCATGGGGGTCCCATGGAGGACAGCAGCAGTCAACAGGTTAACAAAGGCCAGCAGTAATAGTAACATACTGGCAGCATAGCCTTGAGGTTGTAGTAACAAACTGTGACTGAGTTTAGTACATCCAGCAGACATGGCATTGATCCCACAGCCTCCACTTGTATTATTTGTGAACCTGAGCAAGTTGCTTAACTGGCCCAGGGCTCCCTGTACATGGCTATAAGTACAGTAGGCCTTACCTACAGAATTAAAAAAAAAATATATATATATATATATCAAAAACGCATTTTAAAGGTAAGTGCATCCACACAGTAATCAAGGTCAGCTAACACAGCAAATAAATACAGCAACATAGACTCTGTCGGTAGATAAATACCAAGGGCTCTATTCACAAAGTTTGGTGCAAGATGCATCAACAGCAGCTTAGGCTGATTTCCAGTGTGCCAGAGACCCTGCACCTGAGTCATGAACAGGTGAGGTCCCAACGCCAAAGTCCTGCAGCTTGCAGCATATGTGGCCGTGCGACAAAAAGACAGCGTAATTGAGGGGTTTGCCATAAACTGCAAAGTGGATGGTGGCATTTTTGCTCAGGGACAGAGACCTACTGGGGGCTGCCAGGGTCATGGGGTATGGGTCAGTGCTTGAGGAGGTCTGGTGGGACACGGAGGTGTGACGGGAAGGGTGGCACCAGAACCCTAATGGGGCTTTAGAAGGGCTGCTGCCATGGCAGCGTGTTGGGGGGACACATGCATCCTGGGCACCATGGCGGGGATCACTGCAGGCACTGCACCGTAAAGGGCTCTGGGGATGTCATGGGGGCATGGGAGACCATGGGCAGGTGGCACATGTTCCCTCCTGCCCAGGGTGGGCTTTGGGATGGCACACAGATTGTTGGACCAGCATCTGGCTAGTCTAACTGTCCTGGACCCTGTGCCCTCTGGGAGGGCTTCTTGAATCACCCTGTTGGGGATATGGCAGCATGCATCTATTGCAAGCCCCCTAGTGCCCTGGCGTAACCATAAGCTTTGCACAGACCTGGTGCAGGGCTGGTCTGCTGCACAGGGTCCCCAGTGTGGTGTAGGGGCCTTCCTGAATTGGGAACTCCACATGTTTTGATGCAAGGTACCACTTGCATCATTTCTGTTTGACACAGGCACCTTGCGTCAACTTTGGAGCCTTCTGAATTGAGCCCCATGGGTGCAACCATTCTGCCCATTAAGAGATTCCTATCCATCCTCCTAACCTAATGTCTTGAGAGGTTATCTACCTCAAACCTTCCCCAACCCCCCACCCCTCCCCAGCTCCTTCTCGTGGATTTATCAGGCCCCTAAACCTGTGCCAGTTGTGCTTGAACCCATTTATAGTCTCTGCCCCACCACATCTGCCAGTTACCTGCTCCATGGCTCCACTACCCTGTCAGGGAAGTAACATTTCCTCATGTTCCTCCCGAAGGTACCACCGGCCAGCTTCCATTTGTTTCCCTTTGTGACAGCACTACTGTTCTTGTTGAAGAAGACCTCACTGTCCACTCTATTAACTCCCCTCAGGAAACTGTACATCTGTATAATGTCACCACTCTTCCTTCTGGCCTCCAACGAGTACATGTTAAGGGCTTCTACCCATTCTCGGCAAAACAAAAAAGACCGGCATGGATACCATTTAACCTGATGAATATTATTAAAGTGCAAAAATCACTTACACACACCAGTATAAATGGGAAAAATACCAGAAATAGTTTTCAAAAGCCTTTGAAAACTGTTTCTGGTGTTTTCCCCATTTACAGTGGTGGCTGTAAGTGATTTTTGCACATTATTAAATCATAATGATCAAGTTAGATGGTGTCAGTGCCAGTATTTTTTGTTTTACCTAGTATTGTTATATGTCCTGGCATGTCTGTAAGCAGAGACACTTTTTTTTGAACTGTGTGCTACCCATTCTTCACAGGATTCATCCTGGTAGCCCAGGATAATTTTGGTGACCATGCGCTGCACTGACTCTAGCTTATCCCTGTTCTTTCTCAGATGCAGACTCCAGAATTGGGCACAGTACTCCAGAGGCCTTATCAGAGACCTGTATAGGGGCCAAATCACCTTCTTCCTCCTACTGTCAAATCTCCTCCTGATGTATCCCAGCATCTGTGTTGCTTTACCGTATGGTTTATTGCACTGGCTGGATTGCTTAACAAAGTAACTGATGATGACTTCCAGGTCTGATTCCTCAGTTGCTGTGTTCACCTTACCCCTCCCACCTAGTACTCATTATGTGGGTTCCTCCTTCTTTCCTATGTGCATCACCTTGCACTTCCTGACATTTAATCTCAACTGCCATATATTGTAGCACCTCTCCAGCCTTCTTCAGATACCTCTTTAACTCCCTCATCCACTCCTCACTGTCTACCATGCCGCATACTTTTGTGTCATCTGCACTTGTGACACCCCATCCTCTGATCTGATCCTGTTAACAACCACCCTCTGTTGTCTCCCCTCCCATTTGACCAATTCCCTTCCTCTTTCCTACATCCTTTGTCCTCTTCAGCAGCCTCCTGTATGGCACCAGTCAAAGGCTTTGCTGAAGCTGAAGTAGTGTTAATCTAACATGTGCCCTTTATCGATCTCCCATCTGGCCTAGTTGAAGAATGCTATTAGGTTTAGTTTACTTCAATTTCAGTTAAATGATTGACTTAACAGTCATTACAAATTTGACAAAATACAACACAAATCAGACATTAGATATACATTCAATAAAAATAACACTAGAATTCATAGCAGCATAATCAATATTATAATAGTATCTTAAAATATACCTTAAAAACTCATCTGTATGAAATTGCCTTTTTATAGTATTCTGTATAAATTGTTGATGAAATTGTAGTTTTTATGAGTGTTTTATACTGTATTATAATGTTTGGTTTTCTTTTTATTAGATGTTTTGTACAGCGCTTTGAAAATTTGAAAGGAGCTTTAAAAATAAAATTATCATTATTATTATTATTAAAAGAAGTCACACTTGTATATTAAATGAACTCCCTTTTCATTACCTACTTCCTTCATTTGTTTACTATTTTTAGCAGTCCTAACTGTAAAACAATTCACTATGAAAGCAGCTCCCTTAATGCCATTTTTGTTTGTTTGACAGCACTATTAGATTGGTCTTTCATTACCTCCCTAGCACTAAACCGTGTTGCTTGCAGCCTTGTAGACCATTCTCCTCTAATTAGTCTACAAGGCTTTCTTTGACCAGGGTCTCTATCAGCTTACCTACAATAGAAGTAAGACTGACTGGTGTGTAGTTTCCTGGAACATCCGTGGTCCCCCCTTGTGGTGTGGAACCATGTTCCTGACCTTATATCCCTTGGCATGACATTGGATGCTAGCAAGCATTGAAATACTGTAACTCTGCCAGGGGCTCAGCCAGCACTGAACTCAGCTTCTTAAGCAGCCTCTGATACTGCTGCCATTTCCAAAAATTATACCCTTGGGGGCACTGCTGAGGTAAGTACAAGAGGCACAGCTGCTCTGAGTGAGCCTGCTGTTTGCAAAAATTATACCCATGGCGGTCATTGCTGAGGTGGGTACAAGAGGCACAGTGGCTCTGAGTGAGCCTGCTGCTGTTTTCAAAAATTATATTCATGGCTGTCATTGCTGAGGCAGATACGAGAGGTACAGATGCTATGAGTAAGCCTGCTGCTATTTCCAAAAATTATACCCATGGCAGGCATTACTGAGAGATGTATGAGAGGCACAGCTGCAGTGATTGAGCCTGCTGCTGTTTTAAAAAAGTATACCCATGGTGGGCATTGATCAAACTTACATATTATAAACTGATGACTGACAAAAGAAAACTAAAACTAGTACTGGTGTGGCACATGTGACTGGCATGGTGGCAGTAGTGGTGGATCCATTTGTTTCATACACAACCTAATCATCATATTCAGTATCACTATTTGCAGGCTATTGTTCATTTTCAGGGTCAGACTCACATACATCAGTGTTTGTGACAAATGGTAAAATTGTCAGCATTTATTTTGAGAAATGTAAGGCATTCCATATTTGCCAGACTTAGCAGTGATCTAGGACTATTCCTCCAGCTGCACTAATTATGTGTTCTGAATATATATGCTTGAAGGTAGATAACTGAGGTACATTATTGCAAGATTTGGCTATATTGTTCTCTTTTGTTCCCAGTACAGTAATGGATCTTCCTCGAGTTCAATCACAGTATGGTCTGCAAAGTACTCTAGGATCATTGTGCTGCGTGAGACAGTTACCAGTCTGGCAGATGAACCAACTGCACTTTCTTTTACAGGATACTAGTCCATGTTGTTGCAGGTGACTCAGAAGTGATTTGTCTTTCTGACACTGAACATTGGATGCCCGAGAAGTAGCTGTACATGTCCTTTACCTCACTGATGACACTGCTGAATGTGAAGAATTGACAGATGTGCAATTGTTTGTGCTACAGGTGCACTGTGGTGGTTCGGCAGGGTTTGACTACTGTACGTCAGTTAATGATGTTTATAGGGCAATGTCACATTTGGCTAGCAGACGATCTCTCCAGTACTCAATGTCTTCCCCTGCAGGAAAGATGGCTTCAATATTCCACTTGAAGCGGGGCTCTAGCAAGGTAGCCAACACATAGGTGTCATTCTTAAACATGACATTTATTCTGTGATCAGTCAACAGTCTGAGACTCAAGTCATCTGCCAGCATAACAGCAGTGGTGCCGTCTTTTGACTAAAAGTCTTTATGTCATCAAGGAAAATATAAAGAAATCTGATTTGAGGAAGAATTTGACTCAGAGTTGCACTGACATCATGTATGGCAGCCTCAAATGGCTCCAATAAGGTGACCAAAGATTCCAACAGAGTCCAGCTGCTGGAACTGAACATGATACCTACTTTACCTATTTGTTTCTGCATGGTGTAGTCATGTACTGCTTTTTTCTGCTCAAGAAGCCTTTCCAACATGTAAAATGTTGAATTACAGTGGGATGGAACATCCTGCTTTAATGTATGCAAGGGTAAGTTGTTTGACCTCTGCAGCCCCTTCAGGATTTTTTTGATCTTTCACAGAGTGGCTGAAATGACCACATATTTTCTTAGCAAGACTTAACAGGTTTTTAACATTTCCATTTCCATGTAAGAAACCATTGATGAGAAGATTTAAAGAGCAGCTGACGCCTTCAGGATAACTTAACCAAAACATATTTATACACAGTTCAGTTTATATTTCACATTAGTTTATTTCCTCCCCATTATTTATTACTGAGGCCATTTGCATGAAAACAGGATCTCTACTCCTGAAGAATTCATCCATTCCTGTTGCTTTCTCCCCACCTGAGATCACAATGCACTGCTTGTGACATCACAGTTACTCCCATGGCAACAGACTGTGATGTCACAACAGAGGATTATGACTTGAAGTAGGGAGTAAGCAATAGAGGCCATGACTTTTGCTATGCCACAGAGAGACAGGACGCACAGTGTAGCCATGACAGAACTCTGGCCGCCTAACAGGCTAACGGAAAGTGTAATACAGCCTAAATGGCTTTAGCTATACTGCAGAGAGACACAGAGTAGCTATGTCACAGAGGGCTGGGGCACCTAACAGACAGTGTGTGATGCAGCCTAAATGGCTTTTGTTATGCTGCAGAGAGACAAAGAGTAGCTATGTCACAGACAGGGCTCGAGGCACCCAACAGACAGTGTGTGATACAGCCTAAATTGCTTTCACTATACTGCAGAGTGACACAGAGTAGCTATGTCACTGACAGGGCTTGTGGCACATAACAGACAGTGTGTAATACAGCCTAAATGGCTTTCACTAAACTGAAAAGGCTCAGGGCACCTAACAGATAGTGTATAATACTGCCTAAATGGCTTTCACTAAGCTGCAAAGACACACAGAGTAGCTATGTCACAGACAGGGCTCGGGGCATCTAACAGACATTGTATAATACAGCCTAAATGGCTTTCACTATACTGCAGAGAGGCACAGAGTATCTATGTCACAGGGCTTGGGGCACCTAACAGACATTGTGTGATACAGCCTAAATTGATTTCACTATGCTGCAGAGAGAAACAGAGTAGCTATGTCACAGACAGGACTCAGGGCACCTACAGACAGTGTGTAATAGTGCCTAAATGGCTTTCTCTAAACTACAAAAATGCACAGACTAGCTACGTCACAGACAGGGCTTGGGGCACCTAACAGACTTTGTGTAATACAGCCTAAATGGCTTTCACTATCCTGCAGAGAGACGCAGAGTAGCTATGTCACAGACACGGCTCACGGCACCTAACAAACACTGTGTAATACAGCCTAAGTGGCTTTCATTAAACTGCAGAGAGAAACAGAGTAGCTATGTCACAGACAGGGCTTGGGGCACCTAACAAACACTGTGTAATACAGCCAAAATGGCTTTCACTATGCTGAAAAGACACACAGAATAGCTATGTCACAGACAGGGATCAGGGCACCTAACAGACAGTGTGTGATACCGCCTAAATGGCTTTTACTATACTTCAGAGAGACACAGAGCAGCTATGTCACAGACAGGGCTCGGGACACCTAACAGACAGTGTGTGATACAACCTAAATGACTTTCCCTATACTGTAAAGAAACACAGAGTAGCTCTGCCACAGACAGGGCTCAGGGCACATACAGACAGTGTGTGTGTGTGTGTGTGTGTGTAAAGCCTAAATGGCTTCACTATACTGCAGAGAGACACAGTGTATATGTCACAGACAGGGCTCAGGGCTTCTACATACAGTGTGTGTGTGTGTGTGTGTGTATATATATATATATATAGCCTAAATGGCTTTCACTATACTGCAGAGACACACAGAATAGCTATATCACAAACAGGGCTCAGAGCATCTACATACAGTATGTGAGTATACAGCCTAAATGTCCTTCACTGTACTGCAGGGAAACACATTGCAGCTATATCACAAACAGGGCTCTGGGCACCAACAGATAGTGTGTAATACTGTCTAAATGGCTTTTACTAAACTGTCAAAGACACAGAGAGTAGCTATGTCACATACAGGGCTCGGGGCATCTAACAGACAGTGTGTAATACAGCCTAGATGGCTTTCACTATACTGCTGAGAGACACAGAGAAGCTATGTCACAGCAGGGCTCGGGGCACCTAACAAACATTGTGTAATACAGCCTATATGGCTTTCACTATGCAGAAAAGACACACAGAGTAGCCATGTCACAGACAGGGCTCGGGGCACATACAGACAGTGTGTGTGTGTGTGTGTATGTGTATGTGTGTGTGTTCATACAGCCTAATTGGCTTCACTATACTGCAGAGAGACACAGTGTATATGTTATGGACAGGGCTCAGGGCTTCTACATACTGTGTGTGTGTGTGTGTGTGTGTGTGTGTGTGTGTGTATACAGCCTAAATGACTTTCACTGTACTGCAGAGACACACAGAATAGCTATATCACAAACAGAGCTCAGGGAACCAACAACAGGCAGTGAGTAATATAGCCTAAATGGCTTCACTATACTGCAGAGTGACACAGAGTATATGTCACAGACAGGGCTCAGGGCACCTACATACAGTATGCGTGTATACAACCTAAATGGCTTTCACTGTGCTGTAGGGAAACACTGAGCAGCTACTACTACTAGGCAGGGCTCAGGGCACCTAACAGACAGTATGTAATACAGCATAAGTGACTTTCACTATACTGCAGAGAGATGCAGAGTAGCTATGTCACAGACAGGGCTCGGGGCACCTAACAAAACACTGTGCAATACAGCCTAAATGGCTTTCACTATGCTGAAAAGACACACAGAGTAGCTATGTCAGAGACAGGGCACGGGGCACCTAACAGACAGTGTGTGATACAACCTAATGGCTTTCACTATACTGCAGAGAGACACAGAGTAGGTGTGTCACAGACAGGGCTCAGGACACCTAACAGACAGTGTGTGATACAACCTAATGGCTTTCACTATACTGCAGAGAGACACAGAGCAGATGTATCACAGACAGGGCTCAGGGCACCTAATAGACAGTGTGTGATATAGCCTAAATGACTTTCGCTATACTGTAGAGAGACACAGAGTAGCTATGCCACAGACAGGGCTCAGAGCACATACACTGTGTGTGTGTGTGTGTGTGTATACAGCCTAAGTGGCTTCACTATACTGCAGAGAGATACAGTGTATATGTCACAAACAGGTCTCAGGGCTTCTGCATACTGTGTGTGTGTGTGTGTGTGTGTGTGTGTGTATACAGCCTAAATGGCTTTCACTATACTGCAGAGACACACAGAGTACCTATATCACAAACAGGGCTCAGGGAACCAACAACAGACAGTATGTAATATAGCCTAAATGGCTTCACTATACTGCAGAGAGATGCAGCATAGCTATGTCACAGACAGGGCTCAGGGTACCTACATGCAGTATGTGTGCATACAGCCTAAATGGCTTTCACTGTACTGTAGGGAAACACAGAGCAGCTATATCACAAACAGGGCTCAGGACACCAACAACAGGCAGTGTGTAATACAGCCTAAATGGCTTTGCTGTACTGCAAAGAGACACAGAGAAGCTATGTCACAGACAGGGATCAGGGCACCTAACAGACAGTGTGTAATACTTGAAAAAAACAAAAAGCACCGTTACTTGATGAGAGGTGCTCTCAGTAAAATAAAGACTCAAAAAAACATAAAACTGAGGCACTAACTCGCAGCAGACCAAGAACTTGATAGTTCAAATGATTTATTAAGTCAGCATAAAAGTATAATCCACCACGCCAACCCAGCAGAATCTCTGCTGGGTTGGCGTGGTGAATGGTACTTTTATGCTGACTTAATCATTTGAACTATCAAGTTCTTGGTCTGGCATGAGTTAGTACCTCAGTTTTATGTTTTTTTTAGTGTGTAATACTGCCTAAATGGCTTTCAATAAACTGCAAAGACACACAGAGTAGCTATGTCAAGGGCAGGGCTCAGGGCACCTAACAGACAGTGTGTAATACAGTCTAAATGTCTTTCACTATACTGCAGAGAGACACAGAGAAGCTATGTCACAGACACGGCTTGGGGCACCTAACAAACACTGTGTAATACAGCCTAAGTGGCTTTCACTAAACTGCAGAGAGAAACAGAGTAGCTATGTCACAGACAGGGCTTGGGGCACCTAACAAACAATGTGTAATACAACCTAAATGGCTTTCACTATGCTGCAGAGAGATACAGAGTAGCTATGACGCAAAAATAAATACTTCTAAGGCTATAGGGTATGATGGAATTCCTTCCATATTATTAAAGTATGCTGCCCCTTGTTTGGCTTTCCCTCTGGCTCATATATTTAATCTGTCCTGTAAGACGGTGAATTTCCAGAGTGCTGGAAGATAGTTAGGGTCAGACTTGCATTTAAATCAGGAAATAAGACTGACTTGGGGAATTATAGCCCCATTTCGTTGTTACCTCAGGTCTCTAGAATACTTGAGAGAATTGTCTCACGTGAACTAAAACTTTTTCTGGATGACAATAATAAATTGTCTCCTTTTCAGTCAGGTTTCAGGTCCTTACGTAGTACCCAAACAGCTTTAACGAAAGTGGTAAACGATCTCCAACTGAGTCTGGACAGGAAGTTAATGATAGGTGCCCTTTTTATTGACCTTTCAAAGGCTTCTGACACCCTGAACCATTGGGTGCTCCTGTCCAGACTCAGGGAGATCGGCTTGTCCCATCTTCCAATCAAATGCTCTTAAATGTGTTCAATGGTGTACCTCCTGGACAAAGACTGTTTATGTCTGCTATCAGTGTAATGTATTTTAAAGACTGATCTTTTGATCACAAAAGTTGTTTGTTTACTGTAATGTTTCTTCCTTTTTGTTGTTTATGTATTATGATTTATGTATGTATGTGCTTATGTTTAAGTTAATGTGGAACTCTGCACTTTACTGGACCTGGAACTTCATTGAAAATGAGCTTTGCTCAATGGAATGTTTCCAGTATTCTCTGAATAAAAATGATTTACTACTACTACTGCTACTACTAGACAGGACTCAGGGTACCTACCAAACAGTATGTAATACAGCCTAAATGGCTTTCACTATACTGCAGAGAGACACAGAGTAGCTATGTCACAGACAGGGCTCGGGGCACCTAACAAACACTGTATAATACTGCCTAAATGGCTTTCACTATGCTGGAAGGGCACACAGAGTAGCTATGTCTCAGACAGGGCACGGGACACCCAACAGACAGTGTGTGATACAACCTAAATGGCTTTCCCTATACTGCAGAGAGACACAGAGCAGCTATGTCACAGACAGGGCTCAGGGAACCTAACAGACAGTGTGTGATGTAGCCTAAATGACTTTCCATATACTGTAGAGAGACACAAAGTAGCTATGCCACAGACAAGGCTCAGAGCACATAGAGACAGTGTGTGTGTGTGTGTATACAGCCTAAGTGGCTTCACCATACTGCAGAGAGACACAGTATATATGTCATAGACAGGGCTCAGGGCTTCTACATACAGTGTGTGTGTCTGTGTGTGTGTGTGTGAGTGTGTGTGTATACAGCCTAAATGGCTTTCACTATACTGCAGAGACACACAGAGTAGCTATATCACAAACAGGGCTCAGGGAACCAACAACGGACAGTGTGTGTGTAATACAGCCTAAATGGCTTTCACTATACTGCAGAGAGACACAGAGTAGCTATGTCCCAGACAGGGCTCGGGGCACCTAACAAACACTGTGTAATACAGTCTAAATGGCTTTCACTATACTGCAGAGAGACACAGAGAAGCTATATCACAGACATGGCTCTGAGGCACCTAACAAACACTGTGTTATATAGCCTAAGTGGCTTTCACTAAACTGCAGAGAGAAACAGAGTATGTCACAGACAGGGCTTGGGGCACCTAACAAACACTGTGTAATACAACCTAAATGGCTTTTACTATGCTGCAGGGAGATACAGAGTATATATGACACAGACAGGGCTCAGGGCACCTAACAGACAGTATGTAATACAGCCTAAATGGCTTTCACTATACTGCAGAGAGACCCAGAGTAGCTATGTCACAGACAGGGCTTGGGGCACCTAACAAAACACTGTGTAATACAGCCTAAATGGCTTTCACTATGCTGAAAAGACACCCAGATTAGCTATGTCACAGACAGGGCTTAGATCACCTAACAGACAGTGTGTGATACAGCCTAAATGGCTTTCACTATACTGCAGAGAGACACAGAGCAGCTATGTCACAGACAGGGCTCGAGTACCTAACAGACAGTGTGTGATACAGCCTAAATGACTTTCACTATACTGTAGAGAGACACAAAGTAATTATGCCACAGGCAGGGCTCAGGGTACATACAGATAGTGTGTGTGTGTGTGTATACAGCCTAAGTGGCTTCACTATACTGCAGAGACACACAGAGTAGCTATATCACTAGCAGAACTCAGGGAACCAACAACAGACAGTGTGTAATACAACCTAAATGGCTTTCACTATACTGCAGAGAGATGCAGAGTAGCTGTGCCACAGATAGGGCTCAGGGCACCTAACAGACAGTATGTAATAGAGCCTAAATGGCTTTCACTATACTGCAGAGATGCAGAGTAGCTATGTCACAGACAGGGCTCAGGGCACATAACAAACACTGTGTGATACATCCTAAATGGCTTTCACTATGCTGAAAAGACATGCAGAGTAGCTATGTCACAGACAGGGCACCTGACATACAGTGTGTATGATACAGCCTAAATGGCTTTTACTGTACTGCAGAGAGACACAGAGCAGCTATGTCACAGACACGGCTCAGGGCACCTAACAAACACTGTGTAAAACAGCCTAAGTGGCTTTCATTACACTGCAGAGTGAAACAGAGTAGCTATGTCATAGACAGGACTGGGGGCACCTAGCAAACACTGTGTAATACAGCCTAAATCACCTTCACTATGGTGAAAAGACACAGAGAGTAGCCATATCACAGACAGGGCTCGGGGCACCTAACAGACAGTGTGTGATACAGCCTAAATGGCTTTCACTATACTGCAGAGAAACACAGAGCAGCTATGTCACAAACAGGGCTCGGGGCACCTAACAGACAGTGTGTGATACAGCCTAAATGACTTTTGCTATACTGTAGAGAGACACAGAGTAGCTATGCCACAGACAAGGCTCAGGGCACATACAGACAGTTTGTGTGTGTGTGTACAGCCTAAATGGTTTCACTATACTTCAGAGAGACACAGTGTATATATCACAAACAGGGCTCAGGGCTTCTACATGCTGTGTGTGTGTGTGTGTGTACAGCCTAAATGGCTTTCATTATACTGCAGAGACACACAGAGTAGCTATATCACATGCAGATCTTAGGGCACCTACAGACAGTGTGTAATACAGCCTAAATGGCTTCACTATACTGCAGAGAGACACAAAGTGTATGTCACAGACAGGGCTCAAGGTACATACGTACATACAGAGTGTGTGTGTGTGTGTGTGTGTGTGTGTGTGTGTGTGTGTGTATACAGTCTAAATGGCTTTCAGTATACTGCAGAGACACACAGAGTAGCAATATCACAAGCAGGGCTCTGGGTACCAGCAACAGACAGTCTGTAATACAGCCTTAATGGCTTCACTATACTGCAGAGAGACACAGAGTATATGTCACAGACAGGGCTCAGGGCATCTAGACAGTGTGTGTATGTATAGAATCTAAATGACTTTTACTATATTGCAGAGACACACAGAGTAGCTGTATCACAAACACGGCTCAGGGCACTAACAACAGATAGTGTGTAATACAGCCTAAATGGCTTCACTATAGTACAGAGAGAGAGACAGAGTATATGTCACAGACAGGGTTCAGGGCACCTACATACAGTGTGTGTGTGTGTGTCTGTGTAAATCCAGCCTAAATGGCTTTCACTATACTGCAGAGACACACAGCATAGCTATATCACAAGCAGGGTTCAGGGCACCAACAGAAAGTGTGTAATACAGCTTAAATGGCTTCACTATACTGCAGAGAGAGACAGAGTATATGTCATAGACAGGGCTCAGGGCACCTAACAACAAACAGCGTGTATACAGTCTAAATGGCTTTCACAGCTGCTGCCAGCAGCAGCAAGTGCCTCCCCCCTTCTCCTTCTCTCCAGAGCGCCACCACACTTGATGATCACCGCCCTGATTATTTCCCCTTTCTTCAGTCCCCAACCTTTGCTACCCCTTCCTTCCCGAACAAAAGTTGTGCTTTAACTTATTTTATTTTTTTTTTTAGTTTTTGTGGCTTTTTGCCACAGTTGCAGCGAATGCTGAATCTTGCTCCCTGTCCCCCCAAGCTCCAGAGATAGTCTGCATGCTTACACAGCAGACAGGGAACTCAAACACCAACGCTGGTGGCACATCTTCCTGTCTGCTGTGAGAACCCCTTGGCTTGCCTGTAATGCTCGATTAAAGATCAGGAAGCGTCCCAGGACCCCACAGGCTATCTGTAAAATGCAATTTTTTTAATATACCAGTTACTCACCCCATTTACCCGTGTCCACAGTACCCGACCCCCGAAGTACACTGTTAGGCTGGGTAGGGTAGTAAATTACCCAAACTACCCTACCCGACCAAAAAACACTGATACCCAACCTACCCACTCCAGCTACCTGATGGGTAGCCCTTTCCTAGATAAAACAACGAGCAACATCAGTGAATCTTAGAGAAGGTGAGCAATCAAAACATTTGTTTTTTCAACAAGAAATAATATGATGCAAAAAGGGTTGACAGTGTACATTTAACAGCACTCTCTGCCAGCAGTCCATTGTCCTCCATCATGGATACTGGGCAGAAGTAACTGTTCCAAGGCATTTGTTTTCTGCTTGTCATCCTCCACTACCTTCCCCCTTAATAGTCTGAGTATTCCCCCTCGTCTTTCTTTTTTCCCTAATCCCAATAAAGAATTATTTTTCCCCTTCATCGACACCCTCAGCAATGCGTAGCTCAGTGTCTGCTTTTATCCTCTTAATTAACCCAATTGCCTCCTTTTGCTTGCCACAATATTTCCCCATTCCTCCTTCCTTTGCTTCCCCAAATATCTTATGAAAGCTTGCCTTTTGGCCCTCACAGCCTCCCTCACTTCCCTGGAGAACCAAATCTGCCTTTTATACTTGTTTCTTTCACTGACTTTTCACAAGAAAGAGTAAGCTGCCTTTAGAATGGGCCCCTTGATAACTTTCCACCTTTTCTCTACCCCTATGACCCTCTCTACTCCCGGTATTTTTTCCCCTGACCATGTCCCTCATTTTTCCAAAATCAGCTTTTCTGAGGTCCAGGACCACAGTCTTTGAGGCAGGCCTGTAAACACCCAAAACCAGTTCAAACCACAGGGTATTGTGGTCACTGGACCTCAGTTGTTTCCCCCACCTTTAATCCTTCAGCCACCTCTGAGTTGATAAATGTCAAATCCAGAATGACATCCTGTTTTATGGGTTCCCTGACTAACTGTATTAGTAAGCAGTCCTGCACTGTGTCCAGTACTGCCTGACTCCTGATGCCCTTTGCTGCTGGGGTAGTCCAGTTAGTGCCCGGTAAGATCAGGTTGGTTCCAAATGATAACAGTGATCGTGGATAGCGATCTCCGTTTGGGCAGTGTACATCGCCGAAAATGAATATGGCGATGTACACTCATGGCGAACTGCAAGGAGGCGCAAGTCTTATATGCGGGGCCAGTCTCTGCACCTCTCAAAGGATTCTCAACCCAGGGGATGCATGTCGAGGGGTAAAACTTAAAAAAAAAAGAAAAAAGACCCAACGAAAACAGTATCGCGCCCAGAACCGAACCCGGAGCCCTCCCAACCCTAGCCTGCCACCTACCCGCCATGCCACATGGCCAGCTTGGCAGCCCACTGCCACAGTACACCTCACAAGCCCTCTCTTTCCTTCTGCCCATCGCACAGTGTGGTCCCTCACCCCCCACGTGTGTATACATAGCGACTTCCCGCCGCTATATTCGTCTACCCCCCTGCCAGGTAGCCCTGTGCACAGGCGCCATGATTGAGTCACCCTATTTGAAAGCACTCAATCACAGTCGCCTTGTACATGGGATACCTTAAGGTCACCCACAACCACTAGTTCACCATTTGCTGCCCCTCTCCTGAGTTCCTCCTCAAGTACCTTATCCACTTCCTCCTTCTACCCTTACGGGCTAAAGACCACTCCCATCCTTATCTTTTCCCCACGGATGTTCTCTGCTGCATCCAAATTGACTCCCCTTTCCGAAAATGCTGTCTTCATTATGCTATTTGTAATGTAGAGGGCTACTCCTCTCCCCTTACACTAACTATTGCCCCTACTATACTGGAGATATCCCAGGATAGCCAGATATCAATCATCATCTGCCACCACTGCCTGGGGCTTGCCAGTTTTGTTAATCATGCTCCTGGCCTTCAGACAGACTGTCTTCCAACCTCCCCGCTTTGACTCCCTTCCATCACTTGTACCCAGTGCATTGTCTGCACCTCTCGCTTTTCTACCTTGCTGCTCCTTCCCCCTGTTAACTTACACTGACCACCCCCCTCACTATCCCTTCCTGTTTCAGTTTGCCTGCTTCTACTCTCCCTAGCTCCCCTGTGCTGCCTCCACAGTTCTGGGGAAGTCCTTGCTAGACTCCCATTTTCCTCCCCGTCTAAGGGTCCACCAGCACCAGTCTCCCCCTCATTCAGTTTATTTATTTTTTCAGTTAAACATTTTATTAGTTTTCCAATTAACAACAGGGTCAAATCCAAGGAATAGAGCAGTACATACCTTTACACTGTATCATATATTCACTTAAACAAGAGTCAATTCTGAAAAGTAAGGAGGCACCTACCAGGAGTTATCTAGATTTGTCAACTCTGAGAGGTGACATCCCAGGAGAGAATACACTATTTATATTGTAGGTGAGTTAAAGCACCCTGCCCTGAAAGAACATATAACCACGAAAAAACTAGGAAACAAACTGTGGAACATAGATGGATACATACAGAGAGATGCATATGGACTCTGACTACATATCAATGGCATCGTTGTCACCACACATAGTATGATAGACAATAAAGGTAGTTGATAAGGGAACATTCTATCTTATACCTGTCCTGGGCTTAGTGTATGCTATAAATGGTTTTCAGCAATGGTAATAACTTGGGAGGGTATTTGCAGCCACATGTGTTAGATGGCCTAAAGTAGCAAGTTGTGTTAAGGAGTTTAGCAATTCAAGGGTGGTAGGGACTTCGGTTGTTCTCCATCTGTGTAAGAGGAGTCTTTAAGCTTGCATGCTTAATAGAGCAAGCCATTTATGTTTAAAAGTGTTTAGATGGAGGATGTCTGATTTGCTGTCCTAGCAACATCAGGGTATCTGACTGCAATACCTGTTTGTGGAGGATTTCTGAGCCCAGAGCACAAACTTGGCACCAAAAAGGTTGGATTAGGGGACAGTCCCATAATATATGGCACAAGTTCCCTTTTTGTGTCTGGCACCTCCATAAAAAGTTATTATTGATGAGTTTGGTGGTATGCAGGACTGCTGGAGTCCTGTACCAGAAGTGCAATGTTTTGTTTTGCATCAGTCTACTTCCCGAGTCCGGGTAAGCATGGTGTGCAGATTTTCAGCATGCCTGCCACTGCTGGTCAGAGACAGGGACGTGTAATGCCAGTTCCCATTTAACTTTGGATTTGTGAGACTGTGTCAGTATTTTTTCTCTAACTGAGGAGAATATTATGGTGGCTAGTCTCTTTGAGTGAGATAACCACTGAGTCAGGAGATTTGGCTGGTTGTTTTGTGATGGGTTGCGCAGATAAGACTGCACAGCACTCCACAGCTGGAGGTACTGCCAGAAATCCATTTGGGAGAGGTCCCAGCATGTCTTTAAATCTTGAAAAGTGGCAATTCTTGGGTCCCTATGATCTAGTATGTCCTGTAAGTAGTGAATTCCTTTGGTGGCCTAGTGGCTCCAGAGGAGGGCTTGTGGTCAACTGTAATATCTGCATTGTCCCATATGGGAGTAAGGCCAATGGGAGTGGGATTGGTGTTTAATTTCTTATGAGATTAGTTGAATATGTAATGGGATGGGAGGCTAGTTGTTTGGGAGGTATGTTATATAAAAGCAATGAAAGGTACTTCATACTAAGTTGAGCTTCTTCCATGCTAAGCCACTGAGGCAAGCTGGTTGAATGCAGCATAAACCATTTTCAGGTCTGTGTTGTCTGAAAGGCCCATTTGTATCCCTCCATCCATGGGAGACACTACCCTCCCTCCTACCAGTGAGCTCAGAGTTTGTTCCGGCTGTACCTTGGCTTCTTGTCTTCCCAGATGAAGTTGCCAATAGTGGAGTCTATTTGATGTACCAGCTGGAGGGCAATTCTAGGGGCAGGTGGGAAAGTATATAAAAGAGCTTAGGGGCAGTGACCATTTTAATTGCAGCAATCTTTGTGGCCACTGTAAGTTGGAGTAGCTTCCATCTTTCAAACTATGTTTGTATTTTGGTGAATAAGGGCTTTAGATTCAGAATCCCAGAGTTTTGGAATGATGAGGGCTATCTTGATTCCAAGATAAGTGATACCTGTTGGTGTCCATCTTAGGCCGTGAGACGTAACTAGGCTAGGCTTGCAAATTGTGTTCAATGGTAGGATTTCGATTTTGGTTTGGTTTAGCTTTAGGCCTGAATACTGCATGAAGTTAGTAAGGATGGATAACAAGGGCTTGAGGGATGTGTCAATATCTGCTACTGGATCTAGCAGGTTGTCTGCATACATAAGTGTTGAATATTACTACTGGCCATTAGTTATCCCGAGGATCTCTGGGTGTAGTCTGATGGCTACCGCTAGGGGCTTATCCACCAGAACAAAATGAAGCGGTGACAGGGTGCACCCTTGCCGTGTACCCATCTCTAATGGAAAAGGGTTGAACAGCATGGAGTTGGTGAGTATTCTTGCTGTCAGGAACATGTATAAGGAGTGAACCCAGGATAGGAAATGGATCCTAAATCCCATATGAGCAAGGACTAGCTGAAGATAGTCCTATTCAAGGGAATTGAATGCCTTCTCGAAGTCTATGGCTAACGTCATGGTTGGGGTAGGGATGGTCTTAGCAACATGGATAAGGTTCAGGAGGGATCGAATATGGTCTGTGCTGTACCGGCCTGGTAAAAAACCCACTTGGGAGGGGTGGATGAGATGCGGAAGTATGGGATTAAGTCTAGTGTCCAGAATTTTTGCAAATACCTTACTATCAACATTTATGAGGGAGATAGGTCTATAACTTGCAGCTAAAGTGGGGTCCTTCCCTTTTTTTGGAACATAGTCATCACCGCTTCCCTGAGGGTAAGTGGGGGTGAATTTCCGGAGTTAGTGCCTCTGTGTAAACAGAGCACAGAACTGGGAGATCATGGGGGTTAAGGACCACCATATTTCGGCTGGGAATCCATCCCCGCCTGGAGCTTTACCTGATTTTAAAGAGCTTAATGCCTGCACAGTCTCTATTTCTGTCAGGGGGAGTCCAACAAGGTAGCTTGCTGTTCTGTTAAACAGGGGATATCTAAGGCATCTAGAAATGTCTGCACCCCTGAGGGATTCGGACATCTAGAGGTGGAGTATAGTTTAGCATAAAAACATTTCATTATATGGTTTATCTCCTGTGCTTTGGTTTGAATCTGACCATTAGTATCTATGAGACCCAAAATAAATCTTTCAGCTTGCTGTTTTCTTAGTCGTGTGCTTATATCTTCCCTCCTCTCCCCACCCCTTCCCAATATTTACCCCACAAGCAAGGATGGAGAGCTCAGCTTTCCTGGATAGTAACTCATTAATCTCCATATGGATCCCCATGATGGTGCACCCCACAGGGGGGCACTAATTAGCATGGGGGTGTTGTTTTAAAAAGTGTTTCTACTGCTTGTAACTTTGTCTCTGGTTTGATGAGGTGCTGCTCTTTCTTTTTACTCCTAGCAGCAGAATACCCAATAATTTTCCCTCTCATTGTGACTTTAAAAGCCTCCCAGGTGTTTCCTGCTGAGGTGTTGCCTATAGAGTTGTCCTGGAAAAATAAAGTGGCCTCTCATTGTATCCATGGCATGAAATCTGGATCCCTTAATAGGAGTGGTCTAGCCACCAGGTTGGTGATGTAGGTGTGGGGTGGCCCCACAAAAAATGTATCTGTACTAGGGCGTGGTCTGATATCACCATGGGGAGAATCATGGACCCTAGAGATGCTTGTGTGATTTGTGGTGAGGTGAGCCAATAGTCTAAGTGGCTGTGAGAGCCATGTACCTAGGAGCAGTAGGAGTAGTCACAGTCCTGGGAGTGGAAGGTCCTCAAATGTCTACTAGGCCTGCATCCTGGATTAGTTCAGACAAGGCCAGAACTCCCTTGAGATGAGGTTCTGTACTTGTGGAACTTCTGTCTAATGATGGTACTAGTGTGATATTAAAATCCCCTCCCAAAAGTATTGGGGTAGCTGCAGAGGCCTGTTGCCCTATTTTATGTGCTACAATGTGAAAAAAGGCCGGGTCGTCTTTGTTGGGGGCATATACGTTACCTAGTAGTATGGGCCTGACTGATCAAGGCAAAGACCCATCTGCTTTGCGTATCACTTGCTGTATTTCTAGGAGTTCACCTGAGAGCTCTGTGTAAGAGAATTGCTACTCCTTGCTTATGGGTGGGGGCTAATGAGTGAAATTCTTGCCCTACCCAATCCCCAGCTGGTTTTGCATGGTCTGCTGGGTTCAGCTTAGTTTCTTGCAAAAGGGCTAGGTTTGATTTGAGCTTCTTTAAGTGGGAGATCACCTGTTTACTCTCCACTGGGGTGTTAAGACCATACACGTTCCAGGTGTGACAAGTGACCTCACCCATAATCTCACTTAGGGGGTTCAAATACTGAGGATGTGTAAACACGTCCATAAGAAGTTGAAATCAGACTGAGATGGTCTTGCGGTACTAATGGGGTATAGGAAGCCAAAGCACATGATGGTGACATAGAGGAGATATATCTGACAGTTCTGTAGGTCTACTGCATTTCAAAGGAGCAAGTATAACTCTGTAATGAACTGTGATATAATAACTGGTCAGCAGTTTTTTCCATAGGCTGAACCAGTTATAATTTACCGTTATAACCCGTGGGTTATAACGGCAAACGCGCGCCACTTCAATCAAAAAAGAGCCACATCCTGATTGGCTTTCCACTTCCCATGGGCGGGCTAAACACATTAACAAACATGGTGGCTCCTCATCCCGCTTACCGAGGAGCCGCCACAGACCAGCTGTCACACCGGATGTCCTGTTTTCTTTTAAAACCTCTTGTTTAAATCCTCTTATCTGGTTGATCCTGCCATCTGTAACCCACACATCACACCATCTCCCGATAAATCCCTCCGAACAGAGCACCGTGCTGGAACGGCTCCGAAGTGCTTAACAGAGGTCAGCACCGTTGCAACAAGTGAAACTAAAATCGAACAAAGCACAAAGAAACAGTTGTAAAAAAAGATGCCTAACAAACAGAAAGCTATTTTTCTAATAAAGATACTGTGTGTGTCTGATAGTGTTGTGTGTGTGTGTGTGTGTGTGTGTGTGTGTGAAGCTATTTTTCTAATAATGATACTGTGTGTGTGTGACAGTGTATATATGTGTGTGTGTGTGTGAAGCTATTTTTCTAATAAAGATACTGTGTGTGTGTGAATCACAGACAAACAGCATCAGCGTGGGAAAAAATTGCTGACCAGCAATTATAAATAATAAAAGATGGGAAAATGTGTTAAAATTTGCCCTTGGGGTTTATTTAGCAGCCCACACCTCGGGCAACCATTAATTTCTTATTAAACACACTTTCCCATCCATTATTGTATATATTATTAACAAACTAACATCAAACTGTATACAACTAAGAACACGTTATACATCTCAGAGTGGGAGAGGTTTAAGGCCAGCAACAAACTGCTGCATAAGGCCCACCTCTGTGCTCTGGGGTACGCTAGAATATCGCTGCAGCCCTCCATGCTGGCGTGGGCTCATGATGTTGGCATTGTCAACTAGGGTAGCAGGAGGAGGAGGGAACTTTGCCAACATGATCCCCTGGCCCACGAGGCTGTCAGCACTCATGATAGGTATACTCCAGGAGCAATTATCACATACTGCGGTATAGGGAGTCTTATGCCCATTGCCTGGATCTGCATGCAGTATGTCTGTGCCCGAGACTGTATGTCTCACATTTGTACTGATAGACAAGCCATTTGTGGCTATGTAGGTGTCCTGGCCTTGACCCTCACTTCCTTACCAGGTGACCACCTAGATGTACCTTACCAGGACATCCAGCATAAGGTTGAGGAACCATGTCAAGTACGAAGGGGGTATACCTGAGGGTGATAATGGACGGAGTTGTGCTCTGTCTAACCTTAGGGTGGTGACTTCATGGTGTTTCCTGTTTGCTCCATAAACTTAGACTATGGATAATGGTGCAATCTGGGTGCCAGAGCAATAGGATTACCACCATACAGGTCATTACTGAATCAGTGAAAGCGCATGTAACCAGCTTACCATTCTACCACAACAAAATGCTTTGAAAATAAGGAGAAATAGGGTAACTGCTGTCTTACATCTCTAAGCTCATAATGGCTAGAAGGAATAGCAGGGCTACAAATGACTACAAAAGATTGACTCCCCCCTCCCCCCCGCTCATTACTGGATTGCGTCCAAAATTTTAGCAGAGGTGGGGGGTGGGGGAGTGAGGACCTTGCACTTCATAGACAACAAGGCTTCCCTATCAATGTTGATAGATCCCAGGGTTTGTAGTTGTAATGTTCTCTTTAACTGTAGGAGTCTTTACATCCTGGGGACAGACTTTGGATGTGCAATGTTAGTTTCTGTTAAAGTAGGGATCCAGTGTCCTGCTTAGAGAGGTGGATAGGGGAGTATGGGGATCTTGTTAGACACCAGTGGAACAACAAGGGAAGGGGGGACACAGAATCTCTAGCATCTTACCCCTCATCAGCATTAGCTATCAGGGTGTGTACATGCATATATCACTAGGGTAGTGTCCTCCGCCCTGTCTAACATCATCCTCCCTTCCCCAAAACAAAACAAGTTGCACTTATCCGGTGCCATTGTCAGCCTTGATCCGGTAGAACAGGGAGTCCTTCTGTTGGTCTTTGATGGTAGCTGCAGCGTGGCAGGATTTGAGGAGGAGAGTCCAGCAATCAGGCCTGGAGGACCGGCAGCTACCTTAGCGGCCCAGGAGATAGTAGTACTGGATGCAGGCAGACATCTGAATCCCAATGCTGGGGCTCTGGGATGGCAGGTCTGAGCGCAGCAAATCCATTAATGAAACAAAAGGGATCCATATTCGCTGGCATTGCTTGGTCAACTGATCCCCCACCGGGACTCCTGGAGTGGGTTATATCGGTTGGGTGATCTCTCTTACCATGCTTTCAGGATGTGTGTCTTTTATGGCTTTGGGGGGGGGATGGGATCATGGCTCCTCCGAATCGGTCTGTCATTCCTCAGCAGCCTCGCAGTTTGGGGTTTCCCTTATGTCCATGTTCTCAGTAGCTGAGTGAGGTGAAACTGCATCTGGTTGTCTTGAGACCTTCAATTCCTGCAACCATGTGCAGTGCAGAAAATCCGTGCGGTTCTCTGGTGTGTTAAAATGAAGGGGAACCCCGTTATGGACCATCCGCATGGTGGCTGGATATTGCAGGGACTCCAATGTGGTGCATGATTTGGCGAGCCTCCGTATAGGCCCACCGTTTGTCAGACAGGTCCAGAGAATAATCTTGGTAAATATAGATCCTGTGTTCTTGCCATACAGTGGGTCTGTATATTTCTGATGCTAGACATGATCAGTTCTTTCTCTGTAAAGTCCAAAAACTGAATTAGCATAGGCCGTGGCTTGTCCCTGGCTTTGGTGGTTGGGCCAGGGAGCGATGAGTTTTCTCAATCTGCAGCAGTTGCTGACCATTCATTTTAAGCATTGCTGGCAGGGCATGTTGCAGAAATGTAGCTGTGTCCTGGAGTTTGACCCCCTTAGGGAAACCTAGGAATCGGAGGTTGTTGCAACGGCTCCGGTTCTCTGTATTGTCTACTTTGTCCTGTAATGTTTGGATGACTCAGCTTTGCACGTGTATGACTGCAGTTAGATCCTGTACGGCCACCTCATGAGAGACCACCTTGTGCTGGACTTCCACATTGTGCATAGCTAGGGTGGTCTGGTTGGATGCCACAGTTACTTGGGCCATTTGTTGCATCAGCTGTTTGAACATAGTTTCGATCGTAGTCAGATTGCATGTTGAGGAGCTTTTCACAGCCGTGCTGCCCAGATACTCAGGGACTTGCCCAACAGTTCCTTTAGTGACAGCCTTGTATTCCGTTTTGAGAAGCAAAAAATAAATTCACGCTCTGCTTGCTGATGTGTGAGCTACCTGATGTGAGTAAAAAATCCAAATATCTGCTGATTCTGACAGATTTTGATGGATTTGCTGCCTCGAGGATTGCAGAGCTACAGATCTATGCTGCCATCTTGTTCAGGGCTAAGCCCCTCCCCCCCATTCAGTTTAAATGCATAGCTATGTAGACATCCAGCTTCTATCTAAGCATACTCATTCCCTCTCTCATTAGATGAAGGCCATCTTCTTTAAAAAGTCTTCTATCCCAGAATTCCCCCAGTCACCCACAAACCAATATCCCCTTTCTTCGACACCACCCTTTTAACCAGCTGTTAAAATCCTCTTCTTTCACCTGCCTCACCCTTCCCTGTCTTTGCCCCTCACTGTTAGAACCTCAGAGAAGGCTGGCCATGCTGCATTCCCCCTCAATCTATCAATCAGCTCCTGGAAGTTTGAATTACAGTACCTACTTCCAGTTTCTGATTGGCCAGGCCATTAGTACCCAAGTATTCTATCACATCTAGCTCTTCCATCTGAATAACTAGTCTTCCAGTCCTGACTACCTCTCTGCCATCTGAGGCCCCTGGTAGGCAATGAACTACTCTTCTCCCTTTCCCTCTGCTACACACCACCTTCTCATTGCCCCCTATTATTGAGTCATGGACTACCAGTACCCTGTTGGCTTTCTTCTCCCTGTCCCCCTGCTGGGTATTGTGCTTACAGCATGTTCTTACCTCCTAACTGACTCACAGTTGTCTGTGAGACTCGGGTACCTGCACCTCCTTCAGGTATGCAAAATAGTTTGCAGTCTCTATAGGAGGACATTTTCTACACCCACAGTCCTGGCATTACCTCCATTCCCCTTCTTACCACCTTCCATCCACCTCCTGGTCCAGTGGGCCTCTGCAGAAGGGGGGATGGGATATCATTGCAGGCTGCAGTCCAGCTGTCTGTGCAGCAGGTATGTTTCCTCCCATGCTGCCAGCAGCTGTGACTGGAGCTCTCCTAATCTCCTACAGATGGCAGCAGCTGTGACTAGAGCTCTGCTAGTCTCCTACAGATGGGGCAATGACCTAATAATCTTCAGAGCATAGCCTGTGGGAAGATTTCCCCACAATCCCTCCCTACAGTTAATTAGCCCCCAGTTATACATACTCTCCATACTATCTAATAACAGTGATTGGAGCCATGTACACACAAACAAGTGGTGGTGGGTGGGTACAGACAAAGAACAGCATAAGGAGAACACAAAAATAAAGCATTCCAGGTACTTAAGACTTGCTTGATAAAGTAAAGAACAATTGCAAAAACTGATTGCAGAAAATCTATGTTTATTTAATGCCTTATCTCAAATAGTTGAGGACAGTGGCATGAATCCCTGGCGCTTCACATTCCATGCAAGACACTTCATCAGGAGGCCATTTAAAGCTTTAAATAAACAGTAATTTTCTGCAGTCACTTTTTGCGATTATACATTCGTTTTGTCTAGCAAGTGTTAAATACCTGAAGTGCATACTACTGTATCAAATAAACTGTGCCTGTTCTGTGCCACTTACATTTTCCAGATACCCTGATGAAGAGGGTTATCCCTCGAAGTGCCAGGAAATTTGATTTTTCCTAAAATAAACTGTATTTTACTGGAGCATTTCATGTGCATCACATCATTATCTGTGGTTTCCTAGTTACAATATCCCCCTATCTAGTCTGCAAATGTAGCTCTACCCTAGATTGGAAGTTAGACCACTTGTTTATTTATAGTTCGTTTACCCAAATTACTTCTACAGCCCCCCCCTATATAGACCCCTTACTCCCCCATTGGAATGTAAATGTCGCCTTATCCTAGAGAGGGTTTTAGATTATGTCTCTGCCTCTGGCTCTTGACTCAGATTCCTCAGCTCTCTTATTCTTTAGGCCACTAGTAGCCCCTCTCTTGCACTCCTGTCTCAAACAGAGAATTCTGAGTTACTGCAGACTACCTGTGAACTCCTCTGCAGATGTCACACTCCTGCTCTGTTGCACTCCTGCTACATGACGCTCATGCTCCAGGATACTCACATGTGGGGAGGCCTGTTAAAGCAACCTTTCCTACCCTATGCAGCCTGCTTCCTAGGTTACCTGAGACCTGTGATTGGCTCCCTTGAATCATGTGACCTCTCTGACCCTTTCACGACATCCCCCAGAGATGTTTCCTTTCCTCACAGCTTTTTCACTTTTCTCTAATACAGGCAGAAATATAACTGTTAAGTGCCTGAAAATACTCAAAACCTCTCAACAGCATGAACAGTATTATGCAGTGCGATAATGATTGGGGAGAGGGTGATACTGGACTAAAACAAATGCAGGGGGTTCTGAGGTAACTGGAAAAATCTGGATTTAAACACTTGCAGGCAGGGGCAGTTCAACAAGGTTCAATGTGGGGGGGCAAAGAATCTTTACGTAAATGGTAAGGGGTCTGGGGTCCGCCTAGGCCCCCAGAAAATGTTACACTTTTTAAAGTGTTTTGGTGTCTTTTTTTTAATCTTTCACAGTGTTTACTTCATATAAATAATGTCATGTCAAAAATTTATTCTTAAATAATCTAATTAGACTCATTACCATGAATGGTGCTGTGCAGTACATTCCTTCTTGTACCCAGCATGCACAAATACTGATTCACATAATCCCTCCTGCAGCAGTTGACTGATAGTGCTTGCATTGCTCTTGTACCATGAGACCGGCAATGCCAGGTTGAGTGTTTTTATAGTAGGTGTGCAGAAGACAAGAGGGCGAGTTTCAGCAAAGTCTCAGTGCCAATGCATTTCTTAACTTGCACTCCCTACCTGCCCCCTTTTAATTTCAAGACACCTAAATTCTGACACCTGATCACAGACCAGATTGGGGGTGAGTGGTCAATGGGCATGACCAACATTAGCCAATCAAAGGAAGGGGAAAGGGTGGAGAGCGCAAGGGCAGTGAAGAGACAAGAAAATGGGCAATGACATTAAGAAATAAATCACAAGCTTCCCAACTCCATCAGTGTTTAAAGAAAAAAACTCCTACCAAATACCACACTCGATAGCCAGAGGGCAGGAGGAGCTTTTAACATTTAATGAACATACAGTATATAACAGCCCCAGTTAAAAAGTTGCAAAGTGTCTCCCTCTCAGATTTTTTTATTTTTTTTGAAGGACACCACAGTGGAAACAGTAAACTCGTAGATACATGTAGTATGATGTCAGAAAACTGTGGACAGTACTCTTGTCAAAACTGGGCTGTCAATGTCTGTTCTAAACTCCTCACCCTGCCCATGCCTACCACAGTCATCATTTACAGGTTGCTGCTACACAGGAAGAAACATTACGTCAGTTGGCATCAATGAACACAGTGTGCCTCAAGAGGAAGATGGAGAATCGATGGTGCTTCAAAACCAGCAGTTGTGTCTGATTTTTTCCCTTTAATTATAAAAAAGCAGCCCCTCTCACTCCAGAGCAGCACTAACACATATCTATTAGCAAACACTTGCTAATCTAATGCCAGCACCACCGATATTCATTACATATTGTATATTAGAGAACTGTTCTGTATAGCATTCCATTGGTTTCAAAATGCTGTTGTACCACAGTTCAGAGATCATAGAATGTGACTATACCCTTCTGTGGTGCAGCAGCATTCTGAGTCATCTAGAGACTGCACAAGTCAGTTTCATTTTGAAAACAAAACGACTGTCTCAGGTTCATTTACATAGTACTATACACTATAAAAATATAGGAAGAGCAACTTTATACACAACCAGTGTGTTCTGCCACCTCGGGGTTCCACTCCCACACCTCTTGAGCTTCGCTCTCGAGGTCAGAGGGAATCAGAACCCCTCTGTGGCAGAACACACCCATTGTGCATAGTTGCCCATCCAGTATTCTCTATATTTTAGCCCTTTGGCAGTGGGTCAGATGGAGTTGTTTGCTGTAGTAACCCCACCAAAACATTCAGACTGAACAGGCTATAGTTCACAAACATTACTAAATCATCATGCCACACATATTAGCTTATTACAGCTAAACGTGCTCTAACACAAAACACACTGTGTGCAAGGGGTGAGGGCTTAAAATAATAAAAGTAATTCCCAAGGCCACATGAAGCCACTGTGTATGTACACCTGCAAAAAAAAAAATGATATTAGGTAGCAAACAGAAATCAAAACCACTCTTATTTAACAGTCAGCAGATGAGTGACTGAGGTCAGTTGTCAAATCCACCTGTTTTCCATAACAGTATGATTTGCAGTACAGATCAGACTTGTATGGAAAATGGCTGGATTTGACAATTTCTCAGTCACTCAGCCTAGGATCTGGCACTTCAATTACCCACAAAGAAAAACAGAAAAAAAAATGAAATTAGTCAGAAAAGCTAATCTGAACCACTCTGAATTAATAGACAGCAGTGGCAGTACAAAAATGGCAGGATTCGACAATTTATCTTAGTCACTCAGAATCTGGAACTTCTATTTCCCACAAATAAATAAAAATATTAGGCAGCAAACACAAGTCGGAACCACACCACTCTTAATTCATAGACAGCAGATGCAGGACAGATCATACTTTTGTGTAAAAAGGCAGGATTTGACCATGTATTTATTACCTCAGTCACTGAAATCTGGTGCTTCTATTACCTGCCATCCAACTCAGTTTGCCTAGCAGTATGCCGTGTTCCCACTCTAATGAGTGGCAGCTGTGTGCTGATATTTCATTGACTTGAATGAAGAATTAATTTATTGGTTCCCCAGTATTACTTGCAGATTGCACCCGTCGCCATAGTAATACTGGGAGAAGCAATAAATGAATTCCAACTTACATAGTAGCCAGGCAGGCAGGTGAACTGCACGGATGGTAATACCGTCATGATATCGGTATACGGTCGGTGTTCATAAGCAGCTGATGGTACCGCACAACTCAAATTAAAATTTCTGTGCTGCATCTATTGATTGAGAGACAGAGAATGCATACATTAATAAAATATATTTATTAAAAAAATACATAGTGTCAAAAAGGTGTGGGGAAGGGGCCAAAATGCACATGTGGCCCACCCAGGAATAGAGTGGGGGGCCGTACTTCAATCGGTTTCGCCTCTCTGCTTGCAAGCCAAGCATTCCTCTGCTGGAAAGGGAATTTGGTCCATTTGTGTAGTGCTGCAGCTGCAAAGATCTTTCTCCCAATTTCTCGCTTCATCCTGGGAATTTAGAAGTGTTGATGTTAAATGGTATGAGTAGGCACTGTTTGACTGAATGAGGTGGGCTAGGAGATAGTCAGGGTATTTCCTTGTACACAGTTGTGCAACAAAGAAAGCCAGTGGTAGTCACACCTGTTCGTGGGACTTGACCAGTCATACAGCAGACAGTTATGGGTAGACAGTCCACAGGAGATGACAAACCAGCACAGCTCTCCATAGTTGATGATATGGAGCAGAAAGTGAGAAACCACTTGTTTCCTCACATGAGCACTGAGGCAGCATTCATTCCAAAGACAAATAAAAACATATAAGCATGCATTATCCAGACACCCACGCAAACCCCCCTGCTGATGTTGACCTCCTTCAGTATTGAGAAACTTTAATAATGTAAGGATCACTTGGTCTTACCATGTCTACTTGAGCAAGTGCATTTTATGTCACTGCTGTTGCACTCTGAGTGTGGAAAACAGGACCGAGAACTACTACACAATCAGGAACCCTCATTTTCTAACTGGAGAGCTTTCAGTAATGAAATAATATGACGCACAGGTTTTCCATTTCAGTCTCAATGTGTGGTGGGGCAAACTATAAAGTTCATACCTAGAGGAGGGAGGATCCCCACACAGACTATATTACAATAGAAATGGGTTGCCCAGATATTAGTGGGTGCAAACTAACACTGCTCGGACAATCCACAGTGCTTTCTGGACACCTCTGGATTTTATTGCTTTTGACCAGAGATAGCAATGTGGATAATCGGACCTCCACAACGACTTTGATATGCATACATTTTGGAGACTGGTTTCTCATTGTCTTGAAAATGTGTCCATCCTCTCCTATGATAGTGACCTGAACAATGGACATATTTTGCCAAATAATCCAGATAATTTATCAAGATAATTACCAGGATACCACATTGTCTTCTCTGGACATACAATCAGGCTTAAAATTGCCATTAGCTGTGGTGCATGCGACTCTCTATAATGGAAATCAAACTCTGGATGCAGACAGTAAACTCTGGGTAAAGAAAATTATTCAGAAAATGTGAGCCAGAGTGACTTTGCCCCAGATAAGGATAACTGTCAGATAAGCAATATAGCCACTGGAGCATGCACAAAAGGATTAAGGTACCATCCCAAAATGAAAATAGGCATTGCACCCACTAATGTGGTGGTAAGCAACTCAGCCAGAGTCACAGCCTAGCACAGCACCAGTCACATGGTGCTATGCCATGCTGCAAGCCTGTGGACATTGCTGGTGATGTTGAATGTATTATGCGCCTTGTACCCCCTTACCTTAATGTCTGCTTTTGGAATGGTATAATGTGACTATACAGTATACTGGGAACTGATTCGCTTCCCATTTGTCCTGTGTGCCCTCCCCACCTCAAGTGTATAGCTCTCTTTGACCTCTAATGGAATCCCTCCTCCATTAGCCCTCTTGTCAAGGTAAAACAGAGTCTGCAAACAGTGGGAACAGTAATTGAAGCAAGTGGCTATTTTATAAGACACAATAAGTAGGGTTTGTTGTGGGGAAAACATTGTGAAATCATATATGGAGGGAAATTAAGACCAGCCACAGTTGCTACATTTAAGGTGCAGCATTTGAGATCGTGTCTTGACCTGCATTTGGGGAGCTGGGTGGCAGTCGTCTAGCCTAAGGCCTCAGCCAGGTGATAATTAAAGTAGAGTTGTTGCTTACCTGTAGCAGGTATCCTGGATCCAAACAGAAGGGAGTGTGATGCCCTTTCTGATCTATTTCCCTGATCACCCAAAGAAAATCAATCAGATTAGTCTGGCATGGCCTTCCTCCCATGAATCAGTGCTACCTGTGATCTTGTAGCCACCTGATTCAAGATACTCTACCAGCCTTTCTTTAAGCAGGGTTTTCATTAATTTCCCCATCACTGAAGTGAGACTGACCAACCAATAGTTGCTAGCCTCCTCCCTGCTGCCGCTCTTATGTAAGAGAACCATGTCTGCTCTTCTCAAGTACTCTGGAACCATGCCTGTTTCCAGTGACCTATTCAATAAGGCCACCAATTGGGCAACTAACACTTCCCTGAGTTCCTTTAGTATCCGTGGGCATATCCAATCTGGTCCCATAGCCTTCTCCACCTTCAGTACTGCAAGTACCTTCAGGGACTTTTTCCTCTGAAAATGGACTTGGTTCCACCTCACCCCCACCCCTTTGGGTCCAGGTGGCATTGGCTCAATCCAGTGCAGGTCAGGTCTGTGGAGGCTCAGATCCCATCCTGGGATCAGAGACAGTGCTGACCTGTTGGGGGCTCACCCTCAAAGAAGATTGCCAGATGGTGTCTTCACTACTGTCCTATTCCAGATAAGTGAGAAGTATCCTGCTGTTCCTAGCAGAGGAACTGAGCTCAAACCACCAGAAAAACCTAAATCTTCTGCAAACAATCAGTACAGGAGGTGGCACAGTGACATCTGAACCCAGGTGCAAAGGGATAGGATGCAGTGAGCCACATTATGGAACCCACCCAAAGGCTGACCCCACAGTACTAGCGGCAGCCCATGTCAGGTCTACTAAACTCAAATGCCTGGTGACTTTTCTCCAGACAAAGAGTCTAAGCAACTGGACTACTTCAGTCAGAGGGTTTACGCTTCCTGCATGCTAGCCCTGTGTGCCCAAAATTACCTGGCGCACATGGTTGTCCATCAACAACCCCTCTTGGGCCAAACTGCAGGTATCCTAGATACACTCCCAGATTCATCCTCTAAGGCTCAATTAGAGCAACTCCTCCACTCTGCCGCCAAAGTGAGCTTCCACATCCTCCATCCTACGACACAGTGGATGCATCGGCACAGAGAATGGCTTCGATAATTTGTCTCTGCTGCCATGTCTGGCTTCACCTGTTGGACTTTACCCCAGGTGTTCAGTCCTCCATTATGGACACCCCGTTTTGGGACTCTGCTCTTTTTGGTGACGAGGTCCAAGACATGCTCACTTCCCTGCAGGACTTGGGCAGAGTCCTACGCTCAGGGCACCCCTTCTTCTGCACCCACCAGAGTGGGGCACACCCTTCTTTCCTTCACCACCCAGGGGACTGACCTGCCTGCCAGCTGCCTTCCCAGTCTAAGGGCAGGCATCGAGCCTCCTCAGCCCCTGATGTCCCTGCCCCTAAGGCTTGCTGAGTCGAGGTGGTAGCACATCCTGTGCCCTCCGCTGCCCCTTGACATATAACAGGACCCCTCCATCCAGAATTCTACCGGAGGTGTTAGGGGGTTTCCCTTACCCTCCACCCAGATGGATGGAGGATAGATTTCTCTCTTGTATGGATTCTACCAAAGCTGTTAGGAGGTTTCTTTACCCTCCGCCTAGGCAGATGAAGGATAATTTTCTCTCTTGTGGGGACTCTCCTGTTGCTTCCAGGGCCACTTTGTCCTTTTTGTTTGGGTAGCTTCCTATTGGCAGGTACCCATTCTTTCCTCTGGAATAAGTACCTTGGAGCTCTTTCCAGGGGGACAGAAAGAGCGTAGTTTCCTTCTCCATCTCCTGTGGAGGCATAGAGGATCTCCAGATATCTTGGGGCCTAGGTCTTTCTGCCAGTCTCCGAGGTTCACTCCTTGGTGTGGAGGCCTTCCTGTAGTCCCCTGTTATGGATCCTCCTTGTAGTCGGGAGTTGTGTTCCTCTTTCTCAGGGCACATCCCTACTTCTCTCATTACTTCTGTCCCCTGCCATTTTCCCCTGCTCCTATTGTTGGGAGGATGGCTACTTTTTGAATCCCCTCATTTTTAGACTTATTTTTGGTCCCCTAAGTCTCAGCTGGCATCTGTGCAGGGGCCAGGGGCCCATAGACAGCAAGAGTCTTCAAAGCTCCTGACCTGGATGGTTGATGACTTACGGTCTCTCCTCAGAGCGTCCGACTCAGACCTGTACCCTTTACCTGCGGCAGTTCCTTCCTCTAGGGATCGCCACAGCCTGCCTTACACCCTCTCTGTCCTCTTGCCGCTACTTCAGCTATTATTCAACACAGCGGAGGTTCAGCAGGGGCCAGCTCTCCCCCTTTCTGGATAGGACAGCAACCCCTGAGGGACCCACTCCTCATGTTGTCTCCTGCGACTGTCTCCTAGCCAAATCTTTGCATGTCTGCTGAGCCTTCCAGCGGCGGCAGCCTGTATGGTTCTCCTGGCCATGCTCCCCAGAAGTTCTGTGGCCCACCCTGTTGGTTTCAGGAGTGTCGGGGGGCTGGAGGTGGAGTTCTTCTTGTTCTTCTCGGTGCTGGGAATGAAGACAGTGTCGCTCAACATTCACCATTATCTGGAGGTCAGGAGGGTGCAGAAGTATATCCTGCAGCCCGTCCCTCAATTCCCGATGGCAGAGGTCCTGGACGCTAATCTTTGGCAGTACATGGGCTCAGTCCTGCAGAGGATTTCTGGGCATGTCCGTGCTTTGATGGACAGGGTAAATCAGCACCTTTTCTGTCTGATCCCCATCCGATGCTGGTCAGTCTGGTTACTGCCTGCTTCTCCCCAGGCTTGCTGTTCCCTCACAGGAAAAGTCTTATTCCTTTCTTTCCTGCATCTCCAGAGGGTTTCCCCTCCAACTGCGGCTAGAGGGGTTGGGAATGTTCTCTATGGAATCATGCTGGCTGCACCCAGCATGATCTTGTCTGCTTCCCCTTGAAACAGGGGATCATCCCTTTCCTCTTGGCGTCATCTGGTTCTTCCTGGTCTGGGAGACTTGTGCCATTGAATTCTCAAGTCCCTCCTCCTTCCAGCTTGACTTCTTGTGTCATAGCCTTTTCCTGCTTGGAGGCCTTCTTGGGGATTTCTTGGGTTACCATGGGGGTTAGCATGCTGCCCCCCTAGACACATACACACTCCATGCAGAAGGCCTTAATCGATCTGGCTGGCTTTTGGGTGCCAGCCAGTTCTCCAGCTTCGGGATGATTTCTCATCTGTGTTCGGCTTGTATCCTGGTTCCTCCCAGTCACCAGTGCATCCCTTTCACCTCCCTGCCTGTCTATTCCCGTGAGGAAACACAGCCTAGATTCCTTGAGGGAATCTCCTGCCCCTTTTGGGGGGGAGGGGGGCATTTCCCATGTCCTCCTGCCTATTGGAAATTGCCATTTATTTTTCTCTAGATATGTCTAAGCCCCAAGCCCTATTGAGCTAAGGAGCGTAGTGTACCCTCTCACTAGGAGAGGGGACTTTCCCAGCCTCTATCTAGTTACTACTGCTGGTGATGTCTGGGTTTTCTCTGTTTTGGATTGCGCATCCTCAGGTGCTTTATCCCATACCTTCTTATCAGGAGGTGTCCCCACCTTCCTGATTATGAGCCATCTCCAGTCAGCTGATTTCATGGGACGTAAGCTGTTCCAGCCATCCTGTTTTCTCTTCATTTCCTCTTGCTACCTTGTTGACGGGTGCTTCGGTGCCTTTCTGATGCCAATTTGCAGGGGGTTGCATTTTGCACTTCGTCTGGCTACTGACACCACATCCAACCCCTTCTCGGGGTTGGTCAAGGCCTCCCTATTGGGTGGCTGGCCCTGTCTGCAGCCTGTCTCTGGGTTCTGCCCACCACAGGTGGCATCATGTCACCCAATGCCGGTTTCTTTGGGGTTGTTCACCAAGTTGCACCAAGCGGGCTTTACCTTTGGGTGCAGGGCTGGCCCCGGACAAGCAGTCCCTTAGGGCCTCCTGTCCTTATTTATTTATGGCAGATCTCGTTCCTCCTCCTGAGTGTTGTCTCAGCTTGTTGGCACTGCTTGGGACTCAGTCCTAATGGTGTTGCCTACTGCAAGAGCCCCCTCAAAGTAAGATAGTACAGTTATGTAAGAACTTACCTTAACAGTAGATCTTCAAAAGGAGCTCTTGCAGTAAGCATGCTTTTCCCTCCCTCCATCCACCTGCTCTTTTTAGCTCATATTGGCCTTCTCTGTGGCTCCAGGAGCCCCCTCCTTCTCCTGTTGCTCCTTTTTATAGGTCTCTGGCAGGAGAACTGAGGTGTGGCTGGGGGAGCGCCCCCTTTACATTATAGGGGGATGTTGGCATGCCGATGTCAGGGATAGTCCCTGCTGTAGGCTGCTAGCTAGATGTTTTCTGTGTGGTCCTAGTGCCTGGTGGCTTAGTCCTAATGGTGTTACCTACTGCAAGAGCTCCTCTCGAAGATCTACTGTTACAGAAAGTTCTTACATAACTGTACTTTTTAGGTGGCCCTGGGGGACTGGCTAAAGTGCCACTGGTACAGGTTACAGGGACAAAAGCTTTACATGGTGGGGTATCACATACCCAGCAGTGAAGAAGTTCATTGGATATAGTATAGCACCCGAAGGTGAGCCTTCCAACTCGTGTTGAAAGAGGCAAATTCAACAGAAAAGTTAGTATTCCCATGATATGGATATGGATGTGAAGCATAATAAGATAGTGTCTGGTGATAGTTGTGTGACGTGCACTGTGACCAGTATGCGACACATTGTACACTGCATCTGGGGAAGCACCAGTAAGTAAGCAATAACAGAGAGAGTGAGAGATAGGAAATTCAGACAGAAGGTTGTGGTAACTAACAGTCATCTGTAAACCCGTAGATGAAGGCCATGCAGATGCCTGTGCAGAAATCTAGTGTCTGTGCTGTTGAGTGGGTAGTTGTAACACTATAGCAACATGCCCCTCATTGCTGTGTGTGTTTTTGTGAATCCTGCTTTGTTGGTAGGAATATGTATTGAGTAAAGGTGGAATCCTGATATAGGGATCAACAGGCATTAAGCTTGCAAGGATCCCTATGTAAGTTATCAACAGAGATTCAGAACTGCTTGACTACAAAGCTGGGTGTGGAAATTAATGTTCTTAGTGTTAGAAAGATTATGTGTAAGAGTAATGTGACTGGGGACCCCCCAGTAATGCCCCAGTGCCCAGACATTTTCTAGGACTCTGACTTGCTCTCTGCCTCAAGAGGTGGGGCCCCTAGTACCCAACATCCAGGGGAGCAGTTACAATTAAAAACAGTAAGGAAGTTTCTTGTCTTTACTTAATGTACTGTAATGTTCACATGCAGAGGTCAGGGAAGCAAGTTTTCACTGAATTACCCATCTCTCTTGCTTTTGCCCCATAGCATCAGTTGACATTTCATAGAGACTGAGCCAGCATAAGGCTAGAAAATGTATAATTACAAGAATCACCTGCTGTTGATTTTCCCATTACATATCCATCACAATGCCGACAGACGTTTCATAGGTTGTATTTGATTTGGAATGAGAACTTTTATTCTTTGCTGACCTGCGATTAAATTATGGCATTACGGTAAATAAAAAGAAAATAGCTTTTGCATAATTCAGCTCTGTACCAACATTATGAGCTATATTATGTAATTCTTTGACCTGCATCACACAGGCCATGGCATTATATGGCATTTAATATACTGCAAGATCATATACTGTATATATTGGTATTTCTAATATAGATGTTTTAAAGGAAAGGAAATTGGGAAGGAAAATGTGAAGCAGTGTCCCATAGTTTTAAGCAACACATTTGAATTCTTATCTATTGTATACACACACACACACACACACACACACACATGCAAACATAATCTTTTTAAATAATTTCAGTCTCCTGGGCTTGGAATTTTAGAAGGACTCAGACTGAGTACACTATCTTAAAGATTACATCCAAATTTGAAAGTACATTATTAATGTTGCCCCAGCTGCATGAACGGGGGAACCCACATTATAAGAATGTAGACTGGCCATGGTTGTTATTTGCTGAAATATCATGAGGAAAGTAAAGGAAGGATTCAGGGATCAGGGGATAATCAGGTTTCAACACACACATTTCTGTTACCACTTCATTTTTCCTGGGCGTAAATGGTACCCAACACTTCTTGCTCACCTACGTTCCATGGTCATTATGACCACTGCTGCTGCAGAAAGAATCATGCTGTAACATAGATGCATTTAAAAAGTAGTGCTGTACTTATATTGTGATGCCTTGGTACAGTACCTTTTGGCTCAACCCGGAATGGAGGAGCACAATGTCTTTCACTCATATCCTGGGAGGGGCACATTTCAATATGAAAAATTTGTGACAGAAAAGTCCACAACGCAAATATTAATTCTGAAAGGGGTGTGATCTTGCTGTGAATCCAATGTCAATCTTCTCCATGCTAAATCCTGACATGATAGTGCTGGTTGGAAACTGCAATTTCAGATGTCATGGAATTGTGTGAAATTTTCAGAAATTCTGACTTTGGCAAAATCCAAGTCCTCTGGGTGTGTTCTGCAGATATTCAACCCATTCAGCGAAATGTTCTGGCTGATCTGCAGAATGATGCATGTGAACTGCATAATGACATTGCTGCAGAAATCCATTCTGTAATTTACTGCATCAATCCACAATACAAGCAATCATTCTGCAGTTCTATATATAACAGGGTTATCTGTTTTGCAGAATTGCATTCTACAATTTAATACAACAATGCACAATACGTACATTTATTCCACCATTCTAAATCAGAATTTCATGAAAGTTGCCAAAGTGCATACAAAAAGCTGGCGGAGGACTCCCACCAGAGGCTGGGTGAAAAGACCACGAACAGGTTACCAAATCAAAAGATGCCTGAGGAAATCCAGGCTCAGACCCACTTTCTAATCTGGCTGGGACATTAAAACCAAGAAGAACTGGGTTTACCGTTTGAACGTAGAATGATTTTACATCGAACTCTGCATTATGTATTAAGAATGTGTATGGATGTTTTTAAATATTAAGTGCTCTGAGCCTCTGGGAAGGGGTGCTATATACAGTAAGTAAAGTTTCTATCCATCTATCTATCTATCTATCTATCTATCTATCTATCTATCTATCTATCTATCTATCTATCTAACATGTGCAGTGCTGTATACATCATGGGAGTTCATTAGTGCTGTGTGAAAATAACATTTCACTGTTAGAATTATCTTGGAAGTCAGAAATTTATTGGCACATTCCTTTGGTTACTTTGGCTTCAGCCCTACAAGGTGTGTTCTTGTCAACCTTGCCCATGTGGACATCTGTGATTTGGTGTCCTTGCAGGCTGATGAGACCTAGCACCAATGACCTGACAAGTATTCAGTTATGATGGAGCTGGCTGCCCTGAAGTTACTCAACCCAGGCTAGCTCAGGTCCCCCATAGACCAGTAAGTACATGGTGGGGGACAGCATAACAAGCCTGGACCCAGTTAGACCAAACCCCAGACTCCAGTCTGCCCCTTCTTCAGCCGCACACAGTCACAGCTGGAGCACTAGCCACAACGTTCTTTCTATCTCTGTTTCTCTCCAGTTCCTCATGCCAATTTCAAACTTCACTCAACCCCCTTTCTCACTGTTGCTTGCCCTCTTTTATGACCTTAGAAAGAGCATACCATTTCTTCACACCACATTCCTTTTTTTCTTTCAAATTTTTAATTAGAAAATGTTACGCTGAGCCATGCATTTGCTTCAAACTTGGGTCTGCTGGGTCTTAAGGTTCACAGCTTGGTGCTCTAACCTTAAGTCAGGGGAGCACCGGGCACAACTTTGCAACAACTAACCCAGTGCCCAAAACATGGGGGATGGGTTGCATGAGATACCTCCGACTAGCATACAAAGGCATCAGCCAAAAGTATAGCTTCCAATAACTGATGTCAAGTTTGATTTTCTGTATTCATTTATTTCCAAGAAATAGTACTATAAAATGTGGGTTCCATCATCTAAGTCCTATGCAAAATCATGGCATTTAAGCGCTGGCATCTTAAAAGTAGTAACAATTCTTGCCAGTTTTGTACAGTTATTTTGAACTCATATTTTCACTTGTATATACCGTATACAGCACAGCCATTGAAGGAGAACAGCACTGGACCTGTAAGTCTTTTATCCCTGTTGAAGCTAATTGAGAAATACTGGTTCCAATTCTGTTACTGCTCCAGCTTTATAGGCATTTTCATTATCCTGCATAGGGTTTCTGATTTACAAACAGATGGTAAGTACCGTTTTAGAACTCTATCATGCACTTTATGTCCCTTGCTTAGCTCTTCCATTGTTGGTACAATGCACTCTAGGTCTACTATAGAACTCTATGGTTGTAAGGGACAAAAACTACATCATACAGCTCTAATATGATACTGAATACAGAGTGTAAATGAGAAACTATCACAGAGGTTACTGATAGGCCTGTACAGATGGAACAATAATAGATATAATGGGGCTAGCAGTAGTTATTTATTTATTTAAAAGTTGATGACCGGGAAAGGCACCCTGAGCAGAAGCTCACTGCCTTTTGATACCATAACTATTGTTGTTTGCTGCTCACTGTCTGACTCAGGCTGGATCGCTCTGCCCTTGAATTTTGTTACTTGTCCTCTTTTCAACATTGCAATATTGCTCTTTTCTTGTACCCTGTTATGGTATTTCATTTTTGACGTGGAGCCTTTGCAAAGGAGTCCTTGACTCAAAGGTTGTAATTCCGATTCTTTCAACAAATAGAAATAAATAAAATAAAGCTCATTTCCAGGTGTGACCCAGGGAGGGGGGGATACAAAGAATAAAAATGCAGCATTATAATAACAGGGATGAGACATGGTAAAGAGACTGTGCACAAGCAATTACAGTGAATGCAATTTACAAATGAGGAGTAGCAGATAAATACAGGGCAAATATATACGGAACATTATATACAAGGCTATGTACAGCAATATTACAGTGGATCTGAGCAGTTGGGAGTAGTGAGAGGGCAGGGAGGATTTTAGGAAAGAGACAGCAGATACAGGAAGTGGAAAGGGTTGGCTTTAGGAGGTGTTTGAGGGCAGGGAAGGTCAGAGAGAAGCAAATTTGAAGGGGGACAGTATTCCAGAGGGAGGGAAGATGAAAAGAAAAGGAAAGTTTGCCAGCTGCGGTGCTTTCACATGGGAGTGAGAAAGTGTGCGTGCAGTTTGACCACGAGTTACAAGGTGAAGGGATGGCCGGATTTAGGAGCGAGGCCAGGTAGCGGGTAGGGTCCCAAACCAGAATTTGGCTATGAAGGTGGAGTAGTGTGAGGAGCATCTCTGTGCAAGGGATTGGAAGGAAAGAGAGGAATATAGGTCACAGTGGTGTGTTAAGAAGGGAGAGTTGGTAGCGAACCTGCAGAAGGCATTAAACAGAACATCGAGTCTCACTAGGGAGGTTGTGCAGCACTGTAGATGATGTCAGTGTAATCAAAGTATGGGAGGATCCATATGACTAGGAGATCGCGTCTGACCAGGAGGAAGAGGCTGGCCTTGTGGCGATACAGCAGCGCAAGGTTAGGATGCAACATTGAGTGCAGGGCATTAAAATGAAAGAAGTAGTCAAGGGAGGGATCTAGTTAAGCTCCCAGGTACTTTTATTAAGGGGCTGTTGGCTGCAGAGAAGAATACTGGTGGGGTGGGAAGCCTGGAAAGTTTCTGTTTTTGAGCCGAAGGTCATGGCAATCATTTTATTTGTATTAAGCTTTAGGTAATTTGCTTTAAATCAGGCTGCAACTGCTGTGAGACCACTTTGAAGGGGAGATTGTACTGATTGGATGGAGGGACGGACAAGAAAAGGACAGTATCGTTCACGTACATGTGTATACTAGCATGGGTGCATAACAGGGGGAGATCATTAATAAAAAGGAAAAAAGGACAGGCCCAAGAATTTATCCCTGGGGGACGCTGACTAGGACAGGGAGGGAGGGGGATGAGGTATTGTTGATAGAGACTACCTGGGAGTGGACAGAGAGGTAGGACTGGACCCAAGATATAGAGGCAGGGGATAGCCCAGTGGAACTGAGCTTGTAGAGTAGGAGAGAGTAAGAGGCATAGTCAAAGGCCTTGGCCAGAGCAATGAAGATAGCAGAGGTGATCTGGTCAAGGTCCATAGCAGAGTGAATAGTGTGGGTAAAGTGTAGAAGAGAGGAAGTGGTGAAATGAAATTGTCTGAGCCCAGATTGAAATGGGGAGAGAGTGTTAGAAATTATAAGGAAATCATTCAGTCTAGAGAGAAATAGGGCCTCTTGGACTTTAGTGAGGGAGGGATAGTTGGGTCACAACCTTTGAAAAGTCAGAGGACAGTAGCAGACTTCCAAGCAGTAGGGAGAGGGAGAGAGAGAGAGAGAGGGGGAGAGAGAGAAGGGAGAGAGAGAGAGAGAGAGAGAGAGAGATGGTTAAGGGGGAGATTATGGAGGGGGCCAAAATTTTGAGGAGCCTAGGGTGCAGACCATCAGAGCTTGACTTTGAGGGGGTTGAGTGAAATTAGGGCTTTTAGGACTTCAGACTGCATAATGGGTGATAGCTGTAGCCCAGAGGACTGAAAGGACTGTAGGGGGGGAGCAAGATGGAGAAATGGAGGGCTCCTGGGGAACGGCACAGGAAGTGAAAAATTTGTTAAGGACTTCAGCAACAAGGTAGGGATCAGAGATTATGTCACCCGCCTCTTGTGTGGAGGGAGGGAGATTCGGGGGGGGGGTGCAGGAGTGAGTGGAGGTCCTGCCATATGGAAGCTGGAGTACTATTAGAGGAGTGGAGGCGTGCATTAAAGAGATTAACTTTGGCTCAGCGGATTTGGGTAGTGCAGTTATTGAGGAGGATGCAAAATGATTGCAGGGAGGCGTGAGCTCCCGTAGACTTAAATTAGTACCAGGCGTGATCCCGAGCTCTGCACAAGGTCAAAATATCAGGGTTGGTGATTGCATTTTACATGTAGGGTTTTGAGCAGGGTATGAGTGTCCCATATTTTTAGGAAGGTGAAAGTGAAGTGGGCAAGCGCTGAGTCAACAGAGATGGAAGAGCACTGGGGACCAGTTCGCATAGGTAGGTCGTGAAGTAATTGACTCACATTCAGGGATTTGAAGGGGTGGTACTGGATGTATTTTGAGGGGGTAGGGGAGGGCGAGCCTTCCTAATAAAGTGGGGCAGTGGTTGCTGAGAGTGTTGGGAAGGGTGCCAGTGGAACAGCTGCAGTGAGGGTGTGTGGAGAGCACCCAGTCCAGGAGGGAATGAGACTGAGATCTAGTGTTAGGGCGAGTAGGTTCTTTGATAAGTTGGGTGAAGTTTAGTGATTCAGTTTGGTGCCAGGAGTTGTGAGATAGGGGGAGAGCCAGTCTAGATTGAAGTCTCTTAGAAGGATTAGTTCACCCTCAGATACATGGATGGAGGTTGCAGTGATGCAGGAAATGGGGGGGGGGAGTTTTGAAGAGGTACAAAGAGGAGGGAGTATGAAAGAAAGGCTAGGTTTGCTAGAAGAAGTTCGTGGGAGCCGGGGATTTCTTCACGGTAGGGGATGGTACACTTTAGGGAGCTACGGGAGTAGATAGACACCCTGCCGCCATGCTTACCATGGTCCTGCCGGTGGAGGTAGAAGTCTGGAAGGGATAGCTGGGAGTCGGGGATGCAGGAGCACAACCAGGTTTCTGTAATGCAAAGTATGTCAGGAGAGTGCTGAGTGACCCATACCTTCAGCTTGTCCTTTTTGGGGTATAAGCTCTGTGCACTGATGTGGAAAATCCATAAGCCTTTAGGGGGCCTGTGGAGAGGAGTATGAAGGATTAGGAGGGCCTGGATTTGGCTCAACATCTCTAGCTAGAAGAAGCAGGAAGACTAAAAGGTGCAGGTGAAGGGAATCACCCTTCTGCTTAACACAATACACTTTGTGGAGGGCTTGCAAGGGAGGTTTGGGAGGAGTAGTTATCGAATAGTTGCTAGATTTAAAAGGGTGCAATTGAGTAGCCCAGGATGGATTAGGATGCGATGAAGGGAAATACATGGTGGGGGGGGGAGTGGCAGTGGGTGTGGAAATGTTGTAAGGGGGATGAAGAGTAAGAGGCAGGGGGTTGAGGTTTGATAGGGTACTTGGAAGGGGGCTATGGGAGGGAGGAATAGAAGAATTAGGAATGGGAGGATGAGGGCATGAAGGGTGCTCATGGTAGAATTGTGGAGGAGATTGGATAGTGGAAACATAGTAACAACACAGAATGAAGTCGCTCCAGAGTTACCCGCGAAAGGGTGGATAGGCAGTCCGATGGGCTTGTACAGTGAAACAGTGACAGTGGAGGACACAGAAAGAGTGGACATAAAGAGGGCTAGCACAACGGAGCTGCAGTAGTGCAGCAGACTCTGGTGCCAAGGGTCAGAGGTTCGAGTACAGCTACGTAAAGGGGAGATAAGTTACTTCAGGGAGAGAAGGTAAAGGTGTGCGAGAGAAAGGCAAAACTAGGACAAGTACAGAGCAGAGAAAAGGGGGACTTTAGAGGAGCTCAATAGTGACTCTTAGTGGAGACAGGGAAGGGGTAACAGGAAACAGGTAGGGTGCACACTAGGAATACCTGGAGGATAGGTAGTAGAAACTGCAAGTGGAAAAATGGGGAGATAGATTGTGGCATAATGGTCATGTGACTGTAGGGTCACGTGACAGGAAGCAAGTATAAATTAGTGACAATCCTGGACGGGAGGGCAAGGGTGGTGGGCAGTCCATGTGCAGTGGGGACGGGCTAGTACAGTACAGCAGTTGCTCTGTAGAGAGGACGCTGGATTTTGCACTACCTTGTGCTTCTGGCTCGATTCAGCTGACGGCTGCCTGTGAACGCTCTGAGGGGGGGTTGAGAAAATGGAGAAGCCTGAAACAAATGAGAGAGGGGTTGTTAGGGCACGCAAAGGATTTCAGAGGTGGGAAAATTAGAAAAGGGGGTACTGCGCATGCACAGCATAGAGACGGAGAAGATGCTGAAACATGGAGGTGAAGGGGGGTTAATTCCAAGCAGAGGCTGGAAACATAGAGGGAATGGTACAGCACACAGAAACAGGTAAAAAGGTACACAGCTATCAGAACTAATATCAGGCTAAACAGCAGCAAAGTTAAACTGTAATAGCAGAAAAATAAGGGAACAAAGCTATCTGAACTAGCGTCAGGCTAATGGCAGCACATTTAAACAGTAACAGCTGATACAAGCTTGAAACAGGGACAGCAGATAGTCGAAATCTATCAGTGGATCTGTGCTGACAAAAATCAATTAAAGTACAGCAGATGCTCTGTGGATGTTCCAAGGGGTGTAGAGGGAATGGAAGAGCCTTGTGCTCCTGGCTCGACTCAGCCGACGGCCACCTGTGGACGCTCTGAGTTGGGTAGAGGGAATAGTCTAGAGGTTGATGTAATGAGCTGGAGCTTGGTACATCCAGCAGACCTGGGTTTGATTCCAACAACCTTTACTTGCATACTGTGTGACCTGAGTAAGTCACTTAACCTCCCCAGTGCTCCCAAGTCATCCCTGAAAACAGGCCTTACCCAGTTACCAAAGAAATGGAACCTGCATTTAAAAAACAACAGTTCCATGTCGTAACGCCAATCGCCAAACAATGATCGCCATTAGGGCGAGTGCACATCGCTGAAAATAAAAATGGCAATGTACATTCGTGGCAAAGACAACTATGCCAACAGACATCTCTATGTCTGCTGGGGGCTGCATCCCACACACCCCCCTAACTACAGGAGGAGGTGAAACTTGTAAAAAAATAAAATTACCGCCAACCGCAAAATTACTCATGCTCCCCAGACCTGAACCCTGTAACCTCCCAACCGTAGCCAGCCTCCCTCATCATCACACCACACGGCCAGCTCAGCAGCCTTCTGCTGCACTGCACTGCCTCCCACATACCTTCCCTCCTCTTCCATTCCCTGCGGTTGTTCCTGTCACCTTCCCTTTTGCCCGTTGTTACCTTTTCAGGGTAGCTCAAAACAAAGGCGTTGAGACTGAGTCACTCATATTTGAGTCGCTCAATCTCAGTCGCCACTATGACAGTATACCAAAAACAACTTTAAGTGGGAAAATTACTTACAGGCTCAGTGCAGTTCTCCTTTAAATTGAGACTGCCACCTCAGACTAGGCTACTTTCTACACTCAGCATACTGTACTTATATAAATCATTATGCCAATCCAATGGGGCAGCATTTTAATTTACTGTGCTACAGTACCTGACATTCCCCTGCCACCATAGCCTCTGTACCATCACTCCTAAGGCTGGAACATAGACCTGCATTACTCAGCACAGGTCTGAGCTTTGCAGAAGTGTGGATAAGTATAGAAAAGCAATTCTAAAACAAAGGAATTTTTATTAAGCAGGAGCATTCCTTTTCATGGACTCTCGTCTCCTATGGGAAATCTATTCTGCTATTGATACGAAACACTGTAGTCATCCTTAAAAAGCTGATCAGTTCAATTTGGTGAACTGCCATTCTAAGCCAAGCTCAACACTGGTGTAACTACATTTGATACAGTGGAGCTTTGGGGTGTATTTACTTCTGTGTGTATTTTAGGCTTGTTATCAGAGACTGCTAGAAAAAAGAAAGTATCAAAGCCAGCAGTTGGTTTCTAGTGATATCTGCATAGATTTCTTATTCCTTTGATGCTTAAAATTAAATTTCAAGATGGAGAAACTCAATTCACTGTGCTTTATGGTAACAGTACAACAAAGTCCTTTGTAGCATCAAAGTTTGTATGAGAGAAACAGTCCTGGTTCAGGAGGTCAGCTTTGACTGAAACCAAAGCAAGACTTTGGAACATGGAACCAAACATAGTGTTCTCCACACTTCAAACTAATAGCACAAAGGATGTTTTTTTTTTTACTCACCTATCACTTGGATTCTTTTTGTGCTCTCTGACAATGTAACAAGAATTCATTTCTTTTTTCATGATTCTGTTTTAATCTATCCTGCAGAGAGAAAAACAGACTTCTTTTATATAAAGTCAAAGTATACAAGAAGAAGGGAAATTACTAAGAAAAGCAATGTGTTTTTTTTCAGAAGACTAGGCCATCAGATTAGCAGGATTTAGACTTCTAGCTTCTACAAAATATGATAGTCCATATAGACTGTCTAAAACAAGGTGTCCTAAAATCAGAATGTTCTGAGCTTCCTGAGGAGGTGGTCTGCTATGGAGATAGAGGTAGGCTTCAAAAGAGAGTGGGACAGGGTAAAGGGGAAGGTCAGGGTCAAGGGGAGGTGGGCAGTAAGGGGATAGCAGTTGGGGGAAGGGTAGAGCTCTTAGTTGCTCCTTAGGGCTCTGCAACAAGAGGAGACTTGATAGACTGTGAGGCCTTCTTCTGCTGGTAATTTTCATATGTTTGTAATGATCCAGGGCCGGATATTTAAAGTAGCATGCAATTTGCTCTCTTATACACTGTTTAATTTTTGTTAGACATATGCCTGCCTAGAATTTCTTGGGATTCACAAGCATCTGTAATTGTTATAAATTCCATTATAAAATGGGCAAACAAAATCCCTGTAATCTGATTGGCTAAAGGGCCACTACAGCCGTGTCCTTATCAGCCTATAACTTGCCAACCGGCACTACATACCAGAGGGAAAGCCTCATAACCTCCAGTGTCACTGTTTTACCTGTACCCCAGTCAGGAATATTGGATGGTAAAGCCAAATGTGCTCACGAAAGCCAACCGCGATATGTAAAAGGCAACCTCAAAACCAGAACAATGTGAAATGTTGGCTCACTCACTCACCAGTTGGCTTCAAATGATTAAATCCTCAACATTTCATGAAATAAAACTTTTTCAGAAACACCATTAAATACCTAATATGTCCCTACTTTTATTTTTGTTTTACACAGTCCGTTTGACCCCTGCCATTTTTGTTCCATACAGTTGGGTCCTTTAATCACCTTTTTCAAAAGTGATTGTGCCAGAGTTTTTGAACTGCACAATCTCTATATTTTTCTAACCTCTTCCTGTCTTTTCTTTATCACAAGCTGCCGACAGTAGAAAGATGACACCACCAAGTCGCTGCTTCAGAAAACTACAGGCAAGTGTGACCGTGTGTTGCCATAGCAACATTCGCTCGAGCTTGCACCGTCTTCTCTCAACCATGGACTTCCTCGCTGTCTGTTTTCAACTGTTCAAATGAAAGCTGACAACCTGCCCTTTTCACCAGCTGTTTCAAGCACTGTATTGAAATTAAATAAAAAAATGCCACAAATCAGTCTCTGTACCGTCTATCTAACACCAAGAAGCCCAACTGCAATAGTAACAGCCAAATGCAAAACAGGAAGTTGCTCTCACAGGTCAGCTCATTCAGCGGTTGGCAGTGCTGTAATCACATCGTCCTTGCCCTGAATACATATCAAAAAAAAATTAGCATCAGCAGGCATAGGTGCAGACCACATAAAAACAAATGACACAAATACGAGGGACCTCAAAACCAGAAGTGGCTCAAGCGTGTACAGCAGCTCCCAACTGACATGCTTGCTTTCCACCTGCTCCCACTGAAATCTGTCCGTCTCATGCTCTGGACAAAAAAGAGCCTGATACTTCACTAAGCAAAAAATGGAAAAATAAATTAAATTGTGTTTGTGGGGGGGAGGGGGAGACATAGACATCAATGCCCTTTTAGTGGCTTCCTTTTACATATACTCTCATTATAAATACAGCACAAGGACAGGGACTACTTTTCTATTTTTTTATTTATATTAACATACTTTTAAACCTTTTTAAAACTTCATATCTTAATTTTTTAGATACGTTTTCTTTTTACAGGGGGCCCATTTTATAAGCACAATAACACACTCTGAGGTGTGGGTTATGTCCTGATAAGAACATGCACAGGTGCATAAGGCACTCAGCGCAAGCACCTCATGCCTTATAATGCACGTGGGTGTGCTCTTATCAGGACATAACCCACTCCTCATCGTGTGTTATTGCTTGCGTGCTGCACCTGGAAACTCTGAACAGACCATTTTTAGATCAAGAGAGTGCTTTTGACCAGTCGGAGAACTCCTTTCTGCTGCATGCGAGACACTCTTATTCTCTAAAGTGTGTCTCATGTGCAGGTGCTCTGGAAATGGGCTCATTAGGCATAACTGATCAAAAACCTCAATCAATAATATATTAATATGGCCATGGAAACCACTCTTATGGTTGTAAAAGTGGCCAAACTTACAGTTCATTCATAGGGTATCAGAACTGCTCACCTTTGGTTTATGGCACTCATACCCTAACATGCACTAAGAAAGCATTAATGTACTTGTTAGCTGAGCGGTGGCATTGATTTGTCAAAATTGGAACTATAAATTATACTAATAAAAGTTAAAAAAAAAGTCCCAATTGAACTTTATGGAGCATGCTTCTTTTAATTTTTTGTTTTAAAAGTTATGGAATTACAGGATGAGTTCCATGAGCACAAAATTTGTTTACAGAACATCCCAAGTCATTGTAAATCTAAATACGTAACAAGTACTGACATATATGTTTACATATAAACACATATAAAAACTTACGGCAAGTAATCAAAGCAAGTAATGAAAAATAAATTATTAATGAAAAACAACTACAAATGGATTATTCCTGTAAAAGCATTTTCTTTAAGTTGTATTTAAAAGTGTTTAGTGATCAGGTATTACGTAATAAAGCTTAAGTTTGTTCCAACATAATGGGGCGTTAAAAGAAAAACAATTTCGCCCAAATTGAGTTTGATATCTGGGTAGGAGTAAACCCCAGTTAGGAACTTCCCTAAGATTATGTCTATGAGTAGAAGTCAGTAGTCTATTCAAAAGATAGGCTGGAGTTTGATGATTTACTGATTTATAGATCAATGTAAGCCAATGCTATAAACGTCTTGACGAGGGAGACAAGTTAAAAGAGTGCAATGATGTTCATATTTGGGGCTACTTAAAATAAAACATAATAACTGAAAATAAACTTTGTCTATTAAAGAAATATATATAACTCTAGAATTCTAGTATAGAGAGTCCACATAATCCAAAATTGGAAGAATTGATTGAGGCATAATGGTTTTCCAATCTTGTAAAGACATACAGTGTCTGGCCCTTCTCAACTGACCTAAACATTGTCAGGTTTTTACAATGGTATTATGAATATGGGACTTAAAGACTAAGGATCAAGCGTCAGGCTTAAATAGTTAAATTCTTGAACCAACTGCAGGGCAACATTCCAATGATTAATAGAAAAGGAAGAATGAACATTATTAATAAGGGACAGTGAGCCAAATAACATTATTTGTTGGTTTTTTTTTTGCAATTTAAAGTAGTAGATTAGAAGAAAACCAATCAGCAGCTTTGTCAAAATCAGATTGAAGGGTAGAGGTTAGGAATTTTAGATCCTTGTGAGCAAAGAAAAGTGTAGTATCATCTGCATAAAGCCTAACAGTGTAATTTTTAACTAAGGAAGATAAAGGATCAACAAATAAATTAAAAAAGGATAGGATTCAAAAAGAACCCTGGGGCAACCCTGTGTTAGTCAGAAGAAAAGAGGATAGACAACCATTCCAAGAAACAGCCTGACTTTTACCGTGCAAATAAGAAAACCAGGATACAACATTTGAAGAAAAACCATGAAAAAGTAAACGTTTCAGAAGCAAGTGATGATTTATCACATCAAAGGCCTTGGACAGGTCTATAAAAGCTGTTCCAATATATTGACCCTTGTCCAAGGCCCTTGAGACAGAATCGTTGAAAGTCAGTTAGAGCTGTCTGAGTAGAATGATCAGGTCGAAAACCAGACTGAGCAGTTGAAAGCACGTTATCATCAATTAGATATTAAGAAATTTGCTGATGGACTATTTTTTCAAGAAATTTTGAAAGTATGGGTAATAATGAAATGTGACAATAATTATCGGCCAGCGATTTGTCACCTCCTTTATGTAAAGGGATGGCAACAGATTGTTTCCAAGCAGCACCAAAAAATTGAGAAATAAGGGACAAATTAAATATATGGGTTAATAAAGGGGTAATAATAGCTGCACTCAATTTCATACAAACATATGAACATACAAATTTGCCAGCAGATAAAGGCCTTATGGTCTATCGAGTCTGCTTGAGTGTGCAGCTAGCAACCCTTATACTGCAGCTGCCCCTCCTCCCTCCCTGACCCTCCCTCTTACCCTATCCCATCCTCTTTTGAAGCAGTCCACTGTTCTACAGGATACCACTTCCACAGGCAATGTGTTCCACCCAGACACCACTCTCTCCCTAAAAAAGTGTCTTCTCATTTTCCTCCTGAACCTTTCTCCCTCCAGTCTGAGATCCTGACCTTGAGTGTCCCTACCCCTCCTTAACTTGAATAGTCCCTCCGTGCCTGTCTTGTTTATTCCCTTCATGTACTTGAAGGTTTCAGTCATATCCCCTGTCTCTCCTCTCCTCCAGTGAGTACATGTTCAGCTCCCTCAACCTGCTCACATAAGATATGTCCCCAGTCCCTGGATCATCTTTGTTGCCCTGTGCTGCACCCCCTCCAGTAACTTAATGTCCCTCTTCAGATATGGGTGCCAGTACTGCATGCAGTACTCTAGGTGTGGCCTAACCGGTGACCTATACAACAGCAGAATCACCTCTCCTTGAAGATATACCCCTGGCAATGCAACCCAGCATTTTGTTGGCCTTTGCAGCTGCCTTCCTACATTATACTGAGTTGCTCATTGAGCCCATTATAATCACCCCCAGATCCTTCTCTTCCTCTGTCATGGCTAGCTGAACCCCCCACAAGCTGGTAGCTCCTTCTTGGATTTTTTGCTCCGAAATGTAGCACGTTGCACTTTTTGGCATTGAACTCCAACTGCCAGGTGTCCGACCAGGTTTCCAGTTTTGACAGATTATCCTGCAACCCATGCCACCCTCCTAGGTCATCCATTGCTGCTCCCATCTAGGTGTCATCTGCAAATAAACTGATTTTGCTCTTGATGCCCATTGAGATGTCTGATATGAACAACCCAAACAACACTGGTCCCAGCACTGAGCCCTGCGGTACTCCGCTTGTCACTGCCCTCAGAGAAGAGCACTCCCCTCCCACCACCACCCTCTGATGCCTTCCCTGTAACCAGTTTACTACCCATCCCACCATTTTTGCCCCGCACCTGTTCCTGCCAGCTTACTACCCAGCCTTACATGCGGCACTGAGTCAAATGCCTTACTGAAGTCCAGAAACAGGACATCCACTGCATGGCCCTTGTCCAACTGTCTAGTTACCCAGTCATAGTAATCCATCAGGTTGGTCTAACAGGATCTGCCCATGACAAACCTATGCTGCCTAATGTCCTGCAGCCCATTGGTCTCCAGAAGGGACACCAGCCTATCCTTCAGGATTGTCTCTGTCAGTTTTCCCACGATGGACGTGAGGCTTACCGGCCTGTAGTTTCCCAGTTCGTCTTTGGGACCACTGTAATGGGGGAGGTACCACATGAGTCATCCTCCAGTCCTGAATTCAGGAGTTATCTAAATTATCAACACCTTTAGCAGTATCTTCTTTTAAGGATGATAAAAGATCAAAAACCTCTTTGTAACTAACACATTTAAAATAAAACTAGGCCTAGATGGAGCAAAAAATAATGATTCTCAAAAGGAGAACTTGGAGAAGACAGTCCAGCTTTTTCCAATGGTTTCACTATGCCACGGCGACAAGAAATTTGTCGACCGTCAGCACAGTGACAGCACAACACCACCAATTGGTGTTGCGCCATCGCTGGGGGAACAAGTGCTTGCTGTGGGGGGCTCTGCCGCCCCACACTCCCCATACAGGGGGGCAGCCCCCCGCACCCCGTGCACCCCCTGCACTAAGGATTACTAACTCCGGTCAGAGTTAGTTCGAGGAGGGGGGCACACACCCCACCAGCAACAGTGTCGGAATACATGGAGACCATCACAGTGAACTGCCGAAAATGTCGCTGTGATGGTCTTTGTGGTATTCCCATCGCTGTGCCGTCGGTATACCTTTTCCAATAACTGACTAGGAGCTTCTACAAAAAATTTATTAAAAAGGCCACCAAGATTTTCTTTGACATAAACTGTACAACCATTGTAAGATAAGTTTGAAGTGTTTAAGACAGATGGAGTTTTCCACATGGAATACACTAACTGCCAAACTTTTGGGGGGTTGGACCTCGCGTTCACCAAGTTGGTTTTATAACAGGATGATTTAGATTTCCTTACTAAGTTAACACAGTGATTCCAAAATTTTTAAAAAGATTGCAAGGCTTCTAAGTTGCCCAGCCTCTTGGCCTTTTGATACTATTAATCATGAAGTTTTAATTGTGAAATAATAAAAGGAGTTACCCATGGGGCATGATGGGGCTTAACTCTTTTCTCCAAAAAAGGAGTGTGATCATTTGAAATTGAGCTAAAGTTGTAATAAAAATACCTCCAAGCTTCGTCAACATTAGTAAGTGACAGTAATTTCTCCTAATCAATCTGCACGCTTCCTGAACTGACATCACAAAATTTGCTAGCACGGGGGCTTGACTCTAAATAGGGAACTGGAAGGGATCGGGCTGTGGTTCCATGTCAAATACGCACATACAAAACCGCTGTGGTAAATTAACTCGTGGCCAAATCGTTGTCTGTAAGTAGTGCGCTTTACATTTTCAGATAAAAAAAATCTGATTGCATGCTCAATATTTAGATATGCTAGATATTCCTGAAATTGAGCCTGTAAATAGCAATTTTCCCCTCAGTAACCAGCAACAAGCAACAGCACACAAACTTCGCTTCAGGGTGGTGGTGAAAAGCAGTATAAATGAAAAGCTTACTTTTGCACTCCTCGTGTGTCCACTCTGAAGTCATGACTGTCACTGAAGTTTCTTATATTAAGGTAGGCAGCCTTCTCTGTATGAGTCACACTATTGACATTAACCCCCACCGCCCCACACAGAAGAGTACAATGGCAATGCTGTTTGGTTGATGAATGAATTAGAATTTGTTGTCCCGAGGAAGTTCTGATGATTACTGTTATATGCCAAGTAAACAGATTTAGGTAGTACCCTAGATGATTTTCATGCTTTTTTTAGGAAATTCAGCCACTACAATGTTATATTAAGGTAAGGGATAACTCTAAAGATAATGTACTGGTGCTCCAGCAAGGTCTCTTTATATGTTCTGCAGGTAAGGGGTTTTGTAAGAGTTTTGTTGATGCCATTAAGCAATGGAATGAGACCATACGCTGAAAATGTTTTTTGCTTTTATAGCCCGCTCACTGTAATTGTTTGCACATATACCACTGCGCGGTATTGCTCGCACAGTAAATGATGCACAATATTGACATGATACCTTGGGCTCTTGGCTTCACATAGCCAAAATATGATCCCTTCCCTTCCTAAATACTAACACCAGGAAATTTAAATTTATACTGAATTACACTTGGGGCCAGGTGAGATGCAATATATGTTTTTTTTTTTTTGGGTGGGGGTTCCAAAAAGTAGAAACCTGGGGCTTGATTCACAGAAAAATCACAAAGGCAAAGCAAGGTTTTGCATTGTGCTTTGCAATTGCCCAGGTGTTAAAAAATGCTATTCACAGATGAATAGCATACCGTGTTATCCGGCACTGACTAGGCCTAGGTCGAGTCAGCGGTAACCCCATTACCACTACCTCTAATCCCACTAGCACTGCCCTGACCTGTATCCTGGGGAATGGCCCAGTGATGAATAGGGCAGCTGCACTATTTGGTATTCACAAAAACAGCCATACAAATGAGCCCATTGGGCATGTAAGGTGCAAGGTGGCCATTTGCATGCCCATTATGGACTCATTTGCATAGGCTGCGAGGAGACTATTTTGCCCCCCGCCACTGCTGCCATTCACCAATTGCTGGCTCAGTATAACATATGGAGAATCCCTGGTGGTCTAGTGGCCCCCCATCACCAACTGTTAGCCCAGTATACCTGCAGACATTCCTGGTGGTCTAGTGATCCCCCCTCGCTGATTGATGGCCTGATATGACTAAAGACAGTCCCTTGTGGTCTAGAGCCCCCACCCACCAGTTGCCTATCTCTGTCTGATATCAAACATATAAGATTTACCTTGTGTCCAGTGACCCCCCCAACCGGTCACTGATCGCCACCCAATATCACACATATAAGATGTCCCTGGTGTCCAGTGGTTCCCCCCTAACCGAAGCCCTACCCAAAATAGACATAACATTCCCTGGTGGCTATCGGTACCCCCACCGATCCTCACCCCATATAAAGCCTTCCCTGGTGGCTAGCGGCCCCCCCCTCACCTGATCACTGGCTCCATATGTTAAAAGCCTTCCCTGGTGGCTAGCAGTCCCCTCCCCACCCGAACGCTCATGCCTTATATAACAAACCTTCCCTGGTGGCTAGCAGTCCTTCCCCACTGATCACGGTCCAATGTGGACATCATATTCCCTGGTGTCCAATGTAACCCCCAATCCCGATCCCTGTATAGTCATTAGAAACATTTCCCTGGTGGTTTAGTGAGACCCCCTCCTATCCCTGTTCCTCGGTATCTGCATGTATGTACATCTATTCCCTGCTGGTCTATTGTACCCCTTCCCCCAACCCCAGCAGGTAGCATCCCACCACCCCATCCCAAATCCAAGCCAGCAGCAAGCACAGCCCTCCTCTCCACCATGGCTGGCCGCTGGCTGAGCTGTCAATAACTCACGTGCACTGTACGTGCACAGGGAATGACAGCTCACGCTGAGCTGTTAATCAATGTCAATGAACGCATACTGCAAACAGTATTTGCTCATTGACAGCTCAGTCGGTGGCCAGCCATGGTGGAGAGAGGAGAGCTGTGCTGTTTGCTGACTCAGGTTTGGGATGGGGGTAGTGGGACACTACCTGCCAGGGTGGGGGTGCAATAGACCACCACGGAATAGGTGTACATGCACGTACTGGTGATTGAGGATAGGGAGGGGAGGTTCGCTAGACCACCAGGGAAATGCTTTATGACTATATGAGGGATCAGGATGGGGTTTTACACTGGACATCAGGGGATATGATGGCCACATGGAGCAGGTGATCAGGTGGGGGGAGGGGCTGCTAGCCACCAGGGGAGGCTTTTTTATATATGGCGAGAGTGATCGAGTGATAGGAGGGACCGCTAACCACCAGGGAATTTTATGTCTTTTTTGGGCAGGGCTTTGGTTGTGGGGGGGGACACTGGACACCAGGGACATCTTACATGTGTGATATTGGGTGACGACTGGGGGAGGGGGGTGAATGGACACCAGGGAACTCTTAACTGTTTGATATATCAGGAGGAGATCAGCGACTGGTGGAGGGGGCACTAGACCACCAGGGACTGTCTTTAGTCATATCGGGCTCACAATCGATGAGGGGGGGGCACTAAACCACCAGGGATACTCCATATGTTATATTGTGCTGGCGATCAGCAAGGGGGGAACCACTAGACCACCAGGGATTCTCCATATGTTATATTGACCCAGCAATCGGAGAGCGGGGGACCACCAGGGAATGTCTGTAGGTATATTGGGCGGGCAATGGGCAAGGGGGTGGACCATTAGACCACTAGGGAATGTCTTCCTGGGAATGTCTCTCTGGTGATCTAGGGAATGTCTCCTTGGTGTTCCCTCTGCTACACTGTCATGAAGAAACAAAACAATGTACTTCTCCCTCACCTTACTTTACATGTCTTCTCCCGCACTAGATCCGCTCCTCCTCCTCCACCCCTCCCCGTAGCACCCACATTTCTACCGCCCCGCTCCATCTTGCTCACAATACCTTTAAGCTAATCACTGGTGACAATCTCTAACTTTCTGGGTGTTCGAGAGCATTTTGAGTATTTCTTCAGATGCTGATCACTGCTGTTCTAGTAACAATATGCTGATTATGTAATGTGTAATGGCTGTATATAGTATCTCCCTGCTGCTGTTTTCTACTACTTGTTTACTTGTTGCACACTGTTAAGTTTATGTTATATAACCTGGAACCTTTGTAAATGAGCTTCCAGCTGAAAGGTGGTTTCCGAAGCCTAAATAGATAAAAAAAAAATAATAAAAATATTGGGCCCGCGATGGTGGCCACTGCAGTACCTCTGCAAACCACTAGGGTTGTGGGGGATTAAAGCAAGATCGTGTGTTTTTTTTTTAATTGTTTAACCAGGTGAGACACACTAAGCTGAAAGCTTGTTTAGGTGCAACCTGGGAACACAGGGAAGTTAAGTGACTTGCTCAGGGTCACACAGTATGCAAGTGGGGGCTGTGGGATTTAAACCCAGGTCTCCAGATTTGCAGCTCAGAGCCTTAAACCACTGTGCTATACTGCCTGGCGATATTTGTTCCATGCAAGGGGACCTGCAAAAGGCCCTTGCTTGGAACAAGTGCTTTGTGAATGGGACAGCGCTGATGTACAGGTCCCCTCCCCCTCATTTGCATTGCATTTGCATTACGGCCCCCTCCATACTTTGCCTGGCACAAGCATGGTTTCTGCACGTAAACCAGGCTTTTGTGAATACCACCTCTGTGCAAAACCTGGTTTGCTCCTAGGAAAAGTTTTGTGAATTTGGTCTCAGTTATTTCAAATGTGCATCAGCAACCAAAGCAGTTATGGACATTTTGGAATTAGTGTTTATGGTCTCAGCTGAGGTTTGTGCTCCTCCTTCTCTGCTTTCCTACTTCTTATTGGATAGGTTCTACCTTGGCAGGTCCTTTTACGTAGTTATAACATATTTGAAGACTCTGCCAAGCTCAGTAATGGCACCTGTAAGCTACTTTGAGAGGTCAAAATGAACTGAATTAAATAAAATTATTTAAAAGCAATTAAAACAGCAAAACATAATGCAGTGCAGTATTTTTTTTTTTGCTTCTTTCTTGGTGACAATCCTTCCACTGGCCCCCCAGCCCCATCACCCGACGCTCTACTGGACTCACCTCTGGCTTTATGAGGTACCAGCTGGCTCGGTGCAGCGCCTCCGAGGGGCCGGTATCATCCCGCCAGTTGGTTTTATTTTCCTGTTTTTTCTTCTGTTGGTGCAGTAGTTCTGACTGAGGCCCTGTAAAATGTGGAAACAAAGAAATTAGGAATATGATAGGGCAAGTCATAGTGGTTATAGCAGTGTGGCATAGTGGTTAGAGCACTTGAAAACCTGGAAGTTTGCAGGTGCAAACCCTGCTAGGGCACATATTTACTATGTGACCTTGGGCAAGTCACTTAACCTCTTAGTGCTGCAGCCCACTCAGCTGCAGAAAATAGTGGAAGCACAAGCCCACTGGAAATGAGATGAGTTGGGCCGTCCTGGATAAATGAACTGTAAAACAAAAAGCCCCCACCCCCCATTGTACCACATTGTGGTGATCCACTAGAAATGCAGAGGGATGAGCTTGTGCTCCTGCTGTTGATCACTCTATCCCGTCATGCAGTTATAATGGCTGTAATCTCTGTGCAGCTTTCAATATCACAGAAATGTTCACGTCCACCGTGACCATGCCCCAGAAAGAGCATGCAATGGGACTGGTTCACCCTCTATTTTTCCTGTGACAATACACAAATACTTGAACAGTGCTCACTGGTGACAAGTCTCTTGACCTGGTAACCCCCTGCATGCATGTACCACCCTTGTGGTGGCACAACCAGTACATTTAGTCTGTCATATGACATAACTTAGGCAGGGATGTTCCCAATCCGAGTAATGAATGACAACCTCTGTGTGGTTGGGCTGAAAAGGCAGAGGGGAGGACAGTGCCACCCACTGACATCTAGACCAGTTGCCATTATATTTGCTGCAGGTCACCCAGTGCAAGGTGCACTTTGTGCCCAATTGGAATGTAGCTGTGCTACCTGCTACATCACCATTTGCCCACAAGAAAGGAGCATAGCAGCCTCTTCTCTGTGACCATGACCATGTCTGTTCCGGCTTACTATGCCATGGCATAACAGTCATGTTGAGACTGTGTCTAAACAATGCTTTTAAGGGTACCACTTCAGCACATGGCCAGGTGAGCCAGAATTACATGCTATGATACAGATGCCCTTTGCTTTGCTTGTGAGCAGCTATATGTAATACTCTGCTTGGAAGAAACCTAGTTTAATAGAGTGGTAATAGAAACATAAAATCTGTTGGCAGATAAGGACTGCCAGATGCATCCAGTCTACCCCTAAAGACAGTACACATATGCCCTCATCTAGGATCAAACGCATGACCCTTTGCTTGTAAAGCCAAGACACATCCAGTGTGCCACCTGAGGAGCTTTGCTCACTTGCTTAGAACTGTTGTTTGGCTCTAGGGCCTGGGGACACCATCGGTCCTCACTCCATCCCCAGTCCAGAATGGAAAGCTATTGTCTGCTGTTGTCTCTGTCTGATTGAACCTGCTGCTACTGCCTTTCCCTCCTGGATACATTTACAGCCACACCACATACAGTACAGTACTGTAGCTGGAGGTTGACAGATGCTGTACCATGCCCTTATATGATCAGCTTACCGGATGTTTGACAGCCGAACAGCATGTGTCCATGGCTGCTACTGTACACAAACCTGTTTATAATATATGGTTTGGGCCTGTTGTATATGGAAATTGGGTACCTCTCAAAGGTTGTTGTGCATGTTTTAAAAGTTGTTGTAGATGTTCTAAAAGTTTTTCTACATATGCAATCATCAGCTGATCCGCATTTCACACTCAAACTGACTCCCGCCACATTCACGTTCTCAGCAGCACAGCTCTCACATAATACTAAATGTAGCAAGGCATGGTGGCGGTGAGAAGAGGCGCAGGCAGAGCTCAGCCAGAAGGGAAGTCAGATCAGTCATGACTTGTGCCCAACAGACCAGTTACCAAAACAGCTATCCCAGCAGTCTGACAAAATGACCTGGTCAGGGCAGTGAATTGAGGCACCGCAAGTTGCAGAATGCCTGACTGTTGGAAAAAAAAAGGTTTTTCCGATTGACTGCCCAATGCTAAGGAACTCTTAAAACCATATACTATAAAAAATAAACAACGGGCAGCCATACACAGCTTGCCCAATGTTTTATATCTCAGGGTTGAGATAACAGTATGGACCCCTCAAGCTTCGCTGTCAAGGTCCTTATATTATCTCAACTCCTCACTAGAAACACAGGCTTGTTGTGTATGGCTGCCCATTCATTATTCCTTATATAGTGTATGGTTAGGGTCTATTGAGTACGGAAATCAGTCGTCTGAAAAATTCTGTTGTATCACACTAGTGACGTCAGAACAATTGTACAACTTTCAAAAGTTGTGCCATATTTCTGACATCGCTACTGTGGTACAGCAGTTTCCTGGCTTTAAAACCCTCAAGCCAGCTATACTTGCACAGAGCTCTCACTCTCAACTCAAATGAATGCATGGCAGCAGTGATGTTTCTGATTCTGTGACTTTCCACGAGTATACTTCCTAAAGTTTACGATCCCTAACTGTGAGAGTGTACTTTTTTTAAATGAAGAACTCCTTGTATCATTTACTCCATTTTTATGTTGCTTGCACGCATGTGCAAGAAACATAGTGCCATCATCGGAGATTTCGGAGGTGTGTCACCTCCTTCTCCAATTCAGTCAGTGTGCTGGCAGGCGCGGCCCCTGTAAGCCAATACATTTTGGAGCTGTCTATGACATGCTCCAAAATGCAGTGGCATACAGTTGAAAGGGGGAGCTACGCTTCAGTGAGCACCAATAAGAGGCTGCTCACATGCAGCTCCCTCCCCACCCGCAGGCGGCGCGCCTCAAGACGCTGTATAGCCGACGGGCAATCCCCCGCCGGCCGAGCCGCGCCCCCCCAGTAGGTGCCACGCTGGGAGCCCACCCCAGCGTGGGAAAGCAGTCCTATGGCCGACGGGGTGCCCAATCCCCGTCGGCTGAACACCCCTATCACTTGTGCACGCTGGGAGCCCACCCAGCGTGGCAAATGTCCCATGACGCTTTTTTTTTGAAACCTGTAAAACGAAAACGCCCCGGCACATCTCCCAGCCCACCCTCCCACAACCCGCACTCCACCCACTGCGCACCCAGCCTCCCCAATACACCCCACTCCATACTTACCTCCGAACTCGCCGACGATCTTTCGTGGACCGGAACACCTCTGCACTCTTCAAAGCCGACCGCGAACTGAGGAAATGCTGGTAAGCTGTATAATGGGCTAGATAGGGGTTTCATCTTTGTTGCATATCTCAGGCATTTTTGGGACTTTTCACATTATTTCAACATGGGGTTTTGGGACCCCTTCTCATGATTGTTGTCACTGTTATGAGCGTATTCGGGCCAGAAGGGTGATTTCGCGCAGTGACTGCGCAGTGACTGCGAAATCACCCTTCACGGCCTGAATACTGCCATGACAGTGACACCATTTGTGAGAAGGGTCCCAAAAATCCCATGTTGAAAAATTTGGAGCCAAAAATTCCAAAATGACTGTTTTACGAGCGACAAACAGTTCTACCGCAGGCTCGTAGTTTGCGATTTTCAATATTTTCACCCAGATTATCAACATTGGCATTTTATCACACCTCCTCATGAGCAGTACAGCTGTCATTTTTCACATCCTGCCCAAAACATGTTTCCGCCCATATGGCGCACAATGGCGCAGTGTGCGAGAAGTCAATGTATGGGACACATTAAGAAAATCACAGTGACGACGATGCGTGAGCAGAGGAATCTTAAAATGCCTGTGTTGAAATTTGGTGAAAAATTCCTAAAAATGACTTTTTACGGTGTCGTGTACAGTTCCTACTGCACTCGTAAGTTTGGAATTTTCAATATTTTACTCCAGATTTTCAACATTGCCATTTTACCACACCTCCTCATGAGCAGTACTGCTGTCATTTTCACATCCTGCCCAAAACATGTTTCCGCCCATGTGGCGCAATGGGCGCAGTCGGTGTGCAAACTCAGTGTATGGGACACATTAAGAAAATCACAGTGTCACTGTTCGCGAGCAGAGATCTTAAAATGGCAATGTTGAAAATTTGGTGAAAGAATTCCTAAAAATGACTGTTTTACGAGTGTGCGTTGCACAGTTCCCACGCATGCTCGTAGGTTTGCGAATTTTCAATATTTCCACTCCAGATTTTCAACATTGCCATTTTACCACACCTCCTTATGAGCAGTACAGCTGTCATTTTTCACATCCTGCCCAAAACGTGTTTCCGCTCATGTAGCGCACAATGGCGCAGTCAGTGTGCAAACTCAATGTATGGGACACATTAACAAAATCACAGTGACACTGTTCATGAGCAGAGGTCTTAAAATGGCTATGTTGAAAATTTGGTGAAAAAATTCCTAAAAATGACTGTTTTACGAGCGTGCATTGCGCAGTTCCTACGCACGCTCGTAAGTTCGCAAATTTTCAATATTTGCACTCCAATGACTTCCAGATACCTAAACAGCACATAGAAGCAAGCCACATTCGGCATTGACAAATGCTTGTTCAGTTTGTGACACTGTTACTGTTGAGACTGTTAAATGCAGCTTGATTGTGACACTACTGATGTCAAATATTAAATGCACTTAAAGTGATTTTGCGAGGTTTCACAGATGTCCTTTTTTGCATAGTATGTCATTGCCGCCCATGCTTCAAATGTTGAAGCTGTAATTTGTTTTGTAAAATAATCTGTCATAGTCCTTTTTATTTATGTTTTATCAACATGGTACCCTCCAGTTTTCTGTGTGTGGCCACACCACCAGAATGATGTCATGCTGGGGAACTGTCAATGTTTTAAATACAGCACCAAGGAATTCTAGGTAAATTATAATGTCGCTATAAATGTTAGTTACGTAGAGGTGTAGTCCCTTATTTTAGTGGTGGTGACTGCACCTAATACAGTATGTAGATGTACATAGCAAGGTATTGTGGGTACAATAAGAAGTTGTTTTCCAGTTCCCTTACTGTGAGGTGCAGTCTCATACTGTATATCTGTAGTGGCTACAGCAATAAAGCTCTCATATGTTTATTTTCAAAACAAGGCATTGTGCATATAGTATCTAGCTGACAAGATTTAATTACTGAGAGATGTAGTCTCCTATGCCGGTAGTGTAGATGTCTGCAATACCAAGACTGACCAACAGATGTCTCTGTTTCAAAACAGTGCTTAAGAACTTTATTTCTCTTGCATGATGTCATGCTTGGGGGTTGCAGCACTGAGGAAAAAAAGGGGTGGGTTATTCAAATGAAGCAGAGCACAGAACTAAAAGCATTTATTTTGTGAAAAACAGCCCTTTTTGGCAGTTTGAATGGTAGGGGATTGAGTCACAACTCCTACAAGTTACTACAGTTTACTATTCCCATTTGCTATGGCAAACCTCACAAAATCACTTTAAATGAACTTGCTGTTTCTGATACTGGGGCTGTTACTGACTGATAACAAGAGTGTACTTTACATGTTGGCAAGAAAAATTATTACATTTAATCCAGTGTCTACTTGAGTTTGTGGGGTAACCATACACTATAAAAGATAGTGTATGGTCAACCTTCGCAACTTGGTTTTGTTCCCATCTCAGGGCTGTTATGACATCATTGGACCTCTTGAGCTTTGCTCTCGAGGTCACTATGATGTCATAACAGCCCTGAGATGGGAACACGACTTGTTTTTATGGTTGCACATACACTATTCTCAATGTTGCTGCTTGGTACCTCTTGAAACAGGTTGCTCAGTTTCATGCAGCTCTCAAAGTCCTTAACACACACCCTCAGTCATGCATGCCAGCAGGCTGGACAGGTATATGCCCTGTGCAGTTCTAATCTACCTTTTGTGTTATTTTACCTATGTCGAGGTTGCAGTTTCATGAATAGTACCCACACTGTTGGTAGCTATGTTCTACCAGGAATCTACATTTCTAACCCATGCGTATTGTTCAGTCTATAAAATGAATATAGGATTGCATATATCACAGAATGTTGTTTCCTCCTTTGTGGCATATTGCTCAGAAACTCTTGAGTCAAACTACTGTAGGTTAAAATGTGGTTCCAGAGCTTTTGTTTCCAAAGTCCTAAGCTTATGGAATCCCATTCCTCTTTCCAAGAGCGTCTTACTCTTGACTCTTTTATAAATACTTTTGGAATTATTTTTGTTTCTCTATGAAAATGTGATGCTTGTATTAACTGTGGAAATTGTGACTTGTTCGGTAAGTGCTTTGTATTTCATTAATTTGCAATTATTTTATGTATATTTTTTGTATACAATATTGTTAAAAATGTTTGCTACAGTATCTTTGTTCAGGAAATGAGACTTTGTCTGGTGTCCCAGATATATTTCTGTGAATAAAAACAATATATAAATAGTAGGTAAGAAGCAGAAAAAAGATTTTCTTACCAATCATATTTTGACCAATTACATTATGAGTTTTTTCCAACCCATTTTATTATACTTTTTAACTCCATACAAAAGAAATGACAAGCATATTCACAGAGGCTATTCATGTCATTTATCCATTCTGTTATAGACCTTATAGGGTGACTCAGCCAAACAGAATGTGGTATAAAGTCATTACCAGATAGGATATATCTGCACAAATTAAACGTTTATGCATATAGTTTTGGCAATTTTTTTTTTCTAAATGTTAAAATGATAGAAAATCACATATTTAAATGGGGTTAAAACTGAATATTCATAGTCAGATTCTGTTTTCTTGTAACAGACACTTCTCATTCCCATCAAGCACCATTGGTTGTGCCTCAGGGCACTTACCAGAACTAGACCCAAGTCAATTACCATGCAGTCCAGCCTTCATGCTCATGTTGTATTGCAAAATGAAAGGATCATTATATTCTGCATGGCTTTGGATTTGCTTTTGAAAGCAACCCAGACATCCAAGCTATCACAAAGCTGATGATGTTTTACTTTATGGTACATTACCTAATTTCTTTTTCTGTGCATGTGTTGCTGTTTAAACAGTTGGCCAGATTCATAACTATTTCATAATTTTCAAGTTCCTTCTGAAACTTTTCTCATGTATGGTGTTTAGTAAACATAGTAACTTACAAATCTGAAAATAGATTCAAATATAGCGGAGCCACCAGATGACATTGTGTGCAATATTTACATGCCTCTAGCTGTAAAGTTTTCTATTCATAGAATAGCTGTGTGAAAATAGGCTATAAACTTAAGTGAACTTACACACAATCAATTTCGCTCCTTTTTTATTTTAAAATAAGGTTTTGTGTCCATAACCCCCTCATAAAAGGGTGTCTGCTTTGGCTGTCTCCAGAGCACTGCAGCTGCTTTCCCCTGTACTGCTCCTTCACCCCGGTTCTGGTCCAGACTGCAGCTGTGGATCCCAGTGCAGGACTAGACACTGTTATTTGTTCTCGGGGCTTGCTCAGTACCCTTCTCGACATGGCCATCACACCACTACTTCTCTTTGCTGAAGCAGCCCCTGAACTGCTTTCAGGGTCAGGAAGTTCACAGCAAGGAGGTTGCTCAGTTTCATGCAGCTCTCAAAGTCCTAAACTGCTCCTCCCCTGGGAGCACAAACTTTGAAGACTAGTTCAGCTCTGCAAAACAACTAATATAGCACATCCTGTCCCTGTGAAACTGGCATCAATTTGGATACTACTTCAGCTCTGTAAAACAACTAAATGAATACATTGTCCCTGTGAAACTGACATCAATCTGGAGCTTGCAAAACATCTCTGAATTGCAGTCTGGCTCAGGACTTGTATGCATGCTTTTCCCCAGGAACTGACAGCCAGTGACAACCAGGGTTTAGCATAATGAATAATGCCCGAGATGGTAGCCACCGAAGTTTGATCCCTGGCTTTGTGCACAAGGGCGAGCCATATGCAATACAGTAGATTTGTCTGAGAGAAATCTCTGAGGAGAGGCTGAGAGAAACCTCTGAGGAGAGGACAGCATTTGTGAATAGCTCCAGCTTTCTATTCCTGTCTGACTAAAAAGTTGTCCAAAACTACCTGAGACCCCTGAAGAAAGGGATTGACACAGCTAAAGTGCCATGCCTGGTATCTAGCACCAAATTAGAGCAGGGTTGCCTTGAAAGCTGCTCTACATCTAGGAAGGTGGTGAGCCACTGCCTTCTGTTGCTGTTAGAATTTTATCCTGACAGTAGATCGAACCAGCTGAGGTACTAAGTGACTGCCCACCTGTCAGGGTGAGGGAAAGCAAATCCCCTTGTGGAGTGAAAAGGATCATCATCATCTGGAGCATCATGGCACACACTCCTCACCACTGGAAGTGTGTTGGGTCTGCCGCACCTGTAACCAGCTTACAGAATAAAGCTGCCATCATGTACAGTCATCACTGCCCACACCCTTTGCCACCGGGAGTATATTGGGTCCGCCGCACCTGTATCCAGCCTATAGAAAAGATTATGCAGCCATCATATGTCTAAGCTTTGAGATGTCTTTATAGAAACAGCCCCAGCTTGTCATCTAAAGGTCATGAGTACTGGGTTTTACCCACAGAAATTATCATTTCTATTGTTTAGCTAGGTAGCTAGATACTTTTTTGGCATTCCTGTGTGACCTGAGAAGCAAGTCCACAGCTGCAGATTTCCAGCCAGGTGCAACTGTTTTACTGTCTATCCAATTTTGTAATTTACGAGTCATCAGCCTGCTGAATTTACATGGTACTGCACTGAGATCCAAGCACCACAGGTCTGCAACTCTGCATCTGTGCACATGCTCAAACTGTAATTGGGAGCTCCAAGAGGGACTGTGGGCTTAACTGGTGTACCAGTGGGGAGAGAGGTGCAGAGACACACCTCACCGTGGGGGGTGAATGCAAACTGCTGTCTTTGTTTATTTTTACCTTGGTGTCCCTTGTCCCTACCTTGTTCTCCAACCCCAAAATAAAGTCATTGGCTATTTATTTGTAACTGCTGACATAGTTTTCCACTATTGCCTTGCTGTTTATTTGCATGCTTACATTGACAGGTGGGGAAGGGATTGTGTTATTGTGTTCCCTGTCACAGAGGGTGGCGGTGCATTTATTTCCTGTGGGGAAACATCCTGGCAGTGCTATGTCATAAGGATCCTCATAGGTGGTGGCACCACACCGCTTTCCAAGACTATTTCTAACCATGAACCCAGGCGCCATTCAACCAAAGGCGTAACAGACTTTGCCATTTACCATCTCCAGGCTTAGTCAGCACACCTCACTGGAGGGAGTGTTTACCCCCATTACCACTTTATTAGGAGAAAACTTGGAATTTGTAATGAAGTTTAGGTATTTGGGGGTCTGGCTTGGCCACAAACTCTCCTTTGCAGAGCATATAGAGGATCTGCTGAAAAAAACTGAGGCAGAGGCTTGGTCTCTTTTTTAGGATAAACCGCCTACTGACCACAGATGCCAAGAGGCAGCTAGTTCAGTCCACATTCCTCTCCTTAATTGACCATGCAGACTTTATTTATAGCTAGTGCACTGCCTCCTACCTTGGAGAATTGGACATACTGTATCACAGAGCTCTGAGATTCATTACTGGCCTTCCCTTCTCCACCCATCACTGCTCCTTATGTGCAGCTTTGAGGTGGACCTCTCTTCAGCATAGGCATAATAGAAATGAGGCTCTCTGGACATTCAGAGCTATTGCCAATAAGCCTCTGCAGTACATTGCTAATTGTCTGCCTCTAAGTTTGATAGATAACTGCTCTGAGAAGCTACTCTCTGATTTCTTTGAAAGTGCCAAGGGCCAGCACACAATTTGGGAGAGCGGCCATAGGCTTCGAGCTGCCTTTGCTCAGGAATAAGCTTCAGAAATCATTTAAATTAAGCACCCCTGTTAGTCTTGCTGTGTTCAAGACATTGTATGCCAAAACTGTTACGGAATTATGCAACTGCTTCCATCGCCCTTAGCCTGCTTGCTGTTGCCTCCTGTTTACTTTCCTAAGTCTCTCCATAAACCTCATTCTGGCCCCTATCGATCCTCAAAATTACTTCCCTAATTCTGGGTCCTTATTCACCCCTTCTACCCTTGTCCCTTCTTTGTGTCCCTAGCCTGTCAACTTAATGTTCCTAGTAGTGTAAGTGTCCCTGTGCCATTCCCACCCTTGTCGGTTTTACTTCCTTTACCTCCTGCCCATTCTCTATGTATGAGGCTTTTATAAATTTGACAATGCAATTGATTTATCACGCAGCCTCTTTCTTACCTACCTCCATTTTCTCCCTGAAGATGTTATGAATATGTATATGAATGTTATGAATAAGAATGATATGTATAAGAATGCTAACCTTTACCTAATATTGTTTACACCGATTTGTTTTCGCCTGTACATAAATGCATTGTTCTCTGACCTTCTGTGATGCAGGTACACCTTGTAAATGAGCTTGCTCAATGGTGTTCACCTGAATAAATAAAGATTTGATTGATTGGTTACATGCCATTTCTTCCAAAATGATCAAAGCTACTAAAAGCGCCATCATTTTTTTAATTATTTATTTACCCAGGATAGCACAGCTGAAATATAATACTTTGTATTAGGTTCTGGGTTTCCATTTTACACAACTAGTTGGACTGAAGTACCTGGAGGTTATGGACCTGATCCACAATAGATTCTGCACCCACAGAGGGGTGCATGCACTTCCTTGTGGTGTGCAGATGTCCCGCTTCTCAATTGTCAAGACCTCCATGCATCCACGATCCATACCTGTTCCCTTGCCTCCAGGACTCCTACCCATATAGCTATGTCAGTGTTTTGCACTGAGATGGGGGCAAGCATGCACCCAATTCACAAAGGAACATCTGTGTTCCTGAGGGCCAGCAGAGGAGCCAAATGCTATGCTGCCCTAATTGCAGCAGTAGTGGGTGCTCTCCACACTTTGAATAGCCCCACAGAGGTTTCTGTGGCCTGAGCAGCCTCCACTTCACCAGCCCCAGCCCTCAGAACCACCGCTGTGGGTTGGGGGCCATACTGGTACCAACTGTTGCCATTTTTCAAACTATGCATTTGCCGATGGAGATATGTTATTCCTTGGAGGACTGCACTATTCTGCTGGCCTCTGCACCATGCAGAGCAAGGCATCTTGTAGAGAGCCAGCCCAAGGAATGATTGGATGCCTGCGGTACAGCACAGCACCACCTCCAAACACACCCTAGTTTCCACTACATGGCACTTGGTACATGACTGCTAGGAGCAGGGATCATGGATGTTGTTTACGTTTGTGTATTTGCTTGTAATTATTGCTTGTAACTAATTCCGGGTCACCCCTGAAAAAGGGACTCATGGTCTCAGTGGGCCTACCCAGTTACCAAAACTCCATAAATAAATAAGTAAAAAAAATAAGCTATACAGCTTGTAAGCTATACTGCCACCAAGTGAGACAGTCAGGCAGGACATTGACCTTTCTACTCCAACAGCACCAGTTGAGTGTATCTTACTTACAATGCCAACGTGGTGGCCTCCATACTGGAAGATACTGCAGTCTGTATCAGGTGCATGGCATGGCTTTCTCCTATTCCAACTGAATCTTTGGCCCAGTGTAACGTGCTTAACTCTCACTTCCAGGGGCTTACTTCTTCTCCTCTAAGATCAGATGGGAACTGTCAAAGAACCCTTCTGCTCTTGTGCCACATGAACCCCTTCCTGGCCCTGGTCAGTCTCAGGTTTTGCCGGAACTGTAAGGAGTCCCTGCCCTCAGGTGTTCTAACCCCAGGAATCATTCATTATGATTAAACTGATGCAGTCAGCCTCCTGTGTTGAACTGCCCGGAGAGGTGGAATTATACGCAAATTATGGAACTATCAATTGGCTAATGCCACTTTCAAACTGCTGCCCTAGCAACTGCTGCACTCTGAGTGCTTCAGATATTTTACTCCACCTACCTAGTAAGGACATGCCGGAGAGCTCTCCTTGAACTGTCTTCAGACTAAAATGTATCTGTTGATAAGTACTCATTTTTAGTTTAATCTTAAATTGCTGCCTTAGAACATTGTTTAGTGTAGTTTATTTAGTGTTATAGTAGTTTTTTGTTTCTATTCGCGGTTCCCTCATGGTTCCTTGAAACCAAGGGTTCCTCGTCTGTTTGTGAGGTTTTTACCTCAGTTTTCTTATAAAATATATATTTAGCAGTCAGTTCCTTGAACCGCTTTAGTTTTGTTTAAATATAGTATAATTCTCGGTTCCCTTTTCTTTCGTGAACCAAATAGCGCTCGGTTCCAGGAACTGTTAGCGATAGTTATTTAAAAAGAAACCTCCAGTTCCAGAGGTATTTTGAATAACATTTTTGGGAAAGTGATCTTTTTATCTAGCTTCAATGTCAGAGGTCCATGTGGATAAACCTAAAAAATGCACAGAACCCACTGGTTTTAAATGTTGTGAGTCTTGTGGGCAACTTATAGCAAAAGCAGATAGACGTTCTCTGTGTATTTCTTGTTTGGGTACAAGTCATATCTTTGCCAACTGTGATATTTGTAAGACCTTCTGTCCTAAAACATTAAAGAAAAGGTCTAAGATTTTAGAAGAGATGGCTTCTGCCTCTAGTGTGGATAATTATGCTTCTTCCTCTTCCCATAAAAAGGATGGAGGTAAAGCCAAGGATCCTGACAGAAGTTCAGTAAAATCTGAACAAGGTAAAACAAAAAGGGCTGTGGAAGCAGGCTCTGAACCTGTTCCACTAAAGGAAAAGTGTGAAGAAAAACATGTAGCTGTGCCTCCAGCCGAGAAGGCTAAGGAGCTCCCGGCAGGCAAGTATAATATGCCCTCGGCTGAGGACATTGTTAAAGCCTTACAGGTTTTACAAGCTCTACAGTGTGCAATCCTTGTTCCTACACCGACTGCCCTGGTTCCTCCCCCTCCAGCCCCTGCAAGACAGCAATTGCTGGAAGTGTATGGTGAGAAGGATGAGGATGACTTTGAAGGGGAACCAATAGATCCAGAAGTATCCCCAGAGCAAGAGTTTGGGTCTCCTCCCAGGGGTCCTGAGGAATATTCTTCCCACTCTGCCTTTGTTAAGAACATGGTAGAAACCCTTAACCTTCCTTTTCAGGAAACAGAAGAGGATATGGAGGAGGCAGACTTTTTGGATATGATGGGGTTAACCCCCACAAAACGTCTGCTTCTGCCCATGCATAAGTCCTTAAAAAAGGCTGCATTACAGATTTTTAAAACTCCAACTTCTATCCCTGGTGTGCAAAAGAAAGCTGACAAGAACCCGGAAAATATCAACAAAGATGGACTAGGTGGTTACTTTATGATGGCTGGTAAGAAAATTTAGCTATACCCCGACCACAGGGGACAAGGGACCCCTTCCCCATTTTTGAGATGCCCGACTCCGTCTTACTGAGCTCAGACTATTTTTTTTTTGTGGTATTAGAATTACTGATTAAATCAAGGTTTGTTATGACCACATCCGGGACTGTTTATGTTTATACTAAAAAGGTTACTTTGTTTTGTATTGGTAATTTGTATGTACCAGTTTAGTTCTTTTTGATGATAATGGAAAAGTGGGACTAGAGAGCACTTAACTGAATAATATGCTGAACAAGTAGCCACTCCCAATGTACACTAAAGTTCAGATGAAGTATTAATGTGTATTGAAATGTACTTAACTTGATTGTACTGACAATAAAATAAGTATAAAAAAATAAAGAAAGCTGACAAGAAATACCAGCTGGATAGAACTGCAGCTGATTTTCTGTTTACTCATCCTGATCCTGAAGGAGTAGTCCAGGCTACTGCCTGTGACAAGGCCAGGATTCCCTTGGCTACTCATCCACCAGACAAAGACTCAAGGAAAATGGATGCCATAGGAAAGAAAAGGTACATGACTGCCTTTTTATGTTGCTTGCACGCATGTGCAAGAAACATAGTGCCATCATTGGAGATTTCGGAGGTGTGTCACCTCCTCCTCCAATTCAGTCAGTGAGCTGGCAGGCACAGCCCCTGTAAGCCAATGCAGTTTGGAGCTGTCTATAACACGCTCCAAAATGCAGTGGCATACAGTTGAAAGGGGGAGCTACGCTTCAGTGAGCAGCGATAAGAAGCGTAGCTCCCCTCACGCAGGCGTAGCGCGCTTCCCGCACGCACTGTGTAGCCGACGGGTGCCCAACTCGCCGGCTGAGCTCGCTGCCTCAGTTAGCAGGTGCCACGCTGGGAGCCCACCCCAACGTGGGTACCTGTCTCTGGCCGACGGGTACCTAATCCCCGCCGGCTGAACGCCTCAACGTCCTTGTGCCATGCTGGAGTCCACCCCAGCGGCAAACGTCCCAAGACGCTTTTTTTTTTTTTACCTGAAAACGAACGTCCCGCGGCGCATCTCCCGACACCCCTCCCACAACCCGCACTCCACCTACTGCGCACCCAGCCTCCCACACCCCCACCCCATACTTACCTCCAGACTCTGGCGCAACGATCTTCGGTGGACCGGGAACACGTCTGCACTCTTCAAAGCCGACCGCGAACTGAGGAAATGCCAGTAAGCTGTATAATGGGCTAGATAGGGGGTTTCAACTTTGTTGCATATCTCAGGCATTTTTGGGAATTTTTGCACCAAATTTTCAACATGGGGTTTTTGGGACCCCTTCTCATGAATGATGTCACTGTCATGGCGTTATTCGGCCGGTGATTTCGAGCAGTGACTGCGAAATCACCCTTTGGGCCCGAATACCGCCATGACAGTGACATCATTCATGAGAAGGGGTCCCAAAAACCCCATGTTGAAAATTTGCGCCAAAATTCCAAAATGACTGTTTGACGAGCTGCAGCGCAGCAGGCTCGTAAGTTCACGAATTTCAATATTTTCACCAGATTTTCAACATTGCCATTTTACCACACCTTCTTATGAGCAGTACAGCTGTCATTTTTACATCCTGCCCAAAACGTGTTTCCTTCATTGTACAAATGGCACAGTCGGTGTGCAAACTCAATGTATGGGACACATTAACAAAATCACAGTGACACTGTTCATGAGCAGAGGTCTTAAAATGGCTATGTTCAAAATTTGGTGAAATAATTCCTAAAAATGACTGTTTTACGAGCGTACGTTGCGCAGTTCCTACGCACGCTCATAAGTTCGCAAATTTTCAATATTTGCACTCCAATGACTTCCAAATACGTAAACAGCACATAGAAGCAAGCAACATTTGGCATTGACAAATGCTTTTTATTAGTTAGACAGGCCAATTACATGGCATTAGCAGTACAGTACCAGAAGGCTCTCTGGATCACTGTTCTAGCTCTGGCTGATAAAGTGCCAGGTGAAGTGGCTGTAGATTTGCAGGATGCAGCAAGGGCCGCACTTGATGCTACCAAGTATCTATTTTATATGGCAGTGGATGCCAATGATACTGCATCCAGATTAATGGCTTTGTCTGTTTCGCTTAGGAGGTTTGCGTGGCTTAGAGCCACTAACCTGACTTTAGACACCTAGGCCAAAGCAATGGATTTTTCCCTTGAGAACAACTCCTTGTTTGGAGATAAAACTGAAGTATACATGAAGAAGGTGGAGGAATATAAATCCACCTATCAGAGCAATTCCAAAGATAGGCTTTCCACCTCTTATAGACTCCAGAGTAGGGGAGGCAGGGGTAGGGGTTTTTACCCCAAACCTTTCTTTCAAGCACAGGCCTCTCAGCCCCAACAGCAGGCCAGAGGTTACTGCAGAGGAAGGGGCAGGAGAGCCGTGAGAAGAGCTGCTCCTGCATCACAAGTTCAGGCACAACCCACACAGAAGCCCTGACAGGCTAGTGCAGGTTACATCCCCTATTGCAGAACCACCAGTGGGTGGCAGGCTGGGACAGGCTGGCTCACTACCTTCATGCTTAGCATTCCATCACCACAGACGAGTGGGTATTGGAGGTAGTGAGCCAGGGCCTGGCACTCAGCTTCAAATCATTCCCAAAGCTGAGAACAAGAACCTTTGCTCCAGTAACATCTGCAGACAGGATTCTGTTGGAAGCAGAGGTAAAGCATCTGCTGGCAATCAAAGCAGTAGAGGTAGTGCCTCTAATACACAGGGGCAAAGGTTTTCATTCCAGGTACTTCCTCATAAGGAAGAAAAACAGGGGTTGGTGACCTATTTTGGATCTAAGACTTCTAAGCAAGCACATTTTGAAACCAAGGTTCAAAATGGTCACTCTTGCAATAATCATTCCTTCATTACAAAAGGGAGACTGGCTAGCCTCCCTAGATCTAAGGGTTGCTTATTTTCACATCCCCATCAGACCATCTCACAGAAAATTCTTGAGATTCAGGCTGGCTTCAGGCCATTATCAGTTTGCAGCACTCCCTTGTGGACTAACTTTGGCACCAAGGATTTTTACAAAGTGCCTATCAGTGGTGGTAGAGTGTTTGAGGAAACAGGGTGTAACAGACTCCCCCTGCCTGGACGACTGGTTAGTAGTAGGGCAGTCTCTGCAGCATGCAGTGCAGTCACTGGCACTAACAAAATCTACATTTGGAGTCCCTGGGATTTCTTATAAATGAAGAGAAATCTCAGTAGGTACCACTTCAGGTGCTGGAGTTTATTGGAGCAGATCTAAACACCAGACAGGGCAGAGCCTTCTGCCTTCGTGCCACAAAACAGGGTGACAGTCATTCTGCAGATTGCAAGATCCTTCATGTCAGGGAGACCCAAACCAGACAGAGAATTTCTCAGGCTACTGGGCCACATGGGATCTGACACTGTAGTGGTAATGGCTTCCAGGTTTCAAATGAGAGATATTTAGTTCCACCTCAGGCAGTACTGGTCTCAAAGGACAGATGCTCTGTCCAAACTGGTTCCAGTCACAAAAAGCTTAGTCCAGACATTGCAATGGACATACCTTTTATAAGGGAACAGCCCTCAGTAATCCTCAAAATAGATACCTCTCTTCTAGGTTGAGGGGCACACATGTTGGAGCACACAGCAAGTGGCATATGGTCTACCCAAGAGTCTCTGTTGCACATAAATCTTTTGGAGCTCAGAGCTGTCTATCTGGATCTAAAGGCATTTGCTCCTTACCTTCAAAACATGGTGGTACAAGTCAGAACAGACAACACCACAACCATGTATTACATCAACAGCAAGGGGGTACCAGGTCAATCCTGCTGTGCACAGAAGCAATGAGACTGTGGTCCCTGGCATACTCCATGGGAGTATCATTGTCAGCCATACACCTTCCAGGGAAGGACAATGTACTGGTAGACTGTCTCAGCAGGATAAGTCAGGACCACCACGAGTGGTGCCTAAACACTCAGATACTCAGTACAATTTTCAGGAGATGGGGCATTCCAGAGGTGGATCTCTTTGCCTCTGCAGAAAACCACCAGCTACCAATGTACTGTTGCAGGCCCCTTCTAAGGGGCACAATTCCCCTGGATGCGATGGCCCTGGATTGGACAGGGAAATTTCTGTATGCATTCCCTCCCTTTCCTATGATATTCAGGACCCTGCTGAAATTGAGGTCTCAACCATCAACAGTTATACTGGTGGCTCCGGATTGGGCGAGACAGCACTGGTATTCTCTTCTGCTGACTCTATCAGTAGTTCCCCCAATCCATCTGCCCAGGAGGCACAACCTGCTAACCTCCTCTCAGGGCAGGATCCTGTACCCCAATCTCAAATCACTGAGGCTCAAGGCATGGCTCTTGAGGACTTAGAATTTGCTAACCGTAAGCTATCAGAGCAGGTGCAGACAGTGCTTAGGGGTTCCAGGAAGCCTTCTACTAAGTAAACATATTCTTCTAAGTGGAAGAGGTTCTCCATGTGGTGTACAGGTAAGGGCGTGAATCCCTCCAGGGCTGATTTGGCTAGTCTCCTGGATTACCTTACAAACTTACATTCCTTAGGCCTCAAGCCTTCGATCCTCAAGGTCCACTTGGCTTCAGTCTCTGCTTATCTGTCAGCTGGTAAAGAGAGATCCATGGCCTCTCATCCAGTATTCAGAAAAAATATTTTAAAGGCCTTAACCATCCGCACCCACCCCTGAAGGAACCGGTCCCGACCTGGATTTTAAATACCTGCATTGTTAAGCTCATGGATGCACCATTCAAACCTATGGCAAACACAGATCTGAAGTATATCACTTGGAAAAAACTGTTTTTCTGGTTGCTATTACTTCAGCCAGAAGGATCAGTGAATTACAAGCACTGTGCACAGATGTGGACTACATCTCATTCCACAGGGATAAGGTGGTCCTCAGGACCAATAGAAAATTCCTTCCCAAAGTGGTATCTGATTTTCACTTAAATCAGTCTATCACTCTATCTGTCTTTTTTACAGAGAACTCCAGTTCTCCAGAAAGGAGGCTTCATTCCTTTGATGTCAAAAGGGCACTTAGCCACTACATTGATAGAACTAAGTCTTACAGATCAAGTCAAACACAGCTCTTTCTCACCTATGGTGAAGTTGGTAAGGGCAGAGCTGCAACAAAATGTACAATTGCTCGCTGGATAGTGGCATGTATACAGTTTTGTTATAGTAGGGTGGGTAAACAGATACCTCTGGGCCTGAGAGCACACTCCACCAGGGGCACTGCTGCTTCAGTGGCAGCTTCAAGAGAAATTCCACTACTGCAAATCTGCAAAGCAGATACATGGAAAACAGTGCACACCTTCACAAAGCATTACAGCCTGGATTAGCAATCCAGAGGTGATGCTAGATTTGGTAAAGCAGTACTGCAGAGCCTGTTTCCAAAATAGGTTCACTGCCCAACCTCCAAAGGTACTGTTTGGTAGTCTGCATCAGTTTAATCATAATGGGTGATTCCTGGGGTTAGAAAAAAAAATTACTCACCATAGTAATCTTGTTTCTTCAAAGGGATCACTCATTATGATTAAAGACCATCCCTGCCTCCCCTACCAGAACCTTTAGAAGTCGCTCTGCAACCCTGCATTAAGGTTTTTTTCTTATATAGGTTAAGGTAGAGACTCACTTTGTCTAACCAGTTGGTGTCCAGGTGATCTCCAGTTTTTGTTAGGTTTGTTTATTAAGGATGTTTGACCTGAAAGGACAAAAATATTATTTTTACTGTTATTAGTTTTGGCTAGTGGGTCTTATACCCAGTTATGCTCCATAATAATCTGAAGCACTCAGAGTGCAGCACTTGCTAGGGCAGCAGTTTGAAAGTGGCATGAGCCAATTGAGAGTTTCATAATTTGCATATAATTCCATCTGTCTGGGCAGTTCAACACAAGAGGCGGACTACATCAGTTTAATCATAATAAGTGATCCCTTTGAAGAAACAAGATTACTATGGTGAGTAATTTTTTTCTTCTCCCCCACGCAGAGGGCTGAGGGTGTCTGTTTACCTTCAGGGGAGCCAGCCCCTCCCTCAGGAAGAAGGAAAAGCTTGGTACTCTAACCCATTAATGGTGAAGATTGATTCTTGGAAGATATTAAAGTTAAATACGTAGCGTAGCTTTTGATCTTCCAGAATATTTTCACCATTGATTACCACATCCACTCACCAACCCCAACTCTAGCAGAGCCAGTGCTTTTGGACAGCTCACCCTGTTTGTGGTGGGTGCACCGTCTAATGCCACATGTGTCTCCTCAGTTGTCCCTCTGTGGGATAATTTATTTAAAAAAGGGAAGCATCGCGCTCTTTTATTTTCTTGTCCTCCTCCTTCCTGCCTGCCCGTGGCCTCTTTCCTTCTGCCTGGGGTATATTCTTCCTTCTTTGGTATATCCTGTTAGTTGCTAAATGCATGTACCTCGGGGTACTATCCAAATCTAACTCACTCGGAAGCAGCACTATGTGTGGAGGAGTGTGGTGCATTAGACTGGATCAAGTTACTAGCTTTCATATAGGGTATACCCCTGTTGTTGCAGGTGACTTTTTTCTGATGTTTTTTTTTCTTCTGGGAATGCCAGGTCATTCCTCTTTTGGTTGTTATGCCTTTTGTCTCTCTTATGCCAGCTGGACTATTAAGCCTACTACTCTTAGGGGTAACTGAGGAGATGAACACATCCCGATTCCCTTGGTCAGTTCATCCCTGCAGCTTCACATGCACCAGAAATCCATTCCCTTCCCCATCCCCAGTAAAAGAAGGGGCATAAATTAACTGATGTCAGTTGGTTCTCTATCTGGTGGCATGATGTTGCCTTTTAAGAGCTTGTATGGTCCAGTCATGCTTTAAGCACATTGGTGCCATCTTAGCTTCAAGCAGGTCCCAAAGTTTGGGCATATTCCTCTTGTTTTACTGGCCAGAAACACATGCTTCAGGGCTGCTGCCTTAGTATCACTACCTACATGACGTCTGGCAAGTGGTGTTGAGGCTCTGGTTCCATACCCAACTACCTCATTGTGCCACCTAGTGTACCTTACTCTGTATTTGGAGGTTGCTAGTCAGGTTTAATTTTGTTGTTTATTTATTCTTCTATACCCTTTCCATATATATTGTTTGGCTAGGGAATTTCTTTAGACCTTTCCTTATTTTCCCCACTTTGTTTCTTTCCTGGCAAACAGAACTGAGATTGGTGAGGGAGCTGGCAACTGTTATTTGCTAGCACACAGTACCATGTTTGGAATACAGAGGTGCAGTGCTGCCGGCCCCTGACTAAAAGCTTTGCTCATGCGATGTCCTGGTGCATTTGTCCCAGACCCATGAGTGGTAATCAATGATGAAGATAGTCTGAGGGACCAACAGTTACGGTTAAGTATGTAACTTTCATTCGAGGGTTGTGGCTATAGTTCACTACTCACACACTGGCAGTTCCACTGGAAAGTGATGATTCGCCAGAACGTCTTCAAGCTAAGCTCCTCCCACCACCCCTGCAGTATATCCTTCGGCTGCAACCCATGATATCAGATCTTCCTTTTTGCTTGAAGAGTTTGATTTCCTCCTTCACAGCTCTGCATGTTGTTGGCTACCAAGTGCACTATTGATGATTTTTAACTTTTCCTTCAATTATTTCAGATTTCCTTTACCCTTTTCTTTCACCAGCAGTTGAGCTTCAGCCTTATCAATGGAAGATGGAACACGAGGAAGCAAAGCCAGCTCCCAGCTTCAAATTCTGTGTCATGTGCCACCAGAAAATGTCACAGATGGCTTCATATACAGTATGCCTTGCCTCTATTATTTGGGGGCTGCACATGATATCTCAAGCTGTGGCCCTTGCATTGTATTGCTCCCTTCCCCTTTGGAGGATCGTGCGACCAGACTCCTGCTCAGCTGCCCAGCCAATAGGGACCCAAAGCTTTGGCTTAAAGGGCTGCAAGAAGGCCTCTGCTGTGATGTGGTCTACTGCCCAGCTTGTGGCAATGGAAGAGGCAGTGGCTGCTGCTGCAGTGGGCATCTCATAGGCCTCAGTGCTGCTCCTGGTTGGGGCCAGTGTCAGAGCGTCCTTCACTGGAGAATTTTGTAAAATGTATCAGCCCTCCAGGTCTTCAGGGAGAGCCCTTCCCACCACAGTAAGAAACACAAGAGCTGCCAGTGCTGGTTGTGGGACTGGGCGAGAGCACAGTCCTACCACTTCTTTGACTCCCCCAGCTGCTTGACTTGGGTTGAGTGCTTGACCAGGGTCAAGCTTTCTGTGGTTGAGAGCAAGCTCAAAAGCTCCACAGTGCCCCAATTGGGCTTTTCCATCTCAACACCAGTCGAGCAGTGGGTCAAGATTTTTTCTTGACCAGTCAACCAGTTGTCAGAGGAGATCGACATGGAGTCAGTTTCCAAGACCCCAGTTTTCCCGGTCCTCACTCAGAAGGACATGGACTGGTTCGTGTCCCTGGCTAGCTTCACTTGGGAACAGCCTCCACCAGCAGTTGCTCCACCAATGCTGGTGCTTCTCCATGCACCTTGGCATGTGGTCTATAATACACCCATGGTGGTTTCTCGGTTTCTCCTGAGTTGGGGGGGTCCACTAGACCACCAGGAATAGAAGTATGGCTCTGTAATGGGGGGCATAGGGGATCGGGAGAGTTCTATCTGTATTTACAGTATCAGTCATACTAATGGACCATACCACTGTAATGCAAACGCACCACAACGGGTGCATCAGTAGTACCAGTCATGCCCAACTGTCTCCCTGTCACCCCCACAGCCACCTCCTGAGCCCTTTATGCCCCCAGCGACCTCCTGACAAGCAGTTTTTTACACCCCCTCCACCATCCCAGGCCCTCTTGTGTTGTGCCGGACGGGGGTATCCAGATCCCTGCGGCAGTTCCCACAGGTGCGGAAAAGAAAGGCTGCTGCAAATGGTAAGCCTGGAGCCAAGCAAAAAGTCAGTCATGCAGCAGGAGTGAGCTCGGCCTCCTGATCATCACTTAGCAAAAAAAATATGCTGCTTTTAAAAGTCAAAAAGGCATTTTAATGAAAAGCTTAAGGAAAAACCAGCAGCAGTAAAGATGCATCAGACACACAGTGTGTGCAGCCGCTGTGCGTCTGATGTATCTTTACTGCTGCTTGTTTTTCATTCAGCTTTTCAATAAAATGGCTTTTTAGCTTTTACAAACAGCATATTTTTTTTTTGTTAAGTGATGACTGTGAAGCCAAGCTCACTCCTGCTGCATTCCCGCAGGTGCGCCAACTGTTTGGGGACAGAAACCCAGGGAGTTTGGCCCCGGGACCCTGCTTTTTTTGAAAATTTGGCCTAATGTCTGTCACTGCTTGAATTATTTCCTGTTTCATTATGGGAGCATCCAAAAGGTATTTATCTTCATCCCAGATACTTGGGCGGTACACCACCTCCAGGAATGTAATAATATTTTCTGGTGTGCCCAACCCTTGTTCACTTTTGAATTCAATTTCAGAATACCTATGAAAAGCCTCAGCAGTCTACCATGAGCTACTGTCTGAATTCCCGTGGGGCTCTCTCTCCTTGATCTCCATTACTGACCTGGAGTTCTCCTGGTTCCTTGGACAGACAACTAGGAGTTTCCCCACTCTGTTCCACTGTTCTTAATATTTCTGTCCAGTAAACCTTAATTGTCCCTCCACCTGTTTGCTTTCTCTAACTCTCTTAAGGTTCTTCTCTCTCCTCTCTTCCTGTGCAGTTCTAATTCTGTGATTTCTTCTTTTAATTGTACTAATAGTGTGGTTCTCTGTTTTTTTTTTTTTTTTATGTTTTAAAGCAGCATATGAAATATTTCACCTTAAGGCCATCCCAAACAAATTTTTGGATACCTCTGAGCCAGTGTTTAATTCAAGGTAGTCCTATATCTTCTGTTTAATTTTTAATATGAAGATTTTGTGGTTAAGCAATGAGGTGTTAAGCCTCCAGGACATTTTTCTAGGTTCACTGCTTGCCTGGAACACATTGGACACTTGGGCATGATCTGAGATCAGTCCATCTAGATCTTCACAGAATTAATCTTCTCCACTGGGTCACACTTATGGTGGTAGTGGTATGCAGAATTTTCAAATTCCAGCAAAACGGAATTTCTGAGAAAAATGCTGTTCCACAAAATATAATTCTGCGAATCAGAGCAGGTGGAATTCCGAAGAAGAACCAGCGAAATTCTGGCAGAAATTATAACAGTGGAATGATAATTCCATGCTAATTCCAGCAGTGGAAACCCACATTCCGCACAGCACTACTTACGAGTCTTGCCTGGAGGAACAAGAATCCTATGGGAGAAAATCTTTTGGCCAGAGGCCAGCAATGGTTACTGGCTATGGAACATGTGTAGCTTCACACTGTGCAACATGCCTACCAATAACCATTGTTGGCTCCCTCATCCAACTCAGTTCTGTTCTTCCTACCACTGAGTGCACACCTTGGGTGTGAATCAACACCTCAGTTCGCTACATCACCAAGTTACTTAGTACTTTTTCTCTCCTTGGTGTTTATTATTTTCATGATGTCCAGAAAGCTGAAAAAGTGGAACAAAAGATCCTGCATTTTTCATCAGTGCCTTTGTGGCAAGAAGATTTTGTCTAGTGACTGCCACCAGTTTTGCTTTTCCTACCTTGGGCCTACCATGAAATAGATTCCCACAGTGCCTTCTTCTCTAAGGATTTTCATGTCCTAGAGATTCACATGTTGAACTAGAGTCAGGAAGCCCATGCCTTTGGAAGCAAAAGTCAGATTGAAGTGTCCAATGTGACGAAAGCTGATCCTTCCTCTGGGTCCCTTCCAGGACCTTCACAGTCCTTTGATGCGAAGGGTTCTGCTCAACCTCACTGTGTGGGAGACCCTTGTGGCTAGGTCTGCTGGACAGTTGACTCATTCTGGGTGGTTGACTGAGAAACTACTACAGTTTATTTGCCTTGAGAGACAAACATCCCGGGAGGTGGAGCTGTGGTTATATGCCCCCTTCCACCCCAGTGGACACCTCAATGTCAAGCTCTGGTGCCACTCGTGCTGTTGTCACCTTTCACAGCAGTGATGCTGTAGGTGGAACTGGGGATGGTGTCAAGCCTCCTTCCCACACTGTTTGCAGTGTTGGTGGAGAGCCTGGTACTGAGGCAGGTTTCAGTGCTGAAGCTGACTGGAAGCCTGTCCTTGACCGTGGTATTGATGGCAACTCCAGGGAGGGAGATGGCTCCTAGTCTGGCAATGGTGCCGGTGCTGGTCATAGGCCTAGCACTGAGCATGTCACCGACTAAGATGTCGGTCTGGTCACCATCTCCAACCTTGATGCCCACTGTGGCACCAGGGAGGAAGATGATGCCAAACACAATGTCGATGTTGAGCATGCTGTTGAGGATGATGTAGTGGACAATGAAACCAAGAGGCAACCTGGTTCTGAGTATTTTGCCAACCCTGATGCTGTTGATGGAAGTGGTGCAGACTCAGAGCATGGTAATGACCTGGACCTTGAATTCTCTCCAGAGCCATCTCCTGAAGTTGTTCTGTGTGAGGAATGAGATCTCCCTGCAAGGCTCATTTGATTACAGTCTACAACTGCCCATGGGGATCTCCCAGGGCTACTGTTCCAGCATGCAATGACTGTGAATCTCTTCCTACTCCTCCTACAGGACAAGGATGTCACCAGAGGTTCATGGCTTAGTGCACTGCCTAGCAGGCCAAAAGCCTCAGCCACCATTAGAGAGGCCTCAGCACTTTTGTAATAGTTGCCCACATTCTTCACCTCACCAGGCCATTGACATGGGATTGCCATCAGGTCTGGGTTGGTGCCATGGAACAGTGGTACAGGGAGTCAGATAGGACCCACTTCAGGGCTCCTTCTCTGGCACCGAACCTGCCTGGGGTCTATACCTCATCTCCATCAACATCCTCATCTGAGGATAATGAATACTTCCTTCACCTAGCCTCTTCTGCTGAATACATGCTTTATCAGTGATTCATGGTGGAGATGCTTCAGGCATTAGACCTCCCAGCTTTTACAAACCGTGATCCAGTCACCCTACAGTTTGGACTCCTTGGAGTTCCCAATATAGTTACCAATGTTATTTCTCCATGGCTCAGAGCTATGGAGGAGGCATCCAGGGCCTTTTAGAGACACCCTTTGCTACTTCTCTCATCCTCAGGGCTATACATGCAGTGCATCACACACCCACTGGGACTGGATCTGCAGGAGATATACCTCACCCTACATCAGGGCTTTGGGTATAGCAGACTCAGTCTGGGCTGCAGTGTCTTCGGCATGACCGACCTTCCAGTACAGATTCTGCAGAGTCGGATGCCATGGGATGAAAGGTATTTACCTCTGTGCATTCTGTCATGTGCATGGTTGCACATCAGGCCCCCATGGTCACCTTCAGTAGCTGCCTGTATTTGCAGCTCCATGGCTTGCTAGTTGCTGTGCCACAAAGCAAGTTAGCTGGAAAAGCCATTGATCTTTCCACTCGGGGCCTAGAAGTAGCATAGCACCAAGGTTGGGCATCCTATGACACCAAGTTGGTGGCCTACAGCTTAGTGGGAACTAGTCTGTGTCAGAGAGAGATGGCATAGCTTCACCTGTCCAGGCTGGCACCATTGGTCTGGTGAAAAGATGCTTAAATTAAACTACCATGTAGCTCTTATTTTCTCCCACCAGGTCAGGTGACAGTTATTAAGGAACCCTCCTACTCCTGTGCCACAGGAACACCCACCTAGACTCTATAAGTCACAGGTGTTGCCTAACCTGCAGAAGCCCCTTCCCTCAGGTTTTTTCCCCTGCTGAGAGAGCTGAGGGTATTTCTGTACCTTCCTGGTGAGCCAGCTCCTCCCTCATAAAATGGGGAAGCTTGGTACCCTGACCCATAAGTGGGACTCAGTGGAGAAGACTGATTCTGGGAAGATATGAAAGTCAGGTACTTATCATAACTGGTGATCTTCCAGAATATCTTCAACATTGTGTACTACACCTGTCCACCATCTTTTGCCAGTAGAGCCAGGGCCTCTGGGCAGCTCACTCCAGTCATGTACAGGCAAGACATCTACATAAGGGAAGGGATCAAAACAACAGAACTAAAGGGTAAAGAGGGAGGAGAGGAGGCACTGTGGGTCACCCTGGAGACTGGAAATTGCACCACAATTCGTGCAGGGGTTGTATACAGACCCCTGTCTCAGGGGGAGGAAATGAACAAGGAAATGATAGAATGCATCCTTAGGATGGTAGAAAAAGGGGAGATATTGTTAATGGGGGACCTGAATATGTCAGATGTTAACTGGAGCACGTTTGCTGCAGCCACATCCAAGAGCAGAGTCATTCTCAATGCCCTGCTGGGCGTGCCTCAGACAGCTAGTGCTGGAACCCACTCGGGAGGGAGCAATCTTTGACCTGGTACTCTCAAACGGGGACGGAGAGAGGATCTCAGATCTAGAAGTGGGTAGCCATCTGGGAACAAGTGACCACCAAACAGTGTGGTTCATGATAAACACAGCCGCAGAGTCAAGCCATACAAAAGTGAGGGTACTTGACTTTAGGAGGGCTGACTTTGTCAAAATGGGAGAGTGCTTCAGAAAAGCACTAGTAAGCAGACAAGGAGGGGTGGAGGAACAATGGGGAAACATCAAAACTGCCATCACAGAGGCAACAAGCCTTTTTGTGAAGCAAATAAACAAATCAAAATGAAAAAAAAAAAACACTATGGTTCTCAAAAGAGGTGGCAGGGAAGGTTAGAGAGAAAAAGATAGGATTCAGGAAGTATAAGGAAACACAGAAGGAGCAGGACAGAGAACTGTATCAGTTAAAGCAGAAGGAAGCGGGGAAGGCAGTCAGAATAGCAAAGGCCCAAACTGAGGAAAAGATAGCCAACTCGGTTAAGAAGGGGGATAAAACCTTTTATAGGTACATTAGGGAACGAAGAAAGACCAAGGGAAGGATAGTGAGGCTTAATAAAGGGGTGGGCGACTGGGCAGGGAGTGACAGTGGAAAAGCAGGGATACTGAATGAATACATCTGCTCAGCATTCACAAAAGAAGAGGAGGGGGAGGTACCCAATCCAAACAATAGAAGCACTCTGGATAGAGGGGTCGATACCAGTCCTTTCACAGAAGAAAGGGTTCTGAAAGAACTCCTAAAACTGTAGGTGGACAAAGCAATGGGACCTGATGGGATTCACCCCAGAATTCTAAAAGAACTAAGGGGAGAACTAGTGACACCACTGACTACCCTTTTTAACAAACCATGGGAGGATGGTGTGGTACCTAAGGACTGAATGAGAGCAGATGTGATTCCCCTTCACAAAAGTGGGAGCAAAGAGGAGACAGGAAACTACAGACCTGTTAGCTTGATCTGCGTGGTAGGGAAAATTATGGAATCACATCTGAAAGAAAGAATTGTTGAGTACCTAGAGGCCAACAGGGCACAGGACCCAAGGCAGCATGCATTCACAGTGGGAAGGTCATGTCAGACAAATTTAATAGAATTCTTTGACTGGGTGACCAAAGTAGTAGACCACTGAGAGGCTGTGGACATGGCCTACCTAGACTTTAGCAAGGCATTTGACACAGTCCCACACAAAAGATTAATAAACAAATTAGCCAGCCTGGGAGTGGGTCCCAGGGTGGTAGTCTGGGTGAAAAATTGGCTGGACAACAAGATACTGAGGGTAATAGTAAAAGGGGGTTACTAGGGGGGTACCGCAGGGTTCAGTACTGGGTCCGGTCCTTTTTAATGTCTTTATAAGTGACATTGCGAAGGGACTAGGAGGAAAAGTATGCCTGGAAAGTATGCCTCTTTGCAGACGACACAAAGATCTGCAACAGGGTTGATACAAAGGGGGGGGTTCGTGGAAAGGATGAGAAGGGACTTGGCAAGATTGGAGGAATGGTCAAAGGTATGGCAGCTCAGATTCAATGCAAAGAAGTGCAAAGTAATGCACCTGGGAAACAAAAACCCAGGGGAAGAGTACACAATGGGGGGGAGGTATTAACAACAACAAAAATAGAAAGGAACCTGGGGGTAGTCATATCAGATGACCTAAAGGTAAACAAGCAATGTGAGAAGGCAGTAAGGAGATGGGGGGGGGATACTGGGATGTATAGGGAGAGGCATCACCAGTAGAAAACAGGAAGTTGTTATCCCTTTGTACAGACAGTTGGTGAGACCCCCATCTGGAGTACTTCGTGCAGTTCTGGAGACCCCATCTCCACAAAGACATAGGCAGGATGGAGGCAGTCCAGAGGAGGGGAACTAAAATAGTACAGGTTCTGCAACAGAAACCATATGAAAAGAGACTAAAGGAGCTTAATATGTATACCCTTTAGGAAGGGAGGAAGAGGGGGAACATGATAGAAACTTTCAAGTATCTCAAGGGAATCAACAAAGTCCAAGAAGGTAGCATCTTTCAGAAAAAGAGATGTGCAAGAACAAGGGGACACAATTTGAAGATAGAGGGGGACAGCTCAGGGGCAATGTGAGGAAGTATTTTTTTCACAGAGAGGGTGGTGGATGCGTAGAATGACCTTCCTGAGGAGGTTGTGGAGTCAAAAACAGTGGGGGACGTCAAGAATACATGGGACAGACATAAGGCAATTCTGGTGGGTGGTAGGAAGAAGTAGGCTGTTTGTTAACTAGGATCTGCAGCTTATCCAATAGGTAGGGAAATGGGCAGACTAGGTGGGCCAAGCGGTCCTTATCTGCCATCAAAGTCTATCTATGATAACCACACAATATTTTTGCTGCCATTCTTTTCCTTTCTTCTTGCTTGCCACTCCCTGTTAGAACACAGGTCTTGAAGAAAACAAAACAAATAAAATCTACAAAATGGAATAAAAAACGTTTTTCTTGTTCTTCCCTTTTTCTTACTACATTACGTAATGCAAGGATGTTAACATAATATAAAGCACAGTCCCGTGAGCCCATATTAATATCTAGTATATTAAGAGCAGGCAGTGTATAGCAGCGTCAGCCAGGAGGCAACGCAGTACCTAACAGTATTACTGCAAAATGCTGCACTATGCTGCAGGGAACAGTGTAGTTCAATGGTAATTAAGTCCTGTTGTCATGCAGTATTTTGTGACATGTCATTTACTACAGTGTACTGTGTTGCATCCTGGCTTTGCTCCACTGAACCTGTCCTAAGGAGCCAAACTTGTATTACAGCCCATTCCTCCCACCTGGCATATTAACAGTGGATTTCTTGCTCTCAAACTCCAAGAAGCAGACCACAAAATATGGTGCAGGGCTGGTGCTGGTAAAACAGGTGGCCAGCCTGATGGTCAAATGCAGAAATGGAAGATACCCGCACTCAAGTGTTGCTGTTTAATCTCCCAGAGTGTGGGTATCTTCCATTTCTGCTTATCTGTTCTCAGCAGCAGTGCATCTGATCCATTTTCGCTTCTCATTTCCCTTAGGATGTCACATTCAGACATCATCAGTCAGAACACCTACCTGGCATAATTTAGTGTTTTTAAACTGACCTTTATCCACAATATTAACACAAATGAAGATAAAAGGGTGGTGTGAGACATAATTCTCTCTAGCTCTCTCAGTCTCACATAGGGTGTTTAACTGATCTCTGTAGCTGCCTTTTAAACCTTGTTGCCTTTTAAACATGAGCCTACTCTCATGTACCTCTACGTGCTCTCCACCTGGCTCCGCACCCATCAAGGCTAGTTATGAGCACATCCCTTCTGGCTTCACCACCCTAGCCCTTCCATCAAACCTTGAACATCGTTTGCTGGGATTTTTTTGTCTACTCCCTCACCATCCAGTCCCCGTGCTGTTTCCATTTCATTGGCCCATCCTCCCACTCCTCCTTACTGTACTTGCTGGCAATGTGGAAAGCAACCCAGGCCCCATTAACACACATATTGACCACACCAATGTTACCTGGGCAAGACTAGCTGGCCTCAGAGTTGCACATCTGAATGTCTGCAGCCTCCCAGCAAAGTTCCCTGAGCTTGAGGCTTGGGTGACCTTGTGTAAGCCTCATGCAGTAGGTCTCTCAGAGACCTGGCTAAAGTCTTACCATGATGATGCCTTGTACCAACTTCCAGGTTACTCTCTTCTTTGCCAGGGCAGACCAGGTAAAAAGAGGGATGGAGGTATTGCACTGTATGTGCAGGACCATATCTCTGCCACTGCCATTGGCTGCTCAACTCCCACCTCCTCGAGTGAGTGGATCCTCACTGAGCTGACCCCGGGTGTGTCAAAAAACTTTACCTAGGCTGCTGTTACAACCCCCCGTCAGGAGGCACACAGGGCCTATCCAGTTTCCTATATGGGCTTGCTAGCCTATCGCCATTGAGAGACGCCATCTTACTTGGGGACTTTAACCTCAACTGGGAAGCTACTTAGCGATTCCTTAATCTGGAACAGATCATCTCCTCCCCAACTAGGTATAATCTTCGCTTATTAAACCACTCTGTCCTCAACTGGATTGTAACTAATCAGACAGATCTAGTCTTTCAGGCTGGCACAATGTCAGAGTCTATTAGTGACCATACCCCAACTTACATTATCCTGTCGACCAAAACTTGTCGTCGCCCCCCCCCCCCAAGCTTCTGTCCTTCAGGAAATTTAATAGCCAGTATCATGAGTCTGTTTTATGGGACACCGAGAACTTAAATTGGTTCCCCTCTACTTACTTGACAGTATCACTACCACACTGTCCTTCTTTACCGATGTCCTGCTAAAGCTACAGGATAAGCATTTCCCCCTCACTACTAGAAGGGTCAGAGGTGGTTGCACCCATTGGCTAACCAAGGGGCTGTTGGTGCAGAGGAAAGATAGAGACAGCAAATGGAAAGCCTACATAGCATCCCCCTCGCCCCAACTATGGAATGCATATAGACAACTGTGCAATTCATGCAAGCAGGCTGCCAAGTCACTTAAGCGTAAATACCACCTCGACTAACAAAACAACACCCTTGGCAACCCCCACAGCTTCTGGGCCTCTATCAGATCCCTCCTAAATCCCAAGTCTCATAAATCACACAACTTGTATCCCCCTTGGGGCCCATCCATGACCCTGCAAAAACTGCAGATACTTTAACTCAATCTTTACCAACCTAACCTTGTATCTTAGTAAACTCCCCCCCCCCATTCCTCTCAGGCCAGAACAAGGATGCACCCCACTTCCATTCCCCTATAAATGCTGCCCTTCATCTCCTATTCTATTTTAGAGCCATTGGTAGATGTGTTACCATCAAATTCCTGAACACATCACCTTCTAGAGGAAGCCCTGGCGGCAATGGACTTTACCCCTCATTTTTGAAGCTGATCTCCCCAGCTATTGTCAAACCCCTTACCTACTTATTCAATCTTGCGCTGTCATCCTCCACAGTGCCAGACTCCTGGAAACACGCACTTGTGGTACGTATCTTTAAAACTGGTGATCCCCTTGCCCTGAGAATTACCGACCCATCTCCCTCCTCCCCCATTGAAGTAAATTATTGGAAAAAAATTGTGCTTTACCAGCTATGTGAGCATCTTGAAAAATGCAACCTCCTGTGTCCCCTTCAGCATGGCTTCCGAAAGCACCATAGCACCTCCTCTGCTCTGGCCCTTTTTTCTGATCACGTCCTTAGAAACATGGATAAGTGTAAGGTCACAGGCGCTGTTTTTGTGGACTTATCAAAGGCATTCGATCTTGTGGACCACCACATACTCCACTCCAACCTACAGCAATTTGGCTGCTCCACTAACACAGTGGCATGGTTCCGAAGTTATCCGTCCAATAAGTCCCAGTCTGTGCTTATTGGGAAAGAATCCTCTGCTACCCTACCCATATACACCAGAGTTCCCCCAGGGCTCCATTCTTGGCCCTCTACTTTTTCCATTTTTATTATCATCCTTCTGGCCAACAGCTTGAATTGCAAGGCTGTCCTCTATGTAGACGATCTAGTCCTCTGCCGCAGTGATAAATCCCTGGAATCCATCTCCTCCACCCTCACACAAAACTAAGGAGCCACATATAACTGGTTTCTCTCCAGCAAACTCCTCATAAATGAAAAAAGACCAAAGCCATGCTCTTTGGCTCAAAGCCTTTTCTTGCCAGGGCTACCAAATCAAACTCCTCCCTCAGTGTACTCACACCTGCTGGACCCCCCTTTGAAAACTTACCCTTCTTTAAATATCTGGGTGTGACTCTTGATCCCTCCCTAACTTTTAATGAACAAGCCAGCCTGGTGGCGCTTAGGGTTGAGGCGCTGGACGTCACACCTCGCGCCACACCGGTGACTCAGGCTCGGGAACGGCCCCGGATGGCTGGGGGGAGGTGGGGGCGGGGAGAGATTGAGTGTCCAGAGAACAGTTCTCTCTTCCCGGGGTGGGATAGGGCTGCGGGTTGCTCAACAAGCACCCTCTGGCAGAGGTTGGGGGGGTGAGCCGAATGTAGCGTCGCAGGGTGTACGCCAGGGGTGGAGCTACAGCTCCAAGAAACGTAGAAAAATAGAGAAAACTCCCCTCACCGCTGATAGGTGAAGGCACCTTCCCTCCACATTCCACACTCCCATAGTCTGGCCTGAAGTCCTCTCCGCTTTCCTCCCCTCTCCGGCCCGATGTCTCAATACTAATAGAAAGAGCACCCTGGGCGGGGGCGACCCTTCCCTGGAGGGCAGACCTGGGGGGAGATGCCCGGTGCTGGGGAATGGCAGAGGAGGACACAGTAGGGCCATGCAGGGAGGTAGAGAGTGTGGCAAGGTAGGGTCGCTGGAGAGAGTTCAGCAGTGTGGGAGAAAAAACAGAGTCTGAAAAAAAAAAAAAACTTTTAATGAACATATTAATCTCACTGTGAGGAGAATTCACCAAAAGCTTGGTGCTGCCTATCGCCTTATTCAACTCCTGTCCCTTGAGGCTCACCTAGCGGTTGCACAAGGTAACCTACTGCCCCTGCAGGACTACTGCTCCCCTGTCTACTCTTCTATGTTCGTCATGCAATGCTCTCACCTAAGCACTACATATAACTCCATCTGTTGCTTTGTTCTTCATGCCCCCTACACTGCCTACCACTGCACACTATATCAATCCCTAGGGTGGCTCCATCTACAGGGTCATTTTGACTATGTCATAGGATGCTTAGTCGACAACTCTTTCAGAACCTGACAACTCTCCCCTATGCTACTTACTGATAGGGTGGTATCAAGGAGCCTCAGGGTCTCCACCATCACTCCCCTAGAAATCCTTCACATCACCACGGCTATGGACAGTAGGGCTTTCTCTGTCTCTGCCCCCTCCCTTTGGAACCGTTTCCCATCATCCATCCACCTATCCCCTTCCACCTGTCTTTCAAGTGAAGCCTGAGAGCCTGGCTCCTGTCTGAGTCTGTGTGTAACTGCACCTTAAACAACAGTAGGGTCCATAAACCACCCTAGTACCTAGCTCCTAGTTCTTCTGGCCATACTATGTGCTTCTGGCCTTTTCCAACTGCGCCATATTTTCAGATCCTTCTCTCCTAGATGACTCTCATCCTTACTCTCCTTCACCCTCTTATTAGCCCGTATGCTGCCTGCCCTTTCTCACTACCCCACCGTCTCCTCTTACCTTTCCATCTCCTACTCCCTCTAGCACCTCTGTGCAGTCTTTCTAGAACTCCTGTTTTCCAATCTCCTAGAGCCCTATGAAGCCTGACGATCAGTGTGTCTGAGTGTTTCACTCTTCTGTTAGCAATCCTCTGTTAGACTAGGTTAGCATGCCATAACATGCAGTCGTTGATGACTGTGCCATCTGCCCATGTACGACACAGTATTAACAGTGAATCCTTTTGCATAGTTGCTTGACCTTTGATACCTCTCTGTACATTCACTGCTGCCTAAGACTGTGCCGTTTGAGGTGTGCATCGTCCTGTTCCCATGTATTGTATTTCTGTTGTGACCATCACCAATGTATTGTACCATTGTTGTTGATTGTTGACTGCTACTTTGTGGCCTGGGTCGTGGCTGAAAATGGTCCTTTGGATCAGCTCACCTACCCGGTTATCAAAGACATAAATAAAAATCTGGGACTCAATATACAACAACAGTTTTGTGTTGAAAAAGTGTCTGGAATAAATGATAGTGGCACAGGTCTTCAAGGAGAACTGCATTTAACTTGCAGCCCTATATTTTCCTTAGAAGATGCTTTCCAAATCCTGGTTCACATTCCATTCTTGTTCCACTTCCACCAGTACTGCAGTAAAGTCAGTGAGTGTTTCTGATTTAAACACTGGATTTAAGCCCCATTTTAGAATTGTGTGAAGTACAGTAGCTTACTTTATGTAACCCTCCATAGGAGCATTACATTTATTGCAGCAGTGATTGAAAAATGTTTTTCCCACAAGCTAGTTTCAGCTACAATTAATATATATAGAATCATATATAGAAGCCCATATAAAACAAGGCTGTTTTTTCACCAAGTGGTTGCCATCATGATGGACCTTGAGAGCGTAGCTCGAGAGCTCTGCCTGTCATAATGGTAACCGCAAGGTAAAAAATGGCCTTGTTGTGCACTGGGGCTCCCATACATTATTTTATGTAGTGTATGATGGAAGAAAACAGTAATTTACGTAGCCTGTCGGTGGCAAAGGTTTCTCTATTATGTAGATCTGGTTTTCACTGCAGATTTTGGAACAATTCTTCATAATGACAATCCCCCCTCCCAAACTTCCTGCAATCTAATCCTGCCTGCATATTAACTGTTGACTCACAGTACCACAATTTTAAAAACTGATGCTTTTATATCAGAAGGTGATCAATTTGTGTTTTTTTTAGGTTTACAAACCTGGCACTTGGCTAGAGTGCTACCGGTGGTAGTGTAAGTGACAGTCATCCAATCATAGGCATCGTTATGTGATGTCACTACTACAGCATAATAACTTTTGCCATGGCAAACCTCACACCATACACTACAAAAATATTAGCATATATGTCAAATCTACTTTTCTAGGTACTGCCTATGCTGCACACCATGACTTTTTTTTTCTCAGTCCTAACTTTTGCCAGGTCTGAAATGCTATTTCTAAGCAAATGTGGAGGCCATGTTGTTTTCTTTTTAGAAAAACCCTAAATTGAAACATTTACAAAATACTCAGATGAATGTGGAATTAGAAAATGTCACCAGCAAATAAAATTAAAAGATGCCTGGACTATTTTATAGTAAAAAAAAAAAGGTTTTATTGCACTGCTGCTTTAATATTCGCAGTAGATTTGTACAGCAGAAGAATCCCAACCCCCCAATAAAGTCACCGCCTGAGCACTCCAAACTAAACCGGCAATTTCCTGATTGTTCCACTGCTCAAACTGGACATATAAGCACACCACTGCTGGACTGGTTTTGGGTGTGAAGCATTGTTAAACTGTAGAACTATGTGTAAATAAGGACATTGCAGAGAGACTGCCTTGGGACAATGAAGCAGCATCCATCTTGTCACCTCTGACCTGAGCAGGCATGATGATAGGATATAGGGTGACTGTGTGACTAATCAGTGCCAGACTGCCTAAGGAGAAAGCCTTATGGGCGCATGGATTTATAGTGGAGTTACTGTAATTACTTCAAGTCTTTGCAGCATCCCATAGCCTGTCATGTGACAGACCTCCAGGCCTGCTAACATTGATTCCCAGCTCAGGCAGCTAATTTATGCATATATTTCAAAGGTCTTACATGGAAAGACATAATGAGCTTGTATCAGCTCATTTCCAGATGCATCCTGGGGGGAAGGGAAGAGAGATATAAAATACATATAATGGAAATAAGTATATCAAAATAAACAAGACAGTAATGCTTAAGAATAACATTACCAAACAGTAAGTTACATACAGTAAATTGTGGAATTGATAAAAGAGCAATTAAATATTAATCAACATGGACAATGTGTAGAGGCAGCTACAAAACAACCAGGAATGAGCCAACCAACAGGGTTACTCACAGTACGTAGGCAGAAAGGTTCGGCATCACTATCACCACTACAGACAGGTAACACACATTGCTCCCACTTGAAAAGGTGGCATCCCAGGCTGTGGCGTTCTCGTCCTTGGCTCCCACATTGCTCCCGGTGGGCGCCAGTGTTGGGGCTTCGCTTATGGGTGGATTCTGGGACATGTGTCTGTCCCTGCAAACCCATCAGGGAGGGCTCTTCTCGAGAGTCTAAAGTCTAAACAGACCCACATAGGTGGTGGGACAGGGAACAGGCTCACTCTTTCCACTCCCGAGACTCCATTACTTGCTTGACAGCTGTCAAGCTATTGGCTTCAGCAGATCCTCCTAGGGTCCAAGGGCAGGCCGTTAACTCCACAGTGTCCCTGTCAGGCTTGTTGGTCGAAATGTGGGTCGACCAGCTGGTCGAGATGTTTCTCGATGTGGTTGACCCATTGTCGGAAGAGGTTGAGGGTGACTCAGTCTCTAGGACTCTGGTCCTTTCAGTTGTCTTTCAGAAGGGGCCAGATATGCCAGCTGACCAGCCTGTCTCTCACAGAAGATCTACCCCTCCAGAGTTCTGCGGTTGGACCCACTCCATGCCGAGTACACAGCTGCTCCTCCCGTGTCTTCTCACCATTGACACATTTATCATCAGTTGAGGTCCAGGTGAAGCACCCGGTCTCAGTCGAGATCATGGTCATGGGAATCTCAGCGTTCTCACTCTTGGCCATCGACCATGAAGAGCCGTTGATGCTCCTCTTCCTCCTTGTCTTTGGACAAAGAGAGGATTTGCTCCAAGTTGTGCTGGTGCTTCAAGGAGCTACTGTGGCAGCAATGGGTCCTCAGCCAAGGTCAGCCTGCTCCCGAGAAGCCCGCACCTCCTTGGTCCCTGCTGATGCAGCCCGTTTCTGTCCTGCACCACCTGGTTGAGCCTACGCAAGCTTCTCTGCAGATCCTGGTAGAACCTCTGCCTAAGCAGCCTTTGCACGAGGCCCCATTCAAGACTGCTTGCCCTGCCTCTGGTAAGATAGCTGCCTGTTCAGAGCACCCACTCAGTTGAGTCCAGGGTGATCCACAGTGAACAAGGGCTGAAGATGGTGTTCGAGGAGTGGTCAGACTCTGAGAAGTCCTCCATGCACTCCTGTCAGACCCCAGGCTTCAATCGCGATTTGACTGAAGAGCTCACAATGTACCATGGGCCAGTCTCCTTCGGGGCTTTGCTCCATCTCATCTCTGAATCCATGGAGTTTCCACTGCAGCCAGTCCAGAAGTGGACCAAATGCCTCCTCATGAAGATCGTTGACAGAGATGATTCCCCTTGGGGTTGCCTTCCCAGTGAAGAAAGCTATCCTGGGTCTTGCCTTGGAGCTTTGTGCACAGTGCCATCCGCCCATATAGTTCACAAGTATGCAGTCCGGACTGGGTGTCTTCCCGGATTCCCAGATCACTTCTCAGCCAAGAGGCTGGTGGCAGATTCCGTCTTCTGCAGGATGGGCAACGTCAGAGACATCAGCAAGCCTCCCAACAAGGAATCCAAGAAGCTGGATCACGCAGCAAAAAAGGTTTATGCTGCTTCCTCCCTAGGTCTCTGACAGGTGAGTTCCACCATCATGATGGCCAATTTTGGTCATACCCTAAGGGGGGTTTTGGACCACGTCCTTTCCCACCTTTCTGTGGACTTACAGTCGGCAGTTAAAGTGGTCAGAGACTGGGGTTGCTCTCTTGCCGAGCACTAGCTTCAGATGGCCTTGGACATAGGCAACTCCTGCACCCAGTTGGTGGCAGCGGTAGTTGTTATGTGCAATAGAACATGGCTGTAGATTTCCACCTTTGCAGCAGATACCCAGCATGAACTGGCAGGCAGATGTTCCCTTCTTGGGTACTGACCTGTTTGAGCCATTGGTGGATAGACCCCTCACTAGGATTGAGAAGTCCAGTGCCACCCTGGATTCAGTCATGTCCTCCCAGAAGGACTTCAAGGGCCCAAAGTCAAAGGAAAAGCCTTTCCAGTTTCGGACCATTCCGCCCCAGCAGTCCAAACCTCAGCAGTCCCAGTTGGGGCAATCTCAGGCCTGGCATCCCAAATCTGAGCCCACCACCTCAGGTTCCAAGCGGCCCATGGCCGGGCAGTAGTGCTTATCTGGCAGCCAGCGCCGGGGCCTCTTCCAAGCCTGCCCAGCGACAGGTGTGGGGATGTCTGCCTCTCACCTATCATGTCCCTGCCTCAGCTTCCTGTGGGGGATCAGTTTTGCCATTTCTGGCACACCTGGTCTGTCATCACTATGGACAAATGGGTGCTAGATGTGGTGGACTGGGGTCTGCCTCTTGATGACAAGGTTCTCCCACCTACTGAGCCCATGCCCCAAGGGAGTCCATGGTGTCTAAGGATATGCTGTCTGCCCTCAGGGAGGACATCGCTCAGCTCTTAGAGAAAGGAACTGTAGCCCATATCCCGGATGCCACAGCTGGCCAGAGCTTTGTGTCCAGGTATTTCCTGGTCCCCAAATGGATGGGGGGTAGGCACCCCACACTGGATCTTCAAGATCTTCAGACCTAAGCATACCACCATGTCGTCTCTAGCCAAAGTGTCTAATGACTTGTTAAAAGCCCTGGATAACAAACAGCACATCTACGCACTTTTCCTTGACGTTAGCAAAGCCTTTGACACGGTTGATCACTCCATCCTGCTTGATACTCTGGGTAGTATTAGTCTAACCCCTACTGCAATAAAGTGGTTCTACTGCTACCTCACAAATCAAAGACAACAAATTAAAGCACAAGGGGAACTGTCCCCACTAAAAGCTTTGCCCCGAGGCATCCCGCAAGGTTCTATCTTGTGGCCTATCCTCTTCGCACTTTATATTAACCACATAGATTCTGGCATACTCACAGCAAATGTTCACCTTTTCATAGATGACACAGTCCTCTATACAACCAACCCCTCTCTAGACCTTGCTTACAAGGAGTTACAGCAGGACTTTGTCATCCTCCAACATAACCTGCTGAGCCTGAAGCTGTTGCTCAATGCCAAAAAAAACAAAGCCATGATTATCTCCCCGCACTCCTTCCACAATATGGGGACACCTGGTAACCTCAGATTATCACCCTCCTTGGTGAAACTCTGGAAATAGTGGATAAATTCAAATATCTGGGAGTCTGGTTGGATAACAAACTCAGTTTCATTGTACACCTAAGTGAGTTAACAAAAGGCATATTTTACCACATAAGACATCTACTCACTCTCAAAGCTAGGAAGCGGCTGGTTCAAACAACCTTTCTACACTTGCTTGACTACACTGACTTTCTCTACAGTCACTGCCCCCAGTTTGCCCTCCAGAAGCTTGACACGCTCTACCATCGCACTTTGAGATTCATACTTGACATGCCCCTGCGGACTCACCACTGCCTGTTGTACCAGGCAATTGATTGGCCGTCCCTCTTCATGACGAGGCAAATAAACACCCTCATGTGGCTCTTCAGAGCTATTTGTAACAAACTCCCACCCTATGTCTGCAACCTGTTTGAATGGTCTAAAGGTGCATACGGCCTACAGAACTCCTCCTTTTTCCTCCTCAAGCTACCACAGACGAAGACACATCATGGCACAACTGCCATCAGATCCTTCCTACCATCACTTTGGAACAACACGCAAAAAGCACTTAAAAGCACTTAAACTTTCCCTCCTGCCTAGCCCCTACATATTCAGGCAGTTGCTCTATCGATGCCTGAAGACTGCATGTGACTGCTTCAGGTAATCACTGGCATATGGACTGAATAGTCCCCTAGCTCCTGGACCTCCCTGGCCTTCTTATTCCCCCTGTCAGCCGGCATTCCTTTTTAGTGTAACTGCCCCCCTCCTAGCTCCCTCCCTCCTTCCCCATGGCAACCCCACTGGGGGCCTCTACCCTAGCAGGGCTACCCCCCTCCCCTCATGTGTCTTTGCCTTCCTGTAGTCCCACTGTCCTCCACTGTGTCTTTGCCATCCTCTCCTCCTGCTGTCCTCCACTGTCTCCTAGCCTGTATATGATGAATTGCCTGTGTATGTATATAGCCTTGTTATCCAAGTCTTGCTCCAGTTACCTAATGACCTTGTACTTAAAAATAGTCTGTTTCAGTGTCTGCTATGTTATGAAATGTTGCTGAATAGTGTAAATGAATTTGTCCTCTGTGCCCAGGATCATCTTGCAAATGAGCTTGCTCAACGATGTAACTACCTGGTTAAATAAAGTTTGATTGATTGATTGATTGATTGATCTGAACCAGTTCTTGAGGCAGCACAAGTTCTGGATTCTGAATCAAATAATCCCATCTCTGGAGCAGGGCATGTGGTTCTGCTCCCTGATCCTCCAGAATACCTTCTTTCCCATCCCACTCCACCCATCCCACTGGTGGTACCTTTGGTTCCGCACAGATGGGGTGCTTTACGAGTTAGTCATGCCTTTCTGACTCTTCACAGTCCCCAGGGTCTTCATCAAGTGCATTCCAGTGCTGGCAGCATTCCTGTGGTGCCGAGGGGTTTGGGTGTATCCATACCTGGATGACTGACTGATTGCTGGTTTGTCCCAGGAGGAAGTAGAGCGGTCCAGGAACCTGGCTCTCCAGACTTGCTTGGCCCTGGGTCTTCTCATCAACCCAGCCAAGTCAGAACTCCACCCCTAGCATGTCATCCACTTCACTGGGGCAGGGCTTGACTCCCTCTGGGCCAAGGACCGTTTCCCAGCAGTTCGGGAATCGGATCTTACCTCCTTTGCCTGATCATTTCAGGTTGGGCGCTGATGCCTCTCCAGGACTTCCTGTGGCTGCTGGGATACATGGCATCCTACACCAGCACAGTCCAGTGGGTATGCTGGTGGATGCACCCCCTACAGTGGGAACTGGCCCACCAGTGGTTGCAGCGCCTAGGTCACCTAGGCCAGTTGGTCATGGTGATGAAGCCAATGTGGGATTCCATCCAGTGGTGGCTCATCCTGAGACACCTAAAGGAAAGAGTTCCATTTGTCCCCCCAGAGCTGACAACCATAGCATCTCTGGTGGGATGTGGAGCACACTTGGGGGACCACAGGGCCATGGGTTCTGGACCCCCGAGGAGTCCCTATGCCACATCAACCTGCTGGAGTTCTGTGTAGTACATCTTACTCTGAGGACATTCTCTCCTTCTGCCCAGGGTCAGGTCATGCAGGTCCAGACCGACAATACCATGACCATGTACTACCTCAACAGGCAGGGTGGAATGCATACCCTCCAGTTGTGTCGGGAAGCCTTCTGCACATGGACCCTCCTGCACAGCCTGGGTGCTGATTTCCTGGCGATTCATGTAGCTGGAGCCTCCAGCCAGCTTGTGGATGCTCTCAGCCAAGTGGGCAAGGTGACTCACAAGAAGTCACTTCATCAGGAGGTGGTGGACCACTTGTTCTCCCAGTGGGGCACTCCCCTGGTCGACCTGTTAGTCTCCTGGGAGAATGCCAAGCTGAGGCTGTTCTGGGCCCCTCCCAGTGTGGGACACTGATTGGGAATGTCTTCATGAGGCCCTGGACCCCAGGCCTCCTTTAAACCTTCTCACCCTTTCTCCTGATTCACAAGGTGTTGATCAAGGTGCAGAACATACCAACATACGAAAATGCCAACAGAAACAGGCCTCATGGTCTATTGAGTCAGCTCAAGTGCGCAGCTACCACCTTATAATGCTGCTGCCCCTCCCTTCCCCCCATCCTGTTACCCCTTCCCTTTGCCCTATCCCAACCCCTCTTGAGGCGGTCTACTGTCTTGCAAGCCACTACCTCACCCTGCAAGGAGTTCCACTTGTCCACCACTCTTTCTGTGAAAAAATGTCTCCTCATCTATCTCTTGAATCTACCCCCCTCCAATCTCAGTTGGAGTCCTCTCGTGTTCCTCCCCTTTCTCCTCTGGAAAATCCTCTCTGTATTAGTCTTACTTATTCCCTTCAGGTATTTAAAGGTCTCAATCATATCTCCCTGCCCCTCCTCTCTTCCAGAGAGTACATATTCAACTCCTGCCAGCCTTTCCTTGTATGGCTTGCCCTCCAATCCCTGGATCATCTTTGTAGCTCTACACTGTACCCCCTCTAACAATTTGATGTCCTTCTTCAGGAACAGGCACCGGTATTGCACACAGTACTCGAAGTGGGGCGTAACCAGTGACCTATACAGAGGCAGGATAACCTCCCTACTTCTGGAGGAGATCCCTCTAGTTATACACCCCAGCATTTTGTTGGCTTTTGCCACTGCCCTTCTGCATTGAACAGAGTTGTTCATGTTCCCTGTTATCACCCCTAGGTCCTCCTCTGTGGAGCAACCCAACTGAATGCCTTTAAGTGATAATCCCTCCCCTGGTTCCGGGCTCCGAAGTGCAGAACCTTGCACTTCTTGGCATTGAACCCCAGTTACCATTGATCTGCCCACTCCTGCAGTTTATTCAGGTCCTCCTGCAACCCCTCCCCCACCTCGTGTCATCTACCACAGCTCCCATCTTGGTATCGTCTGCGAACAGACTGATTTTGCTCCAGATCCCATTCGAGATATCTGCAATGAAATTCCCGAACAGTACTGGTCCCAGCATGGATCCCTGTGGTACCCTGCTTGTCACTGCTCTTGGTGATGAGAGTTCCCCCGCTACCACCACACTTTACTGTCTCCCCCTCAGCCAGTTCCTGATTCATGTCACCAGTCTTCCCAGACATAGAGTCTCCACCACTCATTCACACTGATGGGATCTACGCCGGAGGCGCTAGGACCCAGCAGGAGCAAACTTTTTTGCAAGATGGCCAGCGCCAGAGATGGAGCCACGAGGAGCGGTGCCACGAGCCTTGGCTCATGCAGCAATGACTGTCTCGGTGTCGACCCTTCAATCGCCTCAGTTCCTTTTTTCCTGCCATCAAGTGCGCTTCAGTGACAACGTAGCTCGCCCGTCAGGAGTCAAACTTCAAACTAGCAGCATAGTTTTCAGTTAATTATTTTGTAATTTATCTATGTTAAGTACCGCTTACTTTTAAATTTTACTTATTAAGAAAAAGAAGTCTTCAGCCCTCCATTGACGGAGTCGACCATGAGCGGGTCAGGTAGTCGGTAGGAGACTTCGTATAAGCTGTTCAGTCAGCCGGGCTGGGTCCGGTCCGCCGCCCTCTCTGGAGGGAGGGTCCGACAAGAGACGGTCTGATGCCTGGGGGGATGGGCGGTCCCCCCGGAAGCATCAAAGAAAATGGTCGCACTGTTGGCACCATTCAGCCTCGAGCTCTTCTTCGGCCCACAGGTCAAAAAAGAGAAGGCATCACTCGAGGTCACCTTCTAGTATGTCTGCGCGTCGATGGTCAGTCGTTGGGGTCAGATGCCAGTCTCCTCCCCCGGAGTCGCCAGTTTCTGTCTCCGGTGACCAACCTCTTCGACATCGGAGCCCTTCCCCACCTATTGAAAGGGCTTCCGATGAGCAGTTTCATCAGTGGGCCACTCTTATGGAACAATGGGCTTGGAGATTGGTCCAGATGCCTGGCCCAGTCACTCCGAGGCCTTCGGGGGAGCGGGTAGGGAGGTTGGACCTTCCTAGTCACGCGGTGCCATTGACTCCATGCTCTGGTGTTTCCTCCCTCACATGGCTGTGGTGCAGGGGGCCACACCGATGCCTTTATCTCCTGGTATTCTTCCTTCTTTTTCTTCAAATCAAAGTCTTTGGGGCCCTGGATTGCTTTCGGTGCCGTCGGGAGCTCTCTTGGCATTGATGGGTCTCTCGGCAGCGGTGTCGGCGCTCTCGGCACCGTCCTCGGTGCCGATGCGCTTGTCGGCGCTGTAGGGTTGTCGGCGCTGTCCTCGGCATCGGTGCGCCTCTCAGTGCTGTGGGCTCTGTTGGCGCCATGTGCTGGTTTGTTTACAATGGAGCCATCTCCCTTGCCTTCGGCGCCGTGTTCTTCTTCTTCGGCACTAAGGCTTGGTGCGGCGCTGTCCAGCTTTCAGGGGTTCTCGACTCCAAATCCTTTCTTTTCTTCATTTCATACTGATTTTCACTCCTTTCTTGTCCATACAGTCCCTCCTGGACTATCAGGAGATGATGTTGAACCTGACCCAGATCTCCAACTGGGTGATGATGGTGAAGGAGCGGGGTTCAATCCTGCCGCAGAGCCTGTGGTTGAAGACCTGTCATGTAAGTCTCTGGTGAAAAAGTTAAAACTACTCTTTCTCTCCAGATTACTGATATCGATCCTGGGAAGCTCTTAAGACTCTAATATCTTCACGTCCCGGAGATCCCTATGGATTTAACTCCCCCGGTATACCGATCTTTTGAGACGCTCTCTCAGATGGTATGGAATAATCACGCTCTCATTCCTTCTGTGGCTAAGACCATACACAGGAAGTATTCTGCTCCCAAGGATAGACCCATTTTGGCCTCCCAGGCCTTTGTGGACCCTATTGTAGTCCTGGCAGAGAATGATAAGGTCATTCTTCCTCAGGCATATACAGCCCAACTTATAAACAAAGAATCTTGTAAGATAGACACCTTAGGTAAGAGAGTCTTTGCTGCCTCTACCCTGGGTATGCGTATTGCCAGCTACCAGGGATATTTCTCTCAATATGAGTACGTTCTTTGGCATACTCTCAGATAGAAGGTGGAAGCTCTGCCTGAGTCGGACACTAGTTCAGAGCTACTTCAGACCATAACCAGGTATATCAAGTCCAACAACCAGCAGGTTAAAGCAGCTATGGACGTTTTTGATACTGCTTACCGAGTGGCGGTGGCGGGCATTTGTACCCGTCATCACTCCTGGCTACGCACTTTGGGCTTCATGAATGATGCTCAACAGCAGGTCATGGCGTTACCCTTTGACGGTATGTATCTGTTCAGACCTCAAGTAGAACAAGCTCTGGAGGCCACACAGAAGACTAGGTAGGCCATTAAAATGTCTCGACCCGCTCCCAACCCTTCCCGGGAGGGGGGGTGTTAACAAGCATCAATTTCACAACTGTCAGTCCTTTCGGGGCAAGGGCAGAGGATGTTTTAACAAAAAACAAGCCATGCACCCTCAAAAGAAAATGCAACAGAAGGCACAAGGGCCCAAAGCGCCCAATTCTACCTTCTGAGTTTCTGGCCCAGGTCCCATCTCAGCTGCCCGAGGGGGACTCTTCCTCAGCAGTGGGAGGTCGTCTGACTCAGTTCTACAACCAGTGGAAGTACACAACATCAAACAAATGGATCCTCTGGATAATCCGCGAGGGGTACTCCTCAACCTTTCAGAAGCCCCTCCAGATCGTCCCCCCAAATGACAGCCCAGGCTGTCAACAATATAGTCAGACCTTCTTGCCTCAGAGATACAAGGCCTTCTGAACAACAGGGCAGTAGAAATAGTTCAGCTGGATCAACGAAACACCGGTTTCTACTCCCATTACTTCCTGGTTCCAAAAAAGACCGGTGGCATGCGCCCCATTCTGGACCTCTGAAAGTTAAACCAAGTTTCTTTTCAGGGAAAAGTTCAAGATGATATTGCTCAGGAATCTGTTACCCTTGCTTCATCAACACGATTGGCTAGCTTCCCTGGACATGCAGGATGCTTACCAACATATTCCTATACACCCAAAGCATCACAAATACCTACGGTTTGTAGCACTGGGCCAGCATTATCAGTTCAGAGTCCTGCCCCTTGGGCTATCCTTGGCGCCACGAGTTTTTACAAAGTGTTGTGCAATTCTCGCGGTGCATCTCAGAAAGATCAGAATACAAGTGTTCCCATATCTGGATGATTGGCTTCTAGCAAGCCCTTCCAGGCAAGGAACTCTCAACACCGTAACCACGGCCTCAGACTTTCTCACGTCCATGGGAGTCCTGCTAAATCTCAAGAAATTGTAGTTGCAGCCCTCCCAGAAGCTCCTTTTTATAGGAACTCTTCTGGACACCTCCTGTGCGAAAGCTTTTCTGCCAGAGGACAGAAGGAGCGATATCCTACAGATGGCCCGATACATCAGTTTGAGCTATATCGATGCAACGGATGCTGGGTCTCATGGCATCCTCGGTGTTCACAGTACCCCTAGCACGCCTCCACATGAGAACCTCTCAGTGGGTGCTCAGTGGTCCCCAACCAATCACCCTCAGTCCTTTCTCATCAAGGTGACAGAACCTCTGGAGAGGTCACTCACCTGGTGGCCGCAAGAGGACAACCTTCTGGAAGGGTATCCCTTTGCTCCTCTGGATCATCAGATTTCCATTACCATGGACATGTCCCTGATGGGGTGGGGAGCTCACTGTCAGAATCTCCACTCCCAAGGAATGTGGACTCAGGACGAGTCCCAGCCTCACATAAATGTCCTAGAAACGAGAGCCATCCTTTATGCAGTCCGGTCTTTGAAGGACATTTTCTGCCACAGGAATATACTCCTTCAAACGGACAACAAAGCAGTGATGTATTACATCAACAAGCAGGGCGGTACACACTCTTACCCTTTATGCAGGGAAGTGATGAGAGTGTGGGAATGGTGCCTAGAGCACAAGGCTCTAATTCAGACGGTCTACCTGCTGGGAGTGCAAAACGAACTGGCAGACTGTCTCAACAGAACAGAGACAGATCCTCACGAGAGGTCTCTCGACTCAACCATAGTGCAGTCACTATTCGCAGAGTGGGGAACTCCATACCTGGATCATTTTCATCCCCACTCAACACAAAACTGCCTCTCTTCTGCTGCAGAAATACAGAGGCCTGGCATTTTCTGTCAGGATGCGTTCAGGCTGCAGTGGACAAAACGCTTCTATACGCCTTTCCTCCTATTCCACTAATTCAGAGGGTGCTTCTCAAAATCGAGTCCCAGGGGGACAAAATGATCCTCATTGCTCCATTCTGACCTCAACAGATACGGTTTCCATTAGCAGTATGTCGGAAACTCCCCCGGAAGTGCTTCCCCTTCAGATGAACCTTCTGACCCAGGGGCCTGTGGTCCATCCCAACCTGAGGTCACTTCACCTTCATGCTTGGCTCCTGAAGAGATAGAAGTTAACAGGTTCAGTGTCTCTCGGAGAGTTTCAGATATTCTTTTGGCTGCGCATAAGCCAGTCACTAGAAAAACTTACATAGCCAAATGGAAGCGTTTTTCTCTCTGGTGTGCAAAATCCTCTTTGAATCATTTTTCCTGCCCACCAAATAAAGGTCTAGAGTATCTTTTAGACCTCTCAAATTCAGGTCTACAATACTCTACAGTCAGAGTTGACCTTTGTGCCATTTCAGCTTATCCTGAGCCAGTACTTTCCTTATCACTGGCTCAGTTACCAGTAGTTAAGAGGTTTCTTAAGGGTATTCTGCATACCAGACCTCCTATCAGACGTCCAGTCACAGCCTGGGACATTAATCTTGTGCTAGACATGCTCACTCGAAAGCCTTTCGAGACTCTAGCTTCCTGAGAGCTGAAATTTCTCACTTGGAAAACGACCTTCCTGGTGGCCATTACCTCAGCCCGCAGGGTCTCTGAAATACATGCCTTGGTCACAGACCCTCCATATACTGTATTTCATAAGGACAAAGTAGTTCTTAGGACCCATCTTAAGTTTCTCCCTAAGGTTGTTTCAGAATTCCATCTAAACCAACCTTTGGTCCTACCTACTTACTTTGCGAACTTCCAAAATGAAGGAGAGTATACCCTTCATTCTTTAGATGTCAAAAGAGCTCTGCTTTTCTATTTGGATAGAACAAAAAAAATTTGCAAAGCTCAACAACAGTTTGTTTCCTTCAGCGAGACCTGGCTGGGTCAACCTGTCGCTATTAGATGCATTTCGGCATGGCTGGTGGCATGTCTTCGCCACTGTTATTCCATGGTGCAAGTTAAGATGGAGGGCAGAGTGTACGCTCACTCTACTAGAGCAGTCGCGGCATCCCTGGTGGAAATCTGCAATGTGCCCATTGCAGACATTTGTAATGCGGCTACCTGGAGCTCAGTGCATACTTTCGTCAAGCACTATGCCCTGGATGTCCATGCCAGGTGACATCTTTTGTTTGGCAGGATTGTTCTTAATGGACTTGTGTCCTAAAATTGTGAGCTGTTGGTCTCTCCTGCTGCTCTCTCGGGGGATTATTAGCTCGGTACTCTCCCATCAGTGTGAATGAATGGTGGAGACTTTATGTCCGGGAAGATATGAAAATTACGTACCTACCGTAATTCTTGATCTTCTTGGATGAAGTCTCCACCACTCATTCACATGCCCACCCACCATCCCCCGAGCTCACCTCTGTTGTTGGTCTTCACTCCCTCAATCTTTAGGCTGTGAAGACTTCTTTGTTGACCCTTCTTGTACGGGTCACTCGGACTATCTTATGTCTGTTTTTTTGTTAGGCTATCCTTCTAGGTTAGTTACGCTGCACCTCCTTGGAAAAAAAGGTACTGAGGTGGTTGGAGGGTTGACGCCGAGATAGTCATTGCCGCACAAGCTGAGACTCGCGGCTCTGCTCCTCATGGCTCCACCTCTGGCCCTCTTGCAAAAAAGTTTGCTCCCGCTGGGTCCTAGCGCCTCCGCTGTAGATCCCATTAGTGTGAATGAGTGGTGGAGACTTCGTCCAAGAAGATCAATAATTATGGTAGGTACGTAATTTCCATTTTTTGGTCCTGCCCCCACACACTCCAGCTTCCCCCCGATCTCCCACGAGGCAGTGAATCAAAGGCCTTCCTGAAGTCCAAGTACAGGACATCCACAGCATGGTCCTTGTCCAGTCCCCATGTCACCCAGTAATAGAACTCTGCCATGTTTGTCTGGCACGATCTGCCCACGACAAATCCATGTTGCTGGTCGTCCTGGATACCATTTGCCTCCAAGAAGCTCATGAGCCTCTCTTTTAAGATGATCTCCATGAGTTTGCCCATGATCGAGGTGAGGCTCACTTGCCTGTAGTTTCCTGGTTCATCCTTTGGCCCACTTTTATGGATGGGCACCACATGGGCCACTCTCCAGTCCTGTGGCATACATCCTGTGTCCAGGGAGGTATTGAACAGGTCTGCCAGTGGCCCCACAAGGACCTCTGCCACCTCCCTCAGTACACTAGGATGAATGCCATCCAGCCCAGGCACTTTGTCCACTCTTAATGCCCTGAACCCCTTCAGCACCCTGCCCTCTGTAATCGCTACATCTGTCATCCTCTCCCCCCTTACCCACCCCTCCACTTGCCTGAGGTATTTGCCCCCCTTCTACTGCGTAAACACAGAGCAGAAGTACTCTTTCAGTGCCTCTACCAGCTCCGCCCCTTCTCCAGCCACCCCCCATCTTTCTTGATCCTCACAAGCTGGTCTTTGCGTCTCCTTTTCTCACCTATGTATTGAAAGAAGTCTTTTTCTCCTCTTTTGATCCCCTGTGCCAGTCTCAGCTGTCTAGACACTTTGGCCCCCCTGACCAGTCTGGTGACCTCTGTAGACTTTTCTTTGTATACATCGTTATCTTCTCCCCTCCCCATTTTCCTATACTTCCGAAATACCACCCTCTTGGCTCTCACCCCTTCCCTGACCTTTGGTGACAGCCAACTGGGTTTCTTTGCCCTGCCCTTCTTGTTTTTTTCCTAGTACAGGTCTCTGTTGCCTCCGCCAGCCCTCCCCTTATTATATTCTGTTTCTGATCTGCACCCATGTGTTCTTGGATGTCTGCCAGGTGCTTGCTCAGAATTTCCCCATCATCCTAAAGTCCACCCCCCAAACTCAACCACCCTTGTACCCGTTCCCCCTGTGTCCCTCCCCATGTTTAGCATGAAACACACCTAGTAGTGGTCACTCCCAGCAAGTGGTTCCCCCACTTCTAGGTTCCTTACAGCTTCCCCATTATCCAGTACAAGGTCCAAAGTCCTTTCCAGCCATATCAGCCCCTGTACCAGCTATGTCAAGAAGCTGTCCTGAAAAGCTTCCAACAGGACCCCCTGTCTTGCACTCATGGTGGCAGATGTGCTCCAGTCCACCCCCGGTAGGTTGAAATCCCCCACCACCACCACTGTGTTTCCCTTCTTGCTTACCCTTCAAATTTGATCTGCCAGTGCCAGGTGCAGGTCACAACCCTGTGATGGTGGTCTGTACACTACCCCCATCCTCAGTGTCCCATTCCTCACATCCTGGAACTGCATCCACAGAGCTTCTGTGCTCCCTCCACCCCTTCCTCCCTTATGCACATAATCCCCTCCTTCACACAGATCACCAACCCCCCCCCCATTCCCCTTGGCCCTATCCTTTCTGAATAGCCTGTACCCTGGAATCATCATATCCCAGTCCTGGTAATGGGTGGCCCATTTTTCCATGATGGCCGCTATGTCCACCAATTCCACTGCCAAGAGAGCCTGTAACTCCGCAGTTCTGTAACTTAGGCTTTCTTCATTCAGTGAGACCACCTTCCAGTCTATTGCCTTCTCAACCTTACCATTTCTCTTCCCCCCCCCTTTGGTCCTCTCTGTGCCCCCTCCTCACTGCCTTCACCTCTAACTGGGGGGGGTGAGCACCCTATGCTCCCCTTTCTGGACATTGTTTCTAACACTGGCCCCTTGCCACCCTCCTTCCTAGTTTAAATCCACCCTTGTTGAAATATACCCCTCCATTCCCTGTTTGAGTACGCTGTTCCCCTCCTTGCTCAAATGTAACCTGTTCCCTGCATATATGTTGCTGTTGTCCCAGGTCCTGTCCCAGTATGACACCAGTCCGTATTTCCTGGTTTGGCACCAGTCCCTCAGCTACCCATTGAACTCCTCTGTTCTTTTTTTTTCTCCCTGTACTTGCACATGTAGCACCTCAGAGAATGCCACAAATACCCCCACCTCCTCACACTGCCTACCCAATTCCCCGAACCTCCCCATTACCACCTCCACTGTTTCCCCGGCCAACTTGTTTGTTCCCACGTGCACCACCACGTGTGGTTTCATCCTCCCTCTGCCTTCGCACTTGAGAAGTGCCTGCCCTGCTCTGTCTACAGTCAGCCCCAAAATTGCCTCGACCCTGATACGATTGTGCCTTCCCTCCTTCTTCCCCATCTGATCCCCTTCAGTATGGAGTCCCCCAGCACCAATGCCCCATCATCATTCTTATCCTGACACCCCCCTTCCACTGTGATCCTTGTCCACTCCCCCTGGAACCCCACTGCCTCCCTCCTTACGTCCCTCATCTGCACCTTTTGTGCTCCTTGCATCATTTCCCTCTTCTGCCTCCTCTCCTGTTACCGCCTCTCCCTCTTCCTCTACTCTACCCTTCCTCTCCCATTGTAATTTGTGCCTCTTGGATCTTCCCTACTCCTCTTCCCCCCTCTCTCGCAGCTCTGATACCTCCCCTTCTTCTGCTAACACTGTAAAAATATTGCTTGATAACCCCGCAATGGTACCCATCGCCTCCTCCCTCCTTCCCTGATCCCTCCCTCCTCCTGCTGCACCTGAAGGACAAGGTGCAGATGATCCTGGTAGCCCCAGACTGGTCGCACCAGTTCTATACCCAGAGCTCCTCAGCCTCAGCAGCAGGACTCTGTGGTGCTTGCCTCTATGCTTGGATCTGCTCTACCATCACAAAGGTAAGATCTTGCACCTGGATCCTCAATCCCTGCACCTGACAGCATGGTTCATGAGCAACTTCAGGCCTCTCCGAAGAGGTTATCCATGTTGTGGAAGCCTCCCAGAAAAGGTTGACCCACCAGTGCTATGCCTTCAAATGGAAGTGCTTTTCCATTTAGTGCCATGGCAAGGAGCTAGACCCCCTGTCCTGCCCTTTGACTAGCATTATGGATAATCCATAGTCCCTCTCCCAGTCGTAACTGAGGCCGACGGCCCTCAAGGTGCACCAGGCAGCCATCCCTGCATACCGGGCATGGGCTAGTATGTTGACGGTGGCACAGAAGAAGGTGGTTTGGTGTTTCTTTAAGGGTCTTAACCACTGGTCCCCACCGGTGTATGACCCACCACTACCTTGGGACTTGTTGCTGGTACTAGCAGTGCTCATGTGTAAGCCATTCAAACTGATGCACAGGTGTGACATTTCTTACCTGTCATGGAAGATTGCCTTCTTAGAGGCTATCACTTCTGCCAGAAGGATCAGTTAGCTTCAGGTACTCTTGGTAGACTCTAGATACTTGGTGTTCCACAGGAGACAAGGTTGTCCTCCACCCCAACCTGCAGTTCCTCCCGAAGATCATTTTGGAGTATCACCTTAACCAGTTAATTAACCTCCAAGTGTATTTCACCAATCCAACCTTGGAAGCCGAGCACAGGCTCAACACATTGGACCCAAGTCGAGCGTTCGCATACTATACTATATGGACCTGTCTGCTAGAGTTCAGGGAGAGGTTTGTCAGCTGTTTGTCACCTACGCTGAAGTCACACCAGGCAGATCGGCAGCTAAGTGGATGATTGCCAGGTGGCTTGTATCCTGCATCAACCTTTGCTATAGGTTGGCTGGTAGGGAGCCTCCCGTGGGGCGTAGGGCTCATTCCACGAGACATACTGCTGCCTCAGTGGCTGCTTTCAGGAACATCCCTACCCAGGAGAGCTGCAGGGCTGCTACCTGGAAGTCAGCACACACCTTCATTTCCCACTACCACATTGATATGGCATTTGCTTTTTTACTTTCTGCTCTCTTGTACCCGATGCTGGAAAGTTCAGCACAGTCATTAATAACTCAGCTCTCACTTTCTTTCATGGCCCATTCTCATTCTCTTACTTCCTCATAACAATTTAGAAATAAAACTATAACTGCTGGGGATGAGACAGCTGCCTCAGGGACAACAAAACCACATCCTTGCCCTTCGTGTCCTTACTACTGCGGGGGTGGGGTGGGAGTAAGGGACTACACACTCCCAGTCCTGCATTATTACTTAAATATAGCATGGTGTAACACAGCATGGCGTCAACTAATATGTATACACTCCCTCAATTACAGCTGAGCAGGATTGACATTACCACACAGGTCAACAAGCTCACAGGCAGGCAGAACTGAAACTCTTTAGCAGATATGCATTAATGATGAAATACATAAATATGCATTGGTTCAACTAGTACTCAGCCTCCTTTGTTCTGATTGGGAGCTTTTTCAGCTGTCACAAGCAGGGGGATGGCTCTTAGTATACACACACACACACACACACACACACATACCCATAGGGCCAGCACTCTTGTGCCCAAAGAGACATCTCCTGCTGCATTCTTAGGGAGCTATATAACATATTACCAGTTGGTTTATTTAATCCATGCAGATGAAGTGCAGTAAGAATCTCAAATGCCTCAGATACCCCAGCAGTCTGTTTTTCTTCCCATGCAGAGATACTGCTCAGTTTTTCCATGATTTGTTGCTGATCTGATTATGCCTATCTCTGTGCATTATCATTAGACTGTTTTTTATTAAAAAATAAATCAAAAGAGCACACTCCTTTAACCACAAGAAAATATACCGATAGTTCATTTATTGAACATTTCTCTCCAAGATATCATCATTGATGTGCAGCAGCTTGTTTTCAAGGAGGATGGCAGTTCAGTTGCAATACATAACGTGTAATATGTCACTAATAAATGACAGATGACACATCACAGTAAAGGCAGAAATAAGATAATAAATAGGTTATCATAAACACGCAAGACAGCTAATATGTGAAGATCAGCAGTCAGAGTGGTAAAGGTGTTCATATACAATATGTGACTTGAAGTGCAAGGCTCCTCGTGTCTTTTTAACATAATTCAGTAGCAAGTCCCATCTGGAAGTGTGAGGGTCCATTTCTCCAGTTATTTTAACTTTTACTATATGATAAATACCCCCAATCTAAGATCTGAGGTATTAGACTTAAATTAGACTGCCATATATGTTGAAAACATATGAAACATATGTTTCCATGTACACATAGAAACACAGAATGTATTAACAGAAAAGGACCGGTAGGCCCATCCACTCTGCCCTATTTTCCCTGCTTAGTGCTACACCTTGGACTGTATCTAGTCACAGGTGCCCACTCCTCCCTTTTTCCTACATATTATGCCCATACGCCTATCCCACACATGCTTGAAGCTCCCCATTGTCTTCACTCCCACCGCCTCTTCTGGCAGGCTGTTCCAGGCATCCACCACCTTTTCTGTGAAGAAGTACTTCTTCACAACCATCTTAAAGTTTATCCCCTTCAGTTTCATGGCATGCCCCAATATTCTGACTCTCTTTCTCCTCTGAAAGAGACTCCTCTCCTGCACCTTTTTCATCCTCGTGAAGTACTTACAGGTCTCAATCATGTCCCCTCTCACTCTCCTCTCCTCCAAGGAGTACATGTTGAGCTCCTGCAGCCTCTTCTCATATGACTTCTAATGCAACCCCCTCACCATTTTGGCAGCCCTCCTCTGTATCGCTTCCATCCTGTCTGTGTCCTTGTGGAGGTGCGGCCTCCAGATCAGGACACAGTACTCTAGGTGGGGTCTTACTAATGAACAATATAATGTTAGCACCACCTCCCTTCTCCTGCTAGAAATCCCCCTCCTTATGCACCCCAGCATCTGGCTGGCCTTGCCTAGTACCTTGCCACACTGCCCTGCCACCTTGAGATCATAAGATATGATTACCCTAAGGTCCCTCACCCATTTGGTGACTGTAAGAACCCCCCCTCCAAATCATACACAAATCCTCTGGGCTTCCCCACCCTAGGTGCATGACTTTGCATTTTTTGGCATTGAAACTCAACTGCCACAGCCTAGACCACTCCTCTAGTTTCCTCAGATCCTTTTACATTCTCTCCACTTCCTCCTGGATGTCAATCCTGTTGCAGATTTTTGTGTCATCTGCAAAGAGACACACCTTCCCCTCCAGTTCCTCAGCAATATAATTTTTAAAGACATTGAAGAGGACAGGTCCCAGTACCGATCCCTGTGGCACTCCACTGGTCACACTTTCATCCTCCGATTGTCTGCTATTTACCACCACCCTCTGCCTCCTATCTTTTGACCAGTTGGATATCCAGTTTACCACCTTCTCCCCCACCCCAGGTTGCTAAGTTTCTTAGTCAGCCATCTGTGTGGTACAGTGTCAAAGGCCTTACTGAAGTCCAGATAAGGCATTGCCCTCCCCTGATCCACCTCCCTAATTACCCAGTCAAAGAAATCTTTGAGATTTGTGTGACATAACTTCCCCCGTGAAGCCATGCTGCCAGTGGTCCTGCAGCCCATTTGCTCCAAGAGAGTCCCATCAGTCTCTCCTTCAGTAGGGCTTCCATTAATTTTCCTACCACTGATGTGAGACTGTCAGTTCTGTAACTACTAGCTTCCTCCCTGTTGCCGCTGTTATGCACAGGGGCCACAATGGACCTCCTCCAATCCTCTGGAACTACCCCATGTCCAATGAGGTGCTGAACAGTGTTGCCAGAGGGGCAGCTAGCACTGTACTCAGTTCTTTTAGTACCCTTGGGTGGGTCCCGCCTGACCCCATTGCCTTGTTTACCGTTAGGTCTTCCAGTCCCTGGCAGACTCTTTCTTCTGAAAATCGACTTGTGTCTACTCCCCCTCTCCCCGGTGCCTGCTGTTGTGTGTCAGGCCACCCCTTCCCCCTCGATTGTGAAAACTGAGCAGAAGTACTCATTTAGAATTCTAGCTTTTTCTTGAGCTCCCTCTGCAGTCCCTCCCCACTCTCCTTATCCTCACTATCCCATCCCTTACTTTCCTCTTTTCACTCATGTACCTGAAGAAAGTCTTATCCCCTTTTATGACTGCCTGAGTGATCCTGTCCCATGTTTGAGCTTTTGCTGCCATTACCCTCCTTCCTGCCTCCCTTTGCTTATCTAGAGATATGTCCCTGTCTCCCTATATTGGGTATCCTTGTACTTCCTAAAAGCTTTTTTTTCTCCCTTACCTCCTTAGCCATCTCCTTTTAAGAACCATAGTGGCCTTTTCTTCCTCTTACCCTTGTTAATTTCCTGCTAATAGCTTGTTGTTGCCTTAGTAATTCTCTCCTTTATCCTTTTCCATTGTGTCTTCACTCCCCGTCCCTCATCCCCCAACCATCCTCCCATTCAAGGTAGTTACTAAGGCAGTCTCCCGTTTCTTTAAAATCTGCTCTCCTGAAGTCCAGCACTCTTGTTTTAGTGTGTTTTTTCTGCTGTCCAGTCCGTGTCATACCACATACAAAATGAAAATGGTGCACTGACCAACCACCACTGAAGGTGTTACTATTGCGAGGACATAAACTGAAAAGGCAGAAACAAACTGGAGCACACACCACAACTGGGTTTATGGTGAGCTTATTCAGAGCAAAGCTTCACCACCTAAACACCCCTATGTAGCGCCATTACATGGTTTCATCAGCGAGCCAAACCACACTGTGCAATGATCACTTGTACCCAGGGAGCTACCCACTAAGATGCATGCAGTGCAGTCCCTGTTCATAAGTACCAGATCTAGCACTGCCCCATCTCTAGTGGGGTCTGTAATCAGATGCCTAAGAAATGCCCCTTGTAGAGTTTAAGATGGCCCTGCTTCTAGTTGTAGCTGTGGCCACAATACTCCAATAAACATCTGGCAGATTAAAGTGTCACACAATCAGTGCCTCCTCTTTGCTTGCCATTGTGCCAATGGCCTCTCCCAAAACCCTGAGCAACTCCACCTCCTGTGTTGTTTGCTTGTACACCACCCCCACATGAGTAAAGGCCCTGGTCCCTGTCTCTAAGACAACTCAAAGAACCTCCAACACTTCCTTATCCCTGTTGTGTCCTTGTATATCCATGGCCTTTATACCTTCTCTCACAATAAAACAACTCCCCACTTTCCTTCCTGCCCTATCCTTCTGAAACGTGGGATAAAATCCCAGCTATGGTTGTCAGTGTACCATGATTCTATTCTGGCCATCAGATTCAGATCTACCTACGCAAGGGTTGCTTCAAGGTCAGGAATTTTATTTCCCAGGCTTCTTGCATTGGCATATGTGGCTCTCCACTCCTTTTGTCCCTTTCTGCCCCACATTGCCCTTCCTTCCCCATTCCATCCTTCACCCTTGCCTTGTCTCTTGCACTGTCTTCCCTTTTGTTATTCTCCCTCTGTCCACCCTCCTTAATTCTTCCCTCAGTCTTAGAACCAGCTAACGACCCTTCCCCCCTTGTCCTTTTGCCCCGTTATCCCTGGTGAATTTATTCCCCCCCTGGGCTTCTCTTCTCTGTTGTTCCATTTTCTGGGGGACATTCACTGCCTCCCTCCTTTTTTCTGCCTCCTCTCTTGGCTAGTTGAAATGCCCATCAAAGTAGCATTTGAACCCTTCACCCAGAACTGCCATTCCACTCCTGGATGGATGGATGGATGGATGGATGGATGGAGGCCATCTCCTTTGTAGAGGCCTTCATTCTCTCAGGTAGGAGCCCAGTCCTCGATGAAGCTCAACCAGTCATTTAAGACCCTGGTGCGATGTTCCCGACCCTTCCCCCAGTTGTACACAGTTAGCACCTCAGTGGAGTCCACTGTGCAAGCTATCTTCTTCGGGGCCCTCTCTAGGTCCCTAAAACTATCCTGCACCACCCCCATTGCAGCCCTTGCCAGGTCATTAGTCCCAAGATGAACAATGACATCCAGCTGCCTCACATGCCTGGCCTCCCTAGTGATCCTAAGGATCCACGCCTCATCCCTCTGTGTCAAAGCACCAGGTAGGCACCTCACCTCCTTCTTTCTCTTTCATCTTGTTCTCAAAACTACACCTCTAATGTTTGTGTCCCCCACCTCAAGTTTCTTCCTCTTCTACTGTGGTCCTCTGCCTCACACCCTGAGGGCTCCCCTCTGGAGGACCCGCACACCCTCCGTTGCTACTACCATGGATGCCTCCTCTTGGCAGTCCTGCCCTGTCAGAGTGGCAAAAGAGTTGTGTAATGGCACTGGCTTAGTCTACCACAGTCCAGCTGGTCCTCCTTTTTGGCACCTCTAAGGCAACAGTGGTGGACTTGGTATCCCCTGGGTGGGGGGGGAGAGGTCTCCCAAATCCTAGTCAAATCTGCCTGGAGTCTAGTGACCTCCTTCCTCAGTCCAGAGAAGTGCAAGCAGATGGGGAAACTCCTCAGTCTCCAAAAGGTCTCCCTGAAAACTGCCACTTCACAGCCACTGCACTGCACCACTCACATCATTCCCAATACTACACTCCATATGACCTGAAAAATAATTTATGCCCTTACTCCCACTATGGTGGTTCTAGAATTCCTGTTTTTTCTTAGGTTTACCCCTTGTTGATATACCCCAGATACGGCTCTAAATAGCTCAACCGTTAAGCTTTTACAAGGCTTTACTAGCTTTCCCCTTTTTTGTTTAGCCTAACTCTTTGCTGCCTTACCATAGCTACTTTTTTTTTCTTCACCCTTGTCACTCCCTTCTTATCCTTACCCTAGATAGGGATTTTTAAGTTTCATTTTCGTCACCCCTTCTTACCCCGTGCTCTACATAGGGATTTTTAAGTTTCCCCTTTGTCTCCCCTGCTTACCTTTACCATTGATAGGGAGTTCTATCAATACCCTCTTTAACAGGTGCTTACAGTTCCTGTAAACAACACAGGGGGCAACAACCTTACCTTACTGGACCAGTAGAGATCCCCTGAGTGCCTGCTGTAGCCAGTTGACACCCAATACACCAATCGCTTCACCTGCTCCATATACCTGCTCCACTCCTATTCTGTTCCCACTTACACTCTGGAATCACTGGAAACAGGGGAGGTACCCAAAGATTGGAGGACAGCAGATGTAGTCCCCTTATACAAAAGTGGGAACAAAGAGGAAGCGGGGAACTACAGACCAGTCAGCCTCACCTCGGTAGTGGGGAAGATCATGGAAGCACTACTGAAGGAGAGATTGGTGGAACATCTGGTTATCAATGGACTACAGGACCCAAGGCAGCATGGTTTCACCAAGGGAAGGTCATGTCAGACCAACCTTGTTGAATTTTTTGACTGGGTGACTAGGGAGGTGGATCAGGGGAGGGCAGTGGACATGGCCTATCTGGACTTCAGCAAGGCCTTTGCCACTGTGCCATATAGAAGACTATTACACAAACTGGGGAATATGGGTGTGGGCAGGACAGTAGTGTGGTGGGTAGGTAACTGGCTGGGCGGCAGGACACAGAGAGTGGTGGTAAATGGCTGTCACTTCACAGAGGGAAGAGTGACCAGTGGGGTACCACAGGGATCAGTGCTGGGACTGGTCCTATTCAACATCTTCATCAGTGACATTGCGCAGGACCTAGAAGGCAGAATTTCACTGTTCGCTGATGACACAAAGCTCTGTAACAGAGTAGACACACCAGAGGGTGTAGACAGAATGAGAAGGGACCTGCAGAAACTTGAAGAATGGTCAGGGTTTGGCAGTTGAAATTCAATGCAAAGAAGTGCAAGATAATGCATATGGGGCACAAAAACCTGGCACAATATATCAGTTGGGGGTGAGGATATAGCATGCACCAAGCAGGAAAGGGATCTTGGGGTTATCATCTCTGATGACCTCAAGGTAGGGAAACAGTGTGACAAGGCAGCAGGTAAAGCAAATAGGATGCTGGGATGCATAGGCAGGGGCATCACCAGCAGGAAAAGGGAGGTCATAATTCCACTATACAAGACACTAGTGAGGCCCCACCTGGAGTACAGTGTACAGTTCTGGAGACCTTACCTACGTAAGGACATAGACAGGGTAGAGAAGGTTCAGAGGAGGGCAACAAAGATGGTACATGGATTGCATCACAAGTCCTATGAGGACAGGTTGAAGGAACTGAACATGTACTCCCTGGAGGAGAGGAGGGAGAGAGGGGATATGATAGAGACATACAAGTATCTTACAGGGAGGAACAGGGTGCAGGAATACACTATTTTTAAGCGAAAAAGATGTTCCAGGACTAGAGGGCATGGGATGAAGTTGGAGGGAGGATGATTCAGAGGAAACGTGAGGAAGAATTTCTTCACAGAACGGGTGGTGGACAAGTGGAACACCCTGCCAGAGGAAGTGGTGGGGGCTGAAACAATCACAGGATTTAAAAATGCATGGGCTAAACATAAAAGAATTCTGGCGGTCAGGGGTAAGGGGCAACAGACTTCTAGGAAAACATAAACTGAACTTACAAGCTCAAATGGGCAGACTGGGTGGGCCATAGGCCCTTATCTGCCGACACTGTCTATGTATCTATGTACTCTGGGACATAAATGTCGATGGGACACATTAAGAGTGTCTGCTTTTATCTTCCTTTGGGAAATTTTAGGGTCACTAAGCAGTGAACACCAACATCAGTAACAATTTAATGTACAATTGATTGTTCTGTTTATGTTTTAACAGTTATGAAATAAACATTTGTAATATTGTTTGCTTCCTCTTAGGACCTGGCCAGTATGACCCTATCGTGAAATCTCCCTTCCAAATGTCTCTATTGGTGCCCAGAGAAGAACGTTTCAAGGAACCAAAAGAGATAACCCCGGGTCCTGGTGCTTATGAGGTTTGTCTGCATGTTCTTTCTGGTTGTAAACCATGTGCAGTGCAAGGTGCAGAGATCAATGTATTGGTTCAGGTACTGCAAGCTCTTAGTTTAAGTTGTAAGTCAAGAAAGCTTGAGTCACACATTCAGTTCCTTGCATTTGTCTCACTGTGTTGTGTTTTTCCCATGACTACCTTAAAAGATCAAATTAATTTATTGTGCAATGTGTCTTCTCAGTTACCAGACAAGCATACCTATAATTAAAGCCCAGTCTGTGTAATGTGGGCATACACTGGACATTATGCATTGAAGAACAACACTGCAGGTTAATCTAGTGACCCTGGGGATAGAATTTGCCCCAAGGCTTGTTCTGCCTTCAGCTTTATGAGATGAAATTACCATCAGGTTCTTCACAGGCACCTATGTCTAATCAGTTATATTACATGATTGGAAAGACATACATTTAGAGAACTGAGTGAAGAAGAGCAGTGAAATGCAGCAGCTATCAGAAAAATCCAGTCCAGGTTTTACTTAGAGCATTATGTAGCATATCCTATGCTGATTTAAAGTTCTGGTCCAGCTTTTCTCTGTGCTGCTCTGTACTGCTGCTGGATCCTGTTTCTTTGCAAAGCAATCTGATTTCCTCACAAGCATGTATGCTTTTATCTTAAATATAGCTGTTTATTTGAAAACTGTGATTATGTCATCATAAAGCAACTGCTTAAGGTCTTGTCTGCTACAATTTAGGTATTTTTTTATTTACTGGATTACTGTTTAAAGGAAAACTTTAAAATCCATTGTATCTTCCCTTCCCAGACCTCAAGGTAAAACCTTCTGCAACAATAGGTCAAAGGGTATAAGACAGGAAAACTTGACAGATTGGATAGACCGTTGGTCTTGTTTTTTGCTGTCACTTTCTCTGTTTCTGTGATAAAGCCCATAATTAGAGTTTATACAACAACATGACTGTTTTCTTTGTTTTAAGAGGAATAATCCCCAAGAATAATTGTGCTCTTTAACCTCCGATATCAATAGCATCTGCTATCATCTCATGCGTAGTGTGTGGTTGTGAGTGCCGCTTTGGCGCTAATTTGCTCTGCTGACCAACTCAGCAGGGCAGAGTAGCATAAAGTGAGTAGTAGAACCATGTGTTGGCATTACTTATTTTGGAAGTTGTTGACACAGGATTATAAATAGAGATTGTGCCACTTATGGTAAAGAGAAAAATTAATGTTTTTGCTTAAAATCCCTATTCAGAACTATGTATTGGCATAAGGGGATACAGGAGATTTATGAAGTTTTCCTTTAATTTGTTTCAGTTGATTTACTTATTGTTTGAACACTGGGGGCATTCAGGAATTTCTATTTATGGAGTTTCTCCTTTTTATTTCCACGAGGAGTTGTGTTATAGGTTCATGCCAATATTTGGATAGAAAGCGATTCCTTCCATATGTTGTTGCCATGCATAGTGTTTTGAGCAGAGTTTAAAGATTATTATGTTTAGTGTGTATGAGCTGGCTGTGATGAGGTCTACGTAGTGAGATGGCAACAGAATGGAGTATAAACTAGCTTTCTTTAATCAACTTACCCCCAACACATGTGCACCCACACACATGCACGTACACATATTTGTATATCCATGATTCATTGTGCTGGGTTTGAAGTTTTGATTGCATGTGTGTTTACAGAAACCATACAGACGGAAAGTATCTGCCTTTTGCATCATTTATGCATCATACATTTCTGTATCACCTTACATTGTCAATGGATAATAATGACTTATGGGTAATGTGCTCCCCACTGGAGTAGTGGTATAGCTCAAAGCTGTGACCTCAGCACAGAACCCTGGGAACATGAACATTCTGAATACAGCAGTTATTCCATTTTGAGCTGTACCACTGAAAGGGTAGGGCATAGGGCAGAACTCTCTGGAAGATTGTTTTCAGCTTAATATTTGTCACTTTTCTCTCTGGACAGGAGACTCTGAGGCAGGTATGGGCTATATGGTGGTAGGAGCACCCTTATGTAATGCCCTAGTTCCGGTGCCTCTATTTAGTAAGCACTACTCAGGCTAGCCTAGGTTCTGGGGAGAAAACATTTGTTCAGCATCAGGGCTAGGTTTGTACTTCTGGTCAGGGGCACCCAAGTAATTCCAGACACAGGAAGCAATAACTGAAAATGTCCAAACCAGGAGGATTCTAAAGTGTGGCTTTTATTAACTTCAACACAAGAATAACAAAGCATGATGGACCCCCACAGGGCTTCACTCACTGGAAATGCAGATCTACAGAGGTCAGAACACATCTTTTTCATTACACGACAACTCTCAGGTTCTGAACACATTTGGGTTCACACACCCGAACTGGTACTCTTACTCTTGGATTCCCTGGCATGGCACCCTGGCCAGCATTTGAACACTTTTCCATATGGCATGGAGTCTGCTGGTGGCTCCCTCAACCACCCATGAGCACTTTCTATCTCTAAAGGAAAAATCTCATTCTTTATCCCACATCTGGGTACTTTCTACAGACACTGGCCAAGTGCCTGGGAGAAAGCTATAGGTGCCCAAAGTGAATCCGTGGAGGTAAACCTGGTTACTCCAGATGGGGGGGGTCTCCCACCTCTTGTTCCCAAATCCGTACCCGGCCATTCATTTGGAACAACACCTTTCTTCGAAACTACTGATTGTAGATGCTATCTCGAAATGTATGACACATTTAACATTCTACTCTGTATGTAGGTGGCGCCCTGACTCAAACAGTTCTGTTAGTGGCTATGTCCATGTCTTAGACCTCCACTGTCTCAGATGCGTCCAAGTCATACACAGAGTTAAAAGCACTGTACTTGGCTAGTCTTCTCCTGACCCCACAGTAGGCAGTTACTTTTACACAACTCTATCTTGGTGAAATATGTGGGCTCTATTTCAGAGCCAACTCACCGTGGTATGCAGGTGCCCCAGGCGTCTTCCCACAAAACACAGATTCTCTGGTACCTCGGTACAATTTCTTCTGTCAGGTAGCTTTTCCTTTTCCAAGTAGGCCAGGGTTGCCCCTGAAATGCTGGTTTCTTCCCCCTCCTCCGGGATGGAGCACTGGAACAACATGGGGGCGATCTCTACCATTTCTGCTGGTCTCTTCTGTGTTGTTCTCTGGGTGAGAACACACTACCTCTTTCTGGTGTAGCTCATGACAGAGCTACATTCTGAGGGTCTGTCAGCTGCAGCACACCTCCTCCTCTCACTACAGACTGCCCAAGACTAACTTTGAAATCCCCAACATTCTAACCTAACTCCCTGCTGCAGCATTGCAGTGTGGCTTATGCTGCTGCAAGAATTCTATGGTGATGTCATCCTCCAGCTCAGCTGAGACTGAGGACAGAGTGAGACAGTGTGAAACCCATTTAAGTGGAGTCTCACAAGCTGCCTTTCCTGCCTGCTACTAGTTCTAAGTGGGATTCTAGTAACCCCGGGTGACAAGGGGGTTACACTTAAATTTAGAACTCATACCTGTTCAGCTGTGGCTTTCAGCTGACTATCTTGCTAGCTAACTTCCATTCTTGCGCCTGCAGTACCTAAATGGGGACGACATGCCAGTACTAGGGTGTTTTTTTTGTTGTTGTTCTAGGTCTACTGCTTCATGTGTTAGCTTGGCGCCTTAGATAAGTAAAGAGTTGTACTTTATTGTGAGGGGAGTTAGTCAGTTGGTCAGGTGGGGTTGTACTAATAACTTGCCCCCCAAAAAAATCTCAGTGGTGTGTGTGTGTGTGTTTTCCCTGTTAGATTCAGTTTTAGTTTATTAATTATACTGGAATGGCATGTGAGCAAAATTACCCATTTTCACAAGCGTCCAGTTCTGGGCAAATACATAGGTGGTTACAGCAGTTAGACAAAACAGAAAGGGATAACAAGTTGGGGAAACAATGACAGTTGAGCACAGAAATGTCACTTACAAAATTGTATAAACATTAAATAATAATAAGTGTAAGGTAGAAAAAAGTGCTTACATTCTCAGACCGGAGATCTTGTATCCATCTAATAAAGGAGAGATTATATTTGTGATGTTGTTACCTAGAGTCCAGCTCTAGGGATCTATCAGATTCTTGTATATCTGTAGTGTTAGCCAAAAGAACACACACAAGCAGTAAGTAATAATGAAAAGTTTATTACAATACTCACGCCAAACATGTGACAGAGAAAATCACAAGGGAGTCCATTTCACCAGTCCTTGAGGAAAGTATAGTTCTCCCAATCCTCGAGGAAAGTGTAATTCTGCCCATGAGGAACAGGCTTACAGAAGGTTATATAGTAGTGATAACAACATAGTTACAGATATGATAAACATACAGCATTGGATAAGACATGTAAATAAGGTGTCTCCTTGGGCAGTTAATTAGAAACAGAATTACTAATGAGTAAGAAGTTAGAACAAAGAAAGTACTCTGTCATCAATAAATAAGAGACAAAGAGGACGCTGAGTAACCAGGCATACATGTGGTGTGATACCCAAATATGACTACATATTTGTACAAACTATAAACTACATATGATTATATGAGAATATAAGAATATGTAACAGTCACTGATGATCTGAAAAGGCCCTCTTATCAGTGATATGGGTCAGAATACATGTGTATAAAACACATAAAAGAAAACATACCTAGGTAAATGCATTATAGTGAGGTATAATGTATCATGCCTGATGAGTGTAAAACATAAATCATAACAGTAAAACAACAAATAAAATGATGTAAACATAATATTCATAGCATATATTAGCAGCAAAGCACATTCGTAATACCCATGCTTGTACGATGGGTACCTACATCTACATATTAGTGCAAATAGCAGCATCACAGTATAAGTGACAAGGAATACATTATAATGTGTATGTGGGATAGTAGAGGTGCGTAACCCATGCATAATAACGTGGAAGAGAAGTTAAAAAACCTGGGAAATTAGTAGAGACATTAGCAGGTGGAGGCATTTGAGAGGTGAGACTTTAGGTTGTACAATACTTAAAGGAAGCCATTGAAGGGCACTCATTGATAGATGGAGGAAGACTGTTGAACAGCTGGTGCCCTTATAGAAGAGTGTGTTCTGGCTTTGTGTGGTACAACAGAAAGGGATGGAGAAGGAGAGGGTGGAGGACCTTCTAGTGGTCCAAGAGAGGGATGACTTTGGGAAAAGGGACAAAATGCTGTCTGGGAGGAGGCCCAAAGATATTTTATGAAAGAAAGTAACTATTTTGCTGTTTAGTCTGTCCTCAAGGGAGGTCCACTTCGAGATTTTATATAGGTTGCAGTGGTTGGTACATTTGGGGAGACTGGAAACAAATCGAATGATGCTGTGATAAGTGGAATGGAGTTTTTGGAGGTTATCTTGAGTTAGGGGTGGAAAATAGACTAAAGCACCATAGTCGAAAAGCAGGAGCAGGAAACTGGTGACAAGAAGGGACTTGGATTCACTGGTTAGGAATGGCATTACCCTGTACAGCATGCCCAGCCGTTGATGTGTTTTTACTTAGTTAATTTACGTGAGAGTCAAAGTTAGTGGTTGTCCAGTAGTAATCCAAGGTATTTAAATTCGCTAACTCTTTAATTGAATTCACGTCATTGTCCAGTATAGTGAAATCAAAGGAGAGTGGTTTCTGTGGGCTGAGAAAACCATTGATTTGTTGTATTTTGCATTCAGTACAAGTTCTTGGACAGGAACCAGGAGTGGAGGCAACTGAAATCAGACTGCAACTTATTAAGTAAGGAGGAGGAGTCTTTGTTTTTACAGAACAGGGCGGCATCGTCAGCATAAAGGATGAACTCTGTGTTTGTGCAGATTTTAGGAAGGGAATTGACAACCAGGGAGAAAAGGAGGGGACCCAGGATGGACCCTTGAGGTGGTCTGAACTTTATAGGGCAGGTGTCAGACAGAACCCCGTTTATGATGGTTTGGTGTGACCTTAGACTAAGGTAGCTACAGAACCAGTTGGTGACATCAGAAGAAAAGTGCAGGTCAGATAAGGTGGATAAAAAGAAATTGTGGTCTACCAGGTCGAATGCTTTTGTGAGGTCCACAAAACTGCCCGTTATAAAGTCCTTAGTCCACAGCTCTACTGATAAAGCTGAATTTGATCAGGGCAGTTTCAGTGTTGCAGACCTGAAACCATGCTGAGCTTCTCTCTGAAGTTCATACCTTTTGAGGAAATCAGAGGTTTGCTTATGAACAATTTTCTCCAGAATTTTGGATGTGGGGCCAAAAGGGAGATGGATCTAAAATTAGAGACGTCATCCTGTGGACCAGATTTGTGGAGGGGTTTGTTCATGGCGCATTTCCATTTTAGGGGATAGGACCCGGAGCAGAGGGAGTAGTTGAAAATATTGGTGAGGGGAGTGGCAATGGAGTTGCAGACCAATCTGAGGACCCTGTAATCAATGTTGTTCAGCCCTAGGGACAGCTTGGAGTCATGAGCCTTGATAAGTTTAACAACTTTGCTGGGGTGAGGTAATGACAGAAGATGCTGGGGTGGGGGTTAGGGAGGGTCTGGGGAGGGAGCTTGAGTGAGTTTGTATTTATCAAGGTCACAGAAATAGTTGTTAAAAATGGAGGCAACTTCGAAGGAACCAGTGGCAGTATGCCCAGGGGAGGAAATGCTGAATTGCTCATTAGATTACCCCCTGACAATGATGTCATTTAGGATGTTCCAAATGTGCTTCACGTTTCCCCTGGAGGTGCGTTGCTTCTCTGTGAGGTAGGAGATTTTGGCAGACCGGACAACGGATCTACATTTATTATGTAGGGTTTTAGAGAATTGGAGAAGGTGGGGGAGCTTCTGTTTCCTGTATTTAGACCAGGCTTGATCTCTGTCCTTCATGAGTTTGCGAATATCAGGGGTTAACCAGTCGTGGCTATTACCTTTGACCCTGATTTTTTAAATGGGAATAAGGTGGTCACAGATGGCAGGAAATTTGTTGCTAAATTCCTCAAAGGCGTAGTCAATATCCTTAATGGTTTGGGTGAAGGACCAGTCTGTAGACATGGGTACATGGTGGAACTGTGCTGGATCAAGTTTATTTAACTGTCTAGTTTGGATGTATTTAAGATCACGGGGAGGGGTTTTAGCAGACCAGTGGCAATAAACCCCACGATGGTCACTGATGGAATCGGGAAGAACCCCTGAGGAAGTAATGTGGGGGGATGGGAGACAATTATCTAATCAAGTAGGGAGTTGGTGCCTGTTCTGTGGTTAGTACATGTGGTGGAGGGGATGAGTTGGTGGAGCCCTAGGCTAATGATGGATTCTTTAATAGCTAGGGATTGAGGGGACAACCAGTTTTGGTTAAAATTTCCAAGTATTATCCATTCTCTACCAAAGGGAAGCGACTTCTTGAGGTTAAGGAAATCGTCAAGTTCTTTGGGCAAGGGGGTCCAGGGGGGAGACAGGCGATGCTGATGGTGACTGTTTTGTTTTTGCCCAGAAGTAGATTATTGGAAAGGGACTCAAGGTTGGGAATAACGAGGGATGTATCCAGTTGAGTGGCGGAGAGGTGATCTGCTATCCAGAAAAGGCAACCATACTCTCTTTTTCCAGGTCCGTTTTTTCTAAAAAGGGAGTAACCATTTAGGAGAATCTCATTGGAAGGGATTTTATTTGTGAGCCAAGTTTTGTTTAGATTCAGTAGACTTGGAGAGAGTGTTTCTAGCTGAAAAGGTTTTTTTTTTCTTCAGTATGGTGTTTTTATTACTTTGGCTCTGGCTAGCAAGAATTATCTTAAGAGTGCCTTGAGGTCTCTGATTTTTTCCTCCGCCTTAGGATCTGCAGGTGTTTCGTTGCTGGATGAACCTGCAGAAGTTTTGTTGTTTTCCTTTAAGTCTGCTTGACTTCAGTGGTGCTTTTGAGTGAGTGAGTGAATGAGTGAGGGAGGTGACCATTTGATCCATGGTTCAGCATAAAAATTCATGCCATTATCAACAGCCACCCCTCGTGGCTGGTGCTCTGCTAACAGTATTAGTGCTTCACACTCTTTTGGCTATCTATGAGGCAGCTTTCCTGAGGGAGACTGCCCATGCTCCTTGGACGCACTGTTGTGTCACAATGTCTCATGCGTGTGATTGGCTTAAGACATTCATTGCACAAGCCGCTGGCTGCTGTGCATACAGGCAATGCTCACACAGTAGCACTGTGCTCTAATAAAAAGCTCCATGCTCTGTCAAGAGCATAATTCTTTGGGTCAGCTTCCAATATTCGGACAACAGTGAGTAAAGCCCCTTCCTGTATGAATGAGCTGAACAAGTCAGAGTGAGCTAAACCAGTTAGTCATATTGTTGTCTTGGAGGGGGGGTTCTAAAAGGGCAGCATCCACTGTTTTCACAGTGACTGCTTTCTCTGTATGTTACTTCAACCAAAGTTTCTGTCCACCATTTAGTCCTGGAATTCAGTGGCACCATGCCTTATTGTAGTCCTATTCTGTTTAAAAGATGTAAGACCTGCCATAGGGCAAAGAGACCATCTCCAGTAGGATCATACTGTTCGTACTGTGCAGCGCAGTCTAACATGCTTATTTTGGCTCCACCCAATAGAACCACTGGGCTGGGGGGAGGGGGTGCACCTGTGATACCAACTGGCAGCGGTAAAGCAAAATTGCACAGGTCCATGTCGCTTCTCTTAAAATGAGATTCTCCATGCTGATGACCTGTGGATCATCCCATAGAATACCCTGAACCAAAAGTGGGGGCCCTTCAGATCAGGGGAGCCCATACAGTCACACCCAGGTGCACCGGAGAAGGATGATCATGCTTATCCAAATTTACAAGTGTCCCCCCAGTCATGATTACAGAGAAGGTCAAAAGAAGAAATGTGGTCTGGGGAGAATCCTGACTCGACAGAAATGAATCCATCAGATGGTGAAGAGTGTCACTCAGAGGAGGGGGGCAGTGGATGGAACCCAAGAAAAAGATTCCGATCCCTCTTGTTTGATAGTCACTGTCCTACCTCATAATGGATGTTGTAGAATGCTACAGTTAAAGGAGGTTCAAGATACAGAGCACCTAGACATCAATTCCATTCTGTCTGCTTCAGCACTGACCCCAAAGCGTTTCCCCAGTTTCTGTGACTATGACCAAATTGTTGAAGAAGAATGTGCTGGGGCAAACAAGCACAAGCAGCTCTCTAGGCCTCGGGTGCAATGTTACCCTTTTCAGGAGGTGAATACCATTAAGTGGCAGATGCCTTGGTGGCCGGATAAGGCTATGTGTAATGCAGGAAGCACACCAGAATACTTTTGAAGGATCGGCAGCCTTGTCAGTTTCTAATGACAAGAGGATGGGAGATTTAAGATGGACCTTCACCTCAAATGACATCAACCTATGAACCTCGTATGTGTCTTTCATCATTTCCAGGCCACTGAATTCCAGGGTCTCTGCATTAGGTAGTTTTGTTGAATGGGAGTCTGAGGAAACAAATATTTTGCAGCTCATTTCCATGGCCTTCACCTTATTAGAGGATGCAACCATAGACGGTCTGTGCATGACTTGTTCAGCCAGTCATAACACCATGTGGTGTGTATGGCTTCATAACTGGGATGCAAGTCAGGACCCACATTTTCAAAGGAGATGTGAAGCCCAAAATAGAGATGTACCACGCATCTCAGAAAATGCGTGGAAGTACGATATTCAAAAGGGAGAGATGCGTCACGCATTTCCCAATGCACGATTGCGCAGAAATAATGTACGAGGCTCAAATAAAGGGAGTGGATCCATCAATATGCCACACATTTCTAAATGTAGCCAAAATGTGTGCCGCATCTGCCGCACATCACAGAAATGAACCGCCCAAAGTTAGGCAAACACAAGATGGCTTAAATCAGCTGGCCACCCACAGGTAGGCCGCAGAACTGCAGGCAGGCCATCTGGAGACAGCCTTCAGGAGTGCACCAGAACATGCTCCAGGCACCCACACACAGTAGACATGCCAAGACAGATGTACCCAGAGCCACAGGTGCCATGTTACCACCACACCCCTCACACCGCACCGTGAACATAGACACCCAGCAGCCACATGCCAGTGCTGTCGGGTGCCCCCAAAGCACACCAGTGGAGCAGATAGCCACAGTGCAGCACATGTACCAGGGGCCGTGGCCTGCACCCATGCAGCCTGCAGGGTGTCACCTGGTGGTGGCATGCACCAATGGTGTGTCTCTGGCAACGCACCCAGGTAGCCTGATGATACTAGTGGCAACATGGCATGGGACAGGGACTGACCTGTGGCACATACTCATTGTGGTACACCATAGCTGCACACAGGTGGGATCCACCCATCTGGGTACCCAGTCACCTTATGCACAATGGCATCCTTGCAATTCTCACCGTGGTCCTCACATATAGGGGTGTGGGGTACTGCAGGTGACTGTACACAGCATACAGAGCTGGTGTGTCACATGCATGTGGTATACCAATCAAACAGTGTCACCCTGTGCCCTCCCCTGTTGCTTGTTCAGGTGGGCCCCTGTGGCCACTGTCCAGGTGGGCCCCCTGTACCACAGTCCGACACTGTACATGTCTGTGGGTAATAGCACTGTACCCAGGCCAATGCAGTCCACCCACCCACACCCACACACACAAACATTCCATTACACCTGCCTGCTATGCTGCAGTACTTCCTGTTCACCTTTGTGGGGTGGGAGCAGCCCTGCAAAGCTGGAACTGAGTATGCTTGGGGTATGCAAAAGTCCTGAATACATTCCACTAATGAGCTGTAAATGTGCAGTTTGGGCACAGACTGTGAAATAAGGCCATTTGCATATCCCAGCTGAATATTGCAAATCTGCATGCCACGTAAGTGGCTTTGCATCGTGCAACTCCTTATGCTCTGCACTGGGCTCTGGGCACCTGCTGCACCGCACATCTCCCACTGTGTGATTGTGCATGCTTGGGATATTCAGCTGCACATGCGTGATCACATCTTACAGCGCAGCCTTTGACTATACCATTATTTTGTGCTAGAGCATCTCAGTTGTACGGTGCAGGCACTTGCGCAATGCAGCCCGAGACTTTTGATTATGGGGCCCCAGGCCTGTAAGGCAAAACTGTTTAATTGTGTTATTTGCTGTGGAATTGCTTTTTGGCCTGGAGCTGCATGATATCCTTAACAATGTCCAGGAGAAGAAAGGCCAGTTACCAGTCTCTAGGCAACAGCAAAAATTCAACCAAGAGGGCTGGGATTTGGCTGGCTGAGGCAGTCAAGAGGTGTTTTTTATCCCATTAGGAATTTTTGGTAACCAGAGAAGCAGAAGAGCCTACTTTGGCTTCAAGGGCAACAGCAACAGAGGTGCCTTTGCCTGTAGACACATTGGAGGTGCAGGATGGAGAGCTGAATCTTCACAATGAAAGTACGTGGGCCATCTTTGCCTTTGCTTCCTTGGTGGAAGACTGCAGATGTTTTACCAGTGATTGGCCCAGTCAACATCAGAGTCTAGGAGAGGTCATAAACTTTCCTTGGTAGCCCTGATAGATTGCTTTCTTCAGTCCACAATGAACAAGGTGAAGCAATGTGCAGTCAGACAAATTCTGGCCCAGCTGTTCCAGACAGAGGAAATCTCTCCTGTCCCCCCCCCCAATTAGAAGGGAATGGGGTTTTATTTGATTTACTTTGTAGTCCCCAAGAAGTCGGGGGGGAAGGGGTTGACAGATTCTATACCTGAATCACCTAAAGAAGTTTGCCAGACACACAATGTTCAAGATGGAGTCCCTGCGGTCCATCATTCGAGCAGTCCAACTAGAGGATTTTCTAGCACCCATCGATCTTCACATCCCAATCCACTGGTTGCACAGAAATTTCTGAAGTCTGCAATATAGTGATGTCATTTTCAGTACTGGGCTCTCCTCTTCAGTCTAGCAACAGTGTCAACCATGTTCTCGAAAGTTTTGATTGTGCTGCTAGTGCAGCTGAGACAGGAGGGACATCATGTCTACCCCTACCTGGATAACCTCCTTATCAAGGCTCCAGTGGCACAGGTGGCAGAGAGAGATCAGTGGAAAGCACTCTGGAGGGCCTGGAGATGCATGAATGGATAATCAGCAGGGAAAAAGGTTCCCAGAATCCATTGCAGAAACTAGAACACCTAAGGGTGGTGTTTGGTCTGATGAGCATAGAATGTTTTTTGTTCTGTGTTAAGGTGGAAGAACATTGTCCATGAGTTACAGTGGCTGAGAGCGCAGTCTGTGGCTTCAGCTTACAGTTTGCTCTGGATCATAGGTCTGATGACAGCGACAATATAGCTGGTGCCTTGGGTCAGATTTCTCATGTGGCCTCTCCAAAATAGGATGCTGGTGGTGTGGTTCCCAACCTCAGTGGACTACCAGGAATCAGTCCCATTGCCCCAGGCAATATCATTGTATTGTGTATGGTGGAAGAACCCCAAGAATCTTTGAAAGAGAACTCTTCTCATGGCCTCACCAGAATTGATTTTGACCACTGATGCTAGCCTGTCAGGTTGGGGGGTTGTGAATCAGATCCCAATACAGGGAGTTTGGATTCCTCAGGAGTAAGGCTTCCAGTTAAATGTATTGGAGATGAGGGCAGTGTATCTAGCCCTGCAATATTTTTGGGACCAAATCTGTTTGCAGGTGGTGAAGATCAGCCCAAACAATGCCATCTCTGTGGCATATGTAAACAATCAAGGGGGCATTAGAAGCACAAGCATGCTCACAGAAGCAACAAGAGTCCTTTGGTGGGTGGAGGTCAAACTTCTACCCTTCACAGAAGTTCACCTGGCAGGGGCATGCATGTGCAGGCTAACTGGCTAAGTCCAGAGAGAGTGCACCCAGGGAGAGTTCTCTGAACCCGGAAGTGTTTGATATGCTGTGTAGAAGGTTAGGTCAGCTTCAGAGTGATCTGTTTGCATCAAAACACGCAGGTGTCAAGGTTCTTCAGCCGGTATCGTTGTTTGCAAGTAAAAGCTATGGGTTCTCTGTCACAACAGTGGGACTTCCATATGGCATTCCTGTTTCCTCTGCTTCCACTGTTGTGCAAGGTACTACAAAAGACCAAGAAGGCCATGGTTTTCAGATTTGGTGAATCTGAACTCACAGGCACCATTTTGGCTTCCATCCCATGGGGTGCTTCTCAGTCAGGGCCCAGTCCTGCACCCTAATCCAGAGTTGATGCAGTTGGCAACCTGGTTCTTGAGAAGAGGAGACTTCTGGAGTAGGGTTTTTCTGAAAAAGTGGTAGACAGCTTAATGGTCCCTAGTAAAGTATCTTAGTGGGCTATGACAGAATGTGGAATTTTTTTGTGCGTGGGTGAGAGGTAGGGATATTAGGTCCACCAAGGCTATGGTTCCACAGATTTTTACAAATGGGAATGGAGAAATGGAGAACGCTGAGCACCCATTGGGGTCAGGTATCCACTACTGGTTCAGTACTGAGATCATCAGAAGGACCACCATTGGCTACCAGTCCAGATGTTACTGGTTTTCTTACAGCAGTAAGCAGAAGCCAGCAGTCCTTTAGGCCGTGTCTCTTCAAAAGATCTAAACCTAGTATTACGTGCTTTGTCCATGACACCTTTTGAGCCACTTTCATCAGTGCCATTGGAATCCTATCATATAAAGTGTGTTTCCTGACTGTGATCTACTCGGCCAGGAGGACTGGTGAGCTCCAGACTCTTTTGCATAGGTAACCTTACCTTATTATGCACAAGGGGAAGGTAGTGATGAGGACTGTTCCATCTTTTTTTTGCAAGGTGCCCACAGGCTTCCAGGTGAACCAGGGAGTGTGTCTTCTGTCCTTCTTCCCTAGGCCATTGAATCCTAAATAGAAGAGAAAGCAAAAGTTCAGGAAATCAGAAAGTTTTTTCATGCTGTTCGGAGTGGCAAAAAGGAGGCAAAAGGCTTCAAAAGCAACCTTAGCTAGATGTATAAGGTCCTATATTGCGAAGGCAAATTTGGCATAAAAGAGGAAGGCTCCTGCACTGATCAGAGAACATTCCACCAGAGCTCTTGCTGTCTCATGAGCAGAAAGAGGGGAGGCAGCAGTGCTAGAATTTTGCAAAGTGACAAGCTAGTGCTCCATTCACACATTCATGAATCATTACAGACTGGAAGTCCAGAGCTCTTCTGATGCAGCCTTCGGGCACAGAGTATTGCAGGCAGTGGTTAGCAGATAAATTCTGTAATCACCCTTGTGTGTTATATATGGGACAATATTCTGTTCCAAGCCACTGAAGATGGGTACTGCTTTTTAGAATCCATATGTAATTATTCCCCGTTGACAATATGGAGCGATATAGATAGGAGAAAATTCCTTCATACTTACCGTAATTTTCTTTTGTGTTAACCCTAATGTTGTCAGTAGGGATTCTCCCTGGAGCCACTGGCTGTGCCTGGAGAATCTTGTCCAATATACTTTATTATGGAAATATGTTTTTTTACAGAGAAGGTAATTATTGCAGCTGTGCCTGTTTCATCTTATACATGGGTAACATGGTATCATCCAACTAATTGTCTCGGTAGGCCAGCAGCCTAACTTTTTATGTTACTGAAATTGTGAAGGTGCAGCCCAGGCCAGGTTAGCACTTTTTGTTAATAGAGTTCAGTTTGCATGTTGTTACAGTTAAGAGTTTATGTTTTTAGTACTGTTGGCAGCCTATCTACAAGACCAGTGACATGAAAGGAAAGAAACAATTGCTGCCTGAAGGACCAGTGGGGTGATGCGAAAGGTGACAGGCTTGCTTTCCTAAGACATGTCTTCACACAAGGTAGGCAAAACTTTTCATTTCTTGAGTAATTCAAGTAAATGAATAAGGCAATTTGCTAAGGAGGGTTCACTTGGGGTCATGGATGTTGGCAGTTAAATCTGTGTTTGGAAGTACTGCATGGACAACAGTAAACTCGGTAACTTCTGTATTCAGAACGTTCATGTTCCCAGCATTCTATGCTGAGGTCACAGCTTTGAGCTGTACCACTACCCCAGAGGGGGAGCACATTACCAATATGTAATTATTCTCTATTGACAATGTTGGAGCCAACAGAAAAGGAAATTACAATAAGTATGAAGGAATTTCTCCCAATGTCCATCTTCTTTCTGTTCAGCAATGAAATTACTTCACCTTGTTCCACTGATGACAATAAAAGGACAGTAACACATGTATTTATTTATTTAGTCAATCATAGAAATTACAACCCTTTTGAGTCATAGACTCATTTACAAAGGCTCCGCGTCAGCATAGTCATACATTCGGAGATAGTACATTAGTGGGACATCACATTTCAAGTAATTACATACAATAGCCAAGGTGGCTGAAAGTCTATACATGTAGTAGCTAGGGTATTGATATTATTACGGTGGAACAATTATAGAGCAAGTGCAGCCTCTGGGGCATTGTCGTATAGCAGTAACAGTGCTCTATACAATAGTGAGACAACACAGTTTTAAGGAAGTATTTACATATAGTAACCTGGGTGGCTGTTGAGCTATACATTTAGTAGCTAGGGTATTGGTATTAGTACAGGAAGTATAGTTACAGTGTAGGTGCAGCCTCTAGGGCATTGTCATATAGCTGAGACAGAGATCAGCAGCAGAGATGTCCTATACAATTGGTGGCAATGTCAATGGGGAGCGGCCATAGTGCAGCTCTGTGCAGGTCAGTTAGGAGGATTAGCAGCTGCACTGGCATTGGCGCAAGGAGACAATGTGTTTTTTTAGGATGGTCTTGAAGTGTCCTAGATTGGGAATGGAGGTTATGGCTGGGGGGAGCTCATTGTACCAGGCGGGAGCTCTATAGGGGAATGATCTGTGAGCAAGGGAGGTTCTGACCCTGGGCACGGTCCACAGATGCTTGTTGGCAGAACGAGTGGTCGCAATGCAGGAACATGAGAGTAGTGAGGCTGAGACCCCCAATGGAGTTAATCCTAGGTGGATTTTTTTTGTGAGGAGACAGGATTGATATTGTAGTCTTAACTCAAGGGTGAAGATGTTTGTAAGAGCATAGAGGGTGCAAGTGTGGGAGCGTTTGTCTGCGCCTAGGAGGAGTCAGCACACTTTATTAATGGCTATGTGAATTTTGTTTAGGGTGGTGTTGTCTGCAGCACAGTAGATAGAGAGCCCATAGTCAACGAGAGAGAGAGGACAGAAGAGGTGACAGCCAGGTTGAGAGCCTCTGGTGTCAGGCAGTCTTTGTGCCGGTATAGGAGGCCGATGTGGGTATTAATGGCTGAGGTCAGGATGTTAATGTGGGCATGGAAGGATAGGGAGGTGTCAAAGGTAAGGCGAGGTATTTATAAATAAGTACTTGTTCCAGAGGGAGGTAAGCGTGGGAGAGGATTTTTAGTTCAGTGTCCTTGGCCTTGCTCTGCCAGTGGGCAAATAGCATAGCTTTTGTTTTTTTGATGTTGACCAGAAGTCTGCGACTGGTGAACCAACTTTTGATCTGGTTGAACGAGTGTTGGAGGGAGGACTGTAGGTTGTCAGGGCAGGGGTGTGCGGCATAGAGAACTGCATCATCAGCATATAGCAGTAGGTTACCAGAGCAGGATTTGGGTAGTGCATTTAAGTAGATACTGAAGAGTAGGGGGCCCAGTATGGATCCTTGGGGGACCCCCGAGTGGACAGGCAGGGTGGAAGATAGGGTGTCATATATCTTAACACATTGAGATCTGGAGGTAAGGTAGCTATTAAACCAAGAGAGTGGTCCGCGTGATAGACCAGTGTGGTGGAGTGTGTCCAGGAGGAGGGGGTTGGAGACCATATCAAAGGCCTTAGAGAGGTCCACGAAGATGGCTCCAGACAGATGTTTACGGTCAAGGGCAGAGTGAATGAAATTGGAGAATTCGATGAGGGCGGTGGTTGTGCTATGGCCTGATCTAAAGCCATACTGTTCACTGCATAACAAATTGTGGGCTCATATATACTCAGTGAGTTGGTCAGAAATTATTTTTTCCAGGGCTTTTGAGAGAGGGGGAAGGATGGATATGGGCTGATAGTTGTTGGGGTTGGTATTGTCTCCACTTTTTAGTATTGGGGTAATTGTTGCAGTTTTCCAGGCTGTAGGAAATGTCCCAAGCATAGGGAGCGGTTAAGGAGGTCGGTCAGGGGGGAAAGAACACTGTCAAGAACCTGGTAGAGGATTTTCATGTCAAAGGAGTCTTTGCAATAGTTGGAGCCACCGAGAGCTTTGGAGAGGTAGGATTTTGCTTCCTGCTTTGTAATGACCCTAAGATAGAAAGGGGGGCACTGGAGGTTTGGTTCAATGGAAGCTGGGATAGGGTCAAAAAAGTCGCTCGGCAGGACTGTACTAAGATCGGAAACAGTTGAGTTAAGGCAGTTAGCGATAGCCTGTGGGTCGGTTGAGGTGGCATTGTTGATGCAGAGCTGGGAGGGTGGGGGGAGGCGGGATTTGCCATTAAGCTCTTTAATGTTGTCCCAAAACTTTCATGCACTCCCCCAGGAGGAAGCCAGGTTGTCTTTATAGTATTCAGCCTTGGCCTTGCGTATGGCCCAGGTGCACCTATTGCGTGCTGCTCTGTATGCTAGTCTGTCTGCTTGGGAGCCAGATTCAATGGCTCTGTGCCAGAGGTCATCCCTTTGTTTTAGTTGCTGCCGTAATGTGGGCGTGATCCAAGGGACATTATGTTTTAGAGTTTTCAATTTGGTCAGGGGGGCAAAAATGTCACATGCTTTGTTGAAAGAGCATGTGAAGTAATCAAGGGCTAGGTCAATGTTAGGAGCCTGGGTTATAGGGGCCCAGTCCCACTGGGCCAGGTAGTGTTTGATTTTTTGAAGGCCACCTGGTCGCAAGCGTCTGCGGGTGGAGACACTAGGTTGGGGTTTGGGCAGGTGACATGACCAAGAGCAGAGGATAGGGGAGTAGTCACTCAGAGAGTCTGGGACGACCAGCAGGTCAGAGATTCTATGTGGTTGGTTAGTTAGTAGTATATCCAGTAGGGTCTGGGAGCTGTTTGCGGTGTTTACCCTGGTGGGTTGGTGGACCAGCTGGGTATGATCCAGTGCTGCAAAGGCGTCCTTGAGGGCAGCCGCTGACTTGGCGAGCCAGTTAACATTTAGATCACTGACCAGGATAAGCTCCGTTTTTGGGGGAGGTTGGAAATATAGTTTGTGAGGGATTGTATGGCCATAGCTTGGTTGCGTGGGGGAACATATGCCGCTGTGATGGTTAGGGGAACTCTAGCAGGGTTGAAGGTAAGTTTTATGGATAAGGCTTGGGCACTGTGGTCTAGTGAGGGGATCAGGAGAGCTTGGTTCAGTAGGGAGTCTCGAACATAGAAGGCACAACCACCGCCCCATTTTCCCACTCTGTCGGCTCTGTGTAGAGTGAAGCCTAGGAGGCTGACGAATTAATCATTTTTTTTTTTTTTTTTGAAAGCCATGTTTCAGTGAGTGCAAGGACTTCCGGCTGATGTTGCATTATCCAGCTTTGGAGAGATACTGTTTTTTTGGGAAGGCTGCAGATATTCATGGCAGCTATGCACAGCCCTTGGTGTAGTTTATGTTGACTGTTAGCGGCGGGGCCTGTGTAGGGGTGAATATTTCCGGATATGAGAAGTAGTAGGGCTAGGACCCTGAGGAGAGCGAGGGACCGCCGTTTGGTGGTTGAACGTAGGTGAGGCACATGTTTAGAGAGAGTAGCACAGGGAATGGGTAAGTTGAGGAGGTAAGATAGAGGAGTTTGTAGGGGAGTTGGGGTGTGTGTGTAGGTGGCAGGTTAAGCGGGGGGGGTGGATGCTTGTCAGGCGTTGACAGGGTGGGTGGACGGTGGTAAAAGGTAGGTACTGCCAAGAAGCTCAGGCAACAGTAGCTGCCCATCCTCATGGTATTTACTTAAGCTGACTCTGGAACCCCACTTGTGAGTTGTACTTAGGAGTTGCTTTTTCCATGCCTGATTTCACCCAGTTCTTAAAGCGGATGATGTGATAAGAGTGGGGCATCTCTATGCTGTCACAGGTCATGTAGTGTATTTAGCCTACTCAGACACCTCCAGAAACCACACACATTGTGAAGAATCTGCCTTCTCTTCTGTGCACTTTTTAGGGGGCAAGCTATGCTTGCACTGCATTATGTTATACATACTCTTCTGTGCAGATTTTGAAGATTATTGTTATGTTTAGTGTGTAAGTCAGCTGTGATGAGGTCTGAGTCGGGACATGGCCAGCAGAATATTTTGCCTGAGGAGAGGTTTATTTTACAGTTCACCCCGCCATCACCAAATGCATTTGTATACCCATGATGCTTTCAACTTTATTTTAATTTTTTTGCATTGGAATAAAAGCACATGCAGCGGAGAAATTTACAGAAAGCAAATAAATCTGAAATATCTGTCTTCTTGTTTTGTTTACTCAGTTTATATGCTACAGTTTTTGCAAACTGCCTTTGTTGTAATGCATGTCATGCCGACTGTAATGGGTCTGTAATTGATATTTATGGAAGGTGTATACCAGGAGGTTACATTATGAAGAATTGTCCTGGTTCTCTGTGGTGGACGATGATTTCATGAGAGGATTGCTTATTGCTCTCCCCTGTTGATGATCAAGCAAACTGCCACTTAGTGTGTTATGGTCCTACAATCCAGGAAATGGAATGAAAGAAAGTAAGGCAAAAGGAGAAAGATAACTTTAGCATCTCATGTCACCTGTTATACTCTGAATAATGGCAGTGAATGGAATCCAGAATAAGTACTATAGAAATTACATTTAAGGGAGACACTTCCAATTCAGCTTACCCACTCCTCACACAAGGAATGCATACCCATGATTAATTACACTGGATTTTATGCTTTAGGATACATGTAAACGCATTGGAGATTTACAGAAAACAAAAAAATTGTAAATTATCTGCATTCTTGTATTGTGTATGCATTCTACTTGCTGCTCTTTTGCAAACTGCCTTTGTTTCTCATGCAAGCTACAGGTATGCCAGCTGGGATGGGTACGGTGGGTTTATACCAGGAGGATACGTGGTAAAATACTATCTTGGTTCTCTGCAGTTTGCATTGATTACACAAGCTTATGAAATTGTGTCTGGTCAGTTCTGATTCCTCATTGGTCAGGACCCTGTCACATTGTACTGCATTAACCATGCATATACCCCTGCTCAGAAGACATGATAAGGGTGCATCAGTTGAGAGCATAACCAGTTGGGGTCACATAGGTCAATATGCTAATTACATATTCTCAGGGTCAGAAAGATCTAAATGCAAATCAAACCCAGCACCATCAAAAGAATCATGCAAATTAAAACAAGTGCCCCCCCAACATTGCTGCAGAATCACAAACTGTAAGGAAAGCCATCCAACAACTTTTAAAAAACACACAGGCCCGGATATTCAAACTGCACCCAAAAAGTGTGCAACAGCAGGAGCAAGCGCAAGTCCACTGCGCCCATGCGCAAGAAGCACAATATTCAAAAACTGCGCAGGTCAAGATGCACCTGCGGCACATGACTGAATATCACGCTACCTGCACCATAGCGCAACCAGGGATGTGCAGTTGCGCATTTCAGATGCGCCATAGTGCAACCAGGGATGCTCAGTGGAGCAGTTCAGATGTACCATAGCGCAACCAGGGATGCTCAGTGGAGCAGGGCAGCAGTGCAACTGCACAACCTGGGATGCCCATTGGAGCAGGGCTGCAGTGCAACAGCACAACCAGGGACGCCCCGTAGAGCAGGGCAGCAATGCAACAGCACAATCAGGGATGCGCAGGGACAGGATGCAGGGGCTCACCACCCACGCCACAGATGGGCAGAGGAGCACACAGCAGAACAGACCCCCCACACCCCATGCACTGCACAACGGTGGAGAGCTGGAATAACCACCGGCTCATGGATACCAGCAACCAACCCACAGCAGGGCATGGTGCTAACACACCCCTGCAAGCTGTGACCGGCACACAAGGAGGGCCGACCACCCCATGCCACACCATCCCACCAATGCAGAGCACACCCTGCACCACGATCCCCATACACCCTGCCCAGGAGTAGTGCCCAACAGTGCAGGACATCCCATGCATGCCACCACCCCCACTGTGACAATGCAACCCTGTGCACCACGGAGCCATGCAAGGCAGCCCCACCATGTGCACCCTGCAGCGGGCGGCAGCAGACAGCGATGCAACAACTGCATACACAGTGCCACCCTGCACGTCCCCCCTGAAGTACAGCTGAGAGACCGACCACGCATCGGCACACGAGGTACCCCACATGCTATAGGGCATGCCCCAGACCCCACCACCAGCAGTACAACACCCTGCACACTCTCCCAAGGACACATCCCGTCCCAGCACTGGACACAACAGCCAGCACAGACACACACAGTGTTGCATGGAAGCATGCACCACACAGGATGCAACACAGTGCATGGACAAACACCCACCCATACCCAAGGACACATCAACACAGGGACATAGTAGCGGGTCAACCAAGCCACTGGCATGTGGCCACGGCAGCCGTGTACACACGGCCAGCACCCCTACATGGCACAGGTGTGCCAGCCACCCTGCACCGTCACCATGAAGCTGTATGCCACCAGCATGCAGCTGGAGCACAAGTGACAGACAGTGGAGCACATCCCCTGCAACAGACACAAGCGACAGCATGGAGGGGGGACAACAACAGCAGAGGCCACAGTGCCACCGGAGGCAGACATGCACCATACTGGTGATGGGAGGCAACCTGGCATTGTGCCGGGTACAGTGGTTGTCCAGCATGGACAGTCACCACTGACATGCCAGCAGACCGTACATATCACAGACATGCAAGGGTGTCAGCTGCACAGGCCATGGACAGTCTGACAGGGGTGCCATGCACATAATGCATGCACCGTGGACCACTGCACAAAGGCATCCAGTGCACAGAGTACAACACACAAACCACAGACAGTGACTGATCCCCCCGCTCACACACCATAGGCGGTTCCCTTCCGGACACACACACACGACCATACTTGCACCACCCCTGACGCCATGCACACCACTGCAGCTGAGCACCTGTAGCCCGCTGCAAATCAGAGACCACCACAGTTGTCATAACAAAATAAATGTATTAAAAAGAGGTAAGAAACAAAACTATTTACAAATATTTACGATGGGGGAAGGGCCACATACCAGGTGGGGGCGGGTAAGGGGCAGGGGTGAACATATAGTAGAGGGAAGAAGGGGTGTGAGGGTGGGTCCAGGGGGGAAGGTGTTTTCAAGGGCATGGAGGGCCTATCGTCTGCCCCGCTCTTCAGTTGTGTGGCGCCAACGTGTCCTCCGCCTCCTGACCCCATGCCGGTCCATTCTCTGGAGGATCTCCAGGGTCGCCCTTGCCAGCTGCAATAACTCCTGCATTCCCCTCTCAATGGCCAGTAGTCGCCGTCCACCTAGGACAAGGGAGCAGAGTCAATACGTGTGACTGTCCAGCCCCCTGCAGCCCACCCATTGTGCATGGCATACAGCCATGTGCCATGCCCCTGTGATGGTGTGTGACCACCCACAGTGACCGTGTCCACAAGATCTGCCCACCCAGGCAGCCACAGCCATGTGGACCACTGCACACACTCACCGTACATGTCCTGCACAGCACCACTGTGGCCGTACAGTGACATGGCTATGCGGTGTGAAGGCAGTGGCACAGCCATATACCCGGTGCACGCATGGACCACCATTGACACACTCCCAGACATGCAGTGCCACTGGACAGTGCTGACTGTAACAAGTTGCGTGCATGGCAGTGGTGTCAATGGATGGTGGCCATGCCCCGCTGCCCGCCCTGTTACACAGCATGCAATAGTAATCATGGATGTAAGACACTCACCATCATCAGGCTGGTCCCTGTGCCTCTGTGGACCTGCATCCCTCCCATCCTGCTGATCCTCCTGGCGGCGCCTCCTCTCTCTCACCCACTGGTGCTCCTCTGGGCCTAAGGTGCAAACATGGAGAGAGGAACATCAGTACAATCTGGTAGCAAAGTTCCCCCGCCTCCATGTGTGTGCAATCCCACACAGCCATACCCATCCACCCCCCATCCCGATACCACCACCACGGCCAACACTGGATGGCCACCCCCATGTGCCGGACACATGCAAACGTGATACCCATATGGACGTTAACAGTGTATGGATGGGGCACCGTGCCCCTCCTGGCATGTCCCCGCAGGTGGGCAAGCATTTCCAGGTCCCTGCACCTGAGGTCCCCGTACTGGTGGCGACACTGCTCGGCCGCGCGCCCAATTCCCGTGGCCTCCTCCCATACTCCACTCCTGGCCCTGTCCAGGGGTGCATCACCATAAAGTGCCCCAGCATGGGGCTCTACAATGGCCACCAAATTGGCCAACTCAACACGGCTCCACACAGCAGCCCTTCTCCGTGCCATCTCAACAGCTAGTTGGAGTCAAAATGGCGCTCGGCAGCACGGTCGCCACGTGCAGATGCTGCGATGACAGGCGCTGCCATTCCCTATCACACTGTCACGAACAGCACGATAGTGGTGCACCCATACACGACGCATGGCGCCTTAGGGGCAGGGCGAGCAGGGTCAAGGGTCTCAGACGACAGCCACAGCCGCGATTGAAACTCACCGCGTAGTGCAATTGGGTGCCTGTGTGCCACCTCCTGTAGTGGCCTACTGCACTGGGGCCCCAGTGTGCCTACGGCGCCCCAGTGCCACAGCGCCATATATGTGAACAGCGCAGTAGCACCACTGGCACAATGGTGGCCATGCCCTGCATTGCCTTCCATGCACAGCACGTCAGCAGCACAGCAGGCATCTGCGTCATCACCCCGGGCATGCACAGTTCAGTGTGTACTGCGCATGTCACAGAAATGCACCCTTGCCTGAGCACATTCAACATAATTGCGCAAAGCGCAACAGCGCGATATTCAGCCGGCATATGCAAATCAGCTAATCAGCCATTCAATGGCGCAGACACTGCATTTGCATCCACTTAAAAATGCACCTTGCCTCATTTGCATGGGTTGCGCTATAAAAATGTGGCATTGGGCTGCACTGGCCATAGTCGGTTACTGCAGTCTATTGTGGTGAGTAGCATGCTGTTTGGGAGTGTGGACTGTGGTGTGTGGGACATGTATGGGACTGCACAGTCACAGGTAAACACCTGTCATTCTCACAGGATGAATAATGACCGATTGTGAGGTGGAGGAAGAGGAACAGAGACGTGGGAGGAAGAGGAGGCCTAACTTCACCAAGGCAGAAACAGATGCCATTTGAGGCCTACCTTGACCAGGAGCCGCTGCTCAGCAGACACCGGGGAACACAACAGGCCCGTGCTGCTGCATGGGAAGAGGTGGCGCGTGCCATCAACCTGCATGGCAGCCACCAGCGGTCCGTGCAGGAGTGCAAAAAGAAGATGGGCACAGACAGGTTGAGGATTAAGGAGAAGGTGGCTGCCATCAGGGCAGCACGGTCTGCGACTAGTGGGGGACAGCCGGACGTGCAACGCCTGACCCCACAAGAAGAGCAGGTTGCTGGCAGCATGCAGCGTTGTGCCATCGAGGGTGTACTGGGTGGTGGATTCCAGACGGGTGGTAGCCCGTCACTACATGATAGGTCCTGGTCTGTCAATGGGGGGGGGGCAGGGTAAGGCAGATACATTAATGCTACTGTGTTCCCTTACAGCTCCTGAGCATCTACATGGGTCAGCAGTGGTGGGCTTGTCCACTGAGGGCTGTAGCATGGAGATAGAGGGGGGGCCCGTCCACCTCCACAGGCATATGAGGGTCAGGGTGACAGTGGACCCACCTGGACGTCCGGACTGATGTTGGTGGAGCAGGTGCAGAGGAGGCCCTGCCCGTGTCCCAGCGTGCCAGTGTCCATGGATGCCAGCATGCTGAGACTCTGGCTGGTGCTGGATCCATCACTTATGATGATGGAGCTCACTTTATGGACAGTGATGCGTGTGGGCTGCAGGATGGCCACACAGCAGGTGACATGGCCGTGGGTGGTGCCGCCGTGGAGGCCTGCGTGACATCACAGTCCCAGCCTGTGCCTGTCTGCACCAGTTGGGCAGCACTGGTGTGTGTCCAGGACAGTGGGGCTGTTGCGGCCACTGCAGTGGCACCGTTGAGCCCTGGAGAGCGGCAGCCGGAGGGGCAGTGTCAGCAGTCGGCCAATGGCCATGGGGGTACAGTGTTAGGGGGTGGCATCAGTGCACTGCCTGTGGACGTGCCCAGGCCTGTCCCTGGTGTGCAGCGCCCACCCTCAAGAGGTGCTGACCATCAGGGCCGCAAACACTGTGAGGGACAGCATGCCAATCAGGCAGATGACCTCTTAGATGAGCACACCCGCATACTCCAAGCATCAGTCGATCAGCAGGTGCGGCTTCTGACGGCGGTGGATGCACTCAGTGCGGCTCTGCGCCAGACAGAGGAGCCGGCGAGAGAGAGACACCGCCTGCTCCTGGCAGGGATGGACCAGATGCGGGAGGATGTGACCACTGCCATTGACAGGCAGACACAGGCAATCACAGCTGTCATGGCCACAATGGGCACACAGTTATTTTCCCATACGTCGCAGACACCGCGCAATGCAATGTCCACCCCCCTGTTCCCGTGCGTGGTGACACCCTCCTTGCCGACACCGGTTCAGCTGTGGGCATCCCAGCACGCCTGGCGCAGGCATGTTCGGTGTGCTGCAGACCCCGCGCAAGCACGGTCGCGTTCACGTAGTGGAACCCTGGGGACCGCCAGTGCCACCCTATGAGGCCATTGGTCAGCCTGTCACTGCTGGCGGGGCTGCCCACGTATCTGTGGTGGCTGTGTCACTGTGGCGCGTGACTGACCTGTCTCCCAGCACGGCTACTGTCTGATGCTGCCCTGTGTGCATTGTGTTGTTCAACGTGCAATGCACGGGTGGGGTACCCGGCCCTGCACACACACACACACACACACATGTTCCATCTGCACACCCTCCCAGCTGTTGTCCGCTGTGGCATGTGCATGATGATGCCTGTGTTGCGCTGTCCACCACTGTGCAGTGGTGCCCAGTGTCTGACACATGCACAATGACAGGCACTGGGCGTGGTGGTCTGTGGACATGTGTGTGGCTGGGGTGGCGGTTGGAGTCGGCTTGCCTCCTACCCTTTGTGCATGTCTTGTGAGGTGTGTGTGTGTGTGACTGCTTGCTGTGTTAGACCTTGCCCATCCCTGATGGCATGTGCGGTTCCATGCTCGGCCAATTCCCTTAACGACGTGCACCCCTGGGGTTTGTCCATGCATGTTTGTGGGTTGTGCCTTGCCACTGGTGGTTGCACATGGCCCCATGACTTACCTGGGTTGGTTGAAATGCCCTCTGTGATTGTGTCCCGGTGCAGCTGTGCCATCCGGATCAGTCAGGGGTCCCTTTGACCAAGGGGGGGCTGCCCATCACCATCTTCACCAGCGTCCTCATTGTCCCCATCGCTGTCCCTCTTTGACCTGTACGGCTATCCCACAGTCATTGGCCATGTTGTGCAGGATGCAACAGGCCAGGAATAGCCCACAGGCCTTTGAGGGGCTGTACTGTAGGGCACCACCAGATGTGTCCAGGCAACGGAAATGTGCCTTCAGCATCCCGAACACCCGCTCGATGACATTGTGTATGGTGGCATGTGCCTCATTGTAGCGTTGCCGCGATGGGGTCGCGGGCCACCGGTATGGTGTGAGCAGTCAGGGATGGAGTGGGTATCCACTGTCACCTGTGTGTAGAGGGTGGACGTTAGTTTGGTGATCAGTGTCGCCCTGCCTTGGGTCATCTAGGCCAATACCCATGTCACCCCTGACTATGCCCCTCCCAAGCTCCATGTCTTTCTGTATGCTTTGCATACTCACCCACTAGGTGGCCAGTTGGGATGTCCCCACTCTCGAACCTGTGGCACAGTGCGGACTGGTGCCAGATGAAGGCATCATGTGCTCCCCAAGGGTGGGTGGCACACACATTGATTATGTGCCCCCTGGCATCGCACACCACCTGGCAGTTGATGCTTGCACACCCCTTCTGATTCATGAATGCGGCCCCTTCGGGGCCAGGTGGTGCGTGGATGGCCACATGGGTGCAGTCTATTGTCCCGAGCACGCCAGGCATACGTGCTATGCTGTGGAACTCCTGTATGTTTGCTGTGTGCTCTGCCAGTGTGCTGGGGAAATGGATGTACTCTGCAGCATGTGGCACCAGTGCGCTGAGGAATTGGGTGAGGAGGTGTGACGCGGCCGACGGGGTTATGCCTGTTGTATCCCCTGTTGGTCTCTGGAAGGTACCTGTGGCGAGCAGGCACATGCAAGCTGTCACTTTGGTCTCCACTGACAGAGCATGGCTCCGTTGTGTGGGTGCCTGCATCACATCACTGCACAGCTCACAGAGCTGCCTCAGAATTGCCCGGTTCAGGCGGTACTGGCCCACGATCTCAGTATCAGTGTACAGCTCAAAGCTGGTCCAGGCTTGGTACTGCCTGTTGGGGGCATACCGCCTATGGGCCCTTCCATGGCCGTGCCCCCCTGCTGCCTGCCTTCTCAACCCCCTCATAACTGCCTCCATCTGGATGGTGGCACTGGCCATGTCCCTGGCTTGTGTTATCCCCCTGGCAGCTGTTTCTGTGTTCCCCCCGCTGTCCTTGCTGCTACTCCCCCTGCACGGAACACCTCCCTGTAGTGGCCTCAGTGCTGTGTGGCATTTCCCCCTTTTGGCCTGCACTGTGGCAGAGGCTCCCCACACCTTCCCTGTTCCTGGGGGTTCCAGGTGCTCTGTCTCTGTCCTGCCCAGTCCTGCTCCCAGTGTTTGGTGCCTGTGTGGCTGCCTGCAGTTCAGCAACTTGTGCCTTCCCTGTATCGTTCTTGCGCCTCTCTCTTGTTCCTTTTTATTTTGGCTCATTTCCACTATCGCGCAACTTCCGCTTGCTCCCCTATTGTACATGGCGCATGTTGTTGAATATCGCACTGCGCCATTTATGCATGGTTCCTCCCCCTTCAATTGCGCATGCATTCATTATCATTGCGCTCTTGCGGATTGTGATTTGGGGGGGCGCATCTGCCTCCCGCTGAATATTGCAGAATGGCGCATTTTCGGACTTGCGCTGGCACATCCCTGTTGCGCATGGCGCAACCCTTTTGAATATCTGGGCCACAGTGCTTACTACTTACAAATCCAAACCCCAAAACATCTCACTGCTGCTCACACAAGGCAAACATTTTAAACACCTAAAAAAACACAAACTATATTTCAAAACTATGATTCTGGACATCAGAAACATGCATACTTACATACTAAATCATCAGAAACTTCTGCAAACATTGCTATAAAAGCTAATAAAATGTCTACATACCTGGAAACAAACAGCTCAGACACTCTGCCTGTTTGAACCTAAACTACTCAGCAGTGCACCTGAAAGAGGTCACATGACATCTAATCAGTAGCCTAGGCTACCAGCTCGGATGCAGATCACATGGAAAGAACAGGAAGTGCTGCCTATGCGTTCAGCTTAACCTCACAGGTCACATGGGAAGTATAGAAGTTAAAAGTCAGGAATGCCTATCTAAAGCAACAAAATAATCCAGTCCCTTGCAATGCAACTGCACCAAGCTAGTGTAGCGTATCAGCTGCACTCTAACCTTTGCTACATATCTAAAGATGCTAATGCCCTAAAAGGCAGCCATTTAAAGATACAGCACCCAATTACAACACTACTTCACTGCTAAGAAAACTAACATTACTAAATATTTTATAAGTGGAATAAGGCAATTCTAATGGGGATTATGCTATGTTAATGTACCCTGTGTTAGTTGAAGTCCCTTATGTTTCTGTCTCGAGACTCCAACCCACCACTTGGAACATCAGCATGGCATAATCCCTCTTCTGTCATGTCTTATTCCTTACTGATTGCTCACCATTATCCTCTGTTTCTGATCAAGCAAATTAACACTCATTATGGTCCTACAATCCAGGAGATGTATAGAGGAAAAGTTTGAAAAAAGTCTAGAGGAGATTGAAGAAATGAGGAAAAAGTAAGAAAGATAGCTTTGTAATTCTCAATGGCACTAGTACTAATTGTAGTGTGTGGCTTGTAAAACAGTATAGAATTTACATTGATATAGTCTGGACATTATATTTATATAATGCTTTTCATATGCTGTATCCCAATGTGATTTACATGCAATGCATTTACACTGGATAGCTTAGCTGAGCTGCCACACCTTATTTCCTGTGGGGTGCTGCTTCTGCTTGAGATGGCTTGCTGCTGCTCAGAACAATTGCTACTTAGATTGTTTTTGTAGCTGTGTTTTTATACTTTTTTTCCAGTACTGTATGTTTCATTTATTTAGGCTGTGTTTAGTTGATGAGGGGTCAGTGCTACTTCAGTTGTGGTGTAGGCAGGTCCCTTTTACTTTGGTTTTGCAGCTATGTTACAGAGTGTATGACATCAGTGTGTGTGTGTGTGTGTGGGGGGGCTGTGTTATGTTGAATCTTCTCCAGAATCAGTTTTCCCCATGGAGTCCTACTTACAGTATGTATCTACTGTAAGCTAAGGTACTGAGACCACACAGGAGGAAACCTCTTAGTTAGAGGGCCAGCAATAGCTACTGGCAGCAACGCTAGCACAACACCACATGGTGCCAGGTGCCTGCCAATAACCATTGCCAGCTTCCTGACCTGTCCCAATTCTTTTCTTGCCACCATCAAGCGTTCACCATGGGATTGAATTGCCCCCTCAGTTCCTCATCCATTCACCTCACGTTTCATGTGGTTCTTGTTTTCTTTATTTTTCTAATAAGAAGAGGAAAAAGAAGAAGACAGTAGCCTCCTCTGAAGGTCCTTTATTCCACTGATGTCCATGCAGTAACAAGATTAATTTGGGCAACCAACATCTAGTGTGCTTCTCTCATCTGGGACTAGGCCACAACGTGGATTCCTGAGAAACATGCTTCTCCAAAAACAGACACACGTTTGAAATCTGTGCACTGAAGTGGGGAAATCCACCACTATCCTTTGAAGACAGGCTTCAGTCCAGAAGGATCGAGGAGAGGACATTGTGCTTTCCCCCAGACCTTCTGAATGACCTACATGATCATTTGAATAACAAGGTTCTATGTCCGCACCATGCTGTGGTTGTGCTTGAGACCTTGGTGGCAGTGTCAGGTGGACAGTCGTACTTCTGGGCATTTGGTTGTGAACCTATCACAGTCCTGTCTTTCTGAGCAGCAGACAACCCCTGGATTGGGGTCAAGGCTTTTGGCCTTGTCCACTCTGGTGGATTCTTCAATGCTGGCTGAAGGTATCACCTGTGCTATTGTCATCCATTCGTGCTGATGACACTGAGGGTGTTACCGACAGTGGAACAGGGCCTACTACTGACACCGTTTCTCAGTGTTGGAAAGAGTCCCCATGTCAATGTTAGCTCTGGTGATGGAGTTTGTCTGAATGCTGTACCTAAGTGTGTGGCACTGGATGTGACAACAACATTGGGTCCAGGGACAGAGTCAACATTGATGTCTAGATCGACACTGAGGAGGATCTTGGTGCCACAAAGAGGTTGTCTCTGATCTGGGTGCTGCTAGCGATGCTGACGTGGAGTCTGATATCAACTCTGGTGTCGAGTTTTCTGCCAGGCCAGTTTTGGACATTGATGCCTGGTTATAGACCTGGCCTCCCTGAGTGGCCTGTTCCACAGCTGGAAACCCCAGATTGAATGGTGGCTTTCCCCATAGCCACAGTACTGTCAACTCCTCTGATGGCATGCCAGCTGCAGGGGGTCTGTTTGACCATCCCCTAGGGCAAGGTTACCACTGAAGCATCTAGCCTTTTGCAGAGGCCCAGGCGAGGCCAGTGACCTGTACCACCCCTGTCTTAGATGGCTCTCAGCAGCATGTGAACAGACTCTCACATACATCAGCCTCCAGGCCTGTCACATGGGAGCTATTACAAATGCTGGGCAGTAATTATAATTTAGTAATACAGTATGTCCTTTCAGTTCAGTCTTGCCATAGTAGTACACTGGTTCCAGGTACAATACTGTACATGTGGAGATTACCTATAACTATAATTCACTAATGCTGACTAGAGTTACCTGCCTTGTATTGTCTAACAGTGTTGTGTTTTCCCATGGCTACATTATCAGAAATTACTAAAGAAGCCTACAAACCCAGCCATTCACCTTTTCCTGCCTCTTACTGTATTTAATTATTGCTCTGTACACTGCCCATCATTTTTATATTTTTACTGTTTTCAGTGCCTTGTTGATACTTGTATATGGATGCCTCCATTTCTGCACTCTTCATTGTTGCGTATTGTATTTTTATCACATGCCCCTTCCCCACCCTGGGTCTCATCTAGATACAAGCTTTGGCTCACTGTACGTTCCTTGTCAAAATTTGAAATAAATAATTACATTTCCCAGTTGGAGCAGTTCACGTTTGGTCCTGCTCTTGATTGGTGCAGTGATCCAGCTGGAATATCCGCTTTCTTCCACTTGGACCAACCCAAGTTCACAAAGTAGTGGCAGAGCGTAATATAAATTATTTTTATTTTGCTTAAATTACAGGTAAAAAAAAGACCTCTTCATAATAAAAAAAAAATTAATAAATAAAAAAAACCTGTAACTTCTAATGACACCAGTAGTCCAGGTCTGAGTCAACTTGAAGTGTACCAATTCAGTCCAGGTTAGTTCAGTCCTGCTACAGGTACAGACAATTTGAAACTGAAACAGCAAGTAGATCGCAGGAGGACCAGAGCTGTACCAGATCAAGTGGAAAACAGGTATTCTACAATGGGCTAAATCCAAGAGCCCAGTCCCTGCAACCTGATTGGTTGGCTAGCACCTTTTCGCCATGATAAATCAGCCGGTGTACCCACAGGAAGAGGTGCCAGCCAGCTGCATTTCTGAAACCCATCCGGACCCACAAACTGGACATCTTGAACCCCTGCTAAAAAAAAAAACGCGACAATAACAGGCCATTTTCAACCCCTGCTAAACAGTAACAGCACACTTCCAAACCCCGAATGGCAGCATCACAAAAGAAAAACGCAAGCAACTATACCAGAATTTTTTTTAATGTCACCACCACATCAGCACTCGCAAACTCTAACCACCTAACCTCTTGGTCCAACTCTCCCGCTCACATCCAGCTCCCTCTCTGATCCTTTCCGACTCCATTTGTGAACTACACTCACCATCTATCTCGCATAACTCCTAAACAAACTTCTCTTGACTTTGTTTAAAAAATACCTCATTTTCGATGCATATCCTGCATCATTGTTTCACGACCTGTGATATCGGATGATTCGCATGCTCACTTCACACCAGCACTGTAACTACTAACTTGAAACGATCTCACAAATCGGAACGGTCTATCTCTCTCAACCCTTTCTACTTAGCACAACATTAAAAAAAAACTGTTGTTCGCCAGTTTTACCCCCTCTTGCTGCTGTTTCTGATTTAAAAAATGGAGTGCTGCTTGTCATTCAGAAAACAGAGCTCCCCTCGCCTCTCCTGAGCACACAGCCTGTCCATAGCACAGAACTACTTTATATGGCACAATAATAAATCACAAAAAATGAACAATTTCAAATAAAAAGAACCCTTTTTTCTTTCTTTTTTTACCTGAAAAAAATAGGAGTACATTAGTTAATAAAGAATATACCCTCCAGGTGTGGGTATATTGGTGATTCATTTTTCTGTAGTTATGCCACCGCCGCGCCTCGTGACTGAACCACACCAGCTGTAGTAAATCCACCAGTATATCCATATCCTGGAGGGGTATATTGCTTAAGTATCCATGCCAGCACTAGAGTCATACTTAATTTTATAATCTGCCTCTTCAATCTATTTATATATCATGAAGGAAGACCAACAATTACATTCACTCAGATGAGGGTGTGCTGATTAACAAGAAATCCTCAAGGACCTAGTAATATGGATTGTTATTACTTTGTTTTCATGAACTTTGCTGCTCTAATTGCATAACATAATGAGTAAAGACTCCTTTTGAGCCCTGGGGATAATTGCTTGCTAGTCACAAAAACACAGCTTATGGTAAGCCTACAGTGTGGCAGTAACACCATGATGCTGTCATGCTACTCATTGTTTTCTTTACTATACAGGCATTTACTGCAAGACCTTAAATTACAATATGAACTCTGTTGCCTTTTTTTAAATATCTCAAAAAGTGGCATGATGCTTACACTCCTCTGAAAAAGTCCACAGTGTTCAATGTATTTGTTAAATGGGTGAGTACACTGAGTATAGTCACCATTTTTCAGGATCGTTAGAGAATCAGGAGGAAAATCAAACCAAATGGTATTATTTTCAAGGAAGGAAAATACTTACTGAGATGAGTTACGAGTTCACTGGCAGTCCTGGATTGCTCACACAAACTAGTTATGTTGTAGTTGTTATGATGTGATAGCCAGAAAGAGTTCTTCTGGAGCTGCCGTCCAAATCAGGGGTGGTGAAGGTGACCTCTGCACAAGTGCCCCCCCCCCCGGCAACTGTAGAGACCCGCGCTGGAGGTAGAGGTGCCGGCTCACAGTCCAGAGCCAGGCAGACCTCCCTCGCACAACTCAAGACTTCGTCCCCTGCCTGGAGCAGGCATGTGCCCTGCATTGAATTTGTTCATGGAGAAAAGGGAAAGAGAGAACTTTGAACTTTTACCTTGATGGCAAACTCTGTGACTAGCACTCCTGTGCTGACTTGGAGCAGAGAATCTGGGGAGTGTATATTTTTGCGTGATTTTCTAACAGCCTGCAGCTGCTCAAGATTGGTCCCTTGACCGCCCCTGACATCGCACTTTCAGCCACGCTAATAGGCAGCAATGGAGCCCCGTGGCTCATAACAGTAGGAGCTGCCGTCCAAATCAGGGGTGGTAAGGGCAACCTCTGCACAAGTGGGCCCCACCCTGCAACTGTAGAGACCTGCGCTGGAGGTAGAGGTGCCAGCTCCCAGTCCAGAGCCAGGCAGACCTCCCTTGCACAACTCAAGACTTCGTCCCCTGCCTGGAGCAGGCGTGTGCCCTGCATTGAATTTGTTCATGGAGAAACAGGAGAGAGAATTTTGAACTTTTACCTTGATTGCAAACCGTGTGACTAGTGCTCCTGTGCTGAGTTGGAGCAGACAATCTGGGGCGTGTATATTTTGTCCCGCCCCCACCCCATTCCCTCCTCCTTAAATGCTCAGTGGCCACTCCCACTTGCACTGGAAGGCCTCCCTCTGAGCAGGGATCAAAACAGTTTCTAGCTCAAGGGAAGCAGGAGGCAGAGGTTGATTGAACAGAAGCACAGAACTATTCAAACCTAAGTTTGTGAATGATTACCCTAGTATAGTAAAACTGCTAAAACCGTTCACTGTAGGATGAGGAAGTTACTTGCACTAATGGATACTTAGACCAGCCCAAGTAGCTACAGCCAGCAATTCTCACAGGAGACTGAGGTTGTTAATACAGAATCATAATTAGTCAGTAGAAAGTGTATCGATTGCTAAAGTGAATCAGTGCTATAGTTCATTGCTTACATCTTTACAGTAAAATGAAGGAGTAACTGAAGGGCAGACTGAAAATGTGTAGTGTTGCTTGACATCAGTAGAACTGTATCCACAATTCACTAAAAATACCACCAACAGCTTAATCTGGTTCAAGGTCAGTTGGCATTCATCTGTATCCCTCCCTGGGTCGTGACTGAAAATAGGCAGGATTTGTCTTGCACTTACCCAGTCAACAAAAACTAAATAAAAATAAATAAATAAAAAATAAACAATCTTTAGCTGCCTTTAACTGGGGTAGGAGAGGGCTACATCCAAGAGAGGGTTGTATTTAAGTGAATTAATTGCTAACAGTACAGTGCTGATGACTAACATCTTTTCACAGGAGGACGAAGGAGAAATTGCAGTGCAGACTAATAGTTTGCAGCATTGCTTGACGTCAGTAGTACCCGGGGCAACATCCTTTAGCTGCCCCTAACTGTGCCAAAAGAGGGCTATATCCTAGTGAGCATTGCTGACAGATAGTAATACAAATAATCAGGGCTCCACTGTTTCTACAAACATGTCTCCCGAGGTAAGGGCCACTGACGCGGGTCAACCCAGACATGGGCTGAGTGGGGCAAGTAAGCCCAGTGCCTTATCGCCCAACAGGGGATTACTCCTGGCAACACTATATATTCTGTCCCTCCTTTGGTTGGATGGGATCATAGGCCGAGGTGACCCTGACATCAGGGGACCCCATGACCCTCATGGACCACTATAACTCCAAATCCCTCCACTATACAAACCCTCCTTATAGCACATGAGATAGTAAGAAGGGGCATATGCTATGAGTCACTATACTTTACAAGCAGGAGGATCCATAGCAACTTAGCACTAGCTGCCAGCCCAAAGTTACTTGGCCTGCTGGTGGCTGCTTTCTCCTGGCAGGAGATATCCAGCCAAACCTCGGCCCTCCCACGGTCAACATCTTAATATCATCCCCACAGGACATTCACTGGATATCCTCCAAAGGCCTGAAAATTGCACACATGAATGTCTGCAGTCTCAGGCTAAAATGCAAGAAGTACAAGCCTGGCTTGACCTCTATGCCAGATATTCTTAATATATCCAAGACTTGGCTTAAGGCCCACATCCTCACCCATGAGGTCATGGCCCAAGGATACAGTACCTTCCGAAAGGACAGGCAAGGCAAGAGAGGGGGTGGTATACAAATCTACACGAAGGACCGCCTTCCGGCGTTGCGCATTGCCCTGAAGCAGGACTCCTGCCCCGACAGTGAATCCATATTCATAAGGGTTACCCTTGGCCAACACAAACACCTCAAAATAGGATGTGTCTACAACCCCCCCAAGATGGCTTTCTAATCCCTCGAGAATATCACCAGAGCCACGGCAAAAGAAGTCTCAACTGAGCTCCTCATTCTGGGAGACTTCAACCTCAACTGGGTCCACGATCCCAACAAAGACCTCATGTCCCTGGTGGAAGAGGCAAACCTGGTACAGATTATCACAGAACCCACCAGGCTGAACTATAAGACAGGGAACCACACCATCCTGGACTGGGCTCTGGTGTCTAACCCCATCAACATCCAGAAAGCGTAGACTCATGTCAGATGCCCTGAGCGACCATGCCCCAATTTTCTGCATCTGGAGAAATAGAGGGCCCAAGGTCCAGCCTAGAATACTGACTGCTCAGAATAACTCCAAATTCATGGCAGCACAATACAACGACTACCTCAACACCCTGGATTGAGCCCTATCAGGCACCTCCCCACCTTAGACGCAGGCACAAGAATACCTCCACCACTCAATAAGTAAAGCAGCCAACCTTTGCTCCTCTAAAGAAGATCCGAGCTAAAGGCAGCTCCTATAAGTGGATCTCCTCAACCCTAAAAGCCCTGATGATCAACCGTAACAAGGCCTGGAAGAGGTTTAAGAACTCCTCCCTCCCGACAGATCTTGTGGAGTACAAAGCCTTGCGAAACAAATGCAAGAGCACCACTAACATGCAAAAAGGGAGTACATCACCCGACTACAGAAAAACAGCTTAGGTTGCCCGAAACTATTTTGGTCTCACATAAACGAGCTGATCAGGGGAAACACCAAAGCTGAACCAGGCCCTATGGTGGTCAACGGTAAACTAGAGAGCGATTGCCTACTAATTGCCTCAGCCCTAAACAGTCACTTCACCAACCTCAAAGCATACAAGGCTTGATTACCCCCTCCCACCCTGGCACCAAACAAGACGGAGCCCACTAGCCTAAATCAACCCTTATTTCACCTTCGACTGGTAAAAACAAATGAGGTACAAACCTCCTGAGGGCCTTGAAAACCAAAGGCCCAGGACGACCAGATGGGCTGAATCCCAGGTTACTCAACGATGGAGCCAAATCCCTCTCCAGACCCTTGACCTGACTTATAAACAGATCCCTGATGGAAGGAACAGTCCCAGACCAGTGGAAACAGGCAAATGTGGTCCCCATCCACAAGGGCGGTTCCAGGGAAAGCACGAGCAATTACAGACCGATCTCTCTGCTCTGTATTACTCGCAAAGCTCCAGGAAAGGCTTATATATAACCAACTCCTTGAGTACCTGGAGACTCACCAGCTGCAGACCCCCTCCCAATATGGTTTCAGAACCAACCATGGCACAGACACTGCCCTCACTAACCTCATGACAGATGTACTCAGTGCAATGGACAGAGGGAACCCCTCGGAAGCAGTATTCATAGACCTGTCCAAGGCATTATGACCTTGTCAACCATAACCTCTTTCTAGTCAAACTGAACAAAATAGGACTAGGCCCACTGGCTCTCAAATGGTCTGAGAGCTACCTATCAGGCCGCACACAGAGGGTCATCTGGAAGGGTGTGCTGTCAGACCCACTATCCCTAAAAGAGGGCATACCCCAAGGATCAATCCTTGGTCTCTTACTGTTCTCACTGTTCATGAATTACCTCAGCCTCCACTGTGGGGGTGCTTTGGTCGTGCAATATGCGGATGACACAGTCATCTACCACTCCTCAGACAACCTAGCGGAGATTGGCCTCTCATTCCAAGCTGATCAAATGTCCCTGGAGGCCTGGCTAAAGAAGAACAGTATGGCACTGAATGCAAGCAAAACAAAAGCCATGCTGTTTGGACCCAGAGCCCTGGGACAAGACAGGACCAACTCCTTACAGCTGACCACACTTGACGGGACCAGCATTGAGGTAGTGGACTCGCTAAAATACCTAGGGCTGACCCTTGATCAAGGTCTCACCTACAAGAACCATGTGGAACAAGTGACAAAATCCATCCACCGTAAACTGGGTATCCTATGTTGGATAAAGGATCAGCTTATCCCAGAAGCTAGGCTCTCCATTGCAACCAGCATCCTGCTCCCCACACTGACCTATGCTGCCCTGGTAATACAGGGAATGGCCAAGCAGGAGGTCACCCAGATGCAGATCCTGTACAACAAGGTGGCGCGGTTTGCTACCCAGGATCACCCCAGAAGCCACCACTGTCACACTCTCGTCAAATTACAATGGCCAACCTTTGATGCATGCCTCCAATACCCACTCCTCTGCCTGGCATACAAGCTACTCTGCTCATCCTCCCCACCCAGCCTCACAGCTAGTATCACCCCCAAGAATAACCCTAGGATCCTGAGGATCTCAGGGCCAACACTGCTGGAAACCCCCAGGGTACGGACTAACATGGGAGGCAAGTCATTCGCCTTCACTGCCCCCTACCTGTGGAACAAACTTTCACCCCTGGTACAGGAAGCATCCACTCTCCCGAACTTTCCCACTAGGCTCAAGGCCCACATGCTGGACGTCAGCACTTGCCACTGCCAGAACACCTGAAATTCCCCCACTACCTTCCTTCCTCAGCTCACTTACTTGTACAATCTTGGCCCAGATTGCCTCAAGACATGCTACTTAACCAACATACTAGGGGTTCTTGTTTCATCAACAATTTACAACAGGTACACCTTTGTGCTCTGTATCAAAACCAAGAATGATTGTAACCTATAACTTACCTGTTTATACTCTGTAACCTTTTTTTTTCCCTGCCTGTACTTCTCCATGTGATGTCTCTCCGAATTGGACCCTAAGGGCTCAGTGCTCCTACCCAGTCATCAAAATTTAATAAATAAATAAATGAATTGTAGCGCTCCTTGCCTCTGCATGTGAGACACACTGGTATATTTCTCACATGCAGGTGCCCTGGACACAGCTCATTCAGAGGTATTTCTAAAGACGCTAATGTATTACTAATTTAGCACAATTAATAATATATTAATACTGCGAGACTACTCTAACGATTGATTGTAATAGCCATCTTACTTTCATTCTTATTATATCAAAACCACTCATGTATGGTTCTCTGTGCTGATCACACAAGAATTTTTGTGAGACCATGCTTTAAAGTGTAAGAGTGTGCTCTGTGGCTGTATTAATGTACAATGTCAGTCTTCTGAGAAGTGACTGTTGCTCTGATAATCTGTAGGTTTGAGTGGATGCCCCGAATAATGGCTCCTTCTGTAGTACTGTGCATTGTCACTGTGAAATGATAACAAATGGGTTCTACAGTATGCAGTCCTACTAGGGATATTGGCACAACTCAAATGTATGACATCAGCACAGAATACTGGTGACATAAGAATTCCACTGCCTCTAACTGACAAGTACTTTATGCCAGAGTGACAGAGGCAGAAGCACTTTCTAGTAGAACCTGCATTTTGACTTAACCTTCACAGTATTTTTTTTTTATTAAAATAGGTAACTTTGGCAGAAAGATATTGCCTGTCTCTACTGGCAGTACTCCAAATTCAGTCATGTCCATTTTAAATTTAGATTGACAAGTCTGCTATTTTTCCTCACTCGTGGCTTTACTGGTGAAGGTCTGTGTGGGGGCCACTTAGCCAAAATTAATATTTCAAGGATGTTAGTGAAGTATTAAGCTTTAATTGCTAAATCTGGTCTTATTGTGTTAGTCAGGTTCCTCAGGTAAATCTTCGAGAATTTTCTCATTGTTTGACAGCTTCCCTTCTCCTTGTGCTGAACTGCAACTTGGCTTCATTCTCCTTTAGCCGGTATGTTGTTTACTTGAGTACCTAATTTACATTTGTGTGTGGAAGTGCCTATATTTTCTCCCTTTTTCTATTTTTAAAACTTTGTGGCCCAGATATTCAAACTGTGCCCAAAAAGTGCGCAACAGCAGGAGCAAGCACAAGTCCATTGAGCCCATGCGCAAGAGGTGCGATATTCTGCACAGGCCAAGATGCGCCTACAGCCGACGACTGAATATCGCACCACCTGCACCATAGCGCAACTAGGGAGGTGAAGCTGAGCATATCTGATGCACCATAGCGCAACCAGGGATGCCCCCAGCAGCAGGCAGGCAATGCAACAGCACAACCAGGGATGCAGGGGCCCACCACCCATGCCACAGATGGGCAGAGGAACACATAGCAGAACAGACATCGTCCCCCCACACCCCATGCACTGCACAACTGGGGGAGGGCTGGAATAACCACTGGCCTATGGAGATCAGCAACCAACCACAGCTGGACCATGGTGCCCCGTCACAACCCCTGGCAAGATGTGACCGGCACACAAGGAGGGCCGACCACCCCATGCCACACCATCCCACCAATGCAGAGCACACCCTGCATCATGACCCCCAGACACCCTGCCCAGGAGCAGCGTCCACCAGTGCAGCATACCCCATGCATGCCACCACCCCCACTGTGACAATGCAACCCTGTGCACCACAGAACCATGCAAGGCAGCCCCACCACGAGCACCCATCAGCGGGTGGCAGCACACAGCAATGCAAGGACTGCATACACAGTGCCACCATGCACATCCCTCCCCCGAGGTACAGCTGAGAGACCGACCATGCGTCGGCACACGAGGTACCCCACACGTGACAGGGCATGCCCCTGACCCCACCACCAGTGGTACAGTACCCTGCACACCCTCCCATGGACACGTCGACCCAGACGACAGCCACAACAGCCAGTGCAGACACCACAGTGGTGCATGGAAGCATGCACCACACAGGATGCAACACAGTGCATGGACAAACACCCACCCATACCCAAGGGCATACCAACACAGGGACACAGTAGCAGGGCAACCAAGCCCCCAGCATGTGGCCATGGAACCGTGTACACACGGCCAGCACTCCTCCATGACACAGGAGTGCCAGCCACCCTGCGCAGGCACTGTGGAGCTGTACGCCACCAGCATTTTCCCAGAGCACAAGTGACAGACAGTGGTGCACATCCCCTGCAACACACACAAGCCACAGCATGGAGGTGGGACAACAACAGCGGAGGCCACAGTGTCACCTGAGGCAGACATGCACCACACCAGTGACAGGAGGCAACCCGGCATTGTGACGGGTATAGTGGCTGTCCTGCTTGGACAGCCACCACTGACATGCCAGCAGACTGTGCAGGTCACAGACATGCAAGGGTGTCAGCTGCACAGGCCATGGACGGACTGACAGGTGCGCCATGGACACAGAGCATACACCATGGACCACTGCACACAGTCATCCAGTGTACAGGGAACAACACACACACCACAGACAGTGACTGATAGCTACTCCCACACCATAGTCACTTCCCCATGGACACACACGCACATGACTGCACCACCCCTGACGCCATGTACACCACTGCAGCTGAGCACCTATAGCCCACTGCAAAACAGAGACCACCACATTAGGTATATCAAAGTAAATGTATTGTAAAAACACACAAAACTATTTATATATACACAAAAGGTTGGGGAGGGCCACAATCAAGGTTGGGGTGGGTAAGGGGCAGGGGTGAACAAATGGTAGAGGGAAGGAGGGGTGTGAGGGTGGGTCCAGCGGGTAGGGAAATCAGGGCATCACTAAGCTCAGCTGGAGCCCTGCCCCGCCTCCGGCTTCTCCTCCTGCCATGACGCCTTGCACTCCCCAGCCTGTCGACACAATCTCATATCTCCAGTGATGCCCTGGCAACCTGAGGATCTCCCGCAATGCCACTCTGATGTCGTTCAGCTGCTGTCCACCCAGGACAAGGGAGCAGAGTCAATAGGTGTGAATGCACAGCCCCATGCAGCTCACCCACTGTGCATGGCATATGGCCATGGGACATGCCTCTGTGATGGTGTGTGACCACCCACAGTGATCCAGGCCCACAAGACCTGCCCACCCAGGCACACAGCCATGCGGACTGCTGCACACACCTACCGCCAAGTCCTTTCACAGCACCACCATGGCTGTTCAGTGACATGGCTATGTGGTGCGAATGCAGTGGCACAGCCAGGCACCCGTGCACGCATGACCACCATTGATGCACTCCCAGACATGCAGTGCCACTGGACAGTGCTGACTGTAACAAGTTGCGTGCATGGCAGTGGTGTCAATGGATGGTGGCCATGCCCTGCTGCCTGCCCTATTACACAGCATGCAATAGTAATCATGGATGTAAGGCACTCACCATCATCAGGCTGGTCCCTCTGCCTCTGCGGACCTTCGCCCCTCCCGGACTGATGGTCCTCCTGCTGGCGCCTCCTCTCCCTCACCAGCCATCACTCGTCTGGGCCTAAGGTGCAAACATGGAGAGAGGAACATCAATACAATCCTGTAGCAAAGTCCCCCACCCCTCAGTGTGTGCAATCCCACACAGCCAGACCCACCCACCCCACAACCCTGATAACACCACACGGCCAACACCAGACGGTCCCCTCCCATGTGCCGACACATGCAACTGTGATACTTCAGATGGAAGATAAAAGTGCATGGATGTTGCACCTACCTGGCCATGGCACTGCGGCCCTCCTGACACGTGCCCGCAGACGGGCAAGCAGGTCGGGTCCCTCCGCCTCAGGTCTCCATATCTGTGGCGGCACTGCTCCGCCGTCCGTCCCATACCGGTGGCCTCCTCCAGGGCGTCAGCCACCTCCTGCCACATCTGACTCCTGGACCTGTCCAGGGGTGCCTCACCAAATAGTGGGCCAACAAGTGGCTCCACAGTGGCAACCAAGTTTGCCATCTCTACCTGGCTGCACTGTGCTGCTCTCCTCCACGCCATCTCTATTGCTCAGTTAAGTCAAAATGGCGCTCTGCAGCGTGGTTCCACCACATGCAGATGCTGCGTGGTACAGCGCTGCCATTCCCTATCGCGCTGTCACCAAACAGCACGATAGTGGTGCACCCATGCCTGATACACGGCGCCTAGGGGGAAAAGATCGGGCAAAGGGTCAAGGGTCTCTGGCGCTGCGGACAGCCACGAGCGTGTCTAAGCGCGATTGGGTGCCTATGTGCCACCTCCTGTAGCAGACTACCGCGCTGTTGCCGCAGTGCGCGCCACGACGCCCAGTGCCACAGCGCCATATAGGTGAACAGTGCTGTAGCGCCACTGGCACAATGGTGGCAGTGCCCTGCATTGCCTCCCACGCACAGCACGTCAGCAGCACGGCAGGCACCTGCGTCATCAACCCTGGCATGCGCAGTTAGGTGTGTAATGCGCATGTCACAGAACTGCGCCCTTGGCTCAGCACGTTCAACACAATTGAGCAAAGTGCAAAAGCGCGATATTCAGCCATCATGTGCAAATCAGCTAATCAGCCATTCAATGGTGCAGTCACTGCATTAGCATCCACTTAAAGATGTGCCTCGCCTCATTTGCATGGGTTGCGCTATAAAAGTGCGACATTGGGCTGCACTGGCCATAGTCGGTTACTGCAGTCTATTGGTGAGTTGCGTGCTGTTTGGGAGTGTGGACTGTGGATTTTGGGACATGCATGGGACTGCACAGTCACAGGTAATACCTGTCATTCTCACAGGCTGAATCATGACCGAGCGAGTTGTGGAGGAAGAGGAACAGAGTTGTGGGAGGAGGAGGAGGCCAAATTTCACGAAGGCCGAGACTGATGCCCTGTTCAAGGCCTACCTAGACCAGGAGCCGCTTCTCAGCGGACGCCAGGAAACACCACAGGCCCGTGCTGCTGCATGGGAGGAGGTTGCACGTGCTGTAAACCTGCATGGCAGCCACCAGCGCTCCGTGCAGGAGTGCAAGAAGAAAATGGGCACAGACAGGAGGAGGATTAAGGAGAAGGTGGCTGCCATCAGGGCAGCACGATCTGCGACAGGTGGGGGACAGCCGGAGGTGCTACGCCTGACCCCATAGGAGGAGAGGGTTGCTGGCAGCATGCAGCGTTGTGCCATTGAGGGTGTTCCGGGTGGTGGATTCCAGACGGGTGGTAGCCCATCACTGCATGGTAGGTCATGGTCTGTCTATTGGGGGCAGGGTAGGTCACATGCAGTAACGTGACTTTGTTTTCCCTTACAGCTCCTGAGCATCTGCATGGGTCAGCGGTGGTGGGCCTCTCCACTGAGGCCAGTCAGATGGAGATGGAGGAGGGGCCATCCACCTCCACAGGAATACGTGGCTCAGTGCGACAGTGGGCCCGCCTGGATGTCCAGACTGATGTTGTTGGAGCAGGTGTGGAGGAGGCCCTGCCCGTGTCCCAGCGTGCCAGCATCCACGGATGCCGGCATGCTGGGACTCGGGCTGGTGCCGGGTCCGTCACCGATGATGATGTTACTAACGTCATGGGCAGTAACACGTGTGTGCTACAGGATGGCCACACAGCAGGAAACATCGCGGCCATGGCTGTGGGTGGTGCCGCCATGGAGGCCTGTGTGTCATCACAGTCCCAGCCTGTGCCTGTCAGTACTGGTGTGTGTACAGGACAGTGGGACTGTTGTGGCCACTGTGGAGGCACCAGTGAGCTCTGGGGAGCGGCAGCCAGAGAGGCAGCATCAGCAGTCAGCCAATGGGCTTGGGGGTACATTGTCAGGGGGCAGCGTCAGTGCACCGCCTGTGGACATGCCCAGGCCTGGCCCTGGTGTGCAGCGCCCACCCTCAAGGGGTGCTGAGCATCAGGGCCGCGCACACCCTGAGGGACAGCATGCCAATCAGGCAGATAACCTCTTGGATGAGCACACCCACATACTGCAAGCATCAGTCAATCAGCAGATGCGGCTTGTGGCGGCGGTGGATGCACTGAGTGCAGCTCTGGAGTGGGCAGAGGAGCATCGCAGCAGAGAAACCGCTCTGCTCCTGGCAGGGATGGATCGGATGTGGGAGGATGTGACCGCCGCCATTGACAGGCTGACACATCAATCACAGCTGCCATGGCCACAGTGGGCACACAGTTATTTGCCCATGCGCGCAGACACCGCGACAGTGCAATGTCCACTCCCCGCTTCGGCATCGGCGACACCATCCTTGTTGACACCGACTCAGCTGTGGCATCCCGAACACGCCTGGCCCAGGTATAGCCCGTGTGCCGAGACCCCTGCACGAGCACGGTCGCGTTCACGCAGTGGAACCCCTGGGAGACCATCAGTGCCACCCCATGAGGCCAGTGGTCAGCCTCTCAGTGCTGGCGGGTCTTGGCGGGGCCGCCCATGCATCCGTGGTGGCCAGGGTTCTGTGGCGCGTGAATGACCTGTCTCCCAACATGGCTACTGTCTGATGCTGCCCTGTGTGCATTGTGTCATTTAGTGGGCAATGCACGGGTTGGTACCCGGCCCTGCACGCAGACACACAGTCCATCTGCACACTCTCCCGGCTGCTGTCCGCAGTTGCATGTGCATGATGATGCCTGCGTTGCGCTGTACGCCAATGTGCAATGGTGCCCAGCATCTGACACACGCACAATGACAGGCAGTGGGCGTGGTGGTCTGTGGACATGTGTGTGGCTAGGGGTGGCATTCTGGGTTGTTGTGCCTCCTACCCTTTGTGCATGTCTGGTGAGTTGTGTGTGTGTATGTGTCTGTCTGCGTGCTATGTTAGACCTCACCCATCCCTGGTGGTGTGTGTGGTTCCATGCCCGCCACTTCCCTTGATGACATGCACCCTGGTGTATGTCCATGCGTGTTTGTGGGTTGTGCCTTTGCCGCTGGTGGTTGCACATGGCTCCATGACTTACCTGGGTTGGCTGAAGTGCTCACTCCGTGATGGTGTCCCGGTGCAGCTGTGCCAGCCGGAGCAGTCGGGGTCCTATCACCCAAGGGGGGGCTGCCCATCACCATTGTCACCGGCGTCCTCATCGTCCCCATCGCTGTCCCCCTCTTCGACCTGTATGGCTATCCCACATTCATTGGCCATGTTGTGCAGGATGCAACAGACAAGGAATAGCCCACAGGCCTTTGAGGGGCTGTACTGTAGGGCACCGCCGGAGGTGTCCAGGCAACGGAAACGTGCCTTCGGCATACCGAACACCCGCTCAATGACATTACGTGTGGTGGAGTGTGCCTCATTGTAGCATTGCTGTGATGGGGTCACGGGCCGCTGGTATGGTGTGAGCAGCCAGGGACGGAGTGGGTATCCACTGTCACCTGTGTGTAGAGGGTGGAGGTTAGTTTGGTGATCAGCGTCGCCCTGCCCCAGGCCATGTAGGCCACTACCCATGTCACCTCTGACCATGCCCTCCCAAGCTCTATGTTTGTCCGTGTGGTTTACATACTCACCCACTAAGTGGCCAGTGGGGATGTCCCCACTCTCGAATCTGTGGCACAGTGCCGACTGGTGCCAGATGAAGGCATCATGTGCTCCCCCAGGGTGCATGGCACAGACATTGATTATGCGCCCCCTGGCATCGCACACCACCTGGCAGTTGATGCTTGCATAGCCCTTGTGATTTATGTATGCGGCCCCCTCAGGGCCAGGTGGTGTGCTGATGGCCACATGGGTGCAGTCTATTGCCCTTAGCACGCCAGGCATACGTGCCACCCTGTGGAACTCCTGTATGTTTGCTGTGCACTCCGCCGGTGTGCTGGGGAAATGGATGTACTCCGCAGCATGTGGCAGCAGTGCGCTGAGGAATTGAGTGAGGTGGATGGACGCTGCCAACTGGGTTATGCCTGTGGTGTCCCCTGTTGGTCTCTGGAAGGTACCCGTGGCGAGCAAGCACATGCAAGCTGTCACTTTAGTCTCCACTGATAGAGCATGGCTCCATCGTGTGGGTGTCTGCATCACATCACTGCACAGCTCACAGAGCCTCCAGAATTGCCCGATTCAGGTGGTACTGGCTCACGATCTCGGATCACTGTACAGCTCGAAGCTGGTGCGGGCTCGGTATCGCCTGTTGAGGCATACCGACGGCCTTCGATGGCTGCCCCCACTGCTGCCTGCCTTCTCACCCCTCCTTACTGCCTCCATCTGGATGGTGGCACTGGCCATGTCCCTGGCTTGTGTTCACCCCCGGCAGCTGTTTCTGTGTTCCCTCCTGTCCTAGCTGCTACTTCCCTGCACCGGAACACCTGACTGTGCTGGCCTCAGTGCTGTGTGGCACTTCCCCTTCTGCACTGTGGCTGTGGCTCCCCACACCTTCCCTGAGCCTGTGGGTTCCAGGTGCCTTTCACTGTCCTGCCCTGTGTGTGTGTGTGTGTTGCCTGTGTGGCTGGCTATAGTTCAGCAACTTGTGGCTTCCTGTAGCATTCTTGTGCCTCTCCTTGTTCCTTTTATTTTGGCTCATTTTCGCTATGGCGCAACTTCCGCTTGCTCCCCTATTGCACATGGCGCATGTTGTTGAATATTGCACTGTGCCATTTATGCATGGTTCCTCCCCCTTCAGTTGCGCATACATTCATTATCATTGCGCTATTGCTCAGTGTGATTTGGGGGGGTGCAACTGCCTCCCGCTGAATATCGCAGAATGAGGCATTTTCGGACTTGCGCTGGCGCAACCCTATTGCTCATGGCGCAAACCTTTTGAATATCTGGGCCTGTATGTTTGGGACTCTCAGAGTCATTTGAGAGTACAATCATCTTTTTTGTGCAATTTGTAACTGTGTCAATTTTGAGCAATCTCAAGTGAAATTGCATATTTTTGCCAATGCAAAGTACGTGTTTTTGTGCTGTTTTGTTGTATTTTGGCAATGTTCTTGCAGCAGTTCTGGGCTTATTGCAGAACTATTTGTGTCATTTGTGCTATAATTATTTGACAAAATCTAGCAATATACATTATTTTCTGCTGGTGTTTTTTTTTTTGTCGCGGACTTATTGGTTTTGAGTCACTCGCCTCCATCTTTTTAGTCATTAGCTTGGGGATATTGCTTATTGGCACAAAATACCTTTATTTCACATTAATTTCACATTAAGGGTCTTTGCAGACCATTTTCAATCAAAATGTGCAAAGTATGTCAAAGAATTGGCAGGCATCAGAGAATCAGCGATCTGGGTCATTATTTGGCTCTGTTGTCCACAGCCTGGGAACAGGACTGGACAGACTGTTGTGAATATGACCACAGCATTTTTAGTGTCATCCTTTGACCACACTCTAGAATGGAATAGATGAAGTCTTCCTATTGAACGACTACTGAGCTTAGCATGAACGTTTCATGTAAACTGTATAGTAGGAAAAGTACACAAAAGAAGTTTGAAACATGGCATGCCAGATACATTTTTTTAGCCTTTTATTTTCCCCTTTCAACCTATGGTTCCTCTTCCTTTCTTGACAATAGGTCACCATGACTGCACCCTTTTCCAGACATGAGGGTGGGACAGCAGCTGTTTTGTTGGATGGAAGGAGGTACAAATGTATGTGTCTCTGCTTCATGATGCAGCAAGCCTCTATCTCACTCCAGCGTAAGAGCCATTGGCTCACATTTGAACCCTGGTCTCCCACTACACCAGTGGGTTGGCCATGCCAGTAAGTTTAACAAACCATCCAACAGGATAAAATGCAGGTGATGGATGTATTCAATTATTTATATTGCACTGAGGTACTGTACATGAAATTGCTAGCATACTCATTAGATTTTAATTGAAGTCAACAGAGAAGAATTTTCTTCAGCATAGAAGATTGAGATGTGCAGTGTATCCTTTTTTGTGCCCCATGTAGTTTCTGAAGTAGACTTTACTTTCTGTAAATATTTTCTGAGAGGCTAGCCAGTTTCCATATAAACTGCCCTCTGAGCACTAACAGCCAGATCATTTCAAACTGAAGTAAGGACTTTATGACCCAGACTTCGGTCTGCAAAATCCTTTGAGGGTCCTGGACTTCAGGAAGGCAGATTTCATAAGCATGGTGAATGCCTCAGGGATTATCTGCTGGGGAAGGAATGGCCTGGATGGGGTGTAGGAACAGTGGTGAAGCTAGAAGGAGTATAGTGAAGACAACAAACCTCAGCATCAAACAAGTGAGCAAAAGCAAGAGGAAAAAGAAACTGCTATGATTCTTGAATCGGGTGGCTAAAAAGGTAAAGGCTGAAAGGGTCACAGAGGGAGGAGGATAGGGAGATGTATCGGGGAGGCGGGGAACGCAGTAAGGAATGTAAAGGTGCAAACTGAAGAGAAAATAGCCCAGGAAGTGATGAAAGTAGACAAAACATTTTTTAGGCATGTCAGTTAAAAGAGGAAGACCAGAGGTGTAAGGTAAAAAGGGAAAGGGGGACTGTGCAATGGGGGACCAGGAAAAGGCATACATCCTGAGTGAATACTTTTGTTCAGTGTTCAGAGAGGAAGGGCAGTGGCAGCAAAAAAGTAACAGAAGCTTTGGAGAGATGGATGTGGACATAGTCCATTTTCTTTGGCGAGAGGCCTGAAGGGACTCACTAATCTGAAGGTAGATAAAGCAATTGGGCCAAATGGGTGCATCCAGGGTACAGCGGAGATCAGGGAGGTACAGTACTGGCTGCACATCTGACAATCCTATTTAAAGGAGTAGTACAGTCAAAATTTGCAAAGCATACTGTATGTTGTGCAGAGTGTTTTGATTTGTGTGTGTAGTCCTGGTATGTCCTTCCTTTGTTTGCTATTAAAAGTTTTTCTAAATTAGCCTGCTAGTTAGTTATATGAATGTCCACAGGTTGCTGCTGCGATGCTGATGGAGTTAGGGGTCAATACCGTGAGGAGGGCAGCTAGCCCAAGGTAACAGGATAGTCAAAACAGCACTCTGTCAGCAAATGAAATTCACCGGACAAATGCTAATGCAATTTATTTAAAGTTGCTGGATCAAATAACCTATCTTCAGCCTCTTTCTAGCACGTGCTCTTCCTAAGGAGGTACACTTAGGAAGGTTTCATTGCCGAAGCACTGGGTAAGGGTTAGTTGGTCCTAGCAACTTTAAATAAATTGCATTGAGCAGTTATTTGTCTAGGCGAGTTTCGTTTGCTGACTGAGTACTGTTTTTTGACTTTCTAGTTAGTTATATGGTAGTTTTATGGCCCTGGGGATCTCCATCTTAACAAGATTTATTGCTCTTCTTTTTCCTACAATGCTTCCTGGCCCATGTGATTGTGATTTGCCTGGGACCATTAATTCAGCAAGTACTGGAGATAGGAGCCTGATGTTCTAGCCGTCACTAAACAGCCCTAATTCAATATTTTTGTTTTCTATGTGTGTTTCAGGTCTAGCCAGCAGGAGTAAATGTTTTGCTTTTAGAACTTTTCATTCATCAAACTACACTCAGCCATAAAAAGCACATTAATCACCCTAGATCATCAATACTATAATTAGTAAAGACTCCAGCTGTTTTCCTACAGAATAACCCACTCAATTAGCCCTCAAGTATTGGCTAAACTGTAAATGTAGCCATTAAAACTCATTTGATAAGGAAAGTTACATAATATCACACAGCTCTGCAGCTGTAAATCGACTCTAAACCAGTGCTTGCTGAATCCATGGTCCCAGGTGCATCAGTGTCACATGGGCCAGAAGGCACTGTAGGAACAAGCAGAGCAATAAACTGTGCTATTATGGAAATCCCCAGCATCCATAAAGCTACCATAAAAGTAGCAGGATCATTTAGAAAAACTCCTAATAGCAGACAAAAGGAAGGACTCACTAGGACTACACACACAAATCAAAAACACTCTGCACAACATATGTTTTAAAAATTCGGACTGTACTACTCCTTTAACAGCTCACTGGAAACAGGGGTGGTTCCAGAGGACTGGAGGAGGGTGGATGTAGTCCTGCTACAAAAAGTAGAAGCAGGAGGAGGTTGGCAATTATAGGCCAGTCAGCCTGACATCCGTGGTGGGAAAGTTAATGGAATCGCTAGGAAGAAAAGAATTGTGGAATATCTTGAATCCAGTGGGTTACAAGACCCAAGCAGCATGGGCTCAGGGAAAGGTTATGTCAAATGAATCCAATCAATTTCTTTGACTGGGTGACAAAGGAATTAGATCTGGGTGGAGCAGTGGATGTGGCCTACTGAGATTTCAATAAGGCTTACAACACTGTTCCACATTGGAGACTAGTAAGTAATCCGGGTAGCTTAGGAATGGGTCCAAAGTTGGTAAACATAGATTCATTCATAGATACATAGAATGTGACAGAAGAGAAGAGCCGTTGGGCTCACCCAGTCTGTCCAATTGTGTGTCTTTTTTATTATGAATATTATTATTATAATATCCTGTACCCTACCCCTACAATTTCCTTGTGCCTATCCCAGGCATTTTTGAATTAATTCACTGTTTTCACCCCCTCTACCTCCTCTGGAATGCTATTCCAGGTATGTACCACCCTTTATGTGAAAAAGTGCTTCTTCACATCCTTCCTGAATTTACCTCCCTTCAGCTTCATATTATGCCTCCTTGTTATAGAGTACCTTTTCCTCTGAAATACACTATCCTGTACCTTATTAACCCCTGTAAGGTATTTAAAGGTTTCTGTCCTATCCACCCCCTTCCTTATCTCCTCCAAGGTGTACATACTGTATTTAGCTCCTTAAGTCGTTTCCTTGTAGGGCTTTTTAGGCAGCCCTACACCATTTTGCATTTTGCATTTTGGTAGCCCTCCTCTGGACTGCCTCCACTCTGTCTATGTCTTTTCTGAGATGTGGTCCCCAAACTGTATACAGTACTCAAGGTGGGGTCTTACATGTTTATTAATATAGGGCAGAATCACCCCTGTCTTCCTACTGGAGATTTTATAACCTCTTGAGTTAGTGGTTTGACTACACCTCTGTGGCAACCGATATACAAAGAAACAAGTGATATCGTCATTTGCATTCTGATTATCTGATCCAGTTGAAGCTATTGTTTGACTGGTGCAGCAGAAGCATCTATCTAAAATCTGGATTGATGAATTGGTTCAACAAGAAGATGGACTACACTGCCTGATAGATCCTTAACAGAACACAATTAAGAACTTTTTTCTAAAGAGAACAATGGACTGAAATAACATGTTCAAATGAACTTAATTAACAATGGTCATCTTTGGAAATTGCCATTATGAATGATGAAATGCTATTGGTTGCCAAGAATATTGGAGTTTTATGGACGTAACCGAATGTACTTTAGCCAAATAGGAATAATATGTATTAGCTAGTTAAGATAATTGATTCTCACCATTTTGCTGTGATTTGCACATTTTTTTCAACTCTCTACAGTATATAAAGTCCTGGGAAGTTTAACTTATTTAGCTCTTGACAAAGCTCCATGCTTGTGGTCTTGGTCGAACCTTCTGATAGGGGTGAAATGCCGTCAGGCTTTTTTTTGGTGGCTCTGAGATTGTTTTATCTATTTTGTTTGAAGTGTGCCTAGAAAATGGATAAATACATTTAAAAGTGTTGGGCATTTACACTTCAGTGCATTAGGCTCCTTATTTGCTACACTAGGGAGGACTGCAAGGTTCTTGTGCTTGCACTTGAATGTTTTAACTGGATGCAACTGCAGCTGGTGGGGACCTCTTTCTGTTCAGTACTGCTGGAGACACCCCTACCTATGCACCCCAGCATGCTATTAGCTTTCGGATTGCTTTATCACACTGCCTGGCCACCTTAGATCATCTGAAATGATTACTCCAAGGTCTCTTCCTGCTTGTTTTTGTCAGAATCACTTCATAGATACATAGATACATAGACACTGTCATCAGATAAGGGACTATGGCCCACCCAGTCTGCCCATTTGAACTTGTAAGTTCACTTTGTTTTTCTAGACGTCTGTTGCCCCTTACCCCTGACCTCCAGAATTCCCTTATGTCTATTCCATGTATTCTTAAATCCTGTGATTGTTTCAGCCTCCCCACTTCCTCTGGCAGGGTGTTCCACTTGTCCACCACCCTTTCTGTGAAGAAATTCTTCCTCACGTTTCCTCTGAATCACCCTCCCTCCAACTTCATCCCATGCTCTCTAGTCCTGGAACATCTTTTTCACTGGAAAATAGTGTATTCCTGCACCCTGTTCCTCCCTGTAAGGTATTTGTATGTCTCTATCATATCCCTCTCTCCTCCCTCCTTCAGGGAGTACATATTCAAGTCTTTCAGCCTGTCCTCATAGAACTTGTGATGCAATCCTGGCCACCATCTTTCTTGCCCTCCTCTGAACCTTCTCTACCCTGTCTATGTCCTTACGATGGTAAGGTCTCCAGAACTGTACACTGTACTCCAGGTGGGGCCTCAATCGTCTTGTATGGTGAAATTATGACCTCCTTTTCCTGCTGGTGATTCTCCTGCCTATGCATCCCAGCATCCTATTTGCTTTACCTGCTGCCTTGTCGCACTGCTTCCAAACCGTGAGGTAATCAGAGATGATAACCCCAAGATCCCTTTCTTGCTTGGTGCATGCTATATCCTCACCCCCCAGCAACTGATATGTTGTTCCAGGTTTTTTGTGCCCCATATGCATTATCTTGCACTTCTTTGCATTGAATTTCAACTGCTAAACCCTTTACCATTCTTCAAGCCCTGCAGGTCCCTCTACATTCTGTCTACACCCTCTGGTGTGTCCACTCTGTTACAGAGCTTCGTGTCATCAGAGAACAGTGACATTCTGTCTTCTAGGTCTTGCACAATGTCACTGATGATGATGTTGAATAGAACCAGTCCCAGCACTGATCCCTGTGGTACCCCCTGTGGTACCCCTCTGGTTACTCTTCCCTCTGTAGATTGATAGCCATTTACCACCACCCTCTGTGTCCTGCCACCCAGCCAATTACCTACTCACTGCACTACTGTCCTGCCCACTCTCATATTCCCCAATTTGTTTAATAGCCTTCTATGTGGCATGTGTCAAAGGCCTTGCTGAAGTCCAGATAGGCCATATCCACTGCCCTTCCCGATCCACCTCCCTTGTCACTCAGTTGAAAAATTCAATGAGCTTGGTCTGGCATGACCTCCCCCTTGTACTCTCTTCAGGCCCATTGCCCTTCCCTTCCTCAGTAAAGAATGAGCAGAAATATCTGTTCAGTATGTCAGCTTTACTGTTGTCATCGTCCACGCTGCCACCATCCTCCCCCTTCAGTCTCACTATCCCTCCTTTGCCCTCCTTTTTGCTTATGTACCTGTAAAGGTTTTGTCCCCTACCCACTGTTTTTGCAATGTGCTCTTTCTGTCTGAGCTTTGGCTTCCCTTACTGACCTCCCTGCCTTCCTTTGCTTCTCCTGGTACTTCTTCCTTTCCTGTTCTGCCTGCATCTTTTTGTATTGCCTGAGTGTGATCTTTCTGGCTTTCACTTTCTTCGCTACCTCCTTTAAAAAACCATAATGGCATCCTCTTCCATTTCCCTTGCTAACCTGCTTAATGCATAATTCTGTTGCTCTTGTAATCCCTGTTTTAAATATTGCCGACTGTTCCTCAACCTCTGATTCCCGCCCCATTCCTATTAATGCCTCTTTCAAGCATCTCCCATTTTCCCAAAGTCTGCCCCTCAAAATCCAGGATACATGTGTTTGTCCAGTTTGGTTCTGCTCCTTCTGTGACTTCAGACCACAGTGACTGTGTTCCCCAGGTGCTCCCTCACTGTTACCCCATCACACTGTCCCTGTTTGTGAGCATGAGGTCTAGTATTGCCTTTTGCCAAGTTGGTTCCATGACCAGTTGCTTGAGGAAGGCAACTTGAAAGCAGTCCAGGATAAATCTGCTCCTGGTTGATGCTGCTGCTCGGAGGCTCCAGTCCACATCTGGAATATTGAAGTCTCCAACCAGCACCACCTCACCCTTGTCTGCCATCCTTTGGCTGGCTAGCATCAGCTTTCTATCTGTTTCTTTCTCATGGGCTGGTGGTTTGTAGACCACTCCTGTGCTGACGGCTGACCCCATTTTCCTTTCCAGCTTAACCCACTGTATCTCTCCCCCATTTTGTTTCTCCTGGATCTCTGTGGCCTTTATGCCATCTTTCACATAAGGTTCCACTCCTTCTCCCTTTCTGCCTGCTTTATCTCCTCTGAAATGTTGTAGCAGGGTATGGCCATCTCCCCGTCGTGGTTATCATTACACCAGGTCTCTGTGATGGCCACAATGTCCAGGTCTGACTGCACCATGACAGCCTCCAGATCTTCTATCTTGTTGCTTAGGCTCCTGGCATTGGAACACATGACTTTCCATGATGTGAACTCTCTGGACTGTTTAGCTGTTCAGCTCCAGCCCCCTCCCTGGTTGTCGTTTATCCCTGGTCCTCCCTGCTGTCTGCTCTTCTGTTGAATTTTGCCCCCTTTCTGCCTATCCACCCCTTAGATGCTTATCTCCATCTTTTGCACACTGCTTTGTAGAGATATCCACTCCTCCTGTTTACTGGTTCCACTGCTAGCTGTGGGGGGTGGGCAGTTAGGTACCCTCCTTGCTGGCCTGCCACCCCCTTGGCTAGTTTAAATGCTTGTTCATGTAGCATTTAAACTTATCATTGAGTGCTTGGATTCCCCTCCAGGACAGATGCAAGCCATCAGGCTTGAACAAGCCCCCATCCCTCCAGGTGGGTCCCCAGTCACCAATGAATCCAAACCCTTCCTCACAGCACCAGTTCTTCAACCATGAGTTAAAATTCCTGGTGCATGTGCTCCTGTGCTCTCCCATGCCTCCCACAGGTAGTACTTCTGAGAAGGTGACAGAAGTAGCTACTTCCTTGAGACCCCTCCCCAATTTCCTAAACTCTTCCTGAACTTCCTTAGACTCCCCATTTCCCAGGTCATTAGTACCTAGATGGATAATGACATCCAGCTCACCCTCCTGTCTTGCATTCCTGGCAATCCCCAGGATCTTCCTCCCATCCCTCCATGTTGTGGCAACTGGTAGACACCTCACCTCCCTGCCGTCCCCCTCCTGTGTTCCTAGCACGAACCATATTATGATAGAGTCCCCCTCCAGGATTCACTTCCTCCTCCTCTGAGGTCCACTGCTCTCCCCACTGAGGTCACCTCCTTGGTTGACCTCCATATCCTTCCCTTCCAGTTCTCTGGGTACCTCTGTTTGGTCATCTCCATTTGCCAGTGCAGCATATGAGTTCTAGAGTGGAATAGAATTTGGGATGTACCTCTGTCTGACCACTCTAACCCTTCCCGAGCCCACCATCATCCAAGTGATCCTTGTTCTTGGCATTCTTTGAGGCAGCAGCATGGGACCGGATGGTCTCTGGATAGGGGCAAAGGTGCTCCTGACCCAGTTTACTTCCACTCTGAGTCTGGCTACCTCATCCTGCAGTCCTAGAGATGCCTGCAGATAAGGCAGCATCCCTGGGTCCAGAAGGTCTTCCTGAATATGGCTGTCCTGCATCCACTGTATTGCACCACTCCCTACATTATTTTGTACTGCTGTTCCAGTACTTGTCTGTTACTGAAGCGCCCCTTATAGTTCCCTCTTTATTAATTTACTGTCCTAAAAGTCCTGCTACTCATCCTCAGATACTTTTTTAAAGAAAAACAAAAATTAGTCAAACATGTGTTGTGCTGAGGGCGAGTTTCCTCCTCCTTATGCCCTCCTACTCCACAACCCCTGCTATTCCCTGTGCTTGGCTCCTGTCAGTCAGATTTAATAGGGCATATAATTAAGAGTGGGGGGCAGGGGAGGGAGAGTGGGTGAAAATTTGCAGCAAGTAAAGACAGCAAAGGAAAACAGCACCACTATAAGCACACCGTACTAGGTTTTAAATTTTCAACAGCCCAAAAACAATTCTAAGTAAATACAGCAAAGAAATAACAGTACCACTAAAAGTCTACAAATCTAGGTTTAAAACAAAAACAGCAATGAGCAGTTACTGCACTGCACAGAAATGAGTCAGGATCCTTCTCCTTCTGGCCTCTTCTGAGAAACCAAAAATCAACTTGCTACCTCAAATCTGACCTAGCCCCAACTCCAGTTATCATGTAGCTGAGGTAAGAGGTCAGTCAATTAGCACCCCTCCCCCAAACTACAGGGCAAGACAGACAAGATAAGACAACATTTGCAGCAAAGTAAAGACAGCAAAGGAAAACAGCACCACTACAAGCACACCAAACTAGGTTTTAAATTTTCAATAGCCCAAAAACAATTCTAAGTAAAGATAGCAAAGACGTAACAGTACCACTAAAAGCCCACAAATCTAGGTTTAAAATAAAAACGGCAATGAGCAGTTACTGCACTGCACAGAAATGAATCTGGATCCTTCCCCTTCTGGCCTCTTCTGAGAAACCAAAAATCAACTTGCTACCTCAAATCTGACTTAGCTCGACCTCCAGTTATCACGTAGCTGAGGTCAGATGTTAGTTAATTAGCACCCCTTCCCCAAACTACAGGGCAAGACAGACAAGCCAAAACAAAATTTGCAGCAAGTAAAGACAGCAAAGAAAAACAGCACCACTACAAGCACACCAAACTAGGTTTTAAATTTTCAACAGCCCAAAAACAATTCTAAGTAAAGACAGCAAAGAAATCACAGTACCGCTAAAAGCCCACAAATCTAGGTTCAAAACAAAAACAGCAGTGAGTAGTTACTGCACTGCTCATTGCTGCACTCCGACCATCTTGTACTCTGCTCCTGGGTTCCTAAGGTCTAGATCCATTTTTTTTTTTTGTTGCATTAAAACCCAGCTGCCATATCGTTGACCACTCTTCCAGTCTATTTAGATCCCTGCACATTCTATCGACCACCCCAGCTGTGTCCACTTTGTTACAGATCTTGGTGTCCTCTACAAAGAGGCAGACCTTCCTTCCAGTTCTTCTGCTATGTTGCTTATGAAGATATTGAAGAGGACTGGTCCCAACAATGATCCCTGAGGAATCCCACTGGTCACACTCCTTTCCTTTGAACACACTCCATTCACCACTAACTTCTATGTCCTATCTGCCTACCAGTTTGTTATCCAGGCTATCACCTAATTATCTACCGCCAAGTTACCCAATTTGCCCACCAGTCTCAAGTTTGGAACGGTGTCAAAAGCCTTGCTGAAATCCATGTAAGCCACTTCTACTGTATCTCCCTGATCTAGCTTATTGATCACGCAGTCAAAGAAATCAATCTGATTTGTTTGGCATGACCTTTCCTCTGTGAAACCATAATGCCTTGGGTCCTGCAATCCACTGTATGCAAGACATTCCACAATCCTTTCCTTCAATAGTGCTTCCATCAACTTACAGACCACCGATGTTAGGCTGGCAGGCCTATAATTGTTCGCCTCTTCCTTGCTACCACTTTTGTGAAGTGGGACTACATTTGCCCTTCTCCAGTCTTCTGAAACCCCATCAGTCTCTATTGCTCTGTTAAAAAGGTCTGTCAGAGGTGTAGCCAGTACATCCCTAAGTTCCCTCAGTATCCTTGGATGTACCCCATAGCTTTGTGTACTTTCAGATTCTCAAGTGCTTTCCAGACTCTCCCCACCAAAAATAGAGTACTGTCTATTTCTCTCACCTCTAAGCTTCTGGTGCCTCTTTGTGGTCCCTCCCACCCCCCTTCTACTGTGAAAACTGAGCAGAAGTATTTGTTCGGATGTTTGTCTTTTCTGATCCTCCTCGTAGTACCTCTTCCTCTTTAACCATTCAATCCCTCCATTTGTCTTCCTTTTTTCCCTAACATACCTAAAACATGTCTTAGCCCTTTGATACTCCTTAGCTATTCTTTCCTTAGTTTGCACTTCTGCTCTCTTACCACTTTACTTGCCTCTCTGTTTTCTCTGATACACTTCCTTAAACACACTTAAACTGGATAAAAGTTAGTTAGGGAACAGGCAACAAAGGGTGGTGGTAAACAGGGTTCACTCTGAGGAAGGGAGGGTGACCAGCGAGATGCCTCGGGGATCAGTGCTGAGACCAGTCCTCTTTAATGTCATCATAAGTAGCATTACAGAGGAGCTGGAAGGGAAGGTCTGCCTCTTTGTGGGTGACATCAAAATATGCAATAGGTAGGCCACTTCAGAAGAGATGGAAAGGATGAGCAGAGACCTGAGAAAACTGGAGTGGTCAGTGGACGGCATTTTGGTTTCAATGCAAAAAAGTACAAAATAATGCACTTAGGGCACAGAAACCCAGGGGCAGAGTACAAAATGGTGGAGTGGTATTGATGACTCCCAAGCAGGAACAAGACCAGGGGGTAATTATATCTGAGGACCTAAAGGTGGTCAGCCAGTGCAAGAAGGCAGTTGTGAGGGCTAGTGGGATGCTGGGATGCATGGGAAGGGGCATCGCCAGCAGAAAGAGGGAGGTAGTGTTGCCTCTGTATAGATTGCTGATAAGATCCCCCACCCTCCAGATTCCTGTATCCAGTTCTGGAGACCACATCTCCAAAAGAACATAGACAGAGTGGAGGCAGTCCAGAGGACGACAACTAAAATGGTGCAGAGTCTGCATCAAAAGCCCTATGAGGAGAGACTAAAGGACCTTAATATGTACACCCTAGCAGAGAAGAAGGAGAGGGAGGATATGATGGAGACTTCTAAATACCTCACGGGGGTAAATAATGTATAAGAGGGAAGTATTCTTGGACATCTTGGACTCCCTGCAGGGGCAGGTCTCAGGCAGCTAGTGCTAGAACCCACCAGGGACAGGGCGATTCTGGACCTAGTACTAACCATTGGAGACAGAATCACAGATGTCAGGGATGGGCACCTGGAATCCAGTGACCACCACACAGTGTGGTTTAACATGGGTACAGGGTCACAGTCAAGCCACACAAAGCCAAGGGTCTTGGATTTCAGGAGTGTGGACTTTGCTAGGATGGGGCTAGGTATCAAAGAAGCCCTGGCAAGGAGGAATGCAAAATGAGAGGTTGAGGACCAGTGGGTACACCTAAAAGGATCCATAGTGGTGGTGACAAAACAGTGCATTAGGCTGAGAAACAAAGGCAAGAGAAGGAACAAACCACTGTGGTTCTCTAAAGTTGTAGCAGAGAAAGTAAGAGCCAAAAGGAGGGCATGCAGAAAACACAAGGAGAGACAGAAGGAAGAGGATAGGGTGGTTTACCTAAATTGTCTGAGGAAAGCAGGGAAATAGTTGTTAGGAGTGCAAAGGTACAAACAGAGGAAAGATAAGCACAAACTGTGAAGAAAGGAGACAAGACATTCTATAGGTATATCAGTGAGAGAAGAAAGGCCTGGGGTGGGATTGTAAGGCTCAGAGGGGAGGAGGGGGAGTATGTGGAGGGAGACCTGGAAAAGGCATCAGTACTGAATAAATACTTCTGCTAGCTGGCCCAGTGGTGCAGCAGTAGTATTACCGCTTGCAGCGACGCTGACTGGGGTTCAGGAGCGAGCCCAGGTTGCTGGAGGGTTGGCCGGAGGTGAGGGGGATTGAGATTCCAAGGGATGCTGTCCTCCTCTGGGGAGGTAGGGTTGCCATTCATGCTGCAACACTGCCACCTGGATGCACATGGGTGGAGGTGCAGCATGGAGCACCAAGTGGGAGGGGAGGGTGTCGGCTGCAGTCCGGAGCGCGCCACGCTCCTGTGCACTGTCATGGACCCTCAGGGGTCAATGCCTCGGAGGGAACCAAGAAAATAAAAAATACCCTGCTGCCAAGGCCACTGATGGAACCCCTGTGGCAATTGGGATCAGTGGCAGGAGGACCGCATACACCAGACAGGGAGTTGCCCCTTCCCGTCCGGGGAAGTTCCGTGCATGGGCCGGCGACTGCCGGTGACCAGCCGCACTGTGGGAGTCCCAAGAGTCAGGTAAGGCAGCTAAGAGGAAGGCATAAAATATAAATTAAAAAATAAATAAATACTTCTGCTCAGCTTTCACTGAAGAGGGGGAGGAACAGGGACCACAACTAGGTATCAGATACATGGGGGGGAGGTAAACACCAGTCCATTTACAGAAGAGAGAGTCCCAGAGGAGCTCACAAAACTGAGGGTGGACAAGGCAATGGGACCAGATGATGTACATGCCAGGATACTAAAGGAACTACAGATGGAGCTAGCAGCACCACTGGCAGCCATGCTCAGTGAGTTGCTCAATACAGAAGTAGTTCCAGTGGACTGGATGAGGGCACATGTAGTCCCTCTTCACAAAAATGGAAGCAGGAAAGAGGCAGAAAACTATAGGCTAGTCAGCCTCACCTCACTAGTGGGTAAGATTATGGAGGCACTGCTTAAGGAAAGGATTGTGGAACACCTGGAATCCAGCGAAGCACAGAATCCAAGGGAGCATGGATTCACAGCAGGAAGGTCATGTCAAATCTGATAGATTTTTTTTGACTGGGTGACGAAAAGGCAGTTTGGGGAGGTAGACACTGCCTGCCTCGATTTCAGCAAGGTCTTTGACACCGCTCCATATAAAGACTGGTAAATAAGTTGGAAGCCTGGGCATGGCCCACAAGGTGGTGAACTGGGTTAGAAACTGGTTGGGTGAAAGGAAGCAGAGGGTGGTGGTAAATGGGATCCAATCTGAGGAAAGAGGGGTGACCAGTGGGTACCCTCAAGGAGGAGAGGGGACATGATAGAAACATTCAAGTACCTCAAGGGAATCAACAAAGTCCAAGAGGGCAGCATCTTTCAAAAAAGAGGTGTGCAAGAAACAAGAGGGCACAATTTGAAGATGGGGGCTGCCTGTGAGGTAACTTAAGGAAGTATTTTTTCACAGAGAGGGTTGTGGATGCATGGAACGCCTTCCAGAGGAGGTTGTGGAGTCAAAATCTGTAGTGGAATTCAAGCATGCATGGGACAGTCATAAGGCAATTCTAGGGGTGGGTAGGAAGAAGTAGGCTGCTGGTTAACTAGGATCTGCAGCTTATCCAGTAGGTAGGAAATGGGCAGACTGCGGGCAAGCTGTCCCTTATCTGCCAAATTCTATGTTTCTATGTAGTCCTGGGGCTCAGTCCTTTTAATGTCTTTATTAGTGACATTGCAGAAGGGCTGAATACTTCGTTTGCAGATGACACCAATATCTGCAATAGGGTAGACACTCCAGATGGGGTAAAAATGAAGAGGGACCTACGAAGCTAAACAATTGTCCAGAGTGTGGCAATTGAAGTTCAACATGAAGAAGTGTAAAATCATGCACCTGGGGTACAGAAACCCTGTGGAGAGCTACAGGATGAGGGTGGGGTGTTGCTGACAGTCACCAGGCAGGAAAGGGATTTGAGGATTATCATCTCAGATGACCTAAAGGTGGCCAAACAGAGTACAAAGGCTGTAGGGAGGGCCAGTGGCATATTGGCATGCATAGGAAGGGATTTCACCAGCAGAAAGAGGGAGGTGGCGATACCACTATATAAAATACTGATGATGCCTCATCTGGAGCACAGTGTGCAGTTCTGGAGGCCACATCTTTGTAAGGACGTAGACAGGGTGGAGTTGGTTCAGAGAAGGGCTGACTAAGATGGTGCAGGGCTTACAACAGAAGACTTATGAGGAGAGATTAAAAGACCTTAATATGCACTACACTGGAGGAGAGCAGGAATAGGGAATGTGATAGAAACCTTCTAAGTATCTTAAGAGCATTAACAAGGTGCAAGTGGAAGACATCTTCGGTACAGGAGAGGTACAAGAACAAGGGAGCCTGATATGAGATTAGAGGAGCAGGATAAGGGGTAATGAGGAAGTTCTTTTACAGAAAAGGTGGTGGATGCATAGAATAGCCTGCCCCAGGAGGCGGTAGGAGCATAGTGACAGAATTCAAACATGCATGGGATAGGCACAAGGAATGCTAGAGGTGGGAAGGAGAAGCTAGCTGATGCCTAGCAGAGTCAGCAGCCACTGATACAGGTAGGGCATCGGGCAGACTGGGTATGCCTAGTGGTCCTTGTCTGCGGTCAACTTCTGTGTTTCTATGTATTTTTCAGAAAAAGTGGTGCTCAAGGACAAGGGGTCATGCTATCAAGTTGGTGGGGTGTAGATTCAGGAGAGATTTGAGGAAGTACTTCTTCACAGAAAGAGTGGATGATTCCTGGAACTGCCTTCCAGCAGAGGTGGTGGGGGTGAAAACAGTGGTGGGGTTCAAGAATGCATCAGATAGGCAGAAGGGAATCATAGTGGAAAGGAGGGGGAAAGAGCTATAGATCAAGTACGGTCTGCAATAATAATGTAGATATGGGGAAAATGGGCAGACTGGGTGGGCCAAGCAGTCCTTATCTGTTATCAAATTCTGTGTTTCTAAATTTCTTTGGTTTTGTAAGTAATATTTTAAAGGGTCCATTTAGGCAAACCTTTTGTTCCAATTCAGACACTGATCTAAATTTGAGAATTTCTGTGTTTTGTTGGTTCTCTGTAACCAACTGCAGTGGCAAATCTTGGTTTACTTTTGGTTAATATTGAAACAGGAAACCAAGATGTTTTTAATTATGGTTTGGATTTTGAGGTTCTATGGTAATTATCTCTGTTTTACCTTAAGTCACAGAAAGTTAAGAAACACGCAGGCCCGTCAGGCTTTAGAAAATGTATGGGATGTGATGGTAAGGGTCCCATGGTGAATGGCCATAGTTTGTGTTTAATGTGTTCTGCACCAGAACTGTATTTACAGGACTGTGGATCCTGCTACAGATGTTGCACTAAAACAGTTAAAAAGAGAGAATCAAAAAGGCCGTTGCTTTCTGCACCTGTTATAGTACTAAGCAGTGCTCAGCAGTAAAACAAAATGTATTATCTGTGGCAGACACTGGTAATGTTAATGTTTCTCCACCAGATTCAGCCACATCCTTGACTAGTGGCTTGTCCCAGAAGGCCAAGTTACAGGCTGAGGATACAGTAAGGTATAGTGGGGCCACTGAAAGTAAGAAGGCACACAAAGAGATGAAACTGGTAAAAGATCCCGGGACTACGCTCTTTGTGGGAAAAGGGACAGTATGAACGCTAACTGGTTAAAGACTCACATAGTGCTACGGAGGTTCCAACTAGCTATCTCATCCCTCTGTTGGATAGATGAACTCTGGAAGATTATGTGAAGATGTGGCAGAGGTTTCAATCATACCGCAGCAGATCTCTACTGCACCTAAACCTTCTTTACATTTAAGTAGGCAACAAAGGGGAGGAATTTGATGATGAATGCACAGAGGTAGACTATGAAGGGATTACACCAGATAATACAGATGATGATGAATTTGGTTCTCCTCACTTCATTGAAGACTGATCATCCTACAGCACATTTGTAAAAAGCATGTGACCAGTTAGATGTGGAAATGAGTTAGTGAAAAATACATCCCACAAGCAACATTTCTGAGTGATCTGGCTTGACACCAATCTAGAAGAGTGCCATTACCTATCAGTGAGGGGGCCAAAATGTTATATGGAAACATTTTAAACAGCATTCATCAACTTGCCAATTGTCTATTATAGAAAATATATGCTGTCCATAAGAAGGAGGAGCATAAATGTTATCTGCATACCCTTCTCCTGAAGTGTGCATTCAAACCACTGTTTGTGATAAACTAAAACTGTTTTACCCTTGGACCCTCCAGATAAAGACTCTAAACTACATTGATTTCTATGCAAAAAGAGTTCTTCAGTTGGAACCCTTGCACCAAGGCAGTCTTCCTACTGTATATTGCATACTGGATAGTTAGAACTCAGTCCAGAAGGGTATGATTGGCAGAGTAGGGACTGAGTTGGGTGGGTTGTGAAATAACCTGTGGCAAATTAAGGGACTTGATCCTGTGGATGGTAGATTTGGAAGATGGGGAGAGCCAACTGACATTGAAATCCCCAAGAAGGATGAGGTCCCCTGAGGAGGAATGAGAGGTGATGGAGCAAAGAGAGCCAACCAGACATGAATGTGAGATCTTGGGAGAAGCATAGACAACCTCAATGAACATAGGTACCGAGGAATGAGAGCTTGTTTAGGAGAAACCGTGGAGGAGGATATGTAGCCTCTTAGATTACCGTGGTACATGAGAGGCTCTGGTACATTGATGGCAACCCCACTCTCTGTTTTCCCCTATCCTGCCTGCAAAGATGGTAATCAGGAAGGGACAGGTTAGAATCAGGAGTCCTGAGGAGAGCCAGGACTCAGAGATATGGAGGACATCAGGAGAATGTAGTTGAAGTCATATGGAGGAAAGTCAGTTTAGGTAGAAGGCACTTCTGAATTCGGATAGAAGATACTGAGACCCTTGGCAGTAGTAGAGTGAGGGAGGGTGGAAGATGAGGGATCAGGATTGAGCTCCACATCATCAGACAGGAGGAGGAGCAGGAGAATGAGAAGAAAGATGCAGTGGGACTTTCTACCCTTGCAGCGGGTTGGAGAGGAGGGAGAAGAGGGGCAATAAAAGGAGAGGAGGGCATGCTGAGTATTCTTTAACCCCCTGAATCATCTCACTTAAAGTTCATGTGCTAACCTAAGGGATATTGTTTTGTGAAGCGCAGTAGGATTCAGAGCGAAAGAAAGATGCTATGCAAAACAGATTTCCTTTTTATTAATATAAATAAGAATAACAGAGTGAGTTAATGAAAAATTTAACATCCACATAACACAAATAACAAAGTGAGTAATGAAAAATTTAACATCCACATAACACAAGGGTTAAAGCTTTAGTAAGTCATACTCTTCCAAAGTAGTTGAGAGTAATTCAAACTAGATTGCTAAATAAGTGCTTCTCTGTGCATTCAGAGTATTACAGCTATTCAACTAGAAATATGATAGGAAATGCAGTATTAATTTTATTGTGACCTTAAGGTTATGGTAACATAAATGAGTACTGTAATAACCATTAACGGTTTGACATTCCATATAAATCACATGACTCCACAGGTTTTACAGCTAAATCCACTTTAAAATACAACAGAATTGCTATCTCCAAATATTATAATTAATTCCTGTCTGTCCCTGCTTTTTAAAACAATAATGGGGTTTCTTCAATCATTGGCCTGTGTCCCAGAAAAATATTTAAGAAAGACACTCATCTTCCAATGAGCTCAGGTTTTGCAAAGTTTAATTTAAAAATTAGTCCGATATGGTCAGTTTTGGGCACAAACATTTCAAATGTTTCTGTTTTAATGCCCCCCATAAATCTCCTGTTTCATTATTCATTTTTTTCTCCTCTGTTAACATTGCAGCTAAAGGCAAAAGAGAGAGTGGGTTTGACTAGATGCCAGCAGCTCCTTATGTCAAAAGTACATGTGCAAAAACTCTACAGTGTGCTAACCTCAAGGTCTCAAACAGCTAGAGCTTCTTAAATGAAGCTCAAAATTGCTGAATTTCCCCCATTAGTGAACTGAGAGCCTTAATTTTCTAAGCATGAGAAATATTTAAATTGGATGTTCATTGAAAAAAGCTTATATGACAATGACATCATTAACATGTTTCAGCAAATATGACTGACATCTTCCATTTGGCCTCTGAGTGCTCCCCAGTGGGAGTGATGCATTATTATTTCGAGTTCAGTGGGAAGTGCCAGCAAAACAATTTAAAGTTTCCTCGACTCTGTCTGTGTAAAGAATCAAAGTCACATAATCTGTAATACTGTAGTACATAAAAAAGTTACGTTAAAATATAGACCTGCAGTATGTTGTCTCATTGCATATTGGCATGAGGGTTTAATTCTTTAAAATTAAGCTGTTTTTCCCCAGATCAGGTCATATAATTGATAACTGTTTCAGCAGCCCAAAATAAGGCACTTAGATCTGCTCACCCAGCTTCCCTGTCCTCAGCTTCTGCACTAACCCGCCAAAGTATGCTCATGAAAACACTTGGCCCACTCTGGAGCACTGGTTTTCATGAATTCATGAATGCATAATAATGTGGAAGCTGGGGAAGGGCAGGGCCTCTGGGAGGAAAGTTGCTGGCACCCAGTTCTTGTACAACATGTCCCTAAACACATAATTTAGTAACTGATAAAAAAAAATTAATAATTGTAAAGATTGTACCACCCCATTGCTGTAATGAAGGTGTGTGATTTAAAAATATATATTTTAACCTAAAAGTGATATAGCAGTTGCTGCCTTATATGGTGTGGATTAGCAGGCAGGTTTGGTTGCACAGTCACTGAAGACAATCTTTAGTTCACTTTTACTGAGGTCATTGCTAAGATATTTAAGCTTATGTTCTTTGTGGTCTCTGTAAACAATCCCTACAACAAAGTCAGCATATACTGTTCAGCACAACTGTACAGTTGATGTGTTTTGCTCAAAAGTAAGACACAGATTAAATGAATACAAGGACTGAACTGCACTCTTCCAGGACTGATGGTCCTCCCATACTGTACAGTAGTGCATTAGTGAGTTTGCTGGACCTCTAAATACATAAGCAAAGGCTTTAGTTTTATTATCACCAAATCCTTCAATTAAGTTTTTTTTTTTATGAGCACTAAATACACTACTTAAATTTAGAAAGAAACCTTAGCTGCTTGCCAGCTGCATTTGAAATCGACTAGACTGCACCACTCTGAAGTCACACAGCATCTCCCAGTCAGGTTCATTAATGAAACTGACAGATGCCAAAAGGTATCAGAGCTCTTATTGACAATGATTCTAAGACAAATGATGTTCAGAGTCAACCTATGAAAGTCCGAGCAGGTTTAAGACTAAGTGCTACAGAACACCTTACAAGAATTTAATAAAGAGTCATAGTTACAAGAATGAGGTGCATTGGCACTAGAAGCTCTTTAAACAGGTAAAGGTCACATCAAGAATGACTTTCCTAGTAATAATCTGGATGTCAGTACTGAAAAGATATAGCTCAAGTAATATTTATTTTAAGTAAGATGAAAATAAACAATTTCAGAAGTGTACATGAAGGTAGTAGAGGTCCCACAGTCATCAAAGTGATATGATCTGGCAAATTATGGTATGCTTCTAACTTCAAGGAAACCACTTTGGTGCAGTGTGGCTCTACACGGGTCTGAAATAAAAATAACAAAATCACTGCGAGGGTCATGCTCTAAAAATACCTCAGTACCATGCACACATATCTGGAGATAGGTGACTCACTCACCGGTTAAAGTTTTAGGAAAATGAACACCAGAATATGTCCAAGAATAATCATTAAGATTTACTTCATCATCATCATTGACGTTTCACAGTATCACCTACTGCTTCTCGAGGATCTGTAGATTAAAATATTGTACTTCTTATTTCATTTATAAAATCAACATCTGTTTATGAAAGATTCACAGGACTAACCATGAGTTTAGTTAGTATCATTGAAAATGTAAAGGCAAAGTACTGGAATGTCAGTACAGAAAAGATATAGCTCAAGTAATATTTATTTTAAGTAAGATGAAAATTAATAATTTCAAAAGTGTACATGAAGGTGGCAGAGGTCCACAGTCATCAAAGTGATACGACTGGCAGATTATGGCATGCTTCTAACTTCCCCATGTGCCCTGATGTCCTGCCATTTCCATTGACATCCAGGGTTATACAGAATTTAAACCTCCACTGGCAGAATTCAAGCAACATTCCAATTCGGCTTCCTCAGAATTTCTCAGAACTCCCGAAAACAGTTTGTGAAAGTTCACTAGAATTTAATTTTCAGTTTTAGTATTTATATGTAATTTTATAACCACTCATCAAAATGTCAACACATTTGCAGTTTCATGCCACCTGCATATCTGTGGGATGTTTCAGATATTTAGCCTTAAAGGAGCTGAGTTACGAGCATCCAGCCAAACATGCAACGTTAATTTCACAAGTATGCAAACTGCAAACTGATGTGCCTCTGTAACTTTAAAACTGGAGAGCGCAATGTCACCATGTCTGGCAGGTTCATAGCTCCATGTTTCATTTTAATGTCCTGCTTAAAGTATTTCCATGTTATAATAGCAGTCAACCATTGCAATACTGTAACATCAGTACTTAAAGTTAAATTCCATGAATTTTTGTAAACGTGGTATTTTGTGATAATTTTGTTGATGCTATATCCATTGATCTTACTCCAGCCATACACCTGACCTGCCACGAGCAGAAAGGAAAGGCTGACAGAGGTATAAGGTTGCAGTTATATGGGACTCATTGTAAAATGTAGCAAGAGAGTTGTGAGGGCATTTCAGGACCATGATGCCACTGCAGGTAACATGACTTACTTGCCTGCAGTATACAGGTAGGTCAAAATGAGTACGCCTATAGCCACACACTGCAGCCAGCAGAAGAAACTGACCGTTCTCTGCACTGTTACATAGATAGAGACCATAATAGAAGAAAGTGTTCTATAAATATTTTCCAGCATAGATTTAAACCGACCAGTTGGAATATTGCAGGTATAGCAACGGAACTGGATAATTATCTATGGGTAAACTTTCTCTAACAATATGACATGATATTATTTCAGGGACCATGGACTGTAAATAGGAGTGATTGTATATTAGAAAGTTGTCAGATGTGGAAATCAGAGCATGCAAAAATACTATGGGCAACCAGCTGGTAACTGTTTCTCTGTGTCCACCAGTACAGTACATTAAGTCATAGTAAGAAACTAGAAATTGGTTACCTTTTATTTTTATGCACTGCAATATATAAAGGGATAGAAATGTTGCAATTGTATGTTAGTACTGTGCATTGCTGTTAGGACCACTTTAGTTGTAAGAGCGTCCTTACATGCATTCTTAGGCATACGAACCGCAGACTGAAGTTGAGCAGTTCTGATGCGCTATGACGTGGAGACCACTCTTAAACCATAAGAGTGGTTTCAGCTGTAGTATTAATGTATTATTGATTGAAACTCATCAATAATATATTAACATGTTAAAACTCCTGCCCCGAACATACCCATTTACAGGCCAGTAGCATGTGAAAGAAGCACTCTTCTCAAAATAAGAGTGCCGCATGTGCAGAGGAAAGGAAAGGAGCACTCCAACTGGCCAGGAGCGCCCCCTTGCTCTATAATGTTATAAATATGCATGTGCCCCCTGTCACCATAGTGGGCTTCTTTAACAATGTACTAAAAAGTTTGATGCATACACTTGTATATGTTAAAACAGAATTCCCTAGTGTTATAATCATTTTATCTGGGGGTACAATACAAGAAAAGGAATGGAACTAAAAAGGAAATACCAAATGTAGGAAGTTATGCAATGCCCAAAGCATAACTTTACATCTGGCTAGGGGTAAGGCTGTCAACAGATGTGGTTGTATAATCCTAGTGGTGGTAGCTGATTTTGCCTCCAGTTATTAAATAAAAGAACTTGGGGTGACTGGGATGGTTATACAATATTACATTTTTCACTGTTACAGAAGCAAGCTTTTTGGATATTTGTTCTGTCGATGTTTACTTATGTAAATGTCAGATAATTTTCTCTCAAGGAAATCTGGGATAGTGATCACATCCCTATTTTTTTTTTAAATTGCTTTTTACTTGATTATACTTACAGTAGAGGCATGGCTTTACCATGAGAAATTGAGAAAGATAAACATATGTGCATAATTAATGGCAGGAGTATAAAATGGATTCTGTAAGTTGAAAACAGGATATTTTTGCTGTCTGGAACCAGCCTGGGATGTCGGGGTTAACGGAGGCCAGGAGATGTCTTGAGCGGTCAGAAGGGCAGCTGCTCCCTCCTGAGTAGGGACTAGTTGCACCTGCTGTAAGGCTGCCCTCAGTGGAGGCCAGTGGGTAGTGCAGACGGGGCTGGCTAGATATAGGGAGGGTGCTCGGATCGCTGCATTGCGCACCACTGCATGAGCAACCGCTGGCAAGGGAGTGACAGAAAAGTGGAAAATGGAGCTGGCAGACTCCATGATGGCCCCATAGCACTGGCCCCCTGGAGTCTGGATGTTGGTCTCCGGGAGGGGAAGTCAACACCCTTCGCCCTCGACCGCATCACGGAGGGGGCAACCCATGGGATTAGCGAGAGGTGGTCAGGCATGGGAGAGTCAGGAACCAGAGAGCAAGTCCCTCCAAGGGAGGGGCCAGAGCAACTCTGCTGAACAGGGAGCATAAAACACATATGGAAAAAATAAAAAGAAAACAGGATACTTTCATTTCTTGAACATTCTGGAGGCTCCAGCCAATCAGATTTTACTACAGGCAAAGATGTCATTCATTCATTCATTCATTGCTATGATTACTACAGAACAGTGAGGATTTCTGTTTAATGTGGGATATACAGTAATTATATGTATATATATATATATTTTTTTACAAGTACTGAAAGTTATTGTTTGGAATAGTTGGGGCGAATAGGAAGGAGGTGGTCAGAGGGATGTTGGGTTAGAGAAATTTACTTCATGATCAGGGTCAAGCTGGTTGGAAGGAAGTAGGAGGGGCTGGTTTGGGCTTGCAGGTTGGGGAAGGGTTTTACTTACAATATGATCAGCTGATGTATGTGGCAGAGAACTTCACGGGGGGGATATTTTTTTTCACAGCACAGGATGGTGTGGTGATAGGAAATGGAATTATGAGGACCTAAGTGGTGGGATGGTGTGGGAACAATGGAACTGAGTGGGTGGATTTAAAAAACTATTTTTTAAACTTCGCCATGCAAGGTTGGTATAAGAGTTATGAACTTCCACAGCAATGGTTGCCAAATTAATAGACATAAGGAGCATAAGAATCACAGAGGTCAAACAAAAATCATAGTACAATTGTATTATTACCTTTCAAATAGGTCTCCTTCACAGATCCACTACCAAGTTTTCATTTTTATTCACTTAATGGCTTCTAGGATGTGTAAGACTAAAGCTGTACAGTAGAATATGCAAATGAGGCACAGTTCAAGCTGGAAAAATAAATCAATTACAAATAATCAACCATTTGAGATGCTGATCAGAAAACGTCTAAATGAGTGAGATTAAAAAAATAAGTATTCAATATTTTAATATCTTACAGGATGTGCAGATGCTCTGCTCTTACACTATCTTCCCAACAATATTCTGCAGGATGTGTTTCCCAAAGGAATCTATTTATTTGAAAATTGGCAACTGGGAAAGGCACACTGAGTCAAAGCCTGTTTCCAAACAGGATCTGGAATATTATAGTACAGAACACGTAGAGGATATGCCTGAGACTGTGCTGGGATGTTATTATTTATCTTATGTCTAAGAAATATGAGCGAACATTTGCTTTTTTTCTGACCATTGTTTAACTGTACTTAAAAAAATACAACAGGAGAAGTGTGCTAGATTTTATCTTAAAATGGAGTATAGTAATAAAGTGAGAACTAATCAGTAATATAAAATAAATGGTTTCTGAGTAAAACGGATATATGTACGTGACATTTAAATCGTGTGGCATTAAAGGGACACTGTCACCCATTTTTGCATCATACTATTTCAGGTTGAAAACTCATGCTTTTATAATTGTTTACCTTCTTTAAAATTCATTGGTGTTGCTGGTGGTTTAATCTGCCTCCTTTCTTCGTACAACTGAAAAGCACGGTAATGGTGTACTTACACCCAGCTTTGTTTTGTTTCAAATGCTTGATCTCGTCTTCTTGCTCACTTCAGAACATTAGGAAAACCTCAATGCAGTGCAGCGCTCATGATTCAGTAATTTCCTCTGCACTCACTGCATCTTGAGTGGCTAGACTGTTGGGGTGTTCCTGAGTTCAGGAAAGATACAGTAGGCAATGATTAAGGAATGTAAACAAACACATTTTGGTGTGGTAACATCAGTAAGGTGGGCAGTCTGTTTTCACTTTAAAAGAAAAAGGAATCAGAATCAAACTACCAACTACATCAGCAAACTTTACAGAATGTAAACAATCATAAATGTGTTTTTAAACTAGGGACAGTTTGAGGCTTAAAGAGGTTGACAGTGTGCCTTTAATGAAATAAGGAAGAATGTATATATCTCATAATTAGTTTCCAATTGTAAATTATTTCTATGTTCACAGCAAGAATGCTTTTTTTCCCATTTTTAAACTGTCAGTAGATTTACTATAAAACTGCTTTACCAACAAGGCGCATAAGGAATGGAATTATCAAACCCTCCTAGTCATGGGATTATTTATTAGAATTTCTAGACTAGCCATATGATCAGGGGTGCCTTTTGTTTGGCAGCAAAGCATCCAAGTCACTTTGACACTTTCAGTATTATTTCACCAAATAAAATGGATTATTGAAATATATTTTAACCAGATCTTCCACTACTGTAAAAATCTACATGTTGGGGCCTATTCACTAATGTGCACCCTGAAGGAGCATATCCAGGCATGCAGCTCCACACCATTGGGATAACGCACAGGCTGCATTCACAAACATCAACCCCAGCCCAGATCCCAGATGTGGCCCGCCCCTGGCACACAGATCCATGGAGGGCAGGTGGGGTGGAGGAGGATCCAGGCGGCAGCCAATTGAGCCGCCTGGCAGGGTCCCGCAGTGGATCCCTTGTACCGTGTGGCACCATGTTGTCGGCCGGCACACTGAGCGCTGACCATGAAATTGAGGGGTGGTACACTGGCTGACTACCCCTGACATCCCAATGTGCCCCGACAGCAGGGGCATCCCTATTGGGGGGTCTGATTCCCCCTGCCATGTCTGCCGCAACTGGCAGATGTTTTCCCAGGAGGTGTGTAACCATCCCCAATGGTTTACAGCTGCCCTGCCAAGGCGTAGCGGGCAGTCCCCTGAGCACAGCACTCTGCACCGTAGTGAATGCATGCTCCCCCACACCACCCCCATGAGGAGCTCCATGACTGGCTGTGGGATTAGGTGCATAGGGGGAGTGTACATGCATTGTGAATGCACACGGGGCCGGGCAGATGCGGCATGGGCTATGCACTGGAGTTGTGCTGCTCGTAGCGCACTCCGCATTTTTAAACACTTAGTCCTTGATTTTCTTTTACTTTTTGTTGAACTTCAGTTGCATGCATAACTATGTAGGTTGTGAGTGGTCCAGAGTCAACCTTAAGATAGGTGAGCTAGGCAGTCACCTAGGGTACCAGCGATAGTGGTGCCAAAAATAAATTGACATTATAAAAAGCAAACTGAGGGATGATTTAAATTTCTTTTCTTGGGAGGCACCATTTTCATGTTCGCCTAGGGGTGCTACATGCACTAAGGCTGGCCCCGGGTTGGTCCAGCAGTTCAGGACATGTGTATCCCTCTGCTATGTATAAAAGCTGAGGAATCTTAAAAGAGAATTAGTTGGAAACTGGGTGTTTTACAATGTGAGATGGATGGGTTCTGGAAGGGTGGGTACAGGGTGCTGGGCATTTTCACATACCCCTGACACTCAGTCGCCAAGTGGGTATTGGTATTGACTGGGAAGGCAGTCATCCTCCAGCTGGAGAAAGAGTGCAGGCGAGTCAACCACCACAGACAGGGTTAGGATGTAAACTTTTATTCAAAACCTGGGAGATCTGGCAGTCAAACCATAAAGATCTGGTATTTACAATAATAAAATGTTTAAACCCGTAGGGCAGGCTCAGTTAGGATTTGCAGCACTTTTCTAGCAGAATTGTGCAACTTTGGACAAAAAGTTAGATCATCCATGCCGTTCCTTTCTTCTGCAATTGTTGCAATTTGTGGCACTTCGGCTTCCGCCTGTGTTAAGATAGTGACGGGTGTGTCAATATATGAGGCATGCTTCATTGTTTTGCTGCAAAGCACAGGTACAACTATTGCACATGTGTCAAAACATTTGGAAGTAGCATTCAAACAGTTCAGTATATATATTCTGATGCAAGTGCAACTCAAAATCAGGAATTGCGCCAGAGTCAAGACTTTTGAAATGTCAGCCCGAAAAATCTATGGCAACTGTATTAAGCCTTTATCTATTCAATATTTTTGACATCATCCCTTCATTACGCTTTGGCATGCTTCACAATCACAAGTACTTATTCTACTGACTGGTTCCAAAATATCTGACTGCCCCACGCTGACCTCACAGTTGCTGTGTTTGTCCCATCACTATTATCTGCTGTCATTGTGAGACTGTGATCTCATAACAAGGGCACTGTGTAGTCAGAAAAGTCTGGATGAAACCATTTTATACAGAATCCATGAAAAAGTAGTCAGAATGTACTGCAAAACCTAAGAGAAACAAATGAAATTACGAAAGAAGTGTTCTCTAGTGAACTGTAATAAAGTATGTTTATGAAATGATATACTCAAGTGGATACCTGCTCTTTCATCTATGCAAGATACTGAGTCATATCCTATACTGTGTGTTAGATGCATTAGCTGAGTCAGTTACAGTATAATGCATTTCTATTAAATACAATCGTTTATAGGCCACAGACCTGTAGTAGCTTTGAAATGGTAGGCTAGACTGTAAAAGGAATTTGAACAAATTCAGCTATGAGACTTGTATCGTCATCTTCATAATAAACTCGGATCAGTTATGAATCATCATGCTTCCATTATGGAAATGACTAGAAGCGGCATGCTGGATGTTAACTGGCATCATGTACACTGAACAAGTATCCGTCATGGTGATATCATGGTAGTGATAAAACATCAACAGTTAATGCACCACGCTTCTGTTAATGGTCTGGAAGTGTCTGCATCTAATACAGTATGCATAATTCTAACATTGACTATGTTACTAGAGACAGCCATGCTGTAGTTGTGGGGATAGGAGGTCTTTGACAGCAAGAACCACTTCTGTGAACTGTGGCACTGAATACAAATCCAGCAAGTTGAGGAAGGAAGAACTTAAAGCTAGTGCAGTGCCTGAAATTATAATTAACTTTTTAAAAGTAGTCAGCTATTACTTTCTATGTCTGAAGTATTTTTCACCTTCCCGTTTGTCGACTAGAAGATGTTCTGTCTGTCAGTACTAGGATTAACATGTGGAATAGTCTGTACGTAGAGGCTGACACGTCCGGTTCTTTTCCCCTCAAACTTCATCGGAATTGTAATCTCATTCATTGTGACATCATGACTAAGTAAGAAGAGCCACACATCTGCTGCCAGGTTTGTCACTTGTGATGTCACAGTACAGTGGAGCCCACCAGGATGCAGCAGAGTGCTGCAGTATTCTGCAGTAGATCTATTGCAGGAAACAAGTATGTATGTCCCTCTTAACTGTGCTGCCTCTCTCATGTGCTGCGCCACATGTATACATATGTATTTCAAGTTGTTTTCTCCCGGGTCGTGCCTGAAAATAGGCATTCTTATGCCTAGCGCACCCACCCGGTTACCAAAAGCAAATAAATAAATAAACAAGGCAATTTCAGGGCAAGTAATCCTTTTGTCATTTAGTAACCTGAGATACTGCGCTGCTACACTCATGGGGTTCCACAGTATGTGAGTTGCAGTGCTTATGAAGTACGGCGGAAAACAGACCTTGTTATGTCAGCCTCCAGGTCAAGTCCTGAGCTACACAGCATACCAAATGCTGTCAGGTAGATATTCTTCTAAATGGCAAAAGAAAAAAAGAGAAATACTTCAGAATTGATATTAAACATGGCAACGTTTTAAAAATTAATAGCATTTTCTGTTGGCTGTGTTTGGTGTTACTAGCTCTTTAAATGGCTCAAGTCATAAGGTTTAGTAGCCTGCTGCAGAACCTGGTAACACACCTAGATGAATAATAGCATGTAAAACCATACACTTTGAAAACCCAGGCCTGTAACATCTGTAAATACTTTATTACATTGTTCACCTTGTGCTGTGCTTTCAGAAAGGTTTCTCCCATTTTTTGGCGATAGCGCATTTCTTAGGACTTGTGGGCTACACTTTCAAAAACCATAAAACCACTGCATGCTGCCAAATTGTAGATGTGAAATTGCAACTGTTTTGTGATGGCAGTCCTTCTACTACATTTGACTGAATTCGAGAAAACACTTTATGCAATTGTTCCGATCAGTTTGCAGTTGTTTAACGTAAGGCAGAAAATTAGCACAGATGGTAGAAGTAAAACAAACAAAAAAAACCTCTATCGTCTGAATATTAATCTTGCAGACAATTACAGTATATCTTATAATTGCTGTTCTTGAAAAACACGTGCTTGTGAAATAAAATCTCTTTCCTGGGTTAGATGCTGTAGGTGTTCTGCAATCTTTGTTAATAACCTGGGTTGTGCAGTGCTAATCTTGAGGTATACTGCAAATGTTTGTACCACACAAGTAGGGATTCATTAAGACTGCATCAATCCCAAACACCTCTCTGTTTCAAGCTATTCATACTGTGCTATAACAGAACAGTTACTCAAACTAACAATACAAATCATCTTGCGATGTCATTGAACCACTCACATTTTGATCTCATTTTGTTATATCTTTAGCATGATCAGGTAAACAGAAAATATAAAATTTAATACGTAGTTCTAGAAAAAGAAAGAGGGCCACCGACCTTTAACTCTGTGACAGTTGGGGCATATGATAACTTCAACATTGTGGTGTCAAAGGTTGGATGGTATCTTTCTCTGGCAATACTTATTAAACTATTATGTTTTTAAAACAGTTTCTAACTTTTGAATCATATTACAAATATCATGAAATGCAATCTGAAAGTAAAAAGGCCACAGTCACATCAAAGAATGATTGAGTCCCTTTCCTTTCTCTGCTGCTATAAATCCACTAATGCAGACCTGGCATTTAGAGGACAATCAACAAATTAAAGATTTTTTTTTTTTAATTTGCTATCTATTCCACTGCTCACTTTATTGCCTTCCTTGTCCTCCAGCTCTGTCAGTCAGTTGGGTTCCACATCACGTCAACCTCATAGTGCTGGATCTCTTGGCATTGGAGAGGTGCGCTGAAGAGTCATACCCAATGACGAAAGTGTCTCTCGTGGTGGGCCTTGAGAACCATTTTAGGGGATTAAGTACTGGGTCATTATGTCATGGACTAAACTGTGCATGAAGAACCACATGGTCTATGGGCACGTAGTGCTTCAGAGCCGACAGGGGTATGTGAGCAATACGCAAGTATCACTGCCCCTGTCGCTCTGCACAGGGAGGGGAAGTGGATGTAACCACTGCCGGTCAGGCGCTCAGTTGAGCCGCTTCCATGGTGGAGTGGCGATAGCCTCTGACCCAGCAGTGGAATGGTGGGGAGGGCCATGGTTTAATTCCCTGCCAGGGAACATTTTTCCTTTTTATTGTTCGTGCACCGAGGACAAGTGCCAATCGGGATATTCTTCTTGCCTCTGTGTCCACACCCCTCGGAGTTGATTATAATAATTCTGGGGCTGTGGGGGAGGTGCAGGGCAAAGCCAGCAAAGAAAGAGACCTTTCAGGTGTGCACCGTTTCGTTGCGGCACGCTGTTTTCCATGCATGGGTTTGATGTGTGTGGTTTAGTCCTTGACATAATGACCCCATGCTGGGGTTTAAAGGTAGACTGCACTCATCAGTACAGAACTTGAACAGTCACAGGGTGCCACATGGGAGGGTCCCTGAATCATCCACCAGTCAAGAGCCATTTTTCATGATTTCAGCATTTTTCAAATCATCCATATGATGCAGCTACATTACGATGTAACCATATCAGCAATAAAAATTCCATTTCCCATCGAAACTTATGGATGGCACCAGAATCTGCCACAAAATTATATTGTGCTGGGACCATCACTAGGTGATCTATGCAATAACCCATGACAGGTGTGGGTTGGGCTGTAATAAACCACAGTTACAGTATGGGAGTTGGAGCCACCAGCTGAAGCCAAGCAGCGCTGAACACTCATAGCTGTGGTTTAGTAGAACACAACACACAAACTCTAGAGCAGCTATTGCACTTATAAAATTTAGCACTGTCTGGTAAAGAAACAAAATTATGATAAACAGGTATGTTTAAGCATGAAAGAGAAATCTTTATTTGTTATAGAGGCTGTATTCTGTTGTTAGAGAAAATGGTTCATCATCTGGTTGTTACTACTGTATTCATGCTGATTGCAGAGATAAACCCCATACGCCAAGCACTGAAAGACTTTTACTGCTGCTATGGAGCCCGGTAACTCCCACCTTTGAAGTACTGAGAGGCTCTTCCTGTTTCTAATGTTTGTGATTACTGAGCTAAATTCAACATATGAAGCACTGGGATGCTCTGATTGTTGCTACTGCTGCTGATAGATGTAGTGATTTCATTGTGTAATGTGGTTTACTTTGGTTTACCTGTCTTAAGAAGTTCCAAACCATGTTGTGAACTCTGATAATTGCATAGCTTTAAGGCACTGCCAGCCAATCAGATAGCAGGATTTTCAGAACCAAATTTATACTTAAGGAATAACATACAACAGGGTGGGATATGTCATGAGATATTGCCACACTTCAGGTGCATTGTGAGTCATGAGGCTGGTAAAATCCCATGAGATTCCACATCCTAGGGTGTATTATTACTATTATCTGAGGGTTATTTTGTACATAAAAAATAAATCAAAAGATTTAAAAAATATTTTTTATTGAATTTCTTTACACTGCAGGTATATATATGATGCCGCACTTCTCTGGCTCTGCTGTGCCCTCCGTGATGCCTGGCTGGCGACTGAACCTTACAGTCTCTATTGGGTTCAGCCTGGTCCACGGTCCCACCCTGGGGGGTAAGCCAGGGAGGATACCCAGTGAATTCCTCTGCCAGCACCATTACTGGCTTTTGTGGGACCGCGCCTTCTTGGAGGGCCTGCCCAGAGGGGGAAAGCCTGGTTGGATTATCATCTAAGGTAAGTCCTGGGGGTTGGGGGAATGTGAGAGTGGGGGATGAGCACCAAAAAGTGCATTAAATAAAAAATAAATAAATATATAGTAGCTCCCATACTTTGTTATATGGACAGTAGATGGCACTGTTTTAGTAGGTTCCACAGGAAGGGAGAGGAGGAAGCAGTTTGGTAAAAAGCACTAGCAAACAGGCAAGAAAGAGGGGTGGAGGAACAATGGGGAGTAATCAAAACAGCCAGCACAGAGGCAACAAGCCTTTGTGTAAAGCAAATAAACAAAACACAACGAAGGAAAAAAATCCTATGGTTCTCAAAAAAGGTGGCAGGGAAGGTTAAGGAGAAAAGGATAGCATTCAGGAAATATAAGAAAACACAGAAGGAGCAGGACAGAGAACTTTATCAGTTAAAGCAGAAAGAGGCTGGGAAGGCAGTCAGAATAGCAAAGGCCCAAACCGAGGAAAGGATAGCCAACTCTGTTAAGAAGGGGGATAAGACCTTTTATAGGTACATTAGGGAGCGAAGAAAGACCAAAGGAGGGATACTGAGGCTTAATAAAGGGGAGGGAATGTGGGTAGAGGGTGACAGTGAAAAAGCAGGGATACTGAATGAATATTTCTGCTCAGTATTCACAAAGGAAGAGGAGGGGGAGGTACCTAAACCAAACAAGAGAAACACTCTGAAGATGGGGGTCTATACCAGTCCATTTACAGAAGAAAGGGTTCTGAAAGAACTAATAAAATTGAAGGTGGACAAAGCAATGGGGCCTGATGATATTCACCCACGAATTCTAAAGGAACTAAGGGTAGAACTAGTGACACCGCTGACTACTCTCTTTTTAACAAATTATGGGAGGATGGGGTGGTACCTGAGGACTGGAGGAGGGCGGATGTGATTCCTCTTCACAAAAGTGGGAGCAGGACAGAGGCAGGAAACTACAGACCAATTAGTTTGACCTCAGTGGTAGGGAAAATGATGGAATCACTTCTGAAGGAAAGAATTGTTGAGTACCTAGAGGCCAGTGGGGCACAGGACCCAAGGCAGCGGATTCACGATGGGAAGGTCATGTCAGACGAATCTAATAGATTTCTTTGACTGGGTGACCAAAGTAGTAGACCAGGGAAGGGCTGTGGACATGGCCTACCTAGATTTTAGCAAGGCATTTGATACAGTCCCACACAAAAGATTAATACACAAGTTAGCCAGCCTTGGAGTGGGTCGCAAGGTGGTAGCCTGGATACAAAATTGGCTAGACAACAGGGCACAAAGGGTAGTAGTAAATGGAGTCCACAGTGAAGAAAGGAAGGTTACTAGCGGGGTAACGCAGGGTTCAGTACTAGGACCGGTCCTTTTTAATGTCTTTATAAGTGACATTGCAGAGGAACTGGAAAGAAAAGTATGTCTCTTTACAGACGACACAAAGATCTGCAACAGGGTTGATACACAAGATGGAGTGGAAAGGATGAGAAGGGACTTGGCAAGGTTGGAGGAATAGTCAGATGTATGGCAGCTCAGATTCAATGCAAAGAAGTGCAAGGTAATGCACCTGGGAAACAAAAACCCAGGGAAGAGTACACAATGGGGGGTGAGATACTGACAACAGTAAAAATGGAAAGGGACCTGGGGGTAATTATATCAGATGACCTAAAGGTGGGCAAGCAATGTGAGAAGGCAGTAAGGAAGGCTGGGGGGATACTGGGATGCATAGAGAGAGGCATCAATAGTAGAAAACGGGAAGTTGTTATCCCTGTGTACAGACAGTTGGTAAGACCCCATCTGGAGTATTTTGTGCAGTTCTGGAGACCTCATCTCCGCAAAGATAAAGACAGAGTGGAGGCTGTCCAGAGGAGGGCAACCAAAATGGTGCAGGGTCTGCACCACAAGACATACGAAGAAAGATTAAAGGAGCTTAATATGTATACCCTTGAGGAAAAAAGGGAGAGAGGGGACATGATAGAAACTTTCAAGTACCTCAAGGGAATCAACAAAGTCCAAGAGGGTAGCATCTTTCAGAAAAAGAGATGTGCAAGAACAAGGGGGCACAGTTTGAAGATAGAGGGGGGATGGCTCAGAGGTAATGTGAGAAAGTATTTTTTCACAGAGAGGGTTGTGGATGCATGGAATGGCCTCCCTGAGGAGGTCGTGGAGTCAAGAACAGTGGGGGAATTCAAGAATGCATGGGACAGACATAAGGCAGTCCTAGTGGGGGCTAGGAGGAAGTACTGTAAGCTGTTGGTTAACTAGGATCTGCAGCTTATCTGTTTGGTAGGAAAATGGGCAGACTAGGTGGGCCAAGCGGTCCTTATCTGCCATCACATTCTATGGTAATGGTAGGAGGAGGGAAATCTATGAGTTTGAATAGTAGTTGGCCTGCCCATACTTGTTGTGTGGTGGGAGCCCAGTGCCAGAGAGTGCAGCAGCAGGTCTGGTGTGTAGGAAACCGGAGACTTGGATAGATGTACAGCAGTGATTGAACTGGTCAAACTGGGACCTTTTTAAAACACTGTAGTAAGGGATAGATGCCAGGGTAACCATATTATGAGTTGACAAAGGAAGATGGAGTACAATGAAGGCAAGGGAAAAGGCTGTTGACTGCCACTTTTGTTCACTGTGGGTATGTGTATAGATGTCCCCATGGGTGTTAGCCAATCAAGTTTAAGTATTTGTTTTATCCATTGGCTAAGATGTTTCAATTCATTTTCCCGTTCTCGATCCTCAGAACATACATTTTCCCTACCTCTTATGTCCCTCTACACAAAGTGATGACATCATGACAGGGGTTAAATCTAGCAATATTAATGATTGTTCCCTAGCAACAACCTATGCTTTAGCTGCAAGTTATTTGTGACAATAGTTCCTAGCAGAAATCAACCTGGACTCTCAAAAGGCTGATTTTTATACTCTAGCTGGTTCAAATTCAAATATAATCTATTGCACTTCAACCCCTCCAGAAATTACAAATAGAATCTCGTGCCCCCTCCCCCCAAAAAGTATTCTACAGGCACGGTTGCGCCTGTATATTAGGGTGGGATAAGCACTTTCATGTTAAACCCCAAAGTATGCACCTTAATAACTTTACTCCCATTCAACTGATGTACATAAAATTTGGAAAGCACAGCCTTTGTGCCAAGACCTCTCTAGATTCTGAAAATGTCATGTAGATCTGTTCAGTGGGGGCAAAGTTACAGAGGTACAAAACGATGTAAAAATCACTGTTTTTGAAAATTTTAAGACTTTTTTTGCCACCCGATAACTAAAAAAATATGAGGCTTTAAACCCCGAAACTTTCAGGTTTGATAGAGTTTGGCTAACGTTACGTGCTTTTGTTGTATTTACATCTCACAGTTAAGTAGTTTTTAAATTATTTAAGAAAAAAGTTCAGTTTGTGGGCGTGCGCAGTTTAATAAATCAAGGTTCTAATGATAGCTAAATTTTTGCGACAACAGCTGGTTTCACTATATGACACAGCTGTCATTTACTAATGAATAACGGCTGTGTTGTATAGCAACCCTGCTGTGTCATGACTTATATGTCAGGGACAGGGATACTGTCATTGTAGCCCCACCATCCTCACTGTGTTTTGCCTTAAACTGTATCTGCACACCAGGGGCCCCAATCCCCAGTGGCAGTGTATAGTTAGGTAGTTAGTTATATGTATAATCTGACACTGGGATGCCCAGCCCCAGTGTTGGATGCCCCCTTCCTGCAGCCCATTGTTTTATGAATATTTGCAGACATCGAGGGGGCCACAAGCGCCCCCCAGCAGTGTGAGACACTGGGGAGCCAACCCTCAGTGTCCTGGAGTAATTTATTTAATTTCCTTGGATCCTGAAAAAAAAACAGTCCCCCGACATATTTTTTTTTTTAAACCCAAAATAAAACGGTCCCTCATCGTCACTGCCATCCCCATTCCTCCATCCCAACCCTCCCACCGAGCACCCACCACCCCACACCTCCCTTACCCTATACTGACCTGCCGAGATCATATGCTGTCATCCTTTGTGGACCAAGACACATCTGCACTCTTCAAAGCCAAACCATGAACTGAGGAATAAAGGTAAGTGCCATATAATGTATTTCAATGGTATTTTAACTTATGTTCATAACTTTGCCATTTTGGAATTGTTTCACCAGATTTTCAACATAATCTTTTTGGGACACCACCTCATGAACACTGGCAGTGTTATTTCATTAACTGGTCCCAGAAGGTGATTTTTGCGGTTCATGAGCAAAATCACCTTTGGGCCCACCAGCCAGGCCTCACTGACAGTGTTCATCAGGTGGGGTCCCGGAAAAGGGTTAAGTGTTGAAAATTTGATTCAAAAATTCCTAAAATGGCCATTTTTACACCACCTGATGAACATTATGGCTGTCATTTTCGCATCCTGGCTGAAATGTGTTTTTGCACCTGTATGGAATGGTGTTTTGCAGGATTTGAACATTTTCACCTACCGGGTTTATGAGGGGTCATAACAAGACTATTTTGAAAGTTTGGGGTCAAAATATTAAAAAACAAATAATTTATTAAGTAATGTTATTTGCAGGGATGTCCATTGCACCACTGGGAAACACGCTGTCTTACCATGTCAGTGAGCTGAGTTCAGGTGTGAACTCAGTGAGCTGGTTTAATGTGACAAGGCTGATGGGGAAGGTGCTGCAGCATGGGTAGAGATGGAGCAGTGTTCTGGTGCAGACACCGCACCCTGTGGTGGGTCAGGGAACCTCACCCACAAGGTATCAACATGCGTGCTGGGGCCTGCTGGGTCCATGTATTGGGTCAGGACTGTCTCCAATGTTGTATTTATCTGATCAGGACCTGGGAAAATGAGGATATAATTCCACTATCAGAAAAAGAACGGAAATTTATTGCAAAAAACTACATTAAACAAGCATTTGTCAATGCCGAATGTTGCTTGCTTCTATGTGCTGTTTAGGTATTTGGAAGTCATTGGAGTGCAAATATTGAAAATTTGCGAACTTACGAGCGTGCGTAGGAACTGCGCAACGCACGCTTGTAAAACAGTCATTGTTAGGAAATTTTTCACTAAATTTTCAACATAGCCATTTTAAGACCTCTGCTCATGAACAGTGTCACTGTGATTTTTTAATGTGTCCCATACATTGAGTTTGCACACCGACTGCGCCATTGTGCGCTACAAAGGAGGAAACACGTTTTGGGCAGGATGTGAAAAATGACAGCTGTACTGCTCATAAGGAGGTGTGGTAAAATGGCAATGTTGAAAATCTGAGTGTAAATATTGAAAATTAAGAACTCACGAAAGGCAAGTGCGGAACCGCGCAACGACACTCAGAAACAGTCACTTTTTAGAATTCTTCACCAAATTTTCAACATTGCCATTCTTAAGATCTCTGCTCATGAACAGTGACACTGTGATTTTCTTAATGTGTCCCATACATTGAGTTCACACACCGACTGCGCCATTGTGCACTACATGGGCGGAAACATGTTTTGGGCAGGATGTGAAAAATGACAGCTGTACTGCTCATGAGAGGTGGTAAAATGGCAATGTTGAAAATCTGGAGTGAAAATATTGAAAATTTGAGAACTTACGAGCCTGCGTAGGAACTGCGCAACGCATGCTCGTAAAACAGTCATTTTTAGGAATTTTTTCACCAAATTTTCAACATAGCCATTTTAAGACCTCTGCTCATGAACAGTGTCACTGTGATTTTCTTAATTTGTCCCGTACATTGATTTCGCACACCGACTGCGCCATTCTGCGCTACAAGGGCGGAAACACATTTTGGGTGAGATGTGAAAAATGACAGCTATACTACTCATAAGAAGGTGTGGTAAAATGGCAATGTTGAAAATCTGGAGTGAAAATATTGAAATTTCGCGAACTTATGAGCCTGCGTAGGAACTGCGCAACGACGCCATAAAAATAAACATTATTTGAATTTTGGACTAACTTCAACATAGTTTTGAGATTTCTTCATGAATGATGTCAGGTTACGATGAGCCCAGCCCGGGCGGTGATTTCGCAGTCACCGCGCGAAATCACCCTTCGGCCCGAATAACGCCATGACAGTGACATCATTCATGAGAAGGGGTCCTAAAACCCCATGTTGAAAAATTGGCAAAAATTCCAAAAAATGCCTGAGATATGCACAAAGTTGAACCCCCATCTAGCCCATTATACGCTTACCGGCATTTCATCAGTTCAAGGGTCGGCTTTGAAGAGTGCAGACGTGTTCCCGTCCACCAAGATCGCTACCCGGAGTCCAGAGGTAAGTATGGGGTGAGGGGGGTGGGGAGGCTGGGTGCGCAGTGGTGGGTGCGGGTTGTGGGAGGGGGTCGGAGATGCGCCGGGACCGCTTTTGTTTTATAGGTTTAAAAAAAAGACATCGTGGACGCTTGCCACGCTGGGGTGGGCTCCCAGCGTGGCACAAGGACGGAGGGCCGCTTCAGCCAATGGGGATTGGGCACCTCGCCGGCCAGTGTATCGATTGCCACGCTGGGTGGCCCCAGCGTGGCACCAACTACTGGGGACGACGCAGCTCAGCCGACAGGGATTGGGCACCCCATCGGGCTACACAGTATGTGCGGGGCGCCGCACGCTCATGCGGTGGGGAGCCACGCTCTGTCGCCATGCTCACTGAAGCATAGCTCCTTTCAATCAGAGAAGCTACTGCATTTTGGAGCGTGGTCATAGACAGCTCCAAAATGCATTGGCTTAGGTGCCGCCGCCTGCCAGCTCACTGACTGAATTGGAGGAGGAGGTGACACACCGAAATCTCCGATGATGGCATCTATGTTTTGCATATACGCGCAGCAAGCAATATAAAAACTACATTAATGCAGACATTAGGGTTGTAGAACGAAGCACACAAAGAAGGGAAATGAAAAACATTAGGGATTTGGGGTCTCTGGACTATTGGCTATCATCAGTGGTGGGGTCTTATTTGGGGTTGTCAGCCCTAATGCCCACCTCCCGATCAGACGAGGTCAAATGAGATAAACTCCATGCAGGACCCTTAGGGCCCTGCATGACTAAAACTCTGAAAGAGTATGTTGGCCATACTGTATCACTGTGAGGTGCTAGGTTGGAGCTGTATCTGTGCTCGGACAGAGGCTGTGGACCGGGAGGGTGGACATTAGGTTGACAACCCCAAGTAAGACCCCACCACTGATTCACCAATACTCCAGAGATCCAAATCCCTAATGTTTTTCATTTCCCATCTTTGTGCATTTTGCATTCTACAACCCTAATGTCTGCATTAATATGGTGCAATCGCGCTCCTATAGTTAAGGTCAAGTAGGCACTTCAATGTTAAATCCCAAATTTTGCATTTTAATAACTTCTCAACCATTCAACAGATTTTCATGAATATTTGCATGCACTGTCACCCAGGGTAGGTCTCTGGATGTGGCAAGTTACGTTCTAGTTGGATATGTGGCTTCCGAGTTCTGGAGAGGTGAAAAAAGCATTTTTTCGCTCATTGACTTTGCTGTTTTTTGTCTTTGAACTTGCCTACAGCCCAGACGGTTTGTAACCTTGGTTTGAAATTTTCAGGGCAGAAAGGAACTAGCTCACAGATGTGCCTTTTGCCAGTCTGGTGAAAAAGTAATAATTCATTTCAAAGTCATTGCATTTTTAAAATTTGAAAAATTGTTTCTGAGCATGCACAGGTATTCATGACAGAAATGAAAAAGGAATCTTGTTTCTTATTGAATATTCCTTTTCATTTGCAGCTATCTTATTTCCATTTTTCTTAAAAAAAAATGTCAAAAGCCACAAAATGACATCCTGGAGAGAGACTAACATACCTAGCTGGCTGATTGGGAACCCGTTAGGTGTAATCTGCACTTAAGTGTTAGACATATGCTCTTGAAATGTTACATCTTCCCTTGTCAATCTTCACCATTCATTACTGCTGGGTATAAGGTGCGCACCTGTATGGGAGCTTTTTTTGGAGGGGGGGAGTCAGTGCCGACAGTGCCACCCACGAGGCCAACGCATTGCGTGGCACACAAAGATTTGCCGTTAGGTGCCACAGACTCCTCCTCCACCACATTTCTGTTTTTCCCACTGTTGAGGTTGCACCTGCTGCATGAGTTTTCAGAAAAGTTTCTTATGCGTCAGTAGGCCTTCACCATTCGATGCTGTTTCCTGCCCTCTCCATCCCGGTTCTGGATCACCCAAACCGTTGGAACCTGTAAGCCTGCTCCTTTATTTCTACCAATGGTGCCGGGTCCTTTTCTGTGAAGTTTTGTAAATTTATTTTGCATCATGTCTGGTTCTGGGGCTAAGAGAAATCCAAAGCGGCCGTGCTCCATATGCGCCAGTGCCCTTGTGGCTGGCATTTTCTGTTATGGACTGTCATGATGTTTCTCTGCGTTGCCTGGGTCCCAACCATGATATGGACAACTCATGATGCCTGTTTTCATAGACCGCCGTGTTCTTGAGATCCGCGATTTAAAGTTGGCAGGGCCCGCTGACTTTCAGAGGATGGTGTTGTTCTATGGATGCCATGGCAAGATCTCTTGATCCTGCCTCCGGGTCCCCTCCTGGGCTTATATGGCCCAGCAAGGAGGAAACCTCCTCAGATTCTAGCTTTGCCATCGAAGAGGTTTCTTTTGCGGTGCTGGAGGATTGTCTTGGGTTCCCTGTAGAGCTGGGTTGAGGGCACAGCTATGGCAGTCACCTCCTCAGAGGTGCAGGCTCCCCTGGTGTTGTGGCCGATGGATGTTGGGCCCAGCACTAGCAGACCCTCGGTGCTGCCTGGCAATGCAGCTTCAGATCCTGGTGCTGTTTGTTGTGCCGATGATTGAGGCGGTGCCAGGGCGGTGCCGTGGTCCCATGGCAGTGCTTGCAGGAGAGCTCCTGGGGTCACTAGTCTGACAGTTTGTGGCCTCCTTTCTTTCAGAGGGCATGACCTCCGGCCAATCTATATTGGCACTGACTCCTCAGTCAGGGAATCCTCTTGGACGCGGCACCAGGTGGCCCAGTGTTCACCTCCCAGGCTCCCCAGAGTCTGTGATCTCTGCAGCCCCCCACGCCGACACCGGTGTTGGGGGAGATGTGGTGGATAGCGGTCTCAGGGGACCTGTTGTGGCAGTCTGGGCTGCGGGGACCAGAGCAGCTGCCATTTCTGGTGCTGCTGTGCCCTTCTTGGTGGGGACGAGGACACCCTGTTCTGTGGCATCCTTCAGTGGGTCTGGGGGTTTGGGGGACTCCTTGTCACTGGGTTTGAGGAAGAGGGTGGCCTTGGAGTCTGAGGGGTAGAGAGGCTGGGGTGAGGTGCGGAGGCCTTCTTCCACTACCCTGCAGGGGATGAGGAGGAGCCACAGTGCTGAGCATCACTTCTCCTCTGCTGAGACTTCAGGGGTGCCCTTAGTGGGCAGCACTGAGGGTTGCCCTTCTGGAACCATGCAACCTCAGTCGCACCACAGGGGAGATTCTCCCTCAGGGCTCATCCAGGATTCATTTTCACATTTGCAGCGTCCACTTTCTGGATCGACCCCAGGAACTCCCCACGTGGGAGGATCTGCTGCGGGGTCTCAAAGCCCTGCAGAGGCCGGGTACTTTTGGTGAGGTGCCCTTCCCCAATCCCTCTGCAGACACCTCCCCCTCTCCCAGGCCATGTGGGCCCTATGGGACCTTTAACCAGGGAGACATTGCAGTGGCCTTTCCTACGTATGTTAGAGCTATGGACAAGCAGGTCTTTCGCCTGTCTCCACCTCTGCATAAGGACTCCGAACATCCAAGCTCCTCTACTTCCTTGGCTTCCTCATCTGAGGAAGAGGAACATTCTGTCCACCTTTCCTCTGACACTGATTTCACTGAATATCAGCAATTCCTTTCAAGGTTAGTTCAGGAGCTCCACATCTCCCATGTGATGCAGCCTTAATACCGAGCAGGAGGCGCGTTTTTTTCTGTGAGTTCAGTGGCAACCACCTGGTGGTGCCTTCATGGCCTATTCCCTTCCAGGGGGTGTCTGTCCGCACCTGGCAGTGTCCAGCCGCCTCATCCCCAGCCGCCGCGGACTGCGGGAGGAGGTGCTGCACTCTGCAGGGGTCTCTTGGTTCTCTGCCTCGCCCACCCTCAGGGCTGGGGACTTTGGACGGTTCCTCTGGGCTTCAACGCCAGGTACACAACCAACCTCCAAATCTGGATTCCGCAGAATTCGACTGATGGGGTAGAAGAGTTTTCTCTTCAGCCCATGCATTACTCTGCATCAGTTCACATCAGGCTCACTACGCTGCCTACAACAGGCACGGTGTTGTCATGCTGACGCGAGGTTCTACATCCTTGCCTGATTCAGAGGAATCTAGGCAAGACATCGCCCTCTCTGCACAGGGTCTGGAGTGTGCAAGGCACCAAGCAAGGGCATCGTATGACTCCAGTGAGGTGGCTTCCAGACTAGCAGGGACAGCGATCTGCATCAGGTGGATGGCATGGCTTCTCCTGTCTAGATTGTCACCCATTGCCCGGCGTAGAGTGATTTCCTCTGCTTTCTGGGGGACTCGTCTTTTCTCTCGCAGGATGAGGAGGAACTTTCAGGGGCATCTCCTATCCCCCCTGCCATGGGGGACACCTCCTCGGCCTGACCAGCCTTAGGCCATGTTGACCTAGTGTGGCAGAAAGGTCTCTCCATCCTGTATCTCCCCGCAGGAGGCTGAGGAATCTGTTCCTTAGGACAGTGTCAGGTCCTCTGGGGCTTTATATCACTCGCAGTAATCGAATGGTGAAGATTAACAAGGAAGATATGAAAATTATTTACCTACCGTAATTCTTGATCTTCTTTGTATCTTCACCATTCATTACTGATCCTGCCCACCTTCCCTCTTGGGCCTCAGCTCTTGGGCACTGCCTCCACCCTGCTCGCCCTCCTCCTCTTCGAGGCCAATTGGGGGCAGAGTCCCCTGGTACCTCAGGACCCTCTGTTTCCTTCTCTAAAAAGTCAGAGAGTGCCCATCCTAGGAGGGTGGTGAGTAGGATCTTCACCCTGGCCTCGGAGGGAGCTCCCTGGGTTTCTCAGTGGGGCACAGTATCCTCTTTAATTTGGCATGGATGTCCACCTGTTTTTATCTCTTGAAGTGGGACTAGGCCAGTGAATTTCGTGGGAGAACCCTTAGGGATTTTCCTGCCCTTTCTCCCTCATCGCTTCCCTCTACCTTTAGAGGTCATTCTGGACAGAGTCCTCCTGTTTAAGGGTTCTTTTCCCTTGACTAAGCCATCAGGTGGTAAACTGTGGAGAGCCATGCTCCAGAATTTTCATCCTGTATGTGGATTAGAGTGGGAGATGGGTCTGACTTCAATGTTTTATATTCTCCAGGACCATTTTGAAATCTCTTGTTCTGGACCTTCATCCAGTGGTCCCTGAAGTTGACGGATCCTTGCTCCTGTGTCTTCATACTTTCAGGTGTTTGAGGATGAAATCAGCCAATGGTCTTACAACGCCCTTACATATAGTCTATCTTCTGTCCTCTCTCTTCTCTCTCTCTCTCTCTCTTTTCCTTTTCACCTGTTCTGCTGCCCAAGGCTTGGGGCCTTATGACCATGTAGGGGAAAGTCCAACTCTCTCTGTCCTCTGGTCGGCTTATTCCTTTTCAGTTTATATCCTTTCCTTTCCTATCCCTCGGCTCTCTTGCCTCACCTTGGTTTTCTCTACCCCTTTGTTTCATCTCCAGCAGAACAGAACTGGGGTGGAGGAGGAGTCTCTGGTAACTGCCAACCCTCGTGCACCACGCAATGCGGTCGGCCTCGTGGGTAAACCTTTGGGCCAACTTCCAAAAAAAAAGCTCTCAGACAGTGTGCTAATTTCTGCTTACACCCAGCAGTAATGAATGGTGAAGAACATGAGAAGATCAAGAATTACAGTAGGTGCATCATTTTCATTTTTTAAATTATAATATAATTTTTTTCAGTAACGAATAATACGAAAAAGAACTTTTCGATCAGGAGTCATGAAAAGGATCTTTTTCATAGGGGAAATCTTTGCCTATGATTCTCCTTGCCATCCCCAGTAGTGTTATGCACTTCCCTGGTGTCTAGTGGCACCCCCCAGCCACTGATCATACTCCACCCTCAGAAACATTTATTTCCTGGTGTCTAGTGGCACCCCCACCCACCGATCATCCTCCCTCAGAAAAATTTATTTCCTTCGTGTCTAGTGATACCCCCCAATCACTTCTCCTCAAAAAAATGTATTTCTCTGGTGTTTAGTGGCACCCCCACCCCTTGATCATCGTCCCATTCACAAATATTTATTTCCCTGGTGTCTAGAGGCACCCCCTACCCACCGATCATCCTCTCCCTCTGAAAAATGTATTTCCCTGGTGTCTAGTGGCACTCCCCACCCACCGATCATCCTCTCCCTCTGAAAAATGTATTTCCCTGGTGCCTAGTGGCACTCCCTCACCCGCCAATTGTTGTCTCTCTTGTATTATGAATATTTATGGGACTGTGTCCCATTATTACCTGAAATAAAGAAAACCGTCCTCAATGTGGTTTTTTTTAACATACAATGGTCCCTCGCCAATCAGCCCCCCACCCCCACCATCCACTCAGCATCCACCACCCAACACCCCCTAGTACACCCCACACACCCCTCACCACCTGAACAGGTCCAAGGTTCGAGTTCCCTCCGATAGAAGACATGTCTTGCTGCTGGAACCGTCACCGTGCATACTGAGAAACTAAGGTAAATTATGTTCAGTGTCTTTCAATGGGGTTTCAACTTATATTCATAACGCAGCCATTTCTGGACATTTTTACACCAAATTTTCAAAATAGGCTTTTAGGGATCCTACGTTATAAACAATATAACAGTCATTATACAACTCCCTTGAAAGGTGATTTTGTAGTCCTTGGTGAATTCACATTTTGGGAGTGATTTGAAGATTTTTCCTGTCCTTATTCATGAGGGTGGGGTCATAAGAAGGCTATGTTGAAAATTTTGGGTCAAAATATGTAAAGGAAGTAAACTTATGACCATTCATTGCAGTTTTACTATGCATGCTCATAACTTTGGAAATCTGTAATATTTTGATAGAAAACTTTCAACATAGACATCTTAATACCCACCTCATGAATGTCACAGCTGTTACACTTGAAATCCTGGCCAAAATGTTTTTTCGCACTTGTGTCGTGGTAATGGCATTGCAGTTGCATATAATTACATTTGTGCAGGGATTCAAACATTTTCTATATCAGGTGTATGAGGTGGGATAGTAGATGGCTATGTTGGCAATTTAGTCACTGTTGTCCTATAAATGGAAGTGCAGGCCCTTCCACAGCAACATACATACACGATCTAGATGGAGCTTAGGGCCTGAAGGGCGCAGTGCTTCTACAGGCAAATAAGGATATGATTACTCTATCTCAAAAACTATAAATGGGTGGGAGCTCAGGGCCTGGATGACTGGGTGTTCCCACAGGCAAATAAGACTACAATTACACTATCTCAAAAAGTAAGGAAATTCTTTGTAAAGAAAACTGTTAGTACATCAGTTAGGTTTGATATAAAACAATGAGCTATCTGGAATTATTATTCTAAAATGAGGGGTAAGACATGGGTGCCCCCTGTCCCCACTCATCTTTGCCTTGGCTATAGAACCCCTGGCAATATTAATTAGGGATAATCCAAAAATTTGAGGGTTAAACGTAGACCAAGCTGACTACAAAATCAGCCTGCATGCGGATGACGTTTTAATTTATACTGACAACTTCAACAAGATATATGGAGAAGTGAATCACACTTCAGATGTATTTGGCAATCATTCAGGCTATATGATTAATTGGGATAAAATGGAGTTAATAGAGTCAGAACATCACTCTGATCCATTCAATATCACAATAAATCCAAAAATCAAAAAAGTTACGAAATTAAAATACCTGGGTGTATTTCTGGACCATAGTAATGAGCACATTTTTCAAAACAATTTTGAACCCTTATAAATAAAACGCAAGTTGAGCTTCATAAATGGGAATTCTGCCATTAACATTGATCAGGAGAAATGTAATCAAGATGAACGCCTTACTAGAATTTCTTTTATTTCAGACACTTCCAATATTTATTAACAATATATTTTTTAAAGAATGGAAAAATAATAAAAATGCTTTATGGAAAGGTAAAAGATGAAGGTTAAAGATTGAAAACTATATCTGTCTAAGAATGAAGGGGCTTGTCTTTACCTAATTTCTACTGGTACTATCTGGCAGCAAATTTATCTGTAGTATATGAATGGTACCAGCAAGAAACTTATCAGGCAAATTGCCAACTGGAAACTTCTGAAACTCCATATCAGTTCTTAAAACATATCTTACACTCTGGTACTTCACGCACAAAGATTACCTCAATATTATCTACAACCAGGAAGATTTGCAAACTATGGGATATAACCCTAGGTAAATGCTTTTGCCAAATATGATTTCAATCAACACCTCCATAATTTTTAATGGGGCTTTCCACCATCAGAGATTGATAAACGCTTTAAAATTTGGTACTCTAAAGGGCTAACGGATATAAATATCCTGTATGATACTTCTGGATTGGCAACCTTTAATGAAATCAAACTAAAATATGATATCCCTAATCACCATTTCTTTAGATATCTACAAATTAAAAATTATCTGGAGAAAAATCGACTGTTGTATATTAAACCAACTTTAAATGAGTTGGAAAGACAGCTAATGATAAAAAATAACATTAAAATAATATCACAAATCTATACAATCTTACAAAATAAATTAAGCAACCCATTAGTAGTACTAAAACAAAAATTGGAAAGCAAATTAAATTCTCCAATCCCAGAAGCAAATGGGCACAAATTATAAATACCGATGCTATAGGATTATTATCCACTGGATTAATTCAAATATATTTTAATATTATATATATGACTTACTATACACTGCATAAGCTCATTTTAATGAATCCAAATTATCCAAATATTTCCTAGATGCAAAACAGATACTACTACTTTAGAACATATGCTCATCTTCATGTAAACATTAAATATATTATGGCAGAAAATTATAAACACGATCTACAAAATGACATCTATAAAACTAAAAAATATAGAATGTTTATTTCTGACAATGGGTTACATCTCCTTCTCCTCAGAGGAGATCCCGCCTCACCCGGACCAGTCCCAGGCCTAGCCAGGCCTGTAGGGGTTCTCCCCCTTGAGTCTCCCACACTGGCTACTACAGGACACTGTCCCTTAGGGAGGTGCTGGGCCCCCTTCAGGGGGCTTGGTACTCACCCAACTTGTGACGAATGGTGAAGACCGACATAGATAAGATATGAAAATTACGTACCTGCTGTAATTCTTGATCTTTCTGTGTATCTTCACCATTCATCAATAATTCCCACCCTCCTTCCCCCGGGGCCTCAGTCTCTGGGCAGTCCTCCTCCCTATTTGTCTTCCATTTCATTTGGTCTCAGCAACCCCGGAGGAATCCTCTGGGTAGGCAGACAGGGAGGATTATGCAGCTGGGGGTCACGGGCGTCTCTCTCCCCCCCTCTCTCTTCTTAAGTTTAGGCTCTCCAGTTCCCTCTCTAGGGGAGCTGGTGGGGGGAGGGACCTCCCGGACCCAGTGATAGTGCTAACATGAACCAAAAGGGCAAAAGTTGCATCCTTTCCAAAACTGACCCCTCTTTCCTTTGCCAGTGGGTCCAAACTGATGGTCCTGCTCTATAAAAATATCTAAAGGAAGGGAATGTGAACTGTTCAAAATCTGCCACTGATTGTTTTGACCCAGTGGGTTCCTCTTTAGACCCACATTTTTTCACATGAGTGGGTCCAATTTGGCCCATGTTTAAAACCCCCAGTGCTGTCACTGCCCGAACCCTCAAGCTATTTTTCCTGAAAAGTTCCACCCCTTTGGGGTACCTCTCTCCAACCCTTCTACTCCATGCCCTCAGATTTCCAGGCACCCTTAATAATTTACTTCCCTTTTAGTGGGTATGAAAGGAAGACTCCACCCACTTTTGTCAGTGACCTGCCTCGACTCAATAAGGGGTTTCATCCTGAAGCCTTAGCACTAGCTTCTGTGCTTAAAACTTTGTGGCTTTCCCCTCAAGCTGTCCAGACCAGTACTGCAGGGAGGTGTTGTCTTCTCCTCCTCCTCCTTCCCGTTTTCCTTTTGCTTCATCCTACCCTCCCTTCTCCACTCTTTCCTTTCGCTCACAGATTGGGATCCCCCTTCCCAATCCCTTAGTCTTCTTTCTTTTCAGTCCTCTCCGTTGCTTATTCCTCCTTTTAGTTTTATATCCTTTCTTTCGTCTGTCTCTTGGGTTCCCTTGCCCCACCCCTCCAACCCTTCCTATCCTTCTTCTCACTGGTGTGCAGAACTGGAACTGAGGAGGACTCAATGGCAGGTAACAGCCAACCCACGAGCACTACGTAACTCGTCGGCCTCAAGGGCGGCGCCGTCTCTGTGTTGGCTCCTCCTCTTGCAAAAAAATTAAAAATGCTCCCTTGGGGTCCTAATCCTCTGGCTTATACCCAACTAGTGATGAATGGTGAAGATACACAGAAAGATACATAATTTTCATATATTGTTAACAATAAACAACAAAGATTAACGATGTTGGCTATAATTAATGCATATAAATACATATTGATTGAATGGAAAGACTCACACCCACCTGAATATGAGATGTGAATAAATCTCATAGTTGATGTATATAAAATTGAAAAAGTACACTATATTTTGAGGGATAATTATAAGAAATGTGACAATATATGGAATTCCTTTGAAAGTTTTTTATCTACAAGAAACTTGTTGTCTAATATTAGTACAAGATGAACTACTATCTGATGTAACAAGTTTAAAAGGTTTTTTTTTTACAGTATTTATTATCTACCTTTAAATATTTTCTGTTATCATCACTTTACTGTTTGTACCAAACTTGTTGGAATGTTTTCTCAATAAAAAAAAAGAAGGTTTGATATAAAACTGTAAAAAGGAGGGAAATATGACGTTAGGGCTTCCAACCCTAACACCCCACCTGCACCCTGCACACACCCACAGGCATCGGGGGGGCTGTGCCTTTGGGTCATCAGCCATTATGCTCATAATTGCGTTACGGGTGTGCGTTCTGCAATTTCTATTCATGCTCGTGACTTCACCAATTTTTCATATTTTCACTCCAGATTTTCAACATTGTCATTTTTTTACACCTCCTCATGAACAATACAGCTGTCATTTTCACTTCCTTCCCAAAATGTGTTTTCACACCTGTGGCGCTGAATGGCTGAGTCACTGTGCAAAATCACCTTTGGCTAATGAACTGATAGTGCCACTGATCATGAGGTGGGTCACTAAAGCCCATGTTGAAAATTTGGAGTCAAAATACCAACAAACGCCCGGGTGTTAGGGTTTCCAACTATAATGCCCCACCCTGTGGAGACTGACAGGCATCAGGGGTGTGACTTGGGATCGTCGGCTGTAATGCTCATGCCATTCCACCCCCACTCTGTAGCCAGTGGCAGGCATCAAGGTGTGTCTTGGAGTCTTTGGCCCCAAAGTTCACTCCCTTCTCCTATACTGCACCCATCTCAGTGTATTTTCTTATGGAATGGGATGTGCGTAGGGCCCAAAGACCCTCAGGCACACCGCAACACTTGTCAGTGTCTGCAGGGTAGGTGTGGTGAAATGATGCAGCGTTTATGGCCGATGTGCCCAAAGGTACACCCCAATGCCTGTCAGTCTCTGCAGGGTGGGGTGTGGTTGGCATCAGTTCAATACTTCACTGCCATTCCAATTATGCATCTCTAACTCCTGCACTACCAATGCCAATGCCAATGCCAGCAAGATAACATTCGACATTGACAAATGCTTGTTTAATATTGTCAATATGAGGAAGAGAGGGTGGTGGACTCATGGAATGGCCTTTCTGAGGAGGTCAAGTGGTGAAAAACAGTGGGGGAATTCAAGAATGCATGGGACTGACATAAGGCAATTCTTGTGTGGGGTAGAAAGAAATAGGCTGTTGGTTAACTAGGATCTGCAGCTTATCCAGTAGTGGAAATGGGCAGACTAGGTGGGCCAAGCGGTCCTTATCTGCCATCAAAGTCTATGTTTCTTAGATTCTAAATACAGATTACATTTGCTCCAAAAAATATCATTCACAAAATATTTCTTTTCCTTCACCCCAGGGTACAATGTGGCTAAAAATCTCTTGGCACATACCCAGACACATTTATTTCTTACCACTTCACTTATATAAAAATGTGTGATTACCAAATTGTCAGGACAAATGCAGCCATCTTTGTTTTCCCTTTTGTAATGTTCATACCATGCACACCAATTTGAAACTTTTACAGTGTTTTACCATTTTGCAAAGAGGATTCAATTTTGTAAATGGGGATATGCTACTACGATGTTTACTTCAATTTCAAGCTACGTGCATTTTCCCTTTCTAAATCTTAAAATATTATGTACTTTCACTACAAAATGTACTTTACTTCTTACTTTTCAGCTTATGCTGTTGTCATGACAACTATTCCCCAGTGTGTAACTCCATACATTCAACTGAAACCAAACCAAACTACTACATAAAGCTTTCGTGTGTGTGTATTGTGTGTGTGTATCTATCTATCTCTCTCTCTCTCTCTCTCTCTCTCTCTATATATATATATATATATATATTATAGTGGCATGGTAGCGCCACTATAGTTAGGGTTAGTATAGAGTTTCTATGGGTTTTTTTTGTACACTCTATTTATTGCTCTGGGAGACCAGGGCATCTCTCGGAGGTGCTCACTCAACCGTCGCCTCTACGCCCTGCTGAAACCCCCCTCCTCTGGGACCCCCCCACCAGGACCTTCCAGCCCCCGTGGATCATCCCCTGAGGAAGACCTACCCCACCTACCTGGCGGCCTTTCTGGGCGACCATTGGAGGGATGGTCTAGCGCTGGGGATGTGGGCTAGGTACATGAAGCCTTCTTCACCTCACTGGTCCTCTGGGGGATTTTCTCTTTAGTTTCCCCTCTGGAGCATGGACATGCAGTGATGTCCTGGCACTGGCATGCCGACGTCCACCACTGCTCCACCCCAAGTCGCTGCACCGCATGTTCCTTGCACTGTCCCTGATCTCCACCAGGGGCCGTTAAGGAGTGGCGCTTAGCCCGGATCCTTCCCCAGGAAAGGAGAGCAGTCCTCTAGATGCTCAATCCCTTCCCTCCCCTGCCACTCTCCAGCAGCCCGTGTCCGTTCCTGAACCTGGATCACCGGTGTGGCGCAAGATGTGGCGTCCAGTGCCTCAACCTTCAGTGACACTGAGCCAGTCCGGAGTTTCAATGTTAAACCTCTAATTTTTACACTTTAAATACTTTGTTACCGTTCCATGGATTTGCACACAATTTTGCATGCGTGATCTCCCAGGGCAGATCGCTTGATGTTTCAAGTTTTGTTGTGGTCAATTTTGTGGATTCTGAGATCCAGATAGTGAAAAAACCTTCAAATTCATCACTTTTTGCAGTTGTTTTTTCATCGTGCTGCGCAGAAATGGTGTTGAATTTTGGTCTGCAATTTTTATGGCAGAAAGAGCTTTGATCATAGAACATATCAGCATTTATTTGGTGAAAAAATATTAGTCTGTTCAAAAGTTATAACATTTTTAAGGTCCCATTATTTTCAATGGGAGTTTTATTTTTCAGGATAGATGCATGGAACGAACCAGGATCTTGGTTTGCCTGTGGCTATTCCTTGCACGCCAGTTGGCAATCCTGGTTCGCCAGAAAAAATTCTTTGTTCGTGAGCCTCCATCTTGTTTTTTGGTTTTGCCTTTCATAAAACATCATATCTCTGTCCAGGGATATGTTTCTTATACATCAATAGATGTTTTTTGTGCATTGGGAGATGATGAACTGTCCTCTGTGGTTTCCCACATTTGTCTGGTGCTATTTTTCTTTTTTTTACACTTTTAAAAATCCTTGCTCACCACTCGCTAACTTCTTTGTTCGCCATCCTGGTTCATCAATGGCAAACAAGAAACTGGCTGGCAGACAAGGATTCGGTTTGGACATCTGGTCATAAATTTTGATGACCAGATGGCCAGAGTGGGATCCTTTGTCCACCAGTGATGAATCAGATGGTGGACAAGGAATCGGCTAGCTGTCGAGGATGTCTGGTCTGGCCATCTGGTCATAAAATTCATCAACCAGATGGCCAGACTGGGAATTCTTGTCCACTAGATTTTTCTTTGCCTGCCACTGACGAATCAGGGTGGTGGACTGGGACATAGAGTGTCGAATAAGGATTTTTCCTTGCCATCTGGTCGCAGCAATGGGGCCATCTTGTCGAGAATTTTGTTTTTCCCGTCTTTGGCCCCCTCCTTTTATCCCTGGTGTCTAGTGGCACCCTCACCCTCAATTCCCATTTTCTTTTTATATATATATGTTTTTTTTATATATACATATATATTTTGATTGGGGTGGTATTTTTGCCACTTCCTGGTGTACAGTGGCACCCCCACCCTCCATTGCCCCAGTTATCATTGGTGGCAGGGATCCTCGTTATTGTGCACTCTGTTTTGTTTTTTCCTAAAAGAAGAAACCATCCTCACTGTCTCGCACTCATTTGGGGCGGTAAAAAAAAAGGCCACTGCCGATCACGTCTGCTTCCCCCACCGACCACCCCATTGTGCAGATACCTCCCCACACACTCCGATGTCCCTCCAGACTGTCATACACCTGACAAGTCCCAGGTTCGAGACCAGCCTCCCCAATCGAAGGCACATGTTGCTGCTGGAACCGTGACTGCAATCTGAACTAAGGTAAATGTGGTCCTGTGTATTTCAATGGGGTGGGGAGGGTCAATATTCGACATAACTCAGCCATTTTTTGAAATTTTGGCCCCAAATTTTCAACATGGAATGTTGGGAACCCCACGTTATGAACAATATTACTGTCATTAGGCAACTCTTGCTGGAAAGGTGATTTTGCGGTCGGTTGGTGAAATCACCTTTCTGGTGGGATTTGCATAATGGCAGTCACATTGTTCATCAGGTGGGGGTCATAAGAAGACTGTTGAAAATTTGGGGTCAAAATTTATAAAAATGGCTGCATTATGAGCATTTGTTGCTATCTTGCTATGCACACTTGTAACTTTGGAAATGTTTTATATTGACACCCCATATTTTCAGCATAGCCATGGTATTACCCCACCTCATATATGTTACAGCTGTCATTTTCAAATCATGGCCAAAATGTGTTTTCACATTTGTGGTGCAGAATGGCGCTGTAGTTGTGCAGAACTACAATTTGGCAGGGATTTGAAAATGCTCTGTACTGGGTACATGCGTGAGGTCATAAGAAGGCTATGTTGGAAATTTGGGGCCAAATAAGGATACTGTTATACTATCTCAATGGAGGGATGGAAACACAGGGTCCAATGGACCCTGCGCTCCCACGAAAAACACAAGGATACTGTTATACTGTCTCGATGGAGTGATGGGAGCGCTCCCACTGTAACATATGGATACTGCTATACTGCCTTGATGGAGGGATGTAAGCACAGGGTCCAAAAGACTCTGTGCTCCCACCGTACAATGAGGACACTTTTGTACTATCTCGATGGAGGGATGGGAGTGCAGGGTCTGAAGGACCCTGCACACCCACCGTAAAAATAAGGCTACTGTTATACTGTCTTGATGGAGGGATGGTCCAACTGTATAAATAAGGCTACTGTTAAACTATCTCGATGGAGGAGGTAGAGTGCAGGGTCCAAGGACCCTGTGCGCCCACCATAAAATAAGGATACTATTATGCTATCTCAAAAAGTAAGGAAATAAATTGCAAAAAAACATTGTTAATGCATTAGTCAGGGTCAAAGTGACAAAAGTATGGAAATTTGGCATTAGGGTTTCCAACCCTAACACCCCGTTGCCCACCCTGCACAGACCCACATGCTGGAGGGAGGGTCTGTCTTGGGGCCCGTGAACCCTAATGCTCACCCCATTCACCTCTGTTTTACCCATGTCACCTAATTTTGTACTGGAATGGGGTGAACGTTAGGGTTTACAGGCCCCAAGACAGACCTCTTGACCTGTGGGTCTGTGCAGAGTGGCACTGGGTGTTAGGGTTGAAACCCTAATGCCACATTTCCTACTTATCACTTTGACCCTATCTCATGTATTAACAAAGTTTTTTGCAATTTATATATTTACATATATATATCTATATATAGATATATATATTATAAAATGAAACTTTTGAATAATAATTAAACATTTGGTGAGTGAGCTTCTTGGTTCAGTCTCTGTTTGATATATAAAAGTGGCTCAAAAGGAGCCTGTACATCATTGTATTGCCTTTTAAACTATTCTCTCCACTCGTTTGATCCTCATAACTTTTCTGTTTCTACCTGCGGGACTGCCTCTGGCAGTCTTCTTTCTCTTTTCAGCTTTTTGTCATCTGGAACAAACTACCAGCTTCCCTTCATCTGTATTCCCCTTATCGATCTCTTAAATCTCTCATTAACAAAAAAAAACAAAACCTTCATATCTCCTTCCTGCTCTTGCTGCCTCGCCGTCCCTTTGTGCTGGTTTCTGGGGTTCCTACAGTACATCGTTAGTGCTGTTTCCATCTTCAGACCACTTGGCCTGTTTGACTGGGTTTTAATAGGACTACACCTTATATATAGCTTTACCATATTGCTCTTACCAGTTACTGTATATAAAATATTGTATTAGTGCAGTGCTGTCAGTTTGCATATTTTTACTTTTAGTTGCCCAAAATTAGTCTCGTTTCCTCTCATCACTACTGTACCTTGTAACCCTTGCGTCTTATTGATTATGTACTATACTCCCTCATCCATCCACCCCATGACATGCCTGGAAAAGAGCCTCGGCTCAGTTTCCTTTCCCTATTACCAATTTTCAAATAAATAAAAAAAATAAATTGTACATTTTTGTTATAGGTATATATTCATTAATTAATTCATTCATTCATTCAGTTAGCTTATGTTGGGCCACAGGATTTGGGATCAGATACATTTGTATGTTAGAAAAGCAAATTTACAAAGTGCATATTTATTTGCAGTATTTGGGACCATAAGGAGCAAGCAAGTCATAGGTAAAAGCCTTTTCAGAGGCCACGATGGTTGCCTAGACTGGCAGCAGATGTATGTACCATTATATCTTAGCATATATAGGGAAGCAATTACACACAATTCAAACCTTGGCTTTTGTGAAAAGAGGATCAGATATTACTGTTTTATAAATGTGTCTGTGTATCCATAAATAGAATTCAGCTCAAGTCCTAAACAAAGCTGTCCAGAAGAATACGGACTAATTTAAGGTTTTTCTACTTTCATGCTCACATTTTTCTTCTTTCCATTATTTTAAAACGGGTTCTTGGTTTCATAAATCAGCTGAGATGTAAATTAGGTAAGCCTGACTACAACGGCAAGAAGATCCACTCATAGGAAATGTGGACATGCATTAATTAAGCCATAGTGCATGACAGGGGTGCGTGTCATGCTAGGATAACATCACAACTCAGCAGATTGAAGCATAGGGCCGCAGGCCAAGTGCATTCAACACCTGAGAAGTGACATTATTCCAGAATGACACACACCTCTGGAATGAATAATTGCTCATATACATTGGCACGTTTCTATATGCGAATAATGAAGCTAGAAACATTTTTAAAATAGATTTTGACTTAATTTTGCAATGTACTGACATAGCTATTAAGAAATCCACAATCTATTTTTTCTCCATAAAGTGGTGCTGTTGCTACTATATGCTGCCTGCACCCATGGAGCTGCTTCTTTGCAGCCTGTCTCCCCCCCCATAGCTGTCTCTGTCTTTCTGTGTCTGGCAGTGTGCCTCCACCCACCCGTTCGCTTGTCTGGTTTCTCAAGATTTTTCTTACTGTCTCCATCTGCCTGCCTGTTTATTGTTGACTCCTGTGGATCCAGTATATTTTCCTCTGTACTTCCGCCCACCTGTTATGTGTTGGCTGCAGTTTAATGTGGACTGTTTTTTTCCCCACATCACTGTCATTCTCTTGGTACAGTCAGCTACGTACAGGATTGAAGAAAATCATTAGTCAGTGGGCTGGATATTCAAAAGGGTTGCGCCATGCACAATAGGGTTGTGCCTGCGCAAGTCTGAAATTGCGTCATTCTGCCATATTTAGCAGGAGGCAGTTGCGTGCCCCAAGTCAAGTTGAGCAACAGCACAATGCTAATGAAGGCATGCTCAACCAGAGGGAGGAACCATGCATAAACTGCACAGCCCAATATTCAGCGGGCTGTGCAGGCACAACCCAACCTGCGCCTGCACAACTTTGAGCAAAAAAAAGGTAAGTCGAGGGCCACCCACAGGTGAGCTGCCGCATTGTAGGGCGCAACACAGCAGCTGCCACCTGTGGGTGACCCTCGACTTACTCCCTGTGCCCTCCCTGCAGCCCAATCGCGGGCGTAATAGTAACCCCCACCCCCCGAATGGCCCGATTGCGGGCATAAGTGAAAAAACCCACCCCCCACTAGCCTGGTCGCAGGTAGAACAGAGTTCAACCCCAAGAACATATCCCTGGTGGTCCAGTGGACCCTGAACCCGATCGCGGCATTAGAGTCCACCACCCCAAGGTCCACCTACCCTGGTGATCTAGTGGCCCCCACCCACCCTACAGGGCCCCACCACACTCCCCGCCGTCAGCCAGCGGGGCAGCATCCACCCGCCTGCCGCCCGCCACCATGGCTGACTGCTCGTCGGTAGGGCTGCCGCCCATTGGTTCAGAGAAGAGCCAGGCGTGCAGCCCATACTGTACAAAGGCAGTCCAATATGAAAATTCATTCACATATCTGGACTGCCTTGTACAGTATAGTTGCCTGTCATGCTCTTGGCCTAATGCAATGGGCGAGTCTCTATCTAGCAGTCAGTCGGCGGGCGGTGGGCGAGGCGGTGATGCTGCCGCCCGCCCGGCTGACTGGGGGCGGGTGGTGGGGCTCCGTGGTGGGTGGGGTGGGGGCCACCAGATCACCAGGGTAGGTGGACCTGGGGGTGGACTCTAATGCCCGCGATCAGGCATCGCGTCCACTGGACCACCAGGGATATGTTCTTGGGGGTTGAACTTGTTCTGCCCGTGATCGGGCCAGTCGGGGGTGGGAGGATTTTTCACTTATGCCTCGCGATCGGGCCAGTCGGGGATTTTCACTTATGCCCGCGATCGGGCCAGTCGGGGGAGGTTTTTTTTTTCACTTATGCCCGCGATCGGGCCAGTCGGGGGAGGGGGGTTTATTCACTTATGCCCATGATTGGGACAGTCGGGGGGATTACAACAGTTATGCCCGAGATCGGGCTGCAGGTGGCGTCAGTCCCCAACGGCTGCTGCCTGGCAGGGCGCCAGGCACAAGTCCTCAGGGATCGGCGCACCTGCATGCTAATGGCATGCAAATGGGGCCATAAATAGATGCAAATGGCCCCCCCTGCGCCTTGCATGAATTATGGCCCCATTTGCATGTCACCTTTTGAATATCGGAAATTTGCGCATGGCGCGATGGAACTTGCGCCACCGCATCTTGAATGCTCCACTCTGACCACTTGTGGTGGCACAAGTTCCACTGCACCATGCACAGTGGCTGTGGCGGGGTGATATTCAGCGAGTTGCTCAATAGCGCAACTCTCATGAATATCGCCTGCCACACCCCATGCTAACTATTTTGTGCAGCTATGGGCTTGCGCCACAGAATGATGAAGTTTGAATATCCAGCCCAGTGTGTACAAATGAAAAGCTGAGCTGGTGACTTGTAAGTTCAGCATGATGTGCTTTTAAAAGTACACGTGCTGACAGCATTCAGAGGGAAGAGTGAGAACATCGGGTTAGCGCTGGCACTGACACAGAAGCTAATTGTGTGATGGCTTTATTTAACATTAAATTATTGAGTTATTTACTTGAAATACTGTACTATAGTATGTGTATTTGGGAAATGTGGGAGGGTGTTTGGTATGGGTTTTGGTTGAAATGGTGGAGCAGTTTGGTACGATGTGAGAGACAGAGTGATTCTTTTTTTTTTTGTAATGTTATGCAGTCATATGTGTGCAGCCCTTTATACAGTGATGTGCTAGAATAACATCACTGTTGATGGAGGGCACTGACCAATCAGAGCCCAGGAAATTTTCACGCCATTGCATAATAAGTAACTTTCCATTGCTACCAAGCTAGGAAAATTCTGATGTGCATAATTTTTTTTTGTTACCACAGAACATTAGAATTTTATACTGTAACAAAGACAGTGTATTTGAGTCAATAGGTAGAGTCAGGACAGATTTGATGTATCTTGGGCCTGTTTTTGTCCTTAGCATTGTATGTTTCTGTGTATTAGAGTTTTAGATTGATTTAAGTGCAGAAAGAAGAGGAGTCCGAGCAGTGGTTGGTTGTGTCAGGAGTGGTTCTGTGGTAGTGGGGAACGCAGATGTTTTTCGAAATTTAAAATAGAAAACTATAAAATTATTTATTGCTATTCTTTGCAGGTGATATTCATTCATTTGTTCATTCGATCACTCATTTAGCTAATGAATTACAGGGTGACTGGGAATCAGATGCATTTGTATAGTGGTAAAGTAAAACAATGAAGTGCTTAACTATTGTCTTTTTCTTGTAGTTTTGTAAGACTACTTGGCACAGTCAGCAGGCTTGTTGTTTATTAGGGAGCTTGAGAAACAGATCTAGCTATAGGCAGTAGCTTTCCAGAGGCCATTGTTGGTTGCTAAAAGTGGCAGCAGATGTACTGCACCTTGTGTCTGTAGTCTACATACTGTAGTTAAGGCATTACACAGGTTTTAAACATTTGTTTTTATGAAGGTGAATCAAACATTAAGTTTGTATTATTTTGTCTGTATTTGTGTATCTGGTTGTGTCTGTGTATGCACGTCACTCTATGTGTATTAGTGTGTCTGTGTGTAAAAGTGTCAGTGTGTGTGTGTGTGTATGTGTGTCTGTGTGTTGTTGTGTGCATGTGTTAGTGTCCCATTTATTTCATCAGCAGATACTGTATCCCTTTTATTATAACTTTAAAAAAAAACTGGGCCAGCTATTGATGGCACCAGCCAACTCTTTTTTCCAATTGCATCCTGCCTTTCTCTCTCTGTACGCCTGGCCTGTTTACAGCAATGCCACCCGAGGGGGGAAGGACATTGTTTGTGGCACCCGTGGCATCCTATGCTGCTAGTAACCCACCATAGAAAGTATTCTGGTAGTGCTGTGTCTCCATCCCGCCCCTACCCAAGTTACAGAGTGATGGCTTTGGTAGTACAGTATGTTAATAGTTATTTCACATTGCAAAATTAGTATGTTTCCCAGTAAACTTCTGTTTCAGCATGGTAAATTTCTGTATTGTTATAGTGTCCAGCAAATGGACATATAAAATGTGGTAACAGTTTAGTCTATTCTCAATAGACAGACAGAAAGAGAATCAGAAATTACAAACCTGGCATTGCACTCTGATTAAGAGCTGAACCCCACCTGTGGCATCACAGTACACTCCATTTTGATGTGAAGTATAGCTACAGGAAAACAAAGTATCTCCTTTCTGTCTGTCTGTCTGTATCTCTTTTAAAGAGCTAGTGTAGCCAAGGCAGGCAGACAGGAAATTAATACAAATTTTAAGTAGTAGTCACTTGTAAATTTTTATTTCTAAAGTATTTTTCTTTTTCCTTTTGCTCATCAGAAAGTCTTCTATGTGATAATACTGTGCTGCATGTGCGGAACAGCTCTTAGCCTGGCAGCAGACATGTCTAACTCTACTGGCCCACACTACATCATCAGCGTTATGATCTCACTGACAGTAACATCACAGGTGAATGACCTGGCAGTCACTGAATTGCTGTTCCTAAGCAGCAGTGATGTCACAATGAGCTCACAATTCTGGTAATGTAGTGGGGGGCAGTATAGCTAGATATGTCAGCTGCCAGGCTAAAAGCTGTTCTACACATCACACCTACAGTACTAACATCGAGTAAACAATCTTCAAATTTAACAAAGGAAAAGAACAAGTACCTCAGATATAAAAGGTGATGATTGGCTGCTTTTAAAACCTAATATTAGTTTTAGGCAGTACATTAGCTCTTTAAAGTCTCTTCTCAAAAAGTGTGGACTTTAGGCACAGAGTGAAAGCTAATTTTCCAGGAGTGGGTCATGAAAAGGGAGACTTCAGTCACAGTCTAATGGTCCTTCAGCATTCTGTAATGAAAACAATGCAATTATTGTGTTCTTTTAAAATGTAGTTATACCATAACTGTTAACATTTCTCCAGTCATGTCATAGACTAGCCTTATTCCTCAGTTTGACCTTTCAGGATGCTTTTAACATTCGATAACGAGAACCTTTCAACATGTGGATGTGGGGAGAAGAGTAGTAAGTCTTTGTTAGCATGGCTACCTCAGCTCAAGGTGCCTTTCAGCAGGATGGAATGACAGGTAACATTTCCTCTATCAGTTCCATTGTCAGAGGCTGTAGATATCACTGGGGATAGTAAGAGGCAGAGTGCACTGGGACACCAGTAGACTGCTCTAGTGCAGTGGAATGATGAATGTGCCTATTGTCACTGTTCCTGCCTCTCCTTAGTCATTTGTGTGACAGTACAGTAATTGATGACATGGCATGGGACCCTATTGAAGTTTCTCTCTTCCACTTTGAAGCTACCCTTGGGTCCTTTAAACAGTATATGGTTATCTAATATGTCAATGCATCTGTCTTCCTGTCCCAATTCATACTTTCTAGGTAATGACAGAACATCACACATAGTTCTGCCATGAAGGAAGCAATGTTTAGGTCTGATGCCTGTGTCAGCAGACATATTCAGCAGCAGTAGTTTATTTGAATGACAAAAATGCTTAAAGTAAGGACAAGAGTTTTACTTATCACGGTATGCAGAAATGTCAACACTGGTTAACTCACAGCTCTTAATTTAACCAAAATTAGAAACACGTTCTTAATTATCCTTAATTTACTACCCTCCAAAGCCCTCAAATATTATGCTATCTTTGGCAGTCTTACAACAAAAGCTGTTCATGATGTTTCAGGCAGTAGCCAGTAGCATGTGTTCATAATAATATGAGTGAAGTAAACTGTAAGCATGAGTTAAATGTTCTTGGCACAACCTGTTTTATCAATTTGGTGAAATTTTTTTTTTCTAACTCATAGTTATTTAATGTTCAAAACAATAGTGCCAGACAGCATTACAACATTATGAAAGACATATGCAGAGGCATGTATTAGGGAATCGTTTATGACAGGGTTGCTTGTTAAGTCAAAAACCAACAGTCACTAAGAAGCTTCTGCCCAGGGCCCTCAGGGTCCTCCTTCTGACTCTCCAGGGAGGCTGACCTGTTGGTACTGTGCTATGCTGAGTACTCAGGTCTTTGAATGATGCAGTGTCCCCACCTGTGTTAGAAATATGGGGTACCTAAATGCTGTACTCAGTGCTATTACCCCCAGGAAGTACTATGTTGCCTAGGCCCACGCAGTCCCTCCCAACAACAATGATGCTGTAACACAATAATACCCTCAGCATGGAAATATAATGCAAAAAGTATAGCAAGTTTATTAAATGAGAGGAGAGGCAAAGGACAAGGGGTCTGTAGGGAAAAATGGAAGCAAGAAGGCAACAATAAATCACATGTATGATATTCCCCCACATACTATACCACTCACCAGCAGTCCTAGTTAATCCCCCCTCCTCCGGCTGGTGCCCCAGGCCTTATTCCCTTAAAGGTCTCATAGAGCTCCCAGGTAAGGTTGAGTGGGTACCACACCTAATTAGTATTGCAGGCCGGATGATACAGCAGTCAAAGACAGGACTAGGTTGGCATGCGTGTGCAATATTAGTTAAAGTGATCACTGTTTGTAATCCAAAACAGGAACACAAATCCTAAAAGGTTACTTCTTTACGTCTATTTTAATTTTAAAAAGTGAATACAGCTGTCTGACTTCTGTCACGTTATGATCAATTTATAAGTACATATTTTACAAAGTTCTGAGAAACATTCATCAAGTTCATTCCATATCATGAAAAATTAGTTTTTTGTTTTTAAACATGTGATTTAAAACCATGTGTGGTAGAATTTGTCATTCACTCAATTTAAATGTTCATCTGGAAATGCAAATTGATTTATATGACATCCAGGCATTGTTTTAAGTTTGATTTGTATATTTTCCATTTTACACACACACACACACACACTCACACACACACACACACACACATATGTATATATTTAGTACTCCCTAGCTATAATGAACAAAACCTGGGCCATATTAAGGGTATGTGAATAATGAATTGTATTTCTCGAATACCATGAAGAATAGGCTATTTGTTACTTGGGAAGAAAAACAAATAATCTGTGCTATTCGGGGCTTTGCTATTCAGTGGGACTTCAAGATCTCCTGGGATTTCGTGTCCAATCAGAGGTAACTTTGGAAATTCACTGAAGGCAAGTTATGTGACCCAGCACTCGCAGAAGCTTCAGGCAGGAGAGACACATGACTTGAGCTGCTGCTGAGAAAGAATCTACTTCCATCCACTTGTTGAAAGGAGACAAAAATCAGAAATCTTGACATTTTTGTTCCCTCTCTAAATCCCAAAGCTAGAGATGGTCAAATTTTCATACTGTAGAGTGAAAATTAGAATTTTAAGAAAGGGAAATACACGCTGTTTGGTATTTGCTGAAAGAGATAGGTAAAGCAGGCCTCAACAGATAAAACACACAGGGGTGTGTGTGTGTGAGTGCTGTACTAAAACTAAACAAGACTGAAAACTGTAGTGTAGTGTGTTTTAAAGACTAACAACTTCAGGGAGTAAGGATGGTTTTGTAGGATATTATTTTGATTAGAAACATCATTTTTTTCTAACTTAGATGTTGTCTAACTGATGTTCAATCAGCTGTTAGGTACCATTTTCTATTGTTGTTCGTGGCTTGACTTCGTGACGAAGAAAAAACGTTCATTTTTTCCCCTGAAAATTTAGTTAGGCTTGAGTGAGATTTGTCAGCTTAGCATTGCTGCAGTGACTTGAGTAACTTGATTTCATAATAAAGATAATTAAAATTTAGTAACAGAAATCTTCCTGTCAGGAATCTAGGCTTGGGTTCCTCCATGGCCACTTAAGTAAGTGTGAGTGCACTGTATAGTTGCTGCCGGTAGGGTGGGACTAGTCAGCTGACTCCCACTGCTTCAGTTAGCTGCTCTTCTGTTCTATGTTGGTGCATGACAGTGCACTGAAGATGTTTTTCTAAGTTTGTGGTTCTGCACCCAATAAGAAATTAAAAAATGTTTTTTTGCCTGAGAATTTAGTCAGGCTTGACTACAGTGAGTCAGATTTGTCAGTTCAGCATTGCTGCAGTGACTTGAGTGACTTGGGGCTAGATTCACAAAAATTTTGCCCTGTCGCAAACCCAGTTTGCACCGTGCAGACTGGGTTTTGCCCCAATGTGGTATTCACAGAAAGCCCAGTTTGCACCTGCAAACTGTGTTTGTGATAGAGCAAAGGTTTGAAGGTCGGCAGTGCAGATGAGGGGAGGGGACCTGCATATCGGGCGCAGTCCCATTCACAAAGCATTTTCTCCATGCAAGAGCCTTTGAGGGGTTCCACTGTGTGGAGAAAATACCACCAACGAAAACCTCCTCTTAACTCCAGTCAAACCTAGTGGTTGTCAGAGGTAGTGCAAGGTGCCCTGACCCACAGCACTGTGTCCATGATAGTCCAATGGTCCCTCCCCCTCCCCATTTGCTGTCCCTTATAAAAAAGCTATGCCCTGGTAGTCCAGTGGTCCCTCCCTGATGTCCAATCGCTGTCCCGATATTAACAAATAATTCCCTGGTAGTCCAGTGGTCCTCTCCATTCTCTGATCACTGTCACGATATTAAAAAATAATTCCCTGGTAGTCTAGTGGTCCCACCCCTTCCCTTGGTCACTGATCACCTATGTAAAAAAGCAACAGTCCCTCCCTGGTAGTCCAGTGGTCCTCCCACCACCTGAACACCCACCCAATAAATAATTCTTATTGGTGTCCAGTGTACCTCCTCTCCACCACCTCACTCCTTGGAAAAAAATGTGTCCCATGTCCCTGGTAGTTAAGTGGACCCTCCACCCTCCCACCCTGTCAGACAGTGACCTACCATCCTGCTCCCCCATCCCAAAACCCAGCTGGTGACTGGCACAGCCCTCCTCCCACCACCACCATGGCTGGCCGACGACTGAACTGTGAATGACCGAGTACAGTATACACTACACGCTCATTTGTTTTGGGTCTCCGGAGTCTTGGTGAATCAGTGATGGGGTCTTCCTTGGGGGGTTGTCAGCCCTAATGCTCACCCCATTCTGTTAGCAAATAACATCACACATGATCTCCTTTCTTCACACAGGGCCCACAGGGTCAACAAATTGTTTTGGCAACCTGTGGCGAGACAAACGCCTCTACCTTTGATGAGTGTATCATTATGAGGCAGTGGCTTGGAGCTGTACCTTGTGCTTGGATTGGAGGCTATGGGCTGGGGAAGAGGGTGAGAATTAGGGTTGACAACCCCAAGGAAGACCCACCACTGATTTGCCAAGACTCCAGAGACCCAAACCCTAATGTTTTTCCTTTTGCTGCTTGGGGGTGGGGTGGTTGGAAACCCTAACACCACATTTCCTACTTTAGGGTGTTAAGTTAGCCTAACTGGTGCATTAACAAAGTTTTTTTTTTGCAAAGATATATATATGATATGTTTTTCTTGTGAGTTTCTAGCAGTTTATTTTCAGTTTCAATAATCACATTTTCCTAAACCAGTTTTATGATATATCATTTTATCATGTTTGCTATTGCAAAATAAATCTGAATTTGTCAGTTTAAATGTATTTGACAATACTGTGAATGGTACAAACATAGTCTGACTACAATATTGCAGATTGTCATAGTACCTTTATTCTTCCATATTTTACGAGACAGAGGTCTGATCCTGAATCTAAAGGCAGCGTTTCCCCAAATCTGACAGCTTGGCAACCCCTTTTTTTTCTTTTTTTAATTTTTAACATTCTCTTAAAAATTCTCAAAACAATAATGCATTTTGAAAAAGTGAATGTTCGTTGTTTTGACTAATTTGACCAGAATGCTATAAAAAGTTAATATTAATTTTATGATTTATCTTTTCCAAACGTTTGCTTTTCATCTCCGTAGAGCTTATTATTTTTTCAAATAACCAATTCAGCAATGAGTTAACATTATAAGACAAATAATATAAATAGATTTCTGGGCATCCAGTGTCTTCTTCACCAGTGACAGAACTAATAATTGCTACTGTCTTCCCAATCCAAATAAATTGTGACATCAAATATTTGAAGTCAGAAAACTATTTGTTTTCAAAAAGAACAGTAAGCAGGAAAAAAAAAATACAGTCGTACAAATTAGTAAAATTTTCATTTTTTATTAGCTCAATTCTTCTCCAAATCAACAAAGGTAAATCTTCCATTTTAGTGAGTTCAATTTAATTTTATCTAATAATGTTATTGCATTCAATGTAAAAAGAGTGTTTCTGTCCTTACTAAACTGTATGCCTAAATATTTAAAACCTTTTGGGGACCAAAGAACCTGATACAGGCAAAAGACAATTTGTTTTAACATAGAGTTAAATAGCAACACGTGTTTTGTCCTACTGTAGTTTACGGTAGATCCTGAGATTTTTTTAAATGATCTATTTCTGCAATGGGAATCTATACCATTACTTAGAGATTGCTAACAACAAAGAATTTATCATCAGCATAGAAATTACATTTGACTTCCTCTATATTCAGTTTCAGTCCTTCAGTTATAGTTTCATTTCTTAACATTACTGTATATCAAGATGCTCAATAGCTATTAGAAGTTGCTTGATGATGAAGGACAACCTTGTTTAACTCCATATGCCATGAAAAATGTTGTTAAAATAATACATTTATTAACTAAAGCCTTCAAATGACTATACAAGAATGTAATTGCAGTAATTAATTTTATCATAATATTAAATTGATACATGGACCGCCAAATGAAGTCCCAAATAATACAGTAAAATGCTTGCTAAGCATTAGTGATTATAAAACAATTACATTTCTATCAAATTTGACTTTTTGTAATGTATATTGTATTCTTCTTAAGGAGTTATAAATGTTCTTGTTTGATACAGTAAGAAAGCATTGTCCTGGCCAGAACCTATGGTGCCCTGACCTCTAACGCTATCTACTCCCCCAGTTGCAGGTCCAAACCACTGAACACAGTTTTGCCGTCTCACAGAATATTCAAGGTCTCCTTCATTTTCAAAGTCAGAGATTGACACAGAGCTGACCCTGTACAAATCGTCAGTCTTCTGCACACACTTCTCTCTCTCTCTCTTTCTCCAGTTCCAATCTCTAATGTATTTCTGGCAAAACTTAAACCCCAACCACTGCCTGTGGCATCTGTCGTGTTCTCCCTTCAACAGTCCTTCCTCCTGTGGTCATCATGTCCAGCCCTCTCCATCTCGCTGTCTGGCCTTCCCTCCCACTCCTATACCCCTCCCTTCCCACCCCACTTGCCAGGACATGCCTACAGTACTTATCAAGGACTCTTCCATCTCAATCTTCTTCGCACTTTGACACTAGAGGAACTGCCACTCCTGCTCATTATGACGCCAATTATATTTACTGTATAAACTTAGGTCATTACCTTACGTCCATATATCTGTATCTATGCAATTGTATTTAAATGGCACTACCTCCTGTTGAACCTATTGCTATGTTCTGGTGCAAGTATCTTGTCACATGTGATAGTTATATGTTATTATGTTATTATTACTATGTAATTGTTATGTACGTTCACTCAACCTGTTATGTCTTAACCCTGTTGGCAATTGTTTTGCCCCGGGTCCATCTTGTAAATGAGCTTGTCTCAATGATGTTCCGCCTGGCAAAATAAAGATTTTGATTGTTTGATTGATTGATTGATCGATTGATTGAAAAGCAAGGCAACCCAGGGACTGGCCATCCCAGCTGCAATTCAATTGACTGGGATGTGGAGCTTCGCTTTCTCCCTCCTTCTCAAATGATGTGGTGTACAGTGGATCCAGGTAACCTTTCTGTCAGGCAAGAACCTCAGTATGTAGCAACCAGTCTGGAGTTGCTCCCCAATGGAAAATGTTCTCAAAGGGCAAAGTCACCCAGCTTCTTTAAATGCTCACCCTATTCAGCTTTGCTTGAAACTATTTCCTCCACTAGTCTTGGTATGCAGACACACACTGTGGCCTAGAAGGCAGGACCTCAGTGCCACGGTAGTAAACATGTCTCTGGCTCATAGCCTCCCTGGCTGCACAGACCAAGAAAACTGAGCCCAGATTTCTGGTTTCACTCTCCTTTGTACAGTTCTGAGTTTAACAGCTGATTAGACTAAAGGTTCCCAGGCACATAATGCAATAGAAACTTGAGTCTGCTAACTGGGTTTGCATGCATGCTGCTTTGCAAACTTCATGAGCTTCCAACTCTTCCAGCAGTTCCCAGGTGGTCAGAGCATTCTGTGCTGTATGGTCACAGACATGTTTGTTTACATTTGTAGTCTCCTACTCGGTAGCCTTCCAATACTTTCTCTGTATGGGTGTGGCTTTGAGCATACCCTGGTCCCTCTTCCTGTCCTGTTCACTAGGACTGTGCGAACCTCCCAAAGTTCAATCATGGGGACATGGACTGCCAAAATAGGTAAAGCTTGCTAAAATGTTCTCATTGGCAAACTCACGGATTTTGAGCTGGATTTACCATTGGAAACCATACATAACCACTTTGTTGCCAGCTTTGCGTAACTCCATAATCAGGCCTCAGCAGTCATTGTACTATTTTCTGCTTATTTTGAAAATAAAATGCAATCTTCTTGTAAAGAATGTATTTTCGGGGGGTGGGGCAACTGAGCACTGGTACACTGCCCTCACCTCATTCCGCTTCTGCTGACTGACCAATCACACTCCACTCCCTATCCTCGCAGTTCCCACTCCAGGCATGCCCCAGGTCCCTCTGGCCTACTGCTTTTCAGTGCTTTTCTCTGTTGGACACAGTTTTTTTCTTCTTGCTTTTCTCCTGTTAACTGAAGTACTGAACTATCCCCTACTGCATTCCTACTGTTTTAGGTTTTGTTTGTGCAGTTTGCAGAAAGTACGTGACAATTTTCAGTGTTTTGAAGATTTTCCTATCTAGTCCAGCTAAATTACCTCAAGTGCCTACCTAGGCAACCTGTCAGGCTGACATCAAACACATGAGTGAGCTCTCTCACTGTGCTGTGGCATCAAGCTGAGCCTGACGTGAAAATGAGACAGTGACTCACTGTGCAGTGTTAAATATTCAGGTTTCACTGAGCTGACTGGTTGAACCAAAAGTTGTCATTGTTTGCCACAAAAGTTAGCCAGTATCTTCAAGAATCAAACTCTTGAAATTTGAGATGTTCAGTTCTTTGGTAGAAGTGAAGCTGCAGCTCTTATGTTCACTGTGGAAATTCAAGCCATTGTAAAGTCTGGGAACCGAAGCGCATGGGTGTCCTAGAAACACAGAATCCGATGGTAGAAGGAGATGGATGGCTCACCAAGTCTCACCATACTTGAAAATTCTTACCCTCCCCCAACAATGGGTTATTCACACATTCCTTCCTGACTCAACTCCATCATGAACTCCTAGGTGAAGCTCCAGTGGTTGCCCACCTGGTCCTCAGCTGCAGCTTCCAGGATTGAGCGACCAGAGAATAAATATGCTGGACACTGGGGCTGCCAGCTACAAAAGGTAAGCCACAACGTTTGAGGCATTATACTTATTTTATAACAGCTCTCCATGAGGAGGGAATCAGTGCCATTGCAAGACTGACATTTTCATTTTTTGTAGAAAAATCATTTCAACAAATTACATTCTATACCTAGCTGTCTTATATTGTGAGACAAAGTTTTCTGGTTCTTTGCTGTCATTCCCTCACCTCAAAGGTGACATTACTGACATTAACAGTTTCTGTGGCTCAGTAGAATGCACGCTTGCCTCCATGGCCTGATGACTGAAAGGCTGTGTATTCTAGTCCCATGCCAGAAACACAGGCTAATATCTAATAATGAAGCTGTAATTGTTGCGGTATCGCTTCAGAAGAGATGTTAAACCGAAGTCCCTTCTGCCTATTTCTGGTGGCTGTCTCGAGGGGAAGTTAAGGATACCATGGCACTTATTGTAAAAGTAGAGTGGTTTTCCACAATGCCCTAGACAGCATTATTCCTGTCAATAAAACAGGTCCATGTAACCCCCCCCCCAACCCCAGTATGCACCTGTAAATGAGCTGCCACAGTTTACTGTGTCTTTTCTTGTAAAAAAAAAATACAAATAAATATATTATAGAGATGTTATAATGTACCATTGTTAATGGTCTTCTGCTTCCTGTAGAAGTACCTCTACCACCCTCCTTCCAGCCTTATGGTTTTAATAAATAACAACCCCTTCTACCATTCAATGCAGCATACCAACCCCGCCCCCCAACTATGGTAAAAAGAGGTTAAGCGTGAAAAGAACCAAATTACAAGTTCTGCAAACTCTGTCCTTCCCAACCTGCTCCACCACTGCCAAAATGCAAAATAAGTAAAATATAGATATCCCTCCACATTGACTCAGTGCAGCACCCCCCCATCCCCATGCCACCCTTGAGTCAGTCATCCCTAACATACTGCAACTAATGTGGTAATGAGGGGGTGGTCCGAAATACTTCTCCCAAGTTTTGTAAAAAAAAGTTTCATTTGGCCAAGTTAGAGGTCAAAGATAGAATTAGGTGAAAATTAACTCGCCACCCATGTGTGGTAGCACTTTATATTAACTTAGATTATTGTCAGACAGCAAGTCATGTATCACTATGCTGTGGTATACAGCAACACAGAACTTCTGCAGGGCAGATGGCAGCGGGCCAGGGAGGTGAGTGGAAGGTAAGTATTGGTCACAGTCTGGAGGAAGGGCCAGAGGCCACTGGGAGAGGGTAGGGACCACCAGACACTAGGGATTGATTTGTCAGTACCATTGTGGATTGGGTGAGGGAGGCGGTACCCCTGTACACCAGAGACTGATCAGACAATGCCAGCAGGGATCAGGTAAGAGAAGGGGGTACCACTGGACACCAGAGAATATGTTTTTAATGTCAACAAAACAAGAAAAATTAAGGCTCAACTCTTGATGTAGTATGCATTTCTTCTGGAAAGCAATTTTATTTTTCCACCTTATTTCAACAAACAACTTATATTTCATAGCTCTGACACTTTCTCAAGGAAACAGTGGTATGTATTGTTGATGCACACCACACATACCAGAGAAAAACACATAAAATACATTGTAAATGGAAATAAGCCACAGATATTGTTACAATTTATTTTTACAGTATCCACTGACATCCTGTCTAGGCTAATTCCCCTTGTGTGACTCAGACACCTCCATTTTTGGCACAATGTTACTGAGTAAAGTTGATTTTCATTTAAAATCAGTTTGGCATGCAGTTATCCCTATTACTCAGAACCACTCATTCTTGTTTGTTCTTCTCTTCCTTTTTCCACACAATGAAATAAGAATACAACAGTAAAAAGGCAAAAAACTGATATATACTAAACATATAACAAAAACTAAAAGAAGATGTAAAAAAGATAAGACAAAAGAAGTACAGGTGAAAGAATTCACTCAGAATTAAGGCATGAGGAACATAACAAGACAAAGAAAAATGTCATGGATACACGTTAGGCAAGTTGTTCATAAAACCAGTTGCATGGGCAAGTAATCCTGTTAGAAATGACCAACAGCTTCATCAATGTATATTAATACAATTGTAATGTCCTCTTCCTTCCAGTAGGTGAGTCAGATGTTACTATTCCTCTGAGAAATATAAGTAGTTTGTAAAGCAGAACTGATGTCCTGTGGTTAATAGTAAGTGCTGCTCAGTAGGAGAGAGCTTAAGGGTATCAATAATGAAGATCAGACATTTTTCAGGGTTATTAGCCCCGAGGGGCTATGTGAGTGTAGGTTCCACAGGGACCCACCAGAGACTAAGGTAGGTATTATCCTTTGTGGGAGGGCCTGAATTGCAACAGATGCATGTAGCAGCAGAGTGGCCTGAAGGGGTAGGGGCTGGAGCCAGAATGAAGTAAGGGACTCCATGCAAAAGGGACTGGGTTCCGCCTGTTGTAGATCCTGCTGTGACAGGCCAGAGGGGCTTGCCAGGCTCTGGATGGTGGCAGGTTCCTGAGTCTGGGATGGCACCTTTCTGCTCTTAGCCAAGTCTCTGGAGTCCAGATTCAGACAGAGACTCAAATTCAGAAAAGCAAATGAGATGTGGTAGAGCTCCAAAATAGAAATGTGCTACCTGCTGAGATCTCTGCTACCTGAAGAAAATTGTGTGTAATGTTGGGAAAGGTGTTCTGCGCACCACCGTCTGTGTACTGTTTGCCAATCCAAGAACAGTAAAGAAGCACTGATTCACCCAGCTAAGTTTGTGTGGCCTAATCATTTAGAGACTGAGCTAACTGTTGCCCCAGGGTAACATGTTCATCCACAGCAAGAGCTGCATTCCAAACCTAGAAACAGCCAAACATTTGGGGGTCATTGGCAGCTGAAACGGGATAGCAGATCTGTATGGAGGAGGCCTAATGGGAGGTGAAGAATCATAAAAAGGAAGAGCTGGCTGCAGAGCAGAATGTTGTGATCCTCCAACTTTCAGGCTTGTGGTGTACAGAAGTATAAATGTTTGTGGAGTGTGCCCCTGCCAGAGAGTCATTTTCCATCACCAGCAATCCCCTAGAGCGTGGTGGTAGGCATTACACTGTGATTATTATGGAGGCTTAGTGTCGAGTATCATGTTTAATGTTAAACCTCAGATTTCACACATTTAATAACTTTGCAACTCATCAATGGATTTTCACCAAATTTGGTATGCACTGTCCTGGGGGTAGATCTCTTGATGTGGCAAGTTTTGTTCCAGTTGGATGTGCAGATTCTGAGATCTGGATACTTAGTGAAAAAAAAGTAAAAAGTCCCCCTTTTCTGCAGTTTTTTCCTCCTCCCCTTGTGGTCAGATGGTGTGGAATTTTAGCATGATTTTTGTAGAGTAGACAGAACTTTGGTAGCAGAACAGACAGTGAAAATTTGGTGCAATAATATTCATCTGTTGCAAAGTTATTAAGTTTTTAGGTTCCCATTATATCCTATGGGAAGTTCATTTTCAGGATAGCTGTAATTTTGTGAAAGTAATTGGTCTCTAAAAATGATTTAGTCTTACAGAGCATTCCTTTCTCACGAGAACAAAATCCTCTTTGTGAGAAAAATTCCTTTTCATGAGCTGCCTTCTTGTTTTCTGTTTAAAAAAAGAAAATTTGAAAAGCACCCTAAGTGAAGGTATCTAGAGACACCAACACATGTATTTTGTTCATCAGGACTCTTTTAGGTGGACTGTGAAGTTATTTAGTGGAAGAACCTTTTTTTAATATTTAAAATCCTTTTTGTGACTCGCTAGACCCTTTTCGTGAGCCAGTTCCTTTTTGCAAGCTGATTTTTTCATGAGCTCACAAAAAGGATTTTACAGGCTACTTTGATACATAGCCGTTTTGAGATTTTGATCCCAAATTTTAACATGGGCTTTTGGAGACCCTCCTCATGAACAGTATGACTGTCGTTAGGCAATTCCACCGTAAAGGTGATTTTGGGGGTTGATGAAATCACCTTCTGGTAGAATTTGTATAATGACAGTCCTATTGTTCATGAGGTGGGGTCCCCAAAAGGCCATGTTAGAAATTCTGAGGTCAATATGTCAAAAATGGCTGCATTATGATGGCTTGTTGTGCTTGCACTACACACGCTTGTAATTTTGTCAGTAAAAAATATTTTGACCCCAAGTCTTGTACATGGACTTATTATTACCCTGCCAAATGTATGTCACAACTGTCAGTTTTCAAATCCTGGCCAAAATGTGTTTTTGCAGCTGTGGCATGGAAATGGTGTTGCAGTTGCACAGAATTACGTTTCAACAGGGATTTGAATATTTTGTGTAGTGCGTACATTAGGTGGGGTAATAATAACATGGCTACACTGACAATTTCATCACTCTTGTGCTATAAATGGAAGCACAGGGCCCAGAGTGCCCTGCGCTCCCATAATTATGTACACACCAAGCAAATCACAATGGGCCCTATGCACGAAGCAGGTGGGGGTATGTGGAAGATTCATGTACCCTGCCCACAACCCTGCATGCCACGGACAGGTGCGCCCATGCAGGCATTCACCAATGCTGGCCAACTGTTCACAGCTCCTCCCACAGCTCCTCCCTCCCAGCACGTAGGACTCTGCAGGACGGCTGGGGGAGGAGTCATCGTTCCGGGCAGGCATCCAATGGGATGCCCCCCTGGTACCCGTAGTGGATTCCACACTTAGGGTGGCGTGGGTCCAGGGCTGTGCATGCTGATTGCAGGTACCCGGGCTCACATGGCACCATCCAGTCCCAGTGCCACTGCTCCTGATATTTCCAGGCGCTCACCCATCCAGCTGCCCCTGCCGCCTCCGGCTGCCCAGTGGTCAGAAGCAGCATGGTGTGCCCTGTCCCAGTCCCTCAATGACTGCAGGCCTGTGCTCATGGAGGTGCACAGTGGATTATGGCTAGGGTCTCCCTGATGTACCCTCTGCCACCCTCTGCACCCATGTGGCCAGCACTACGCAGGTGAGTGAATACAGCATAGTGCTGGCATGCCCCCGGAAGACCTCCAGTGCAGAGCTGTCCGTGGACATGGGGGATTGGGTTCACTAGGTCTGCATGCCACTCCTTCATGCATGCTGCATGGGGGGGTGCTGTGGGTGCAGAGTGGCTACGTGCCCCAGATACACACGTGTAGCCACTCCACACCAATAGTGCATAGGGTCCATCATGATTATACTAGCTCAAAAAGTAAAGAACTAAATTGCAAACAACTTCATTAATGCATCAGTTAGGGTTAAAGCAACAAAAGTAGGCAAATGTGGCATTAGGGTTTCCAACCTAACACCCACCCACCCTGTACAGACAAGAGGGATCGGCATTGGGGTCATCAGCCCCAATGCTCACCCCATTCTCCTGTGCTGGGCCCACCCATTTTATTTTCTAATGGAATTAGGGCTGATGACCCCAGTGCCACCTCCGATCCCTCTTTGTGTAGGGTGGGGTGTTAGGTTGAAAACCCTAACACCACATTTCCTACTTTTGTTGCTTTAACCCTAACTGATGCATTAATGAAGTTTTTTGCAATATATATGTGTGTGTATATGTGTGTATATATATATATATATATATATAGTAAGATTATAGTGGCACAGTAGTGCCACTATAGTTAGGTTGAGTATCCCATTTAAGATTAAAGTGTGAAATTTTGCAGCTTAATAACTTTGCCACCATATGACAGATTTGCCTGAAATTTGGCAGGCAAGGGAGCAGTATCACAGATCTCTGGATCTGCTGCAGTCCGTAATGATTGAATATACAGTTCTGGAGACTATAAAGCGCAATAGAAAGTCGTATTTATGCTTTTTGCGCATTCTTTGCTCTCGCACCTGTAGGTCACACAGTTTGTGCAACTGGTCCAAAACTTCAGGGAACATGTGGCCAGGGTCCCCAATGTGCCTTTTGAAGATGTCGTAAAAATATTAAACGGTTCAAAAGTTATTCAAAACAAGTTTGCCATTATAGTCAATGGGAAAAGTTAACAAAACATTTGACAGTGTCGCAAATGCAGTTTTTAGTGTCGTAAATGACCCCTGTAGTGTCACAAATCTGCCATTTTGTTTTCAGTTACTGGTCACAGAAATGCTTGGCATTTAAATTTGGGACTCTCTAGGGACACAATTCTTTCTGTGTTCACCTAGTCGAGCCCTGAGGATGCTAGCCATATATTTTTTGGGGGGTTAAACACCCCAGAAATATGTTTTTGAAATTTTTTGAAACAGTAGTGTCGCACATTCGACACTTTCATGATTTTTTTTGCGAAAGTGTCATGATTTGCTACACTACTTTGCGACACTATGCCCAAAATAACAGGAATACTTTCCCACCCTGCTGCAAAAGAACAGTTTGGTCTTTTGGGCTGAAATTTGGAGGGAAGAAAGCCAACATCCACAGATGTGCCTTTTGGTGGTTTGGTGACAAAATATTACAGAGCTGCAAAGTTACAGCACTCTGAAGTTGACTATTTTTCCCATAGACTAACATTACGGCGTCCACCGCGCCTTTCGGAGCCCGTATCTTGAAAACACTTCAGGAATCGGGCTTTTCTCAGAAAAATGCTTAGCCCCCACTAAGTGCAGAACTAGCCAGGAAAATCATAAATCATTTGAAAGTTTTTATTTTTTCTACGGTTCCTGAGATGTAAGCAATTTAGTATTCCAAGTGTTCATTTTCTGCTCTGCAGGTCATTATTATGCAGACATTCTTTGTATTCACTGTGTTTCTCTATGTAGCTTTTGGGTAAAAAAAGGCTGTGCGTTTTCGTTACTGTTACAGTTAGTATTTCCACTTGTGTTTCTGTTACCGTTTGCGTTAGCGTTCCCGTCTATGCCATCGTGTGCATTACCTTTTGCGTTTTCGTTTGTGCTTGCATTTGCGTTACTATTAACATTTGCATTTCCATTACTGTTTTTGTTTGCATTTCTTTTTGCGTCACCGTGTGCATTTCCATTTGTGTACGTGCTTCCGTTTCTGTTTCTGTTTCCTTTGGCATCATCATTGCTGTTACCATAAGTGTCTGCATTTTCAATTGCGTTACCGTGACCGTGTGCATTATGGTTTGCGTTTCTGTACGCGCTTGCATTTACGTTTCTGTTTTCATTAACGTTTGCGCTTGTGTTTCTATTACCATTTGCGTTATCATTTACGTTTCCATCACCATGTAGCTAGCATTTGCGTTGCCATTACTTCACTATTTATGGTGCACATTCTCAAGAAGGAAATTCATGGCAAAAACTCTGTTTAATGCATCAGTTAGGGTTGTTCCTAGCGACAAAGTGAGGGAATTCGATGTTAGGGGTTCCCGCTTCCTTACCCCACCCACCAACAGGCATCGGGGTGTGCGTTGGAGTTGTCGGTCCTAACTCTCACCCCATTCTCCTGTACTGCACCACCTCAGCTTGTTTATACTTGGGATGGGGTGACAGTTAGGACTGACGAACCCAATGCACACCCCAAAGCCTGTTGGTGGGGTGGAGTGCAAGGGGTGGGAACCCTAACATCGAATTTCTTCACTTTAGTCACTGTGGAACAGCCCTAACTGATGCATTAAACTGAGTTTTTTTGCTATGATATATATATATATATATATATATATATATATATGTATATAAACACACACACACACACACACACACACACATATGTATTAAGGTACACAAAAGGACAAAAATAAGTAATTTTTTTTTCCTGAGTTATAGGTAGAATTGTATGAAACTGACCCCAAATGAAAAGCTACTTTACTTTACTCAGTAACAAAATGAAGTGACTGGATTACATAAAGGTGAATTATTTTTATTTATTTTAGTTTTTCTTGACTGGGAAAGGAGGACTAGGCAATTCTGCTTCTTTTAAGCCTTGTTCTGGGGGAGGAGGGAGATACAGATGGAAACCAAATGATAGTGGACCAGATTAAACTGTTTATGGAATTTTTGTGAATGGGGGAAATTTGGTCGGGTCAACAGGGACATTCCCCTACTCTTTTGAGAAGTGCCGAGGGATCTTCAACATCTACCTGAACAACTACCAGAATAGGCAGAAAGGACTTCAGTTTAATGTTTCATCTGAAAGATGGCACCTCAGAAGTGCCACTGTTCAAGAGGTTCCTCAGAGGACTTTTGAACAACAGACTCCCAATACATAAACCAGTTGCTCCCTGGGATCTCAGTCTTGTGCTGGACATGCCCACTTACAAGCATTTTGAACCAGTTGTGACTTGTGACATGAAATTCCTGACTTGGAAGGCAGCATTTCTAGTGTTTACCTGCTCTGTATGCAGAATGTCTGAGATCCATGCCTTGGTCACAGATCCTCCATACACTCTTTTCCATAAGGATATGGTGATTCTGCGCTCACACTCCAAGTTCCTACCTAAGATAATGTTATAGTTCCTCTCGAACCAGGCACTGGTTCTCCTAACATACTTTGCCAACCATCAGAATGAGGGGGAAAGAATTTCACACATCGTAGAAGTGAAAACGGTCCTTAGATTCTATCTGGATAGAACTAAGGACTACAGACAAGCAAAGCAGCTATTTGTCTCCTTTGATCTTAGCGGAAAGGGTCTCACTGCCATCATCAGGTTCCTCTCCAGTAGGATTGTAAACTGCCTCTGATACTGTTATATCTTTGTGAGTGCAGAGATGGAGGGCAAGGTTCATGCCCACTCCACTACAGCAGTAACTACCTCCTCAGCAGAGATCCATTCCATGCCCACTGCAGAAATCTGCAGGGCTGTCACATGGAGCAAAGCACATATTCTTATCAAGTACTATGCCTAAATGTATATGCCAAGCAGTACGCTCGTAACTTTGCCAATTTCTTATATTTTAACTCCAGATTTTCAACATTGCCATTTTTTCACACCTCCTCATGAACAGTATAAATGTTATTTTCCACGTCATGCCCAGAATGTGTTATAGCACCTGTGGCGCCAAATACGTGAAATCACCTTTTGGGATTGAGTAACGAAATTATAGTGCCACTGTTCATGAGGTAGTGTCCCAAAAAGCCCATGTTGAAAGTGTGGAGTGAAAATACCAACAAACATCTGGGACGTTGGGTTTCCAACTGTAATACCCCCACCTGTAAAGACTGACAGGTGTCGGGCATGTGCCTTGGGGTCGCCGTCAGAATACTCATACACTATTCCACCCCCACCTCCATCCTGCAGCCAGTGACAGGCATCGGGGTGTGCCTTGAAGTCTTTGGCCCAAATGTTTATCCCAGTCTCCTATACTGCACCCATCTCAGCTTATTTCATTATGGAATGGGGTGAGCTTTAGAGCCGAAGACCTCAAGGCACACCATGACGCCTGTCAGTGTCTGCAGGGTGTGGGTGGAATGGCATGAGCGTTACGGCCGACGACCCAAAGGGACACCCCCAATGCCTGTCAGTCTCTGCAGGGTGGGGGTGGGGCATTGGTTGGAAACCCTAATGCCTCATCAAGGAAGTAAATCAGTGAGGGACATTTGATGCCACCTACCTTGATTTCACCAAAGCCTCAATCGTGTCCAACATAGAAGGCTGATTAACAAGATGAGTAGTCTGGCAATGGTGCACAAGCTGATAAACTGGGTTAGAAACTGGCTGATGGACAGGAGGCAGAGGGTGGTGGTAATCAGATCCAATCTGGGGAGAGGGGTGACCAGCAGGGTACCTCAAAGATAAGTTCTGGGACTAGTCCTGTTCAATGTCTTCATTACAGACATTGTGGAAGGGCTAGAAGGAAAGGTCTGTTTGCCTGTTTGCAGATGACACCAACATCTGTAACAGAGTGAATACTCCAAAAGGGTGGAGAAAATGAGCAGGGACATGGAGAGGCTTGAAAAATGGTCTGAGGAGTGGCAACTGAGGTTCAATGCAAAGAAGCCCAAATAATGCACCTGAGAAGAGGGAAACCTGTGGAGAGTTACAGGATGGGGTGGAGGTGCTGATGATCACCAAGGAAGAAAGGGACTTAGGAGTTATCAGTTCTGATGACCAAAGGTGTCAAAGCAGAGCACAGATGTTGGTTGCAAGGATGGCCAGTGGCATGCTGGGGTGCATAGGTAGAGGTATCACTAGCAGAAGGCATGAGGTGGTGATACCATTGTATAATGCACTAGTGAGGCCTCACCTACAGTACTGTGTGCAGTTCTGGAGGCTGCAAATGCACAAGGACATTGACAGGGTGGAGGCAGTCCACTGAAAGGCAACCAAGATGGTACGTGGCTTGCAACACAGAACATATCAGGAGAGATTAAAAGGGCCTCAATATGTACTTATTGGATGAAAGGGGGGAGTGGGGGAACATGGTAGATACGTTCAAGTACCTCAAGGTCATAAACAAGGAGCAGAGGTGGACATCTTTCAATACATTAAACGTTCGGCATTGACAAATCCTCATTTTTTTATCCTAAAAAAAAATAAAACTGTCCATCATTGTACGCTGTGTAACCCCATTCCCCTAAACAGTATATAGACACTGGGGGTGCCCAACCCCCAGTGTCCTCATCTGTCCGTCCATTGTTGTGCGCTCTGTAACCCCCCCAAACAGTATACAGACACTGGGGGTGCCCAATTCCTCAGTGTCCTCATCTGTTCAACAAACTCCCTGAAAAAAAGGAAACTGTCCCTCGTCATTTTTTTTATCCCTGTAAAACAGAAAACCGTCCATCGTTGTCCGTTCTGCTGTTACCCATCCCCCTATCCTCCCACTCAGGACCCACATCCCACACCCCCTGTACCCCATATTTACCCACCGGATGTCCATCGTCGTAATCTACCTTGGACTGCAAGCACGTCTTCGCTTTTCAAAGCCCAACCGCGAACTGAGGTAAGCGCTTCAATGTATTTCAATGGGGGTTTTGGCATCAATGTAGTTCAGTAGGGTTTTCAACTTAGTGACATAACTTGGCCATTTTTAAATATTTTTGCCCCAAATTTTCAACATGTTTTTTGGGACCCTACCTCACGAACAGCTTCACTGAAGCAATTTTCAAACATCCCCCCCCACCCATGACACCAGTGCACATGACGAACATTCGGCATTGACAAGTGCTTGTTATTTCTGGAATGCTGCCCTCTTAGCTCTTGCCACTTGCCCTACCCCTTTGGTAAAACACATTGACTTTCTTTTACTTTTATTCTTACCCACCTGCCTAATACAGGTTTTGGTCATGTCAGCTATCCCCCTCTTGATCATATCCCATTAGTCCTTTAGCCTCTCTGCTCTACCTACCTCTGCCAGTCTTTCTGTGAGTAGCTCACTCATTTTCCCAAAATCTGCTCCATGAAAGTCTAAGAATACAAAAAGGAATTCATATAGATCTCCCACCCACCCTATTACCCAGGGTACTTGTGAAGCCCTCAGTAAGCATACATTTGTTCAGGCTTCCCTTGAAGACATGTGCTGTCTTTATGTCCACTGTCCCTACTGGTAGTGTTTTTCATAGCTTCACCACCTTCTGGGAGAAGAAGTGCCTAACACTGGCCCTTCATTCACTACCTTTGAGCATCAAGGCATGTCCCAGCATCCTGCTGGAGTACACTAGATTAAACATTTCCATCTGTTCAACGTTATTTGTACCATTCAGTATGTGGAAGGCTGATGTCATGTCCCCCCAGCCTCCCTTTCTACAGGATGCACATGTTATGTGAACAATCACACATGACTGGGCATGTGTCAAGCACAATTGATGCATGCCTTGGGTGTTGTGAGTGACCGTACACCTTTCAACGCCCAGAAAGTGTGTCAATGGAGCTTGACCCATGCACTGGAGTAGGTTATTGTGTTCTAAAATAAAGCAATAATCGTGCCGGCTTGATAGCATGGAGGGCCATGGCATTCAGCGCCTTACCTTCTCCGAGCCAGAGACCTGAGTTAAAAAAACCGACCTGGGCTTCTCATGGGCTGGCTGGCCAGGGAGAACTGAGCATCTGTAGGACAGCTCTCTTCTCTTAGTGAGGGGGATAGCACATCCCGCAGCTGCCTGCCACCAAGAGGTATCTGGGTGGCAGCACCATGGGACTGCAAGGAAGAGGGAATTCACACCCAGACGCTGGTGGCATCTCTGTGGAGACAGAGCACACACAGTGCATTATTGCATGCATGTGAACCCCATGGGGAGATTATGAGAGGAAATATATTCCAACTGTAGAATACTGACAGCCCAGTCTCCCTCTGGCCCTGCACCGATGACTGGACCCCTCTGTTCATGGTCCTGTGGCAGGACCCAATGGAGAAGGTAAGTCCCAGAGAAGTTCAGTGATGGGGCTAAGGAAACCATTCCAGATGGGGGTCGGTCAGAGTAGAGGACATGAACACATAGTAGAAAAAAGTTAAGCAATAATGTATGACAGGGTGTGAGTTGTGGTGGAATTTACCCACACCTTGTATGGTTTGTCACAAGTTTGCAAGCCGAGTGACTTTAATGACATGTGAAGTGGGTAAACCTGGGGAGTAAATCCCACCATAACCAACACCATAAAGTGCATTATTGGGATTATACAATGGATCTTTGTAAAAAAATAAATAATTTTGTTTAAAATTTGTGTTAAACTGATCATTGTTACATTGTTTTAAAAGATTTTGGAGAAATATCCTTCCTCAATGCTAAATATTACTTCTAGGGACATGGATATGTTGTTCATCCACACTGTCTGGCAGGTTCCTTGCCACTTTAAATCTTGCCGGAAGGTCTTCAAGCTGGCTCCTCCCACCCACCCGGGTGGTAAAACTCTTGGCTGCGCCCCATGACGCCAGATCTTCCTTACCGCTTGGAAGCTCAGGTTCCCTCCTTAACGCTCTGCGTGATAGACTGGATCCTAATTCTTCGGTTTGCCCAAAACTCATTTTAAAATTTTCAAGACTTTGGTCATCCTTTTCCCTCATGGCTGCGATGGACAAATCGACTCCCAGTTTTCGGCGGTGCCCTTGTGGGCAGAAGATGTCCAGGACGGACCCGCACTCCACGTGCGTCTACTGCCTCGGCCTAGAAACGCACCCGCAGGCCTGCGAGTCTGTTGTTCGCTCGGCCAATGTCCTAGAGGACCGCTGTGTTCGTTAAAGCTTAGGGCACCCCTGTAGCGCTACCCACCAGTAAAGTCGAAAGAGGCCTGCTGGGTGGTTATCATGCGGCTGGCTCGGCTGAGCAGCTCGAGCAGATGATCGCCTCGAGGAGGAGGCGCCCAGGCCACATCTTCTCCTCCTTGGTCACAGCATTTATCCCGCTCTCTTTGGGTACCTTGTATTCAGCTTTGTTCAAGGAGCTTTGCCAATCCCTTTCCACGAAGGGAAAGGGGCCATCGGGACATTCCTCTCAGTCCAAAAAGAAGGATTCTAAGGGTAAGTCCCATCGTCGGCGTTCGTGGGAGCGGGAGAGGTCCCCTTCCCTGGACAGCCGACTGTCAACTTCGGTCGAGGTTGCGGCTAAGGCCGCTGGCTTCACGGTGTCACCATCAGGCCAGCCGGCCGAGACTCCCATCGACACGGTCGAGATTTTTCTTGACCAGTTGGATGGGCTGTTGACTGGTGAAGCCGACAACCCTTCTTTGCCGGTTCCCCCGGTGGAGACCGAGGATCTGCCTGTGCCCCCGGTGCAGCAGTCCCCGGTTAAGGTGTCCGAGACGAGGGAAGAGTGGGTGTCCCCCGCTCCTTCCCAGGCCCGACCTCGGAAACACCGAGGATCTCGGTCTCGGTCTTAGACTTCTTCTCGGTCCAGTTGGTCCGCCGACATCGGCAGTCTCAGTCTCTGCACCGAGGTAGCAGCGCCACTGCCCTCTGTCTTCCTCCTCGAAGAGGAAGAGGCTTGTGCCGCTAAATTGCTTCGGACGCTTATGAGGACCTGATGTGGCAGCAGTTACTTTATCCGGGAGCAAGTCGACGCCTTTCCCAGCTATCAAGTGGCTGTCACCTGAGTGGCCGAAACAACTCCTCACTGCAGTCGAGATGCCCAAACCTGGGCCGGTTGTTCAGCTGAAACGTGCTGCCCCACCGATTGTGGTGGAACCTCCGCTTCCGCAACCTAAATCGGGGGTGCTGACCAAGGACTCTTGGTCGGGTCAAGGCCTGCCCCACAGGTTGTCGGTCACCCTCACTCCTGACCGTCCTCGGCAGGTGGAGGTGGCTCAGGCCCAGGCAGCTCTTCGGCGGACTCCTCGAGGTCTGGCAGCGACTCCTCCCTGTTCTCAGGCGGTTGACCTGGAGTCCTCCAGGGCCAGTCACTGAGCAGAAAGCCCATCGTCCTTCATGGGTTTGCTTGGCTCATCTCGGAGTCCACTGGGATGCAGCTCGAGCCCGTATCCAAATGGGCCAAGTATCCCATGACAGAGATACTGGACCGCGGGGGATTCACCCACGGAAGCCTTTCCGGTGGCTGAGGCCATTGTAGGCCCATCCTTGGAGCTTTAGCAGCGGCCTGCTTCCTGTCCTGCACCCTCGGCCAGGATAGCCAGGAAATATGGGGTCCCTACCGGCTCTTTGCCTGGGTTTTCAGAACACCCCTCTGCCGAGGGGTTGGTCACCGACAGCGTTTTCCAGCGTTCGGAGCGTGAGGATGTGGACAAGCCCCGACAAGGTCAAAAAACTGGACTATGCCGGTGCGAAAGTGTGCGCTGTGTCCTCCTGGTCTCCGCCAGGCCACCTCGACTGTGCTGATGGCGCACTTCTCCCACGCCCTCATGGGCTCACTGGATGAGGTGATCCCTCATCTCCCTGCCAACCTGCAGACCACAGTCCGGCAGGTTCAGGACCAGGGTAGGGCGGTGGCGAAGCAGCAGCTCCAAACAGCTCTGGACTTAGGAGACTCCTGTGCCAGATCAGTTGCGGCTGCGGTGGCCATGCGCCACAGAGCATGGCTGAGGATATCCACCTTCACGGCGGATACCCAGCATCAATTGGCGGACGTCCCCTTCTTGGGGACCGACCTCTTCAGCCCTGGAGTGGAAGGTCACCTCCAGCAGATCGAGAAGTCCAATGCCACTCTGGACTCGGTCACCTCTGCCCAGAAGGACAAAGGCTGCTGACAGCAGCAGCACAAGTCATTTCTTCCTTCTGCGCCTGTGGCACATCCGGCCCAATAGCACCAGCACCAAGGCCAGCAGGCTCACGCTTGGCATCCCAAACCCAAGCCCGCAGCTTCCTCTAGTAGGAAGCAGGGAGGTAAAGGCCCAGGAGGTCCCTCGGCCGGTCCCTCCTCCAAGCCTGCCCAATGACGGGTTGAGGTGTCGCCCCAGCCCGCTGTACCCACCCTGGCTCCCCGGGGATGGCTCCGCCACCTTTCCGCCCTGGTCCGCTATCACCATGAACCGCTGGGTGTTGAGGGTGGTAGGAAAGGGCCTGCCTCTGGAGTTCGAGCAGGCCCCACCATTTCGAGCCGTCGCCCCTTGAGAGGCCACGGGGTCTGCAGCCTCGCTGTCAGCCTGCCGAGCCAATATTGCCCTGCTCCTAGAAAAAGAGGTGATCAGGAAGGTGGCGGATCCTCCTCCAGACCCGGGGTTTGTGTCCAGGTATTTCCTGGTCCCAAAACGGACGGGGGCTGGCGCCCCATTCTCGACCTGCACGACCTGAACAGGTTCCTAAGGTCTCGGACCTTCAGGATGGTCACTCTGGCTCAGATAATCCCATCCTTGGAATGAGGTGTGGTTCTGTTCCCTGGACCTTCAGAACGCGTTCTTTCACGTCCCAATCCGTCCGTCCATCAGAGATTCCTCCCTTCAGAGCGGAGGGATCCCTTTACCAGTTCCGGGCCATGCCCTTCGGCCTCTCCCTAGCTCCCAGGGTCTTCACCAAATGCATGGCAGTGGTGACAGCATTCCTCGGCGCCAAAGGGTCCGGGTGTACCCCTACCTGGATGACTGGCTGATTGCAGCCCCCTTCAGAGCGGAGGTGGAGCGGTCCAGAGATCTGGCCCTCCAGGTTTGCTCTCAGATTGGCCTCCTCATCAATGAGGCCAAGTCGGAACTCGTGCCAAAGCAGGTGATACATTTCATCAGGGCAGAGCTCGACTCTCTTCGAGCCAGAGCATGGCTCCCGGTGGACAGGGCCGAGGTTCTTTCCTCCTTTGCCCAATCATTTCAGGTTGGGCAATCGCACCCTGCCGGGACTTCCTGTGCCTCCTGGGCCTCATGGCGGCCTGCACCAGCGTGGTCCAGTTGGGCCCGCTGGTACATGCGTCCCCTTCAATGGGGACTGGCCAGCCAATGGTCACAGCACTGCGATCCGCTGGATCAGCTAGTGACAGTGACCCAGGGGATGTGGAATGCTCTCCAGTGGTGGACCATTCCAGCACATCTGCAGGAGGGCATCCCGTTTGTCCGCCCTGAGCTGACGGTCTCTCTATCGACCGATGCCTCTCTGATGGGTTGGGGTGCCCATCTGGGGGAGCACAGAGCGCACGGCCTCTGGTCCCCTCAGGAGTCCCGATGCCACATCAACCTGCTGGAGCTTCGGGCGGTTCATCTAGCCCTCACTGCCTTCGCTCCCGTTTCTCACGGGTCAAGTGGTTCAGGTCCAGATGGACAATACCACGACCATGTACTACCTAAATTGCCAGGGCGGGGCGTGCTCCATGCCTTTGTGCAGGAAGCTCTCTGCATTTGGTTTCTCTCGTGCAGCCTGGAGGTGGATCTCCTCGCCATTCACGTGGCAGGGCCTCCAACACCCTGGCCGATGCCCTAAGCCAGATAGGGGCTGCGTCTCACGAGTGGTCTCTCCTGCCGGAGGTAGTACAAGATCTCTTCTCCCACTGGGGCACGCCTCAGGCAGACCTGTTTGCCTCCAGGGAGAATGCGAAGCTGAGACTGTTTCATGCCCGCCCCTCTCAGCAGGGCTCGCTGCAGGGGGATGCCTTCTCAAGGCCATGGACCCCGGGCCTCTTCTACGCCTTTCCCCCATTTCCCTTGATCCACAAGGTGCTTCTCAAGGTGAGGAGGGACAAGGCGCAGGTGATTCTGGTAGCCCCAGACTGGCCCTGCCAGTTCTGGTATCCAGATCTCCTCAGTCTCAGCTTCAGGCTCCAGGCTTCCAGCCCACCCGGACCTGATCTCAGTCAATCAGGGAAGGTATTCCATCAGACCTTCAATCCCTGCACCTGACGGCCTGGTTCCTGGTGGCTAGGTTCCAGGCCTTGGGTCTTTCGCCGAGGTCCTCAACGTCGTTGAGGCATCCCGTAGAGTCGACCAGAAAATGCTACGCCTTCAAATGGAAGAGATTCTTCATTTGGTGTCAGGGCAGGCCTGGACCCTTCCTCCTGTTCCTTGGCAAGCATTCTGGACTACCTGTGGTCCCTTTCTCAGCTAGGGCTTTGTGCGACGACCCTTAAGGTGCACCTGGCAGCCATCTCTGCTTGCAGGCGCAGGCGGGGAAGCAGTCAGTGGCGCAGGAGAAGGTGGTTGGGTGCTTTTTCAAAGGCCTTGATCACATATCCCCTCCGGTGCGAGAACCTCCACCTCCATGGGATCTACTGCTGGTATTGGCTAAGCTCATGGGCAACCATTCGAACCGATGCACAGGTGTGACATCTCTCACCTGTTGTGGAAGACCGCCTTCTTGGTGGCTATCACGTCAGCCAGAAGGATGGGAGAGCTCCAGGCGCATTCCATCGAGACTTCTTATCTGGTCTTCCACAGGGACAAGGTTGTCCTGCGCCGCACCTAAATTCCTTCCAAAGGTGGTGTAGTTTCACCTTAACCAGTGTTGACTCTGCCAGTGTTCTAACCCAGTCACACCTCGGAGGCTGAATCTAGGCTCCATACTTTGGACCCTAGAAGAGCGCTCGCTTATTATAAGAAGCAGACGGCTGAAGTTCGGGGAGAGGTTCACCAACTGTTTGTCACCTACACTGAAGCCGCACCTGGCAGACCTGCAGTCAAGCGGACAATAGGCCGGTGGGTCACCTCCTGAAAAGATCTCTGCTATAGGTTGGCGGGCATGGAGCCTCCCAGAGGGATAAGAGCTCATTCTACCTGCCATACCGCTGCATCGGTGGCTGCTTCCAGGGATGTCCTATCCAGGAAATCTGCAGGGCTGCTACCTGAAGTCAGCACACCTTCATCACCCACTAACACATCGACCTTGAGTCCATGGGATGCTGGTTTTGGGGCCTCAGTTCTCCAGTCATTATTCCCTAAGTAGGGGTGTCGCCTTGCCTCCCTCCTCCCAGAGAACTGCTAGAGTCTGCCAGACAGTGTGGATGAACAACATATCCATGTCCTAGAAATACAGGTTTACTCACCTGTATCAGGAGTTCTAGGAATGGTATGTGTTGTTCATCCACCACATTCCTCCGACCTCTGGCTTTGATGCACAACCTGGCTTCCAGCGGGCTAGATCTGGTGTCATGGGGCGGAGCCGAGGTTTTACCACCTGGGTGGGTGGGAGGAGCCAGCTTGAAGACCTTCCGGCAAGATTTAAAGCGGCAAGGAACCTGCCAGACAGTGTGGATGAACAACATATACCATTCCTAGAACTCCTGTTACAGGTGAGTAACCTGTATTTCTTACCTTCTTCCCCCAACCCCCACTTTAGTTTGATGAGGCCCTACTGCTTTAGTATTGTTATGTGCAACAGTATTTTGGTTTTGTGCGGCCACCCCACCACCACTGCCGCCACTGTTTTTTGCGGTACAGCAAGCAAGCAAGGTAGAAGGAGCTACAGTTGGGGAGTAAGTGGAGAGTGTGTTTGGAGTGGCTGCTGCTGGGAGAGCGAGTCATGAGGGAGACCTTATTTGTAGTGCAGCACAATCATGAGCTGCACTGGAAGTAAGTGCCATGATAGGGAGCTGAAATTAAAGAAAAATGATGGGGTATTTCATCTAAGCAATAAGACATGACGGGGTGTGCATTGTGCTGATATAACTGCACACCCAGGGGTGTAGTAAGGCACGCAGCCACAAGCCGAGTGTCTTCAACCCCTGGAAGTGCAGTTATATCAGCACAGTGTACACATCTGGAGTGTCTTATTGGGCTTATAAAATGTTTTTTTTAAAGTATTTTGAAAATAAAAACTACATGTTTAAATATATGTATTAAAATTTTATTTTATTTATTTATTCTGATGAGTCCATGGGCCAAAGACCCGTTTACGTGGTCGACCAGAGTGCAAATCACATAGTGCAAATGAACACAGTCAAATAGGATACAGAAAAAAAAAACATACAAATAAAAAGCACAGGGTGCAAACATCAAGTTACCCATAACATTCACATTCATTTCCTCAGTATTTTTTAAACCTACAAATTGATGTTCTTAAACAGTCTATTTTAGTCAGAATAGAATTAAAAAACCTTGCTAAATTATAAAGTAGAGACTCATGGCAGTATGCATGTTTAGCATAGAAAAATAACATTGACCTGAAGTTCTAGTTAGAAATGGATTTACATATCTCCAAAGATTTGTCCTAAACTAGTTCTTCCCGTGTACGGACTATTTGTCCCTGGACTAAACGTCGAGGGGAAATCGTAGCGGTCAAAATGTTGCGAGGACAAAATGTAATGGTAATTAATGTCGAACAGCACATTGGTCGCCAGACTAATGGTCGACATGCCCCTGACTATGCATATGTGTATAATTCTGCGTGGCTGCATCCCCCCTACACCTAACAGTTTTGAAATCATGAACGTGAAGTAAGTAGTTCAACAAGTAGCTAAGGGCATGGTGGCTCATACTGGAGTAGTTGAGCTGAGCTGAGCTGAGCTGGGCATCTGAACTTACAAATTTTGTATTTTTTGTGGAAAAAGTCCACCACAGGCAGTCCCATTGAGCATGATAAGGGCAGAGGGACAAAGGGACCTGAGGAACGGGCGAAGCGCTCAAGTGTCAATTGTTGCCAGCCCAGAGTGCCACTCCCTGGAGGAAAAAAGTGCGTGAGTGGTTAATGGGAGGGACGTGCCATCAGCTGTTGGAGTGGGAGAGGAGAGTTTGGTCAGTGACAGAGGAGTTGCAGAGCCGGGCCTCAAAGAGGTGAGTGAGCAAACAGTGTGTGTGTGCCAATCCCTAAAAGGTCTTAATGGCTGAAAGGAAACTTTACAAAACATAAATTCTGGGGTGTCAGGCACCATTTGCAAGTTTGATTCTTCCTCTCTCATGAGGAGCTTGGCACAGAAAACAGTGTAACTGACCGGGTGTCTTATCTTTGAAGGAAAGAGGATGCATTCTTTAATTTTGTTTTGGGCTGTTTTGGGTTGTCACCAGGACTTCAGTGAGGGAAGGTAAGAGGGATAAAATTTATGTTTGGTGCATTACGATAAATGCTGGCTCAATAGTTACAGGAATCTGCAATGTGCAGTAATAAGCCCAGTAAATTGCGGTGGTGTCTACATTATGCCTCGTGCCCCAGTTGAGCTTATGCATAAATTCAGCATCACCGTATTGATCATAACATGTTGTCTCGCGTCAAATTTATACTGAGATCAATTGTCCAAATGCCATTCTTCCACCTACTGGAACTTGATGCATTTTTTTTGTTTGAATTAGGACTGGTGTCTTACTTTACTTCCAGACTTGTAGTTTTTGCAAGTTTAGTACAGTACCTGCCTGTTCCCCTCCCCGGACAGCTAATATAATACACACATATGAACATACGAATTTGCCAGCAGAAACAGGTCACATGGTCTTTCAAGTCTACTGGAGTGTGCAGCTAGCACCCTTTCCTTGCAGCTGCCCCATCCCCTCCCCTTCACAATTATCTCCCCCTCACCCTGCCCTATCCCTTTGAAACTACCCACTGTTTTACAGGATACCATCTCCTCCAGCACAGTGTTCCATTCAGCCACAACCCTGTCCATGAAAAGTGTCTCCTCATATCCCTCCTATCCCCCCCAATCTAAGATCATGCCTCTTGTATCCCTCCTCCTTAGCTTAAATATCTCTTCAGTACATGTCTTGTTTATCCATTTTAAGTACTTAAAAGTCTCAATCATATCCCCTGATCCCTCCTCTCCTCCAGGAGTACATATTCAACTCACTCAGCCTCTCCTCATATGGCCTGTCCTCCAATCCCTGGATCATCTTCATCACTCTGCATTGTACCCCTTCCAGTAATCTTACATCCTTCTTCAGATATGGGTGCCAGTACTGCATGCAGAACTCCAGGTGTGGCCTGACCAATGACCTGTAGAGAGGCAGGATCACCTCCCTGATCCTGGAGGAGATTCTTCTCGCAATACATCCCAGCAGCCTGTTGGCCTTTGCCGCTGCCTTCATACACTGCTCTGTATTGTTCATTTTGCCCATTACAACCATCCCTAGATCCTCCTAGCTGATAACCCTCCCTGGTTCTTTTGCCCGGCGCATTACTTTGCACCCTAGCATTGCTCCAACTGCCACACTTCCGACCACTCCTCAAGTTTGGTCAGGTCATCCTGCATCCCCTGCCATTCTGCTATGTTGTCCATCACTGCCCCCAACTTGGTGTTATCAGCGAACAGACTGATCTATTCCTGATAGCATGCGAGATGTCTGCTATGAATATCCCAAACAGCACCAGCCCCAGTACCGATCCCTGTGGCACCCCACTCATCACAGCCCTTGGAGATAAGAGCCCCCCCCACCACTACCCTCTGCTGTCTCCCCTGCAGCCAATTCCCAATCCATTTAACCACCTTTGTCCCAACCCCCACATATGTCAACTTTCCCCCCAACCTTCCATGTGGCACTGAATTAAAGGCCTTACTGAAGTCCAAATATATGACATCCACAGCATGGTCCTTGTCCAATTACCTTGTTACCCAGTTATTATACTCAACCAGGTTAGTCTGACAGGCAGAGCTCCAGATAAGGTGAGTACTGACCTATTTTACTCACCTCATGTTAGGAAATAGTCTTCAGAAAATTTTTGTAATGAGTATCAGTACTCACCCAACAACTGAAAATCATACACACTCTAATAGTGCTTCATAGCATAACTGGTGATTCAAAGGAGCATTTTTCCAGATTTGCAGCATTTATACACATCTTAATTTTGTTTTACTCACTGTATTTTGAAACTGAAGAGTAAATTACTCCTTCCTGCTAACATTATCTGGAGCACTGCTGACAGGATCTTCCCAAAACAAACCCATGTTGATGACTGTTCTGGAGCCCATTACCTTCCAGAAAGGACACCAGCCTCTCCTTTGGGATTGTTTTCATCAGTTTCCCCACAATGGATGTAAGGCTTACTGGTCTGTAATTGCCTGGTTCATCCTGTGGGCCACTTTTATGGAGGGGTACCACGTGGGCTATCCTCCAGTCATGTGGTATGCACCCAGTGTCCACCATTTCCTTCAGCACCTTGGGATGTATGCTATCTAGTCCTGGTGCCTTATCCACCCTCAGAGCCCTTAGACTTTCCAATACCCTGCCCTCAGTGATCACCCTATCCATTACCCCCTTCCCCTGCCCACCCCCTGCGGTAGTTGCCCGCCCTTCTCCCTCGTGAATACAGAACAGAAATACTCATTTAATGCTTCTGCCTGTGTCACCCCTTTCTCTGCCCACCCCCAGTCCTTCCTGATCCTCACTATCTGGTCCTTGCAGCTCCTCTCCCATATGTATCTGAAGAAGTCCTTTTCCCCGTCCTTGATGCCCTGTGCCAGCCTCAAATCCCTGAAAGCCTTAGCCGCCCTGGCTCCCCTGGTAACTTCTTTGGACTTCTTCACATACTGCTCCCTATCCTCCCCTTCCCTGATTTCCTGTATCTCCTGAATGCTGCTTTTTTGTCCTCACCCTTTCTAAGATTTCCCTACTCATCCAGCTTGGCTTCTTAGACCTTCCTTTTTTTGCTCTGTGATTTGGTACAAGTCTCAGTAGCCTCCATAAGCCCCATTTTGATTTTTCCAATGTCAAACCCCAGGAAATCTTACTGTATTCTGACAAATGCAGTATGGTCTCATCATAGGACTGCCCCGGAGCCGAAATGGTTAATAGAACCTATGCTAACAGTGGAATGTTAGGCTTGAGCTTGGTTTTCAAATCACTGTCCCTGGTTGCACTTCCTGCAACCGTCAGATTCTTTACTCTGCTCACCTCAGTAAGACGTCTCCAGAGAGCTTGCCTTCACTTTCTTGAAGAAGTTTATTTTGTCTCGGTTTATCGAAGTCCATTTAATTATTTTGATTTTTGAAACACTGTCCTTGGTTCAGGTAGACTTAGTCTAGATCAGAGTCAAATTTGGTAAGTTTTTCAGTTCCTTATCGGTTAGTCTCAACCTACGTTCCCCCTAAGGTGTGTGCATGTGCGCCCACACAGTAGTTAGAAATAACCCGCACACAGCTTCAGTAGTAGCGCACAAAGCAGCTGACAGGGATCCTCATGTTCATAAAGTAGTGACAACAATCATCACTCAGATTTAAGACTCAGACAGCAGGACATGAAAGTGAATGGGAAAGAAACATTGTATGTCCACCCCCGAGGCCACAACCCATTAACTTTAACAAGCCAGCAGTTAACAAGCCAGACATCTTGCTCTCGCTCCAGTTATTGAACAAAGGAACCGATTGGCAAAATTCCAACCAATCGGCTTTCCAGTAACAGCAATGTTTTTGGTTTGACACTTCTTTTCAGTAGGACAGTACTTGATAATGAACAGTATTCCCCTGCTGTTCACAGAAATGGCATGTTTTATTTGATTGGTAGATGCCCCCCCAACAAAGCAATGTGAGAGATTATCTGACATAGGGTGTATATTATATTGTAACATGGCATAAAAAAGAAAAACGAAATGAAGCACTCAGGTGCAAACACACCATGTGGTACAGTAGAAACCATGGTCTAATACCATAGTAGATCATGGTTTGTATTGTAATACCAGCAATCCACTACAGATAAGAAGTAGTATACAAGTGAAAGCAATATGCAAATAGCTTGCAGTATGTAATTGTCCCAAGTTGTATTTACTAAGAATTTTCCTGGCACAGGGTTTTGACTTTTCAAGATTGTTCCATGTTGTAACTACAACAGAAGTTCATGAGTTACTAAAGATTGTACATTTAAACTCCACATATACTGTTAAGTATGCTGCAGCAATATTTCTGTAGAAGTGAACAGTTACATACTGTTACCATCCCATCTGATCTACTGCTTTCTAAGCAACTGTGGGTGCAATGCATTGTGGATGACTGAATAACATTATCTGAACTAGCCTTTTCTTGGTAAATACACAGTGGTAAAGATGAGCATGCAGCTTCTATAACCGAAGCAAAAATAACAGACACTGAGATAAACAAAGCAAAATTAAAGAGAAAGGATACTTCTGTGGGTGAAAAGAAAAATAAATTGAGAGAAACAAAAGAAATCAAAGAAACAGACTAACAATAGTAGTCAAAACAAGTATTTGAAGATGAAAGCAGTAAGCGTTATGTTGTTTTATGTCCTGCTGAGTTAGGTAGTTTAGAGGGAAAAAAGTGAAAATAATATTCCGCAAAATAGTAGTTGTTCAATAAAGTGTTTTTCAGATTGGCTTAGTTCAGTACATTTGGAGAAAAGGTGCTTGTGCTACTAGGATTGTGTGACAGCCACCTATTGGTCTGCAAAGGAACTGGAGAAAGAAAACTAAAATGTACCATAACACAGTCCCATCATGCAGTGCAGCCCATATCTTCTAATACATAGAGAGGAAAATCAAAGCACCTAGAATAGAAAGTGAATTGCAAGGTTTTGAAAAGTTGTAAAATATGTTTTGATGTTAGAAAGCTTAAAGCTTGTGATGAAAGTTATTTTAACAAAAGTGAAATAGCGGCCACGATATTTCCAAAAGTGTGTTCCAATTGTTTTCAAGTATATGTACATCATGTTTAACAGCTCAATTTATAGTATTCTGAAAGTAAATCAGTGTGATTGTACTCATTTTTCAAAGACTATTAGTTATACACTCATTGCCATGTTACAAGCGGATTAAGCCACTCGTAAGGATGGATCTACAGTGGAATTAATCCATGGTTGGTTGGTTGGACCCACTCAGCGTCCAACCCCCCCAACCATGGATTAATACCACAGTAGACCCATGCTTTCTCATGGCTTAATCCTTACTTATTTCAGTTTTAAAGCTGTACAACTTCAGTGTAATCTGCTTCCTCCCCAAGCAGTGTCTCACATATAAAATGTGTTTATAATGGATTTAAAGCCTCACCGTTGAAAATGTGTTCATTTTTTTTCAGTACAAAAAATGGGAAAACTATAGTTTTTGTTTACAATAAAAGCATCAAAGCAACCTACTGTCTGTTTCTGTGTCATTCTTTTTATGTATTTGTTGGGGGTCGGGATAGGTATACCCTTCTCAATTAGCAGGCTGAGACATTGATTGTACATATATCTAGAGAGATGAGATTGTGCTTCTCTTTAAAACGGGGTCTCACATTATATACACATTTGAGATTCAATGAATTAGTGCTTGTAAAAGGTTGCCCATGCTGGCTACACGGGGATAGTAATTCTAAAGTGGACAGCAAGAAATGGCAGCGCAAAAAATTTACTTTTCATTTAATTTCATAAATTCAGATTGTGCTTAGTATGGATCAGGAGTGGAAGAGAAATAGTCTCCTAAATGTATTTCCTCTCTCATATCACATTGACTCACTCACTACATTACAAAAATACATTTTAAAACCCCCACTGAGCTTGACAATACCCAGCGTAGTTATTGTAAACCATACCTAGGGTAAATGACATCACATACAATTATGCAGGCATCTATCAAAGATTCCATTGCTAAGTACCACTTTAAGAAGCTGTCCAACCCTGAATACCACATTGCCATAACAGTGTTAAATTATGTACTTTTGGAGTCGGCAGAGTTGTCTAAGATGTTTCAGAAAAGTGGTCTAACAACAGTTGAAGCTGTACAGATTGCTAGGGCAAAAATTAAAAAGATCAGAAGCCAGTACCTGGGTGAAACTGTCTACTGGAGCCAACTAGTAAAACTGCTTTTGGCTAATTGCACAGTCGAAGTAAGCACAACAGCAATTTTGCAGTTCATTAGCCTGTTATGTGACCATCTGGACAGCCGATTTCCTGCAGGTGAAATTTCTGACTGATCTGCCTTTGATTCTGCCGCAATGCCACATTGCAGCTTTGAGTTTGGCTTATCAAATATTGAGAGACTGTACAGCAAATATCAGGACTATTTATTTTCATCAGTGGACCAGGCAGAAATTGTTAGCCAGTACAATGACTTCAGATTTATAGTTGCTGAAAAAATAAAGGGAGGATCATTAAAATCCTTCACTGACATGATCCACTTTGCTTTTACTAACGTGCAGTACAGCATGGTGCCTAAACTTATTGATGTATGTGCTACATTCCAAGCTAAACATGAAGCTATCATGTATAGAGGTTCCTACACAGTCTTATCCTTCCCCAGAAAAGATTCTCCATAGGGAGGCACAGAGTGAGAAGGATACGATAGTACAGAGAAAAATCTTGGGAATGATAGAGGATCATGTACTGAAACAGAGAGAGGTATGGCTGAGTAGGACCATAACTATCTTTGGGTGGAAGGTTTCACTCAAGGATTCTCATAGGAAAGTTAGGGAAGATTTGTTGCTGCTCTTGGAAAGAGCATTTGGATTTTATATCTCCAGAAACATGGTGGAGTCCATAAAGTTATATGGTGATCCTGAGCCCAAAACACAGATTGATATTACATTTAAAAATCCTCATACAGCTAGCAGCTTGCTTTCTCTGGCCAGCAAGCTGGATTGTTTGGGAATACATTTAGTTAACACTTTAGACTTGGGTGAAGTCTTTTCCGGGTTGACACAGACTAAGGATAGTCGAGAATCAATCTTAGAGGCAGATAACCCCCTGATTGACTTTGGAAACCTAATTGACCCTAATACCTACTCGCCACTGACAGTTATTGATTCAGCCTGACAAATGCAGCTTGTAGATAATATCAAACGAATGAACTCCGAATGCCAGCTAGATTTGGATAAGGGAGCTGGGGATTGAGATGTGGATGCTCTTTCTATACTTTCATGGAATATTGAGGGCATCCATCTTAAAATAATTGACCCTGAAGTAGTGAGATTTCTGGATAATTTTGATATTACTGGACTGCAAGAAACATGGTGTACAGAAAATGTAACTCCCAAATTGACTGGATATTCTGTCTTTACTCTGCCAGCAACTAAAGATAAAAACTTTGGAAGGTTTAAAGGGGGTATTTCCTTTTTTATCAAAACTTTGCTAAATTTTCAGATCACTAACATTTCTACTAAGTCAGAGGGTATTTTGGCTGTAATGATTAACAAGGGGCAAGAGAAGATCATTATCTGCAATATATACTTTCCCCCTCGCAAAAGAGCTACTGATCCAGCTGACCTTTTCATACAGGATCTGAAAATGACACTTGACGAATTGTCAGATAAGAGTATTTCTTGTCCTATAATTATTTTGGGAGACTTTAATGCCAGAATTCCTTCTCGATTCTTGGAGGATGTATATTCAGATATGATCCATACAATATCTATAATTAATCCAAATATCTCATACCAGGACTGCTCAGGATCTAAAATCTAACCTCAGAAGTAGAGAATTGCTAGTGGGCCTAGCCAGTAGAAATTTCTGTATTTTAAATGGAAGAACTCAGGGAGATCTAGTTGGATCCTTAACATATAGAGGGCCTACTGGCTCTTCAACCTCTGATCAGGTTTGGACTAATTTGGAAGCAGTAAAGCTGATCCAAAAGTTAGAGGTCATGGATAGACTGGAATCAGCACACTGTGCCATTGTAATTAACATCAAATGCCCTTTTGGGACTTTAAGGAGTGAAGCACAACAGGAAAAGAGTCTGGAAGTCATAAACAAGGGAAGGATTAGACAGGGGCCGATTCATCAAGCTAGTTTCAAAGAAATTCTTAATACAGGAGTCTTTGGTAATATTCACGAGTTGGTCCTGGACAAAAGTAAGGCCTTTAATATTTTGGAGAATTGGGAAACTATTCATTCTTTACTTGGACCTAGATGTAAAACAACGTACTGTCCTAGGTCCCTTTATAAAAAGTCTTGGTTTAATTCGGTATGCCTACAGGCAAAGAAAGAGTTTGGAGGAAAACTAAGACAGCATAAGAAGAAAAGAAATAAGTTTGCAGCAGATTTTAAATTGCTAAAGACTGAAAGAGAAAAATATAGATAAATTCTAGAATGGAAGAGACATAAACATACTCAGGGAATTTGGGAAAAACTGAGGCAGGCTGTTTTGGATAGGGATGGAAGGAGATTTTGGAATTTTGTTACCCAGGGATATAATAGATATGCCAGTAGGATTGAAGCCTATATTACATCTGAAGTTTGGGCATCTCATTTCTCCAAACTCTATTATTCTCACGAAGAGCAGGAGACACCTGATGCTTTCAAAATATAGGAGGATGACATTTTTTCAAGACCTACAGTATCTTGATCACAGAGGACGAAATCTGGATGACACTGATTGGGCTTATGGCAAATAAAGAGCCTGGGCCAGATGGGGTCCTAGGTGATCTCTACAAGGTTTTTACCAACCGGTGGATTCCTTGTCTTCTTTTGCTGTTTAATGGCCTGGTTCAGGGATACTCTTACCCTGCCAATTGGGCAGGTAGTGTTATCTTCCCAATTTTTAAAAAAGAGGATCCGAATGACCCAAGAATGCATAGGCCTATTAGTTTGATAGATGTTTCACAGAAGATTTCTCTAGTATAATTTTGGGCAGATTGCTGTCATGGGTCAAGGAGAACTCAGTATTGAATGAGGCACAGAACAGTTTCCAGAAGGACCGTTCTGCAGTACAACACTGTTATGTGCTTTAGCACCTGATCTGGAAGTATACTAAAGTGAGAAAAAGCAGATTATATTGCTGTTTTGTGGACTTCTCCTTGGTCTTCGACAGCATTAGTAGAAAAATCCTTTTGGCTACATTAAGGGATCTGAAGTTGGAGGCCTCACTTCTTGATGTTATTATTAGACTCTATGAAAATATGTGGGCAAGGGTCCAGTATAATCAATATGGTCATCTAACTGATAGATTTGAGACAAAAGTGGGGGTCAGACAGGGGTGTATTTTGGCCCCCACTCTCTTTAACATCTACATTAATACAGTCTTGGATCAGCTTGGTAACCCAGATTTTCATGCTCCAAAAATTAATGATGAAAGGATTGAATGTTTAGCATATCCAGATGATTTAGTCTTGCTCTCTACTTCAGTCCTAGGTCTTAAAAGGAAAACTCAAAGGAAACTAAAAGTTAATCTCGGCAAGACCAACATTGTAGTTTTTGGCTCTCAAACCAAGAATACGGTAGGTTTTAGGCTAAACGATAACCATATAGACACTGTTAAGTGCTATGACTATTTAGGTGTCCGTTTTGCCTTTAGAAAATGGGATTTTTATTTCCTGGTCTCTGATTGGCTGGTACCCCTGCCAGGGGGGTACATTAACTTTCAATAGACGACCAGGAAATAAAAAGTCCCAGCCTAAAGTGCCCCTTCACCCAACTGAAGTATCTTGGTGCCCACCCTGTGCCTTAATTGGCTAAAAGAACCTCATTTAAATTTCAAATTGCCACCATTTTTCTCTTGCTTAGCGAGAGATACTGTTCCCGTAATAACTGTTGCCTGACCTTACAGCACCCAACCTCAGCTGTGCTCATTTACTGCATTTCTGTTTTTTGTTTGTTTGTTTTTAGCCAGACAAAAGCCAGAGACAGTCCTACCACACACATATATACTCACTCCCACACATACCCTGCTGCCCAGGGTGCCAGCCTATGATACATGCCCTCCCCATCAGCCCATCTCACTTGGGTCACTTCTCCTGACACACTCAAGTTTATGAACAATACCCTGTCTCCCAGCTGATCACAGAAACACATACATCTTCCTGTTTTTTTCCTCCCAGCTCTGGTGACCCACATCCTTCCAAAATCTACAGACATTCTGCCCATACTCAACAGTTCCATGATGCGGCTGCCCGCAACCATCGCTCCTCACCGATGTCCCAAATAATTCACTTGCCGACTCATAGCACCCCAAAACAACAAACACAGACAAAGCAAAGAATTTCAAATGCTGCCAAGAGTATTTAGCAGGCTTACTTTTTCTTTGTGTCCTGACAGCTCACCCGCACATCAAAAGTGCCATTTTGTAATTCTGCAGCTCGATCAATCACTCGCTCTTCAGCTCCCAGCTCATTACTGCTCTATTTTTTTTTTTAAATGGCAAAAATAGAAACCACGGGCAGCGGCACCATGGAGGTGCATAGAGGGATGGGAGGTCTGGAGTTAAAGAGTAGCGGGGGGTCAGACAAGCTGCAGATTGAAAAAAAAACCAGCTCTGGAGAAACAGTTAGATCATTTCATTATTTAGTAGTTTCTGCCTGCAATTTTTAACATGAGGAACTCAGCTGGCTAAAATGTTTCTTTGCAGCATGGAAAGAGCCCAATGGGGGAACAGTGCTAGCCATGATGGTCGGTCTGTTTAGAGCTATGCAGCTGCTCCAAGCGACAAGTCCCTAGGTCAGACAAGAGACAAAAAAAAAAAAGGCATTCCAATATAGGTAGAGGAACTATTTTATTACAAAAACCTATTTTAAATTATTTTTTTAATTCACATCTTAACTAATCTTTTTTTTTATGACTGTGCCCATTTTCTAAGTGCAGTAACCCTCTCTAGGGTGGGTGGTATTGGGCTATACCGACCTTCCAGGGCTATATGGCCCCTCCTGCTTCCGGCGTCAGGCCTCATTACACCCCTGGGTGGTCCAGTATAGCCCAATACCGCCCACCCTGTCAGGTATTACTGCTTACATAGCCTATCTTGGACCAAACATTTGGAGGCTATTCGATTTAAAATGGGATCTTCGGTAAATATCCTAAAAATATTTAACAGCAAGATGCGGAAGTTTTTGATCAGAGGGGTATTAAGAGTTGTTAATGCCAAAATAAGAACGATCATGTTATATGCCTCTGAAATCTGGGGTTATACTAAGGTTAGAGAATTAGAAATAATTCTGAATAAACTCTATAGATACATCTTAATGCTGCCAAATGGAACTCCAAGCTGTATTCTTGCCTTGGAGTTAGGACAACGTTCCTTGACTTCTCTCATCTGTGAACAACAGATTCTCTTTCTGTTGAAACTTTTTCATCTTCCCTTGTCAATCTTCACCATTCATTACTTCCTGGGTGTAAGCGGAGGCGCCTGCCATACCACGGAGCTTTTTTTTTAAAAGTCTAGCTAAGGCACCGCCCTAGAGTGACGTCATCGCGGCGTCAGGGGCAGCCGTTATTAGCGACGACTCCTCCTCCAACTCAGTTCTGCTTCTCCCGCCGTCGAGGCAGCACCTGTCCGCGTGTAGCGCTCAGTGTTTTTCTTCGTAGTTTCCGACTGCTTTCCTTGCACCTCACGCCGATACGGTAAGACTGTTCTTTTTCTATCTTCGGGCGCCGGTGTATTTCCCACTGTGTTTTAGTCTCGTTGGTTTCCGTTATGTCGGTTCTGGAGCTGAGCGTTCATGACGGGCGCGCCCCTATCGTCGGTGCTCCTGTGGCGGCACTTCTCCGTCTCGGACCCGGCATGGCGGTTGCCTTCGTTGCCTGGGACCCAGCCATGATATGGATCTGCGGCGTACATCTGCTTTCTCGATGGACCGCCGGTCCCTCGAAGTCACGGCTGCTCAGCTCGGCAAGGCCCCGCCGACTTTAGGGACGGCGTCGGCACACGGGAATCTCGGCGAGATCTTTAGGCCTTCCCTCGGTCCCCTCCGGCCTATACGGTCCGAGGTGAGGGGGTTCCTCATCCTATCTTGCCGAGGGAGGAGGCCCTTCATGTGTTGGGGAGCGTCAGAGGCCCTCCTGGGCCGCAGCGCTGACACCGCTTCGCAGTTCACCTCTTCGAGGTGCAGGCTCCCCTGTTGAGGCCTTTGGCTTTTGGGCCCGGCTTGGGTGGACCCAGCGACGCCTGCCAGCGCCGTTTGATCGCTGTGTGCCGGTGATCGAGCGCAGTTCGCGCCGGGCCTGGATCCGCACCGCTTTGCGGGCGCCGGTGATCGAGCGGTGCTGTTGGCGGTGCCGTTTTGGTCTTGAGTGCCGTTCAGCGGTGCCGATGGACATGGCGGCACTGCCCGCGCGATGCCCGCCTCCCAACGCCGCCCGGCACCGTCAACCTTCCCCTCCCGGGCGGTGCGGGCCTGCGAGCCGCTGGGGTGTGGGGATAGACCTTCCTGCTGCCGGGCGTGGGGCGGCGGTGTCGCGCAGGTACCGGGGCCGTTCGCGGCCCGTGGCCTCGGGACCCTGGGTGGCCAGCATCGAGGTCCTGCTTGGTCTCGTCCTCCTCGGAGGACGATGACTCGAGATGTGGACCCATCCTGGCACCCCCATTCTTGAATCTGGGTCCCTCGGTATAGGGGTACCAGGGCGGCACACGGGCCCTCCTCTGTCCCCCTTGCCGCCGCCTCCTGAGGGTTCCTTGGCTGGGGGTGGCCGAGGGTCCCGGGGCTGACGGGGGTGACGTGAGGGGAGGCTCCTCTCTGAGGCCCGGTGACAGCTACCCCAGGGGTGCTGTTGCTCCTCTAGGGACAGGGGACGCTGCAGTCGAGGGAGGAGGCCCTCGAACTGAGGGGTTGAGGGCAGGTGGCCTGCTGCCTGGTCTTCTTGGCCACCTCAGGGGTGGCCAGAGCCGTGAGTAGAGCCCCCCCCCTCCCCCCAGGGTTCTAGGGTGTCCTCTGGCGGCGTTTGTACGGACTGCCCTTCTGGATCCATGCAGTCCCGGCGTCATCACAGGGGAGTTTCTCCCCCAGGGCTCTTCCAGGCTCCGCTTCCCCAGAGTTCCGTTCCTGCGCCTGGTTTGATATCCGGAATCCTCCTACTAGGGCTCTTTCCCGGATTCCAGAGCCCTCGCAGAGAGCAGTTGCCTCTCGGAGGTGCCCTCTCCCATCTCTCTGCCTTCACCACCCCTGCTCCCGGCCATGTCGGTCCCACGGGTCCGTTATCCTGGGAGCAGTTCAGAGGATTCTCTTGGCCTTCCCCTCATATGTTAGATACATGCATGAGCCGGTCTTTCACTCTCCCACCACCGCAGGAATCCTCTGGACATTCCAGTTCCCCATCATCCTCGTCTCCCTCCTCTGAGGAGAGGAACCCCTGCTCATCTGTCCTCCGATGCTGATTTCACAGAATATCAGCGTTTCTCTCGAGAATGGTGAGGATCTCCCGGATTTCTACGTCTCGAGAGACAATACCCAACGGAGACGCGTGAATTCCTTGGTGAATTCAGTGCCCAGCATCTGGTGGTACCTTCCTGGCTATCCTTCCAGGAGACGCTTTATCTAGTCCTGGCAGTTCCCCTGCCGCTTCTTACCCTGCCCCGGCGGACTGCCGAGAGGTATTGTGCCCCCTCTGAGTCTCTAGGTTCCCTTCCCAACCCGTCCTCAGGTTTGGTATACCTGGATACTCCTTCTAGCGCCGTTGCTGCCGACGACCGCCCACCGTTCGGACTCTCTCCAGTTCGACCGTTGGGGGCTAAGAGTTCTTCTTTCTCATGCGAGTGCATGTGTTGCATCACATCAGGCTCACCACGCTGCCTACAACCGCATCTGTGGTCGATGATGTCCCAGCTGCTGGCATCTATGCCTGACACGGAGCAAACACAGACAAGCTGCTGCCCTCCCATGGGGGTAGGCCTGGAGCTGGCAAGACACAAGCAAGGCATCTTATGACGCCAATGAGGTGGCTTTCAGGCTTGCGTGGGACAGCGATCTGCATCAGGCGGACGGTATGGCTTGCTCTTCCAGGTTGTCACCCCTGGCCTCAGTGAGGGTGATGCGCTCCGCCTCCGGGGACCCGTCTTTTCTCATCCAGAGCTAGGAGACTTTTACAGGGCTCCATCCATCTCCTCGTCCTCGGGAGGCACCTCTCCTAGCTCTTCTCCCACTTAGGCTTTCTGAATAAGCCAGGGTCTTCTCCTTCTGTTTCTCACCAACAGAAGGCTGGGGGTCTTGTTCTCTCAGGGTATGGCCTCTCTCCTCCAGGGGAAGAGGAGCTTGGTACTCACCCAGGAAGTAATGAATGGTGAAGATTGACAAGGGAAGATAGGAAAATTACGTACCTACCGTAATTCTTGATCTTCTCTTGTATCTTCACCATTCATTACTTACACCCGCCCACCATCCCCTCAGTGGCCTCTTCCTGTGGCTTCTCCACCTCCCGTCTCCTTCCTCTCTCTGCATATAAAACAAAACAAAAAAAAAAAAACTTTTTTCTTAAAATATAGGAAAAGTTGCTTAATTTTTCAAAAAAAAAATCTTTCGGGGTTCTAATTTTTCCAGAAAAATTACTTACTCTAAGATTCATGGGCCATCTCGATGGATTGCATTGGCGATCAGACTGCACAACTATCTCTTGCCATTCTTCTGGCAAGATACCTCTGAGTTTTTGGCCTGGCTCAGGCTATTCAGTTTTGATCCTGCAATTCCGTGTTCCAGATAGTTGCCCTGAAATCAAATCCCGCCCCCCTCTATTCTTGCCTTGCAGAGCAGAGGAACGGGCACGTCTATTCCTTTTTTCTTTTTGCAAAAAAATAAATAAATAAATGCTGAGGGAACTCTCTTCGACTGTTATAGGCATCTTGGTATCGGGGTCATGCATCTAGTCTACAAAATTTTATCTGAAAAAAAAAAAAGGAAAAATAAACAAGAAGGCAATGAGAAGGTAGGCTATCCTTCTCGCTAGTTTGCTTATTGGTTTCTCCTTTTAAGTGTCCTCCTGGACAATTTTTGCAGAAGAGCAGTGCTGACCATATCCGATCCTAACCAGTTTAAGCCTTCTACTGCCTTGGCCAGTCAGTCTGAGTCCCATTTCTATCTTAAGACGCCTGAAAGGCTTACATTTTCCATTTCTAAACCCCTGAGCAGCTCTCATGCTGCCTGGTTTTATTCTTCCCTCCTCGGTGTCCTCCAGTTAAAGGCCTTCCGAGCCAGGGCCCGAGGTGGGTATCAAAACAATAGCATGTTGAAGATGAGGACTATGCCCTCCTGAGTCTGTCTAGCGGGTTGGTGAACCTTCTTCAGCTCTATCTCCGATTCTTGCTTCCCCTTTAGTCGAGCCTTCAGCTGTAAGCTAACTATGCTCGTTGGCATTCTGGCCCCTTCAACATCCCATCTCTCTTCTCTTTCTTCTTCTTCTTCTATTTTCTCATTTCCATTTATCTCTCCTCCCAGAGTCGCCAAGGTAAGGAGGCCCTGCAGTCCCTAGGCTAGGGATATTCTTATCTCCTCTGTCCTTCCTCCATCGGCTTATTCCTTTTTCAGTTCATTCTTCCTTTGTTTGCTATCCTCGGCTATCTTGCCTCGCCTATCTATTCTCTGCTTTCTCTTTGCCTCTCCGGCTCACAGAACTGAGTTGGAGGAGGAGTCGATCTCGCTAACGGCCGCCCGCATGACGTCACTCTCGAGGGTGGTGCCGTTAGCTGACCCCTTTAAAAAAAAAAAGTTTCGGTGGTGCGCGTCCGCTTACACCCCGTAAGTAATGAATGGTGAAGATACAAGAGAAGATCAAGAATTACGGTAGGTAATGCAATTTTCCTTTGCCCCAACAAAGATATCCCAGAATGTGTGTAGAGGAAGCCATCAAATTGGCCAGCATGGGATATGTACATCCCTTTATTTCAACTTATTAAGGAAACAATAATGCCGGCCGGATTGGGCCACCTCTTAAATAAAATTGACATGAGACCATTTGAGGAGATCAGGCAGGATGTCAAATTGAGGCTTATTGACTTAGACATAAATTCTTGCTATCTTCAACTCCCCAAGCTTAAGTTATATGGGTTTTATAAAAAAGTAAAGATTTCATGGGGATATGAGCCCCATCTCTCTTTTTTTAACCTGTCCTAAACAAAGGAGAATCTATACAAGATTCAAAACTGAAAACTGTAATGCTCAATGCATTCATGTCAGACAAAAAAAGAGAGGGGGTACTTTCTCCATATTGTAAATGTGGAGTGGGGACTATAGATGATCTTAAACATGTGGTACTGTTGTGTCCTAGGTATGAATCAACTAGGAAAAAACTGCTGGGTGGATTGTTAGGGGATCTCAGCCTCCCCCTAGAGGATCTTTTCGAATATTTGTTTACTATGAAAGAGAAGAACATGGTAGAGATCTTTGCAAGATTTTTAATTTCTACTCATTTGTAAAGTTTATTAGGGGAACTTGAAGTCCTGTGGAGGTTTTTTATGTGAAAAGGTACTCAAGTAACATTGTTAAATTGAATTGCACTGTAAAGATATTTAAGTTCCTTGTTAATTTATTTATTGTTTATTTGTATTTACTATGTATTTTGTCCTGATTTTAGTATATTGTAACTGTTTTATGCTGAACAATAAATTGTACTACTACTACTACAACATTCCAAGTTTCTAGTGCTGTGAAAGAGGCTTCAGCCACATGAACTGTATTAAGAGCAAACAAAGAAACCACTTGGAAGAAAGCCATTTAGATAAGCTGATGTGAACAAAATTGTTTTTAGCTTCTGGTGGAAAAATTGATCTTAATAAAATATATGTCCACTGGCAGAATGGGAAAGACAGGAGAGAAAAACAGTAAATGTTTATTTCTTAGCAATGCATCATCAGCAGCACCCCTTTTAGATGCATGCAAGACTCTTAAAAATGCACATAGTTTACACATGTTTCCAGTTCATACTGTTATGGTGCACAATGCACATCCAATCTTCGGACTGTGTCAGAATGTATATTTATACTTTGCATTGAGTATTTGAGTGTTTGGTTATGTTTTCTACTGTTTATTGGCAATAAAATATATCATTTGTTTGGGCCATCCAATTTGTGCACATGAATCAATTTTTTTGCACACAGTGCCGCACACACATATCAGTTGCCCATCCACAGAGACTGAAAATTAGAGGGAACATTGGACTCTCAACCAGGAAGGAACCGATAGTTCTTTTAATTTTCTGAGGTGAATCTCAGTCTTCCCGACTGTTTAGGTAAGTCGGTTGTTATTATTTAAAAATTTTTTACCAGGTTAATTTTTGGTTGCTTGGTTTTTACCAACAAAAAAAAATGGTGTTAGAATAAATTTCAGTCCAACCAATGGGCCCCACAGGTTTCCAACATTGTACAGAGTGTCTGGAACTATTTGTTAAAGCAGAGCCTCATCTGATTTGTGTTTTTTGTTTGGGGTTTGACCACCTCAAAGAGGACTGTGAGATCTGCAAAAACTTCCCTCAGTCGATGCTTGAGAGGCGACTTAAACAACTGCAGGAGAAGATGTCTGAAAAGGCGGCTGACTCAGCTGCAGACAAACCAGGGACCAAGCAAAAAGAACTGGATGAACAGCCCTCTGACAAGGGCGACGGTTCCTTAACCAAAAAACAGCCTGTGGATACTAGCGCTGATCCAGCAACCGCAGGTAAAAGAAAGGAAAAAAGAGAAACATGCAGCGGTTGAACCGCAACCAAAAAAGACACTGGTTCCAACCGCCGAGGAAATAGCGAACGCTATAAGGATTATCCAGGCACTCCAACAGAGTACCCCGGTTCCAGTTGAGAAGCGGCCACATACACAAACCTCCAGTTCTACCTCGGTTTCCAGTTCTTTGGAACAAGGGGTAGAGCTTTTTGGAGATGATGAGAATGAAGATGAGGATGAAGATTATGGAGAACCGATTGAACCAGCTATTTCTCCTGATCTCCACCATCCTAATTCCCCCGATAAAGGGACTGAGGACTATACTTCCCACTTTGCTTTAATAAAGCAAGTGGCCCAATCCCTGGACCTCCCTACTCAGGAATCTACTGATGAGAAGGAGGAACAGGACTACATGGAGATGATGGATGTTTCAGTCTCCAAAAGACTGTGACTGCCCATCCACAAATCCTTGAAAAAACAGGTTAACAAGGTCCTGCAGACCCCCACTTCTGTGCTACCGATAGATAGGAAGGTGGACAAGAAATACTGGGTGGCTAGGGGTGGAGCAGAGTTTTTTTTTGGACACCCAAGCCATGAGGGAGTGGTGCAGGCTGCAGCCTGTGATAAGGTTGGCATACCCTTAGCATCTCACCCTCCAGACAAAGATTCCAGGAAAATAGATTCCATTGCAAAAAAGGTTTACCTGGGATCTTCTCTGATTATCAAGCAAGCATCCTATATGGCCTATGTTGCCAGGTACCAGAGAACATTATGGAATACTGTGATGGAAATTACAAAATCTGTTCCAGTCCCTATGGCAGCTGACCTGGAGGAAGCTGCGAAGAGGGGCATAGAGGCATCAAAAGCCCAATTTAGGATGGCTGTGGACAATAATGACACTTCTGCCAGAAAAATGGCTGCTTCTGTGTCACTCAGAAGGTTTGCTTCACTCAGAACTGCCAATCTGACCCAAGACACACAGTCCAAGGCCCTGGATTTCCCAGGCAATCCTACTTCTCTGTTTGGTGAACAGACAGAGGCTTATTTGAAGAAAATGGATGACTACATGACAGCCTATAAAAGTGCTGCTGCTAAAGAAAAGGCATCTGCACCCCAGAAGCAACAAGCCAGCAGAGGCAGGGGACACTATAGGCCATTCTTCCAGCCTCAAGCTTTTCCCCAGTAATAACCACAGAGAGGTTATTTCAGAGGCAGGAGCAGAAGAGGTGGCAACTGAACTAGCCTCAGCACTCAGACAGCATCCCAAGCCAAGCAGATGCCCTGAGGTGTCTGCTCAGGTCGCCTCCCCAACCCCAGTAGAGGGCAGGCTGGCCCACTATCTCCAGGAATGGCAAACCATCACCACAGACAAGTGGGTCTTGGAGGTAATGGGCTAAGGTCTGGCTCTCAGCTTCAAGTTCATGCCAAAGCTAAGGGCAAGGGTCTTTGGATCTTCTTCCCCATTGGAAACATTGCTATTGGAAGGGGAAGTATCAACTCTTCTGTCTCAAAGGGCAATAGAACCAGTACCTTGGGCACAGTGAGGAAAGGGGCTCTATTCAAGGTACTTCCTCACAATAAAGAAAACAGGGGAGCGGTGACCCATACTGGATCTCAGTCACCTGAATAGACATTTGGTAAAGCCAAAGTTCAAAATGGTGACCCTGGCAACAGCCCTTCCAACCCTAAGGCAAGGGGATTGACTGGCATCTCTAGATCTAAAAGATGCATATTTCCACATCCCCATCAGGCAGTCCCACAGAAAATTCCTCAGATTCAGACTGCCATCATTACCAGTTCAAGGCAATGCCCTTCGGACTTACTCCTGCTTCACGGGTGTTCACAAAATGCTTGGCTGTGGTTGTGGCACACCTGAGGAGGCAAGGGGTGGCAGTATTCCCTTACCTGGAAGACTGACTAGTCATAGGGCAATCCCCTCAGCAAGTAAAGAAGTCCCTGACACTCACACAGGATGTACTACAGTCACTAGGGTTCTTAATCAACCAGAGAAAATCCATATTGGAGCCAGTACAGCTCCTGGAATTCATAGGAGCCGAGCTGGCCACTGTGCGAGGAAAGGCTTTTCTTCCACAGGCAAGGGCGAACAACCTGATACAGTTGACAAGTACCTTCAAGCTGCAAAGCCTAAGGCTTGCAAGGCACTTTCTGCAATTTCTGGGCCATATGGCAGCCTCCACAGCAACAGTGCCAGGGGCAAGGTTCCAGATGAGAGATGTTCAATTTCATCTCAGACGACACTGACATCAGAAAAAGAGACTCCATGTCAAAACTGGTGCCAGTTACAGGAACATTCCTGCAGGTACTTCAGCGGTGGCTGGAGATAGACAACCTCAGACAAGGTGTACCATTCCTGCAGGAAAACCCTTCCTTAGTGCTAATCACAGATGCTTCCCTACTGGGGTGGGGAGCACATCTGGAGGAGCACACTGCCCATGGCACTTTGCTCAAGCAGGAGTCATTGCTGCATATCAACCTGCTAGAGTTCAGAGCTGTCTTCCTGGGACTCCAAGCATTCACCAGCGTGCTGCAGGGAAAGGTGGTGCAGGTCAGGACAGACAACACAACCACCATGTATTACATAAACAAACAAGGAGGCACAAGGTCAACCCCCCTGTGCACAGAGGCCATGAAAACTTGGAGTCTGGTGTACTCTCTGGGAATTTCCCTGTCAGCAGTCCACCTACCAGGGAAGGACAATGTGCTGGTAGATGCTCTCAGCAGGATCAATCAAAGCCACCACGAGTAGTCACTGAACAAGAAGGTGTTACAGGTTGCGTTCAAAAAGTGGGGTGCTCCAGAAGTGGACCTCTCCACAGCCCCAGACAACTGTCAGCTTCCCCAATTTTGCTGCAGGCCCCAAGTGAGGGGCTCAGTCCCACTGGATGCACTGCTTCTGTTTTGGACAGGGAAGTTCCTGTATGCCTTCCCTCCATTCCCATTGTTGCTGAGAGTCTGGAACAAGCTCAGATCCCAGCCAGCTACAATGACCCACATTGCTCCAGACTGGGCCAGGCAGCCATGGCACTCTCTGGTTCTGGCACTGTCAGTTGACAAACCGATCAGCCTCCCCAGGAAACATGACTTGTTGACCTCTTCCCAGGGCAGGATCCTATACCCCAACCTTCGGTCTCTCAGGCTCAAGGTTTTGGGGACCTAGAGTATGCTGATCTGCATCTCTCCGAAGGGGTTATGGAGGTCCTTAGGGTTTCTAGAAAGCCCTCCACCAGGAAGACCTACACATCTACAGTAAGTAGAAAAGATTCTTCATTTGGTGCCAGAGCAAGAATCTGGACCACACTCAGGCAGGTTTGCCAGTTGTCCTGGATTATCTAACCCACCTTCATTCCCTTTGTCTGAGACCATCCACTCTAAAAGTGCACTTGGCAGCTGTCTCAACTTACCTGACAGCAGGCAAGGCATCATCCCTGGCTTCAAACCCAGTGTTCAGAAAGTTCTTTAAGGGGCTGTTGCATCTGCATCCCCCACATAAGACTCCTACCCAGGTCTGGGACCTGAACATATCTATTGGACAGCTCATGCAGCCACCTTTTCAGCCTATGTCATCAGCAGATCTCAAGTATGTAACTTGGAAAGCTGTTTTCTTAGTTGCAATCACTTCTGCCAGAAGGATTAGTGAGTTCCAGGCTCTGTCCATGGAGACTGATTATATTGCATTGCAAACGGACAAGGTTATCCTTAGGACCAGCAATAAGTTTCTCCCTAAAGTGGTATCTGACTTCCATATTAATCAGTCCATTACACTGCCAGTCTTTTTAACTGATCATTCCACTTAAGGGGAGCGTAGACTGCATAGCCTAGACGTAAAAAGAGCTATCAGCTACTACCTGGAGCATGCAAAAGTCAAAGTCAAACTTTACTTATATAAAGGCGCTTTTCAAAAGCCAAAGCACCTGTACAAGTTATTAAAACTAGATCCAGTTAAAATTCTAAAACAAAGCTATTCTGTTAAAACTGACAATAAGATTCAGGCCACAGAGGAGACAGGACCCAACTCTTCTTGACCTATGGGGAAGTAGTAAAAAGTAAACCAGCCACAAAAAGATCCATCACAAGATAGACTGTGGCCTGTATCCAGTTCTGTTATGGCAAAGTGGGCAAGCAGCCTCCACAGGGTCTTAGGGCCCACTCCATTAGAGGAACAGCTGCTTCTATAGCAGCTTCAAGAGACATTCCTCTACTGGAAAACTGCAAAGCAGCTACCTAGAAAACAGTTCACACATTCACTGCACATTCCTACCTGGATACCCAGGCTAGGAGTGATGCCAGGTTTGGCACAGCAGTCCTGCAGAGCCTGTTTCCTAAACAGGTCCTCTGCCCACCTCCAAAGGCACTGCTTAGGTAGTCTGCATTTCTCAGAATACAGTAAGATTTCCTGGGGTTTGAAGAAAACATTACTTACCATAATAATCTTGTTTCTTCCAAAGGAATCTTATTGAACTCCCACCCTTCCTCCCTTCCTAGGACCTACAGAGCACTGCATACCAGCTGTACATTTTGTGTGGGAAGCCTGTTGGTATACCTGTTTATTTCTTGGGCATCTGTGACTTGGGTCTTGGAAGATGCCCTTGTTGTTTAAGAAGGGTTCATCGCAAAAGGGATTTAATTTGTTATATTAGAATAGATTACAGTGCCTTCAGAAAGTATTCACCCCCCTTGGATTTTGTCACATATTGTGATGTTGCAAACTCAAATTAAAATACATTTATATGGGATTTTTTTGTCACGTATCTACACAAATTACTCTATAATGTCAAAGTGGAATGAAACTTCTGGAATTTTTTGTACATGAAATTTAAAATAAAAACCTGAAATGTCTTGATTTGATAAGTATTCACCCCCTTTGCTATGACACTCCAAATTGAGCTCAGGTGCATCCAATTTCCTTGTGAGATCACTCTAAAACTTGAATGGAGTCCACCTGTGGTCAGTTCAAATGGTTGACATGATTTCAGAGGAAATACACCTGTCTATAAGGTCCCACTGTTGACAGTGCATGTCAGAGAAGAAACTCTACCATGAAGACCAAGTAGCTGTCCATAGAACTCCGTGATAGAATTGTGAGGAGGCATAGATCTGGGGAGGGGTATAAAAATATTTCTAGGGTGTTGAAAGTTCCCAGGAGCACAGTCAAGTCCATCATTAGGAAATGGAAAGATTACGGAGCCACCCAGACTCTTCCTAGAGCAGGCCATTCTCCCAAACTGAGCAACCGGGCAAGAAGGACCTTGGTCAGGGAAGTGACCAAGAACCCAATGACCACCCTGACAGAACTACAGAGTTCCATGGCTGAGATGGGAGAACCTGTCCAGAGGACAACAATCTCTGTAGCACTTCACAGATGTAGCCTCTATGGGAGAGTGGCTAGACGGAAGCCACTCCTGAGAAAAGGCCACAAAATAGCATGCCTGGAGTTTGCAAGAAGGCACGTAGCAGACTCTGAGACCATGTGGCACAAGATTCTCTGGTCTGATGAAACAAAAATTGAACTCTTTGGCGTGAATGCAAAGCGCTATGCCTGGCGCAAACTGAACACAGCTCATCACCCGTGTAACACCATCCCTACCATGAAGCATGGTGGTGGCAGCATCATGTTATGGGGATGCTTTTCAGCGGCAGAGACGGGACACTTGTCAGGATAGAGGGAACAATGAATGGAGCCAAATTCAGGCACGTCCTTGAGGAGAACCTGCATCAGTCTGCAATAGACCTTGGACTGGGGTGAAGATTTACGTCCCAACAGGACAACGACCCCAAGCATACAGCCAAAGCAACACTGGAGTGGCTTCAGAACAAGAAGGTGAATGTCCTTGAGTGGCCCAGCCAAAGCCCAGACTTGAATCCAATGAGAATCTGTGGAAAGACTTAAAGATTGCGTGTTCACCAACGTCTCTCCATCCAACTTGACAAAGCTTGAGCAAATCTGCAAGGAAGAATGGGTGAAAACCCCAAACCGATGTGCAAAGTTGATACAGACATACCCAAGAAGACTCAAAGTTGTAATTGTTGCCAAAGGCGCTTCTACAAAGTATTGACTGGGGTGAATACTTACGTAAACAAGATATTTCAGTTCTTAATGTTTCATATATTTTTGTTACACAATAAAAATATTTTTGCCCCTTTAAATTGTTGTGTATGCTGTGTGAATCAAGGGGGAAAAAATCATTTCAATGCATTAGAAACTCTGGTAGTAACACAACAAAATGTGACAAAATCCAAGGGGGTGAATACTTTCTGAAGGCACTGTAGTTAGTTTGTGTTTTGTTTCTGCATGCTTCGTAAGAATCTGACGGTTGCAGGAAGTGCAACCAGGGACAGTGATTTGAAAACTGAGCTTGAGCCTAACATTCCACTATTAGCATAGGTTCTGTTAACCATTTTGGCACTGGGGCAGTCCTATGGTGAGACCATACTGCATTTATCAGAATATAGTAAGATTCCCTTGGAAGAAACAAGATTACTATGGTAAGTAATGTTTTCTTCTGGGTCACATCCCAGTGTGGCTGAATTCCTGTCAGGTACCCCACCCTAAGATGTCACCCATTCTTCCAAAATCAGCCTGTCTAAAGTCAACCATCCTGGTCCCTGTACCCACCACTTTCCTGCTCATGTTGAGTGTGAACCACACCGCGTGGTGGTCACTCCCAGTCAGTGGGTCCTCCACCCCCACCTCTCTTACAGCCTCCCCATTGGACAGTACTAGATCCAGCGTATTTCCCAACCTAGTTAGCTCGGTAACCATCTGTGCCAAGAAGCCATATTTGTTCCCTAGCACTCGAGGTGGCTGGGATACCCCAATCCACTCCTGGTAGGTTGAAGTCCCCCACGATAACTGTGCTACCTTTCCCGCACACCTTCCTAATTTGCTCTGCTAGCTCCCTGTCCAGGTCCTCCCCTTGAGCTGGTGGTCTGTATATCACCCCCATCCTGAGAGTCCTATTTTTTGTGTCATGGAATTGCATCCACAAGGCCTCTGTTCTACCCGCCCCCGCCTTTGAACACTTTATCCCTTCCTGCATGTAAATCGCCACTCCTTCCCCTGTCCTTTTGCCTCTATCCCTCCTTTAAATCCTATACCCTGGACTCATCAGGTCCCAGTCCTGGTATTGGTTGGCCCATGTTTCTGTGATGGCCACTATGTTCACCCTCTCCTCTGCCAATGGAGCCTGTAGTCTGGTGGTTTTCTTCCCCAGGCTACATACATTTTCTTCTTTAAATAACAAAACTTTACTCAGATGGTTTTGTAATTCATCTGACTGTGGTATATGTGTGTGTGTGTGTGTGTGTGTGTGTGTGTGTGTGTGTGTGTAAAAATAACAAGAGAGGTGCTGTGAGAGTCAGCACTTCAAGCCGCAGTGATTGTGCGGCTGCATAAAATGGATGCACAGGTTGCCTACTTCAGTTGCAGCATGGAGAAAGAAACTATGCTGGAGGGCATGCACTCTTTGATTGGGAGTGCAATAAGTGTTTAAAAAATCTTATTTTCATTTTGAATGAGAGGCGTTCTACTTATGGGTACAGGCGGCAGTCAACGGGTGCATACTACAGGCAGCAGACAGCTAATTCAGTTTGTCTGACCCAGTTATGGGAATCGCTGAATAATGAAGTGGGACTGGAACTGCTGTATTGGGATTTTTTTTTTCTGAAAATCAGGACTAAATCGAGGACTGCTGTTGAGCACTGATCATCAGGTCCCGCACCACCATCATTCCCCCAATTTGAATTGACCCCCTTTTTTTAAGTTTTTGAAATGCAGAGTTGGGATGTCTACAGACTAGAGGAAAGTAAAATTGTGACCAGAGTGAGCCATACAATATGTACAGTATTGAGCAAGAGTGAGTTAAGGTAAAGAAAAGATACTGGGCCTGATTCTCAAAACTCAATGCAAGCCACACCAAAGGGGGCTTGCACTGATTGCTGGTACCCCAGGGACCCTGTGTCCCATTCCTCTATCGGTTAGTGTCCCGGCCAAGAAGTCTCAAGAGCTTGGTAACAATGTCCAGGCTATGCGCCAAACAGTCGAGCATATGGATGGTGTGCCACAAGTGTCAGGGTGGCGTGGACCACTCTAGGAGGTCCCTGGTGGCTAGCAGGTGCCCCAGCCCTGATCCCCTTTGTATAATAATTAATCATGTCCCTGGTGGTCCAGCAGACCCCACAGCCCCAATTCCCTTTCATTAAAATTAACCCCACTGGCCCAATCTGCCTGTAATAAAGTATATAGCACTGTCCCTAGTGGTCTAGCTGACCCTCTTCCTATCCCCAGTCTATCTGTATTAATATACTAACATACTAATTGCCAGCAGATTAGGCCTTACGGTCTATCGAGTCTGCTTGAACCTCAGATCCCTAGTTGGGTGCCGAGGCCCCCCCACTTGTGTTCCAGAAACCCCTATCATCCATCCCCAACCCCTGGGCCAGGCCATCGTCTGATAATCCACTTTCTGTGTCTGTCCCACCCTCTCTTGAAGCCCTCCACTGTGGATCTCTGAACCAGCTCGCCAGGCAGTGCATTCCAAGGGTCCACCACCCTCTCAGTGAAAAACCTCCTCCTCTTTTTCCCCCCTCACCCTTCCACCTTCCAACTTCAAACCATGCCCTCTGGTGATACCTCCCTGCTTTAGTCTAAAGATCCCCTCCATGTTTACCCTATTTATTCCCTTGAGGTACTTGAAGACCTCAATCATGTCCCCCTGTCTGTCCTCTCCTCCAATGAAAACAGGCAGAGCTCCTCAAGTCTGTCCTCATATGTCAAATCTCCTAGTCCTCGTATCATCTTAGTTGCCCTCCTCTGTACCCTCTCCAGGAGCTGTATATCCCTCTTCAAGTGTGGTCTCCAGTACTGTACACAGTACTCAAGGTGTGGTCTAACCAGTCCATTGTACAGCGGCAGAATCACTTCCCTGCTCCTAGAGGTGATCCCCTTTACGATGCATCCCAGCATCCTGTCTGCCTTGCTAGCCGCTGTCCTGCACTGCTCAGAGTTATTCATACATACATCCACCATGACCCCTAGGTCTTTTTCACCTATTGAGGCCTCCAGCGCCTCCCCTCCCAGGGTGTACCTGTGTTTAGGGTTTCCCCGACCAAGATGTAACACCTTGCACTTGGTGATATTGAAATTTAATTTCCATGTGTGAGCCCAGTTAATATACTTCCCTGGTGATCTAGTGGACCCCCACTGCCCCACCCTGGTAGGCTGTGCCCCACCACCCCGGTTCTCCCCATCCTATCCCAAGCCAGTGACCAGCACAGCCCTCTGCTCTCCCCCCATGGCTGACCGCTGACTGAGCTATCACTGAGAGCATACTGTATATAACCAGTCATGGTGGCGAGCGGAGGGCTGTGCTGGTCACTGGCTTAGGGATGGGATGGGGAGAGTGGAGTATGTGGCACTCCCTGTCAGGGTGGGGTGGCAGGGGGTCCACCAGAAAGGGATTATTATATTAACACAGACAGATCGGGGATAGGGAGGGGTGTCCACTAGACCACCAGAGACAGTGATATTTAATTTAATATGGGCAGATTGGGGAGGGGGGGTCTGCTAGACCACAAGGGACGCATTTAGTTTTAAAGAAAGGGTATCAGGGCTGGCGGGGTCTGCTAGACCACCAGGGACAGTGATATATACTTTTTTACAGGCAGATCGCGGCGGGAGGGTCCGCTAGACCACCAGGGAAAGGGTTTAGTATATTAATAAGGACAAAGCGGAGATAGGGAGGGGTGTCTGCTAGATCACCAAGGACAGTGATATTTAATTTATTATGGGCAGATTGGGATGGGGGGTCTGCTAGACCACCAGAGACATATTTAGTTTTAATGAAAGGGGATCAGGGCTGGGTGGGTCTGCTAGAGCACCAGGGACTTCATTATTATAATAAAAGGGGGATTGGGGCTGGAAAGGTGGGACCATGGCACAGTGGTGCAGGTTGCTAAACCCACCCAGAGGACACATTTCTAAGTACCCTTAGACCAGCCCAGGCTGGTGTAACAGTACTTAGAAATTTGCCCTCTGGGAGAGTTTTGAGAATCCTGAATTAGGAGATTTGGCAGCCTGCGTCTGCCGCATGCCCCCTAGTGCCATGCTGCAGCCCTTTTTATGCCGCAAGGATGGTGCAAGCCCCCTTTGGTGCACGTAGCCTGCGGTTGGCACAGACTGTCTTTCTGAATCACTCCTGGTGCATCTTTTGGCACAAGGGGCACTTTGCACTGTTCCTTGTGGCGCAAGCCTCTTGCGCCATTTTGGGAGCTTTGAGAATTAGGCCCATTGTCTCTGTGTTGTGCAGGAATGTTTCAGTTAGGGGAAAAAATGGTGACCAGACAGTTTGTCAACATTCTGTGAAGTGTAGTAATATGTGAAATGGTAAAATACCAGGATGACTGAGCATTGGGCTGTATTAATGCGCGGTCAGCTGACTGGTTTTAGCGAATAATGTTTATGGGATTTTCCTGCCGATTTTATAATTAGGTATGAAAACTGTGCTTGCGAATTGGTGGAATTAGGCAGAAGGTGTTAGCACTAGTGTTTTCAGTGCATACATTTTTGGCCGAAAGCAAGGGTTACAAATGTGAGGTATGGGGTTTTAAACTCTGTTGAAACAAAAGGTGACAGTAAAAACAGAGGTTTCAATAATGAGAAAATTGGATTGATTTCTTGTTTTGTGCAACGGTCGGCTTGGACAGCTGGAATTTTACATGTGTGTTATGGTGGGATTTGCCCATTGATAAAGACCCCAGCTGACAAATCAGGTAATGGAATTTTCAGACCCCAGCAATTAAAAGAAACAGGCTTACTTATGTAAAAATAGAGCAATATTTATGTAACTGTGGAAAAGTATTTGTTCCACCTGTGCTCCACCCCAACCAAACTGTCTAGATCTTTTTTGTTTGTTTGTTTTCTTAAAATTACATTGAAGAAGTGTGCAGTACATCATGTGAAATGTTGGTATAGAGGAGGAACCTGTCTCCTGTCTGTGTTATCTTACCAACTAATGTTTTAAAATAAAAATGGGCAATCCCTTTTATCTTGCTGTAGAAATTATTCCTGATTAATAGTTGGGGTCTGAAAGCAGAGTGCATAGTTTTTATTCCAGACTGAAGTTATGCTGGTGCACCCCTGCAAACCTTGGTGCCAGCTTTTTCAGTTACATCTGTATTCCATATCTGTAGTTCTTTCGGCATTAGAACTGGGTTTATTCGAACATACCGAGAGACGGACTGCACCTCTTAGTAAATTTGTATTTTTATATTTAAAGAAACAATTTGAAGTATCTTCTTAACTGCTGTTTCATTCTCCATTTAGTTTGGGCAGGATTGAGGGGATGCTTCTCCATTGTGACTGTGTGTTTGTAATTGGCTATGTCTGAACCTTAAGTGTAGGCATCATATTACAGGGATTAGTGTAGTTCAAATTTGAAGTATTTTCTTAACCTTCATGTCAGTGTGCTTCTCCATTTAATTTGGGCAGGATTGAGGGATTCTAGCTGGTAAATTTGTGACTGTGTGTCTGTAATTGGTTGTATCTGAACCTTAAGTGCATGCATCATATTACAGGGATTAGTGTAGTTTGAATTTGAAGTCTTTTCTTAACTGCCATTTCAGTGTGCTTCTCCATTTAGTTTGAGCAGGATTGAAGGATTCTAGCTGGTAAGTTTGTGACTGTGTTTTAATTGGCTATGTCTGAACCTTAAATGCAGGCATCATATTATAGGGATTAGTGTAGTTTGAATTCTAAGTGTTTTCTTAACTGCCATTTCAGTGTGCTTCTCCATTTAGTTTTGGCAGGATTGAGGGATTCTAGCTGGTAAGTTTGTGACTCTGTGTTTGTTATTGGCTGTGTCTGGACCACGGTGAGTGAAGTGAGGAGCCACTGCCAGAAGACTCCTTGATTGATTGTTTTTGGACACAACCTGCAGTGTAATCCCACCCTCCCACCCCACACCCCATACCCCAACCACCCCAGGGCTCACACTACAGTTATAGGGTAGGTCCCATAGGGCCTTGCAACATCCTGCACCCATACAGGAAGTAGCAAAGACAGAACAAAACCTTTGGGAGATAATGAAGAGGCATCTTAAGCAGGCAGTAGATTGAGGAGGGAAACAGACATGATGGGAGTGGTGCAGCGCAGTGGTTGTGGAGCATCAGTCTTCCGGGAGATGTTCTAGAGGCTGCATTGCTGCTCTATCTGCAGGCACCTCTCAGGGCTGAGGGAGGAGGTTGCCTGTCCCCAAGCAGAGTTGGCTAGGCTGCAGGTGGCATCCACCCCCACCCATAGACCACCGGGTCCACAGCTTGAACCTCAAAGGATGCCCAGGAAGAAGAGTGATTGGAACATGGTGGGCTCAGGGGTGGTGAGGGGGGTGGTCAAAAGCATATCCCCCAAACTGATCCTGCTTAGTAATGCCCACATTGTTTTGGAGGAATGGGTAAAACCCCACTCAGGGACCCGGGAGGATGGGCTGGTCCCCCAGGATGGAGCCCCAGGGAAGGGAAGCAAGGGACCCCAGAGGAGGGGGAAGCTTCTTCTAGTGGGGGACTCTATTGTCTAGGGAATGGAGCTAGGGACACCTAGCAGGGGAGAGATGGAGGTCAAGTACATCCTGGGAAGCACTGCATGGAGGGATGGGGAGTGGATCCATAGGATCTCTAGGGCAATACAGTAGCTAGGAGGGTGCAGCTGGAAGTCATTGTCCACCTGGGGACAAATGACCTGGCAGGGAGAACGGTGGAGTTAGCCAGAGTCCAGGAGAATTTCAGGAAGCTGGGGAGGACCTGAAATTTATAGCACGCTCTGTCTCATTCTCAGAGGTGCTACCTGTCCAGGGCACAGAGGAGGATAGGGCACTCCACAACTGTACCTTCAACTCCTGGTTGAAGGATTGGTGTGGAAGGGAGGATTTTGGCTTCATAGGGGACTGGGGCCCGATCTGGACAGATGCAAGCTTATATAAGGAGGATGGCCTGCATCTGTCCGAGAAGGGTACCTTGGCCCTTAGTGAGAAGTTGAAATTCTTCAGCTGCAAGGATTTAAACTGGCCAAGGGGGAAAAGCCAGAAAGGATTGGAGGCTTAGGGAGGGTAAAAAGGGTGGAGGGGGGTGGCCCTGTACATCAGAGATGATATAAAGGCTACAGAAGTTCAGGGAAGACAGGGGGAGGCTGAGGCAATGTGGGTTACCCTGGAGCCAGGGAATGGAACAGTAATAAGCACAAGAGAGATCTACAGACCTCCGACACTGAGGGAGGAAGCTGACAGAGAACTAGTGGATGACATACACAACATGACAGCTAAAGGCAAAATCCTGTTACTGGTGGATTTTAATATGCCGGACATGGATTGGACCACCCAGGTGGCTGCTTCAGCTGGAAGCACAGCCATCCTAGAATCCCTGCAAAGGGTTGGACTCAGGCAGCTGGTGCATGAACCAACTAGGGACAAGTTGATTCTGGACCTGGTATGCACCAATGGGAACACGGTAGAAGAAATACAGATTGAAGTGCAGCTGGGGTCCAATGACCACCGCATGGTGAGGTTCAGCATGGCAACATGGACTCAAGTATGCCACACAAGGGTGAAAGTATTAGATTTTAGGAGGGTGGATTTTACTGAAATGAGTAGATGTATACAAGCTGACCTGGGGAAGGGAGAGGTAATAGAGGGGGTGGAGGAACAATGAGAGAAACTAAAAGGAGCCATAGTGGGGATAACAAACCAATGCATTAGGATAGTGGCCAAAGGGAAAAGAAGAAGGAAACCACTATGGTTCTCTAAGGAGATGGGGGACAAAGTCAAGGCTAAAAGACTGAGTTTCAGGAAATATAAGGGGACTCAAAGAGAGGCGGACAGGGAGGTGTATTTTGGATGTCTATGGGAAGAAGGGAAGGTTGTTAGGAGAGCTAAGGCACAGACAGAGGATGGTTTAGCACGGTCTGTGAAAAAAGGGGGCAAGGCATTTTATAGGTACATCAGCAAAAGAAGAAAAACCAGGAGGGGATTGTGAGGCTCAACGGGGAGGAGGGAGAGTATAAGGAAGGGGATATGGACAAGGCAGAAATACTAAACAAATACTTCTGCTCAGTATTCAATAGGGAGGTGGAGGGTCAAGGACCACAGATGGGTAGCATAGGCAATGTGGGGGGGAGGAGTGGACATCAGTCCATTCACAGTAGAGACAGTTCTGGAAGAACTCGCAAAGCTGATGGTGGATGAGGCCATGAGGCCAGATGGCGTCCACCCGAGGATATTAAGGGAGCTGCGAAGGGAACTGGCAGCACATCTGGCAGCCCTGTTCACGGAGTCACTCAACACGGGTGTGGTTCCAGAGGACTGGAGGAGGGCACATATGGTACCACTGCACAAACGCGGAAGTAGGGAGGAGGTGGGGAACTACAGGCCAGTCAGCCTCACCTCAGTGGTGGGAAAGATCATGGAGACACTGCTGAAAGAAAAGATAGTGGCACACCTGGAATCCAGGGGTGCCCAGGATCTGAGGCAACACAGATTCAAAGCAGGAAGGTCATGTCAAACAAATCTGATAGATATTTTTGATTAGGTGAGTAGAGAAATAGATCAGGGAGGAGCAGTAGACATCGCCTACCTAGATTTCTGCAAAGTCTTCTACACCGTGCCACATAGAAGGCTGGTTAACAAGATAGGATAGTCTGGGCTTGGGAGAAAGGTGCTGAACTGGGTTGGGAACTGGTAAATAGACAGAGGATGGTGGTAAATGGGGTACAATCTGGGGAGAGGGGGGTGACCAGCAGGTTACCACAGGGATCAGTACTGGGACCAGTCCTGTTCAATGTCTTCATTAGTGACATTGCAGAGGGGCTGGAAGGAAAGATCTGCTTGTTTGCAGATGACACCAAGATCTGCAACAGGGTGGACACTCTAGAAGGGGTGCATAAAATGAAGAGGGACCTGGAGAAGCTTGAAAGATTGTAGGAGATGTGGCAACTGAGGTTCAATGGAGGCAGTATAGTGCAGTGGTTTAAGGCTCTGAGCTGCAAACCTGGAAACCTGGAGACCTGAGTTTGAATCCCACAGCCCCCACTTGCATACTGTGTGACCCTGAGCAAGTCACTTAACTTCCTTGTGCTCCCAGGTCACACCTGTAAACAAGTTTTCAGCTTAGTGTGTCTCTCCTGGTAAACAAACAAAAAAAATTAATAATGCAAAAAGTGTAAAATAATGCCCCAGGGTAGAGGGAACCCTGGGGGAGCTACAGGTTGGTGGGGGAGCTGACTGTCACCAAGGAGGTAAGGGACCTAGGGATAATCATCTCTGATGACCAGGTATCAGCAAGAAAGGCATGGGAGGGCCAGTGGCATGCTGGGGTGCATAGCAGGGTATCACTAGCGGGAGTTAGTGATGCCATTATATAAAACATTAGTAAGGCCTCACCTGGAGTACTGTGTGCAGTTCTGGAGGCCACAACTGCGCAAGGACATAAACAAGGTGGAGACTATCCAGAGAAGGGTGACAAAGATGGTGCAGGGCTTGCACCACAAAACATATGAGGAGAGACTAAGGGACCTCAATATGTACTCACTGGAGGAGAGGAGAGAGTTGGGGGAACATGATTGAAGCTTTCAAGTACCTCAAGGGCATAAACAAGGTGCAGGTGGGAGACCTTTTTCAGTGTAGAAAAAGTACTAGAACAAGGCGGCACAATATGAAATTGGAAGGGGTAGATTAAGAGGTAATGTGAGGAAGTTTTTCTACACAGACAGGGTAGTTGATGCTTGGAATATTCTGCCACAGGAGGCAGTGGGGGCAAGCACAGTGGAGGGGTTTAAGCATGCCTGGGACAGGCACAAGCGAACCTTGAGAGGGGAAGGAGTGATGAAGTAAGCAGTAACCCCCGACAGGGTGTGGGGTTACAGGCATTTAATCCACGCCTGGGGTGCATTGTGAGGCATGAGGCCGCTACTGTGCATGTGCCGTACATTTAATTAAATATGTTATATCTACTTTCAATAGAAAATTATCCTTCCACTTCAAAAAGTAGTCCCCTGCTAAATCTTTCTGGTGGACATTTGGTAGTAAGGTGCACATTATGTCTTGTTGTTTGGTACATGTACTTGGTTGCTAAGGTGTGACACAGTACCATTTAGTAATATCAGAGTACTAAAATGTGTTTGAAGATGTGCGGTTCCGTGAATGTCTCGGTTTCATGGTTATAGATTGGTGCTGCACGACATGTGTAGCGTGAGCTAGCAAGTTGTGCAATGGCATGTGCTTGGCAAAGAGATTTTCTCTCACTGTATGTGTGGTAAGCAATGCTCTGCAGCACTGTCGCACAACTGCAAGATTATTACTGTGTGCTGCCCTTGCAGTATGGCTTCCCGGTTTGAGAAAACCCTCATGGACACATGATCACAGCTGTGCAACTGGTACTGAGGGCCATTACTTACTGCTGACTTACACAGTTTGCATGTGCAGAATTACTACGTAGTGTGTCTCTTACATGTCATAGTACACTGTATTGCAGCCTGACATAACGGAGGCACTGATCTGCAAGTTCCTTTGCTGCTATCGCTGCCGATGTGTCCATGACAGGGACACCACCGATGCTGACTTCCAAACTCCGGACTCTTGGGATGTACCTTGGCTGCTACTTGTATGACATGTGCCTCGTATACACATCGGGAGAACACATAGTACGTGTGTGTGTGTGGTACACTTGCCAACCTCAGCACAGCAGTGTGACAGTACTATACTGTACTGTTGTCTACCAATGGCTATTATAGCCTACTATGTTCACTGGTATTTCAGCACGGCATCGGGTACTCTTGTAGTGCTGGGTGATTATTTTACCATTAGCCGGAGCCGATCCTTTACCCCTCCACATTGCACAAATCAGGAAGGTAGGCTACTTACTGCTCACAGAGGCATGGTTCCCTGTACATTGCCATGTACCGCTTATAGATGACATGTGAGCTATCAGATTCTGCGGTATAGTAGAGTAGCTCCTTTCCACGTTCCACGTACTGCTTATGACTACCAAAAAGCGACTGCCTTGTTCAGGAAGAGCAGAATCGGCACGCGGTATTTCAGAACAGTGGGGTGCACCTACATGCAGCACTGTAGAGCTGCGGTGTGACACCACCATGACTAGAGAGATCTGACAAACCTAGAAGTCATGAAGGTCTGCAGTCCTGGACTGCATAGTACCATGGTAAATAAATACATGTGAGACAAAGTTTCAGTGTGTCAGACTTTTACTTGAACACATACATAGGCTTCGTAATGTGAAACAGGAGTAACATCTCCATTACTTAACAAAACTGAGAAACGATCCAGTGGCTTCACTGCTTCTTGCTGTAAAGTGTCCCTCCTACAACACTTCCCACTGGTTGCTACAACATGGTACTTATTATAGTGCATTCCGAAAACAGGGAATACTATGCTACTGTGTGAGATGTGGTACTGCAGCATTGGCCAGGCCGTCTAACAGGGAATGATATGTTACTGTGTGAGATATGGTACTGCAGCATTGGCCAGGCCATCTAACAGATAGAATGTCCCTTACAGTGCTCTGGTACAACACTTCTTACTGGTTGCTGCAACACGGTACTTATTATGGTCCATTCCGAAAACAAGAAATGCTATGCTACTGTGTGAGATATGGTAGTGCAGCATTGGCGAGGTAATCTAACAGACAGAATGTCCCTTACAGTGCTCTGCTACTTCCTATCGAGGAAATGCTGCTTATATGTTCCTCATTACCACATCTGTGTGCATCACTACTTGAAGTGCGGTCCCCTGTGACTGTGTGAAAAATTGCCCCCCCCCCACTTTATCAGCTATCACTACAGAGTCAGGGTGTACATTCCTGCGTTTCAGTCTGTTACTGTCATGACCGACATCTGTGGAAATATGCCTGTGTGTACAGGCCACTGGGAAGCAGCAGTGTGTGTACAAGTCAGCTACTACTGTCTTCTGCATGTCTCATTCACGGCACAGAGCCACTTGCTTTCCCACTCTTCACAGTGGTGTGTTACACATAGTGTCTGTCCTGCAATACATACACTGTGTTTCAACAGCAGTGCAATGTGGTGCAGCGCTGTGTGTGTGTGATGCGTGCTACATGTTGTGTATTCAGTGTGATGGGAAACTGCTGTATGCAGCAAGACGATGTGGAACCCTGGATACATGCAAAAAAACATGCTGTATGTGGAACTGTAACTAATTGCTTGTATTGCTTGTCCATGATGCCATCACATTAACTTTCCATGGATCGTGCATCAGTACAGAGCGCAGTACATGTGCACTACATGATGTGACAGACACGGCATGTGCTACACATTGCTACTAGATTGTCTTACTGCTACACTACACACAGAAACAGCTGCGTACTACGGGTTACTACTACGTTAACTCCTATGTGTTCTGCTAAAGTTCCTATCTACTACATAGTTTGTACGTACATGACAGTGGTAAGTGAGACACGGCACAGTAATACTTCTTCAAAACATAACCCACATTTTCCATAACACCGTGAGACACTCTTCCACAGTGTCTCTCTGCATAGAACAGCACTGCTGCCTCATTGAACATCTAACCCTGCAGAGCACTGAAAGTGATGTGATGTGCATGTTCTATTCACACCACACAGCCACTTCTTTTCCAACTGTTGAGATTCCTGTCTGTTGCTTGGTGTGCCACCTGCAGTACCACCAGTGACTTACAAGACAGCAGCAATGTCCTTCATTGCTGCCTCTGTGCTGAGCAGTACTATCTGTCTAAATGGTTTGAACACAGACTGCTGTACATTCAGAAGGCATGTGTTACAGAAGTGTCATGTGCAGTAACACCAATCACATACTGCTGCACATGCCCATGGGTCACCATTCAACAACTACTGCACTACAGAATACTGGTACAGTACTTTCAGAACTGGAAAAGATATAACATTTGAAGCACTAACATTGTGCTGTCTTTTCTTCATGTAGTTATACTTCAGAACACCACAACCCCAGTACTTCATGACAGACTACTACAGTCCTGTGGAATGTGTCATGGAGTACAGATTGAGTAGCACTGCTGTCTGTTTGACTACATGACATTGCAGCACTGTGCTCCTACTCTCCTGTCCATGTTATCTTCACAGAACAAGGGTTTCTCCTTTCTCAATGTTACTCATCATCTGTGTTGCTTCCTATGTACACTGCAGTACTGCAACTACATAACACCATGTCTCTTGCCATCTGGCTTTCTGTAACAGTCACAAATAGGTTCACGGTCACACACAATGTGTGCAAGTAATACAGAGTCACACAGGATGCAATGAAGAGTGTCTTACATGTGCACTACTGGTTATGGTAGTGAAGCTGCACAGTCCCACGATTGGTGAAGTTCTTTAAATCAAAAACTGTAAGAAATTTGTCACTTGTACCACGTGGTAGTTGTTCTCTTGTGTCACTAGAGCTACTTCTCTGTGTCTGTGGGATACAGTGCTGTGGCACAGGGGCACTGCCTGTATTTGTTGTTGAGTCAATGGAGATAATTGCAGTGTCTTGTACACAATCTGTGGAACGAGTGGTAGTACTTGATGGCACAACTGTGTTACTTGTACTTTGCACAACAGCTTGCTGTGCACTGTCACTTGAAGGTGGTGTGTGGCTGCAGTCTTGCACGTATGATGACAGCAAGTTACTCCACTTCTCACAATCAGCGGATGTTGCTGCTCGGTAATTCTTTAAGCTATTCTCATGTAACCCCCCTGCAAATGGGGGTTCCCAAAAAACTTCCAGGAGCTTGCTTGAATGCTCCAAGCCTGAATGGTGTTTGGCATTTAAGCCATTTATCAGTGAGTGTTTTTAGAGCCTCTGGTACTGTCTCTTTAAGAGCTGTCTGCTTGCAGACATAATTAGTTTGTATGGGGGACTGTGTGCTTCTCTGTTTGAGTACCACTCGAGCTGCTGCCAATTCATCCATTTTTCAGTCACTAGGAGTGCAAGGGAACCTATCTGAAAGATGTAACTGTTTGCCAGAAATAATTTAGAGTAATAATGAAAATACAGTTTGTCTAACCTGCTTTCTTTGCAGTCAGAACTGTGTCTGCCTAGTTCCCATTCTGGTTTTGAACTGCTGAACTGGACCAATCAGTGTGGGGTAAGTTAGCTCTAAAATGGTGCCTTGGACGAATCAGAACTTGGACTCATAATCTGAGCCAGCCACAAGAGGATTGTATGGGCAGTGACTCTGGGAGATGTAGTTTAGACTTCGCGCCTTTTGGACCAACAGCAGCAGTCTATTGTGAGTGACAGCCAATCCAGTCAAGAACTGAGAGGAACTCAAAGGAAGTGCTCGGTTTTGTCTGTTGGAGTTTCAGTTTAGATCTGGCAGTGAAGGGAAAGAAATCCTGTGCTCCTTCAGTGCAGTTTCAGTCAAAATGTGTGTAAGGCCCAGAATTCGTCTGCAGCTTGTAATTGCTTGTCAGGACTGAATCTGGCCCTGTGAAGAGAATCAAAGGATCTCTGAAGAGTAGAAACCAGGCTCACCCTGTAGAAGACTGGAGAAATTGTTGAATTGCACTCGGTCTGTCAGGAACTGAATCTGCTGTGTGTTCTCCCGGGTATTGTACAGTAATTGCGATCGGGATAGAGAAGCAGCCTGCCTGGTATAGTACTTTCTTTTTTTACCATATAAATGCGTGAAGAGTCTCGTGGAGCTCAAGAGTAGCCCTGCTGACGTTGAAGGACCTTATCTTGTTTGGAGGTCGTGAGTACTAATTCAGGGTCGCTCCTGTTGATTGCCACATTAAATCCAAATGGAATCACTGTACTGCTGACTGTTTAAACTAATTTTTCTTTCACTGTGTGAAAGGCCCCTACCAGCTGCCACGGTTTGACTAGCCACTAGGGCTTGGGTACCTAGGACAGTAACTGGTAGGGATAGGCCTGCACAGAGCCATAGGTAGATAGTAAAGTGATAAGCTAATTAACCTGATTTCCCCCTGTCCTTGTTATATTCCCCTAAATAAATCAGAGCTGCTTGTTTCAGCAAAGTTATACTTCCTGAGGTATTTGTCTATGTTAAAGTACTGTACTGTGATTGTTGCACTGTATCTTATTTCACAGGAGGTCCCAGTGCCGGAACTAGTCCTGGGGTAAGTGTATACTGTGAAGGTAATTCTGATATATTGTGTGGGCCACTAGTGGGAAGAAAGGGGGGTTGCAGTGTCCCAGAGGGCTGTGACCAAGTAAGTTTAACTATTGCAAACCCTGACCTCTGGGTGGAGGCACCCGCCATTGGATCCAGGCCCCTCAACCTGTTAGTGGCAAATCAGGCAGGGGTAGTAGCCCCTGGGATAGCGCCATCTAGGGGTTACACTCAGATCTATGTCCAGTTATTGCCATTATCTCTCTTGAGGCAAGCACAACAGCTGACAAATTTGGACTGCCGTACTACGGATGCAGTGATTTGTGTATTGCTGACTCAGACCAACTTCCACAGAAATTCTAACCATTAACTCCCCGAGATAGTGGACTCTCATTGGCTGCTGTGTGTACCAGTGTTCATCGCAGGGGTGAACTACATGCTTCAAATGCAGCTAAATCGCGTGAGCATAGGGAGGACATCTGCTCAGATACGTTTTCTACAACAGTAGAGGGCAATTTGGATTGCGAGTGTCTGCAAATAAGAACCCACGCTGACTTTCCTTATTCAACTCATGGATTTCACTGTGATTTTTCGTATGTGGGTTATATGTCAGTGTTAAATATTCTTTGCCATTTGTGTCTTTCCTCACCATGAATGAATCTTGCTTTAGCTCTCTTACCCCTTTATGGCCTCTGCGTTTCAGCCCCAGCTGCAACTCAAACCAAACACGTTGGACTAGCTCTGGTTGAGTCCGTGGTGACATTACTTCACTACTTCTCAACTTTTCTAGATCTGCTTCACTTATTGGAGGAGGATGATGCACTGCTCGGACTTGTCCTTCTTTCCCGAATTTGCTTAACAACGGCGATAAATACATTATTAGCATTCCTGAAAGCAGCATCTGTGCACATGTTGCTACACCGGTTATTGTGTGTGTTGTTTAACTAATGGTTAATCCCAGCTCTGAGACACAAGGTGCTCACTGTGTACGGTTTGCCTTCAAAGCCTCTAACGGATGCATAAAACTCTCTTAGCACTGCACTTAGCACATCAACAGAGACCTCTTTCACATTCATGTCCATCTGTTTAGCAGTGAGCCAGTCCTGAAACACATTTACTGCCCATAGTGTGCTTTTATGTGTGTTTCTCTCTCATCTTTTGCCCTTCAAGCACATCTGACTCTGTTGATGACAGCTGAAGATGTCTACTAGCAGCTGTAACTGGTGCTGTGGTAACATTGCTGACACCATTGCTTTTGACCCTGGGACGCTGCCGCTTCCTTTGCACTGGACCAGCACTCATATGCTTCTGAGCCCTGGCACCAGCCAGATTGCCTACTGATACTGCATCAGATGTACTGGTAGTTTCCCTTCTGGCACACTGCAGAGAGGTGAGATGTACAGTATCACACTGATGTGGTACAAGGTCACATCCCACAGACTGTTTCCCTTTTGCTGCACTACACTGTGTGAGTTGCTTGTATGTGGTGTGCTTGTGTGACTTTGTGTTGCTCACTGACTGCTGAAGTACATGTTGTTCTTCCACTTCTGAGTCACCCCTACCTATTTCAGGTCTCAGTACTGTTGCTCGAGGTACTCTACTTATGAGTTCTGTGCTTCTCTGTGGGCATATATAGTGAGCACAGTCACCAGATACAGATACAGACATAGCCTTCACTGTCTGCACACACACTGATTACCCTGACTGTGGACCTGTTACGGATGGTGTGTGTCTCTACTGCTGGATGTTTCATGGCTGCTTGCCTGTGGGAGTACAGCACCATGAGATTGCTGTTGCACCACATACCACTTCTTGAATGCTGCTTGCTGCATATGTGCACACTGCAGCCGGTCCATCTTGGCTGATACTGTGTGTGCAACATTCACAGTATCTAGTGAGGCTCTGTGGTCAGTACTAGAAAACTGTGTCACCCCGATCTTTGTCTGTGTATGACAGTACTGTGCACGCGCGTTGGTATACATTCTCTTCTCAATGCACCACCTGATACTTTTACACTACTCTGCTGTGATCCAGTGCACTGCACTCCTGGATGTGGGTACATATCATCTACGTGCTGAGTCGCGGTACTATAGCAGCTTATGTCCCCACTACTGGGTTCAGCACTGTATTGTTTCTGCCATGCACTTACACACAACTGCTGCAGTACTGTGCCTTCCTGCCTGTCATGTCTCTCTGCATCTACATACAGCTGTGCTTCAACACTATCTGCTGTGTGTTAGCCATTGTGCAGTACTGTGCTTACTCACTTCACTGCACTCATCTCTGTCTTGCTGTCTGTCCTGGATGCCTACCTTGCTGTTGCAGCAGACTGAGATGTAATGCGCTGGTTTACAGGTACAGATGCTGTCGTACTTGTACTACTTATGTGACTGCCTGCAGTTATACTTTGTGTCACTGCCACACTGTGTCCCCCAGTGCTGATTGGTAGAGTTTTCTGAACTACTGTGTCACACTGTGACAATGCTCTGTGATGCTCTCTATGTCTGTTTAAGTGTGTGTCTAGAGCATGCTCAGTCCTCACCTGCAGTGGTGATTTCAGCAGGCGCCCTGTACATGCCTCCTCGCTATGATACACTACATGGCCAGTTAGTGGGTCAATGTTAATACACCTGTAACCCCTAGGTGGCGCTATCCCAAGGGCTACTACCCCTGCCTGCTTGGCTAGTAGCAGGTTAGGGGGCCTGGGTACTGAAACGGGTGCCTCCATCCAGAGGTAAGGGTTGTTAGTGGTCAAGCTAACCTGGGCACAGCCCTCCGGGACACTGTAACCCCACTCTTTCGCTTCTAGTGGCCTGAATAATTTACAATAATCACTTTCACAATGACCCTTATTCACCATGCAATTACCCACACTGTTTGCCCTTTCCACCAGGGCTGGTTCCTCTTGCTTGACCCTGGGGACCCCCTGTAAAACAAGGTTATGCACAGCAAATAGCAACAGTACAGTACTCTTGGCACAAACTGGAACCACAGTCAGGTTAAATGCAAAAAGAGTTAGATCTGATTTATTCAGGGGACTTGAACAAGGGAAGGGCGTAATCAGGCTGATTTGCTTAAAAGCTATATCAATCAGACAGTTATGCATGCACTTCAGAGTCCCTACACAGTCACACACTCTGGGTACCCAGGTAGGAAGACAGTGGGCTAGCCTGGAACATTGCCCGGGGTAGGCTGGCTCGCAGCTAGTTGGAGCCCTGTGATGGAAGACAGCAACATGCACAACACACACTATTTGTAATCCAGCGCCAGGGGGCTCAGTTCATGACAGGAAAGACAACAATGCAATCACTTTAGATTTAGCTGTTGTTGCAGGGAGTTACCCTGATGTTTACTCATGATACCCAATACAGGACACAGGCAGGACGAAATTGAGACAGCAGGTTGTTGAACTGGAGTGCCAGGAGAAGCAGGGCCCACACGAATCACTGAGGCATCGTTCCTGTTCAAAGCGTGAACAGAGGGGCTGATCCCCAAGCAGGTCTCTCATCGATGGCTTTCTCTGTGCAACGGGTAGTCTGGCTGGGCCAGTGTGGCAAAGCCCAGGCCCAATGGAGATGAATACGGATTCAGTCCGTGGGAGCTGGATGCAGCCTCCAGCAAGGAGAACACAGTTCAGCACACAGTGGGGAACCAAATCACGACCCACTAACAGCACACAGCACATTTACATGTAAGAAATTCTACTGTACCAGGCAGATTGCTATCTGGTCACAATTACAGTGTCTCTGCACAAACCGGGAGATCAAAGGTGGCTAGAAATCCTGACAGGCCGATCGCATTCAGCAAATCTTCGTTCTTCTTCAGGTTAAAGACTGGTCACAGTTCTGTGGCTTAAATCGTCCTCACAATTTGGATTCAGTCCGAATAAACTTCAGTTTCCCTCTCAGGGACAGCAGGCAGACAGGCAGGCCAAAACTCAGCCATTTCACAGTTCTCCCGCGCAAATCTGTGCAGGATTACTGCTCGACTATCTTCAGCTATTACTCCTTCACTTCCAAACTCAGATCTGAACTGAAACTGCAAGCAGTCTGGGTCTTTCCCCAGGATCCAAAAGTTTCAGTTGGCTGATTCCTCTGTGAGTCACAACAAGGGCTCCCCCTCCAGGTTCATTTAGGTGCCAAAAGCCCAAAATTACAATTCCTACAGAATTTTGCTCCCACAAAGCCCCTGGGGACAGGCTCCATTTTAGAGTCCCCAAAGGTACAGATTGGCCTATTTCAGCAGTCCAGAACCAAGATGGTGAAGATAAACAGAAATGTCCATGCTGCAAAGAAGGCAGGTTAGACAAACTGCAAAATTATTACTATTCTAATAAATGATCAGCAAACAAGTACATCTTCTAACAGAGCTCCCTCTACGCTAATAGCGATGGCAGAACGGAGCAATTATTTGGCAGCCTGGGTGGGACTCAAGCATAGAAACACTCAGCCCTCTCCCAGATTAATTATGACTGCAATCCAGGCAGCTCTTAAAGAGACACTACACAGAGGCTATACAGGCACTCTCTGACAATACATCTAAACTGCTAAAATGCAGGACACCAGCCTGGCAGTGAGCATTTAGGCAAACTTAAGGAAGACTTTTCGGGAACCCCCATTTGTAGGTGGGTTATACCCTTCCCTACCTGGAGAAAACTTGGCATCCGCGTCAAGTCTGTACTATCACACTATTGAAAATGCAATATAAACGAGACATATATGACATTAGCATGCTATGTAAATACTATCTGATACATCAGTTAACATAAACTTGTCACATTACTATACATATCAACATACTTCACAATACTATATCCGTATTGACAATACTTATGCATGTTTCATACAGGTAATACTGATTTCACTATGATTAACATACTTTGAACATCACTGTACTAATTCATGTAATAACTTCTTGTACATTAAACAGTGTGGAAGGGGGCCCTTCCCTATCAGCTAACTTGGGGCTTGAGATGGGGCAGGGACACCATGTTCTGAAGGAAGAACAATTAACCTGGAATTGGCCATTAAGCTCAGTTTGGGTAGTGATCTCTGAGAAATATATAACACCTTTGTGAACTACATTGAGAGGTAAATCCACTGGCCTTCCAGGAGAATCATAACTGAGGCGCAATACTGGCTTAACAGCTCAGCCAGTCTTTCTGGGGGAGAATAGCCACAATCTATGTACTTTCAGCACTAACCTTGGAGCTTTCGTCATTCGTGACGGGTGCCTCTGCATGGATGGGAATGCCCAAACTGGGAGCACTGTCAGCTCCTTGCTCTGTAGGCTCTGTTTCTACAACACTTAGCTCATTTAGAGAAGGTTCTGCTACAATTAGGCTTTGTGGCACTGAAGGGGGTCTGTCAGCACTTTCATATTGTTGTTCAAGTTCTGGTGTGTCACCAGAGAGACTTAGACTATCAGACCCTTCTTCGGGCAAGTCACGCAGTTCCACTAAACACAGGGAGTCTGCAGCCTCAGATGTGATACTTTGCACTTCACTTTCAGGGAGCATTGACTCCAAGGATGAAGCTGGGGGGTTAGGCAGTCCAGAAGGTCCAGCTTCATCCCCACGATTCTGCATAGGATTTCCACAAAACAACTGACTCAGTTCATAGGAGGGATAATAGGCATTACCATAGTCACTTTCATCAGAGGTGGACTGACGGTCACTATCATTCTGGGCCTGCTGTGGGGGAAACTTTAAATCTGTAACTAGTGGGGTAGGTTGACTCTGTCTCTTTTTTGCAGCAGCATGAGTCACCGGCCCAGGGGAGGCAATGTCTGCTGACTCAGCTTCAATAATAACTTGGCCGATAGGCAGCAAGTTGTTGTGGTGCATGGTCTTGACAGCTTTGGAGTTATTCTCTGTGCGTACCTTGTACACGGGTAGATCATCCAACTTTCCAACTACTACATAAGGAAGATGGTGCCACCTATCTGCAATTTTGTGCTTGCCATGTAGTCCCAAATTGCGTAATAACACACGATCTCTGGGCTATAGCTCTTGATCCTTTACTTTCTTATAGTGCCTCTCTTTGTTGGTGAGATTTCTCTTGGCAGCCATTGTCTGGGCCAGTTGATATGCATGGTTCAATTGAGCTTTCAGTTTCTGTACATACTGCAGGTAGTTTACGGCTCGAACCCCATCTGGAGAGACCCCAAAGCAGACATCAACTGGCAGTCGGGCCTCCCTTCCGAACATGAGGCAGTAGGGGGAGAACCCAGTAGCATCATTTTTGGTGCAATTGTATGTGTGTACCAAGGTGCTAATCTGCTGGCTCCACTTATGCTTGTCTTTTGGATGGAGGGTGCCCAGCATGTCTAGAAGGGTGCAGTTAAAACTTTCTGGTTGATGGTCCCCCTGCGGGTGATAAGGGGTGGTTCTTGACTTCCGTACCCCTCACAGAGAGAGCATTTCTTTGATTAGCCTACTTTCAAAGTATGTGCCTTGGTCAGAGTGGATCCGCTGGGGGGGGTACCATAGTGGGTGAAGAATTTTTCAACTAGCACCTTGGCTACGGTAGAGGCTTTTTGATCTTTAGTTGGAAAAGCTTGTGCATATCATGTGAAATGATCCATAACCACTAACACATTGCCAATATTCCGCTGATCAGGTTCTAAACACAAAACATCTATGCAGATCAGTTCCATGGGGGCGTTGGTAGTGATATTGACAAGGGGGGCAGCCCTTTGAGGCAGGGCTTTTCTTTGGAGGCAATGACTACAGGTCTTTACATGGTGCTCAACATCGGCTCCCATCTTGGGCCAGCAGAATCGAGATCGTACCAGGTTGAGAGTCCTGTCAATACCAAGGTGCCCCATGTGATTGTGGAGGGACTTCAGTACCAAGTGTTTAAAGGCTGTGGGCAGGACCAATTGTTGCTTGTCTACTTGACCACTACGATCCACTGTCTCTCTGTATAACAACTGATTGGGTAACCTCAACCTGGGGCCTTCTTTAAACAATAGGGCAGTTCGCAAGTCAGGAGAACACAACTTAGACACATCTTTCCTCACACACAGGGCATCAAGTGCGGGTTGAATCATAGGATTTTGAGATTGAGCCCATTGAATACTGTCATTGTCAAGTTGAGGTAGTGCACTACTATCTAGAGCAGAGAAACGGCAATAAGCAGCCAGTATGCAGGTATCAGGAGGGCCCAAGCAATCTACTAGACAGTTCACTGTGTCTGCAGACAATCTGTTTATCTTTGTCAAACTTTTGGGACAATGCTCGGATGTCAAGTTCAGACAGCCTGACCCAATCACTCTTGGAAACGGGCCTTCATAACAGGGCATCAGCATCAATATGATTCAGTCCCGGTCTGTATTCGACATCATAATCATAGGTCGATAAGGCAGAGAGCCACCGGTGCCCAGTGGTGTCTAACTTAGCTGAAGTCTGTACATAGGTCAACGGGTTATTGTCGGTCTTCACGAATATCTTTGCCCCATAGAGGTACTCACGAAACTAGTCAACGATGACCCATTTTAGGGCAAGGAACTCCAGCTTGTGCACAGGATAGTTTCGCTCCGACGGGGTCAGACTCCTGCTGGCGAAAGCTACCAGTCTCAAACCATCCTCATGGTCTTGATACAGCATAGCTCCTAGGCCCTCCAGACTAGCGTCCATATGCAGCACTCAGGGCTTGGTAGGGTCAGCATAGACGAGGATGGGGGAGTGGGGGAGCTGATATATGACTTCGTGGAAGGCTGTTTCACATGCGGGTGTCCAGTGGGGCCCAAAAGGTTCACCTGTGTGGAAGTACACTTCTCTGGTTTTTTGACAGCCCCTTTCTTGTATTTACGGTTGGTAGGGGGTAACCTTGGGTAAGATTCAGGAGCGGGCGAATCGCCTTTGAATAGTCTTTTATGAACCTGCCGTAGTAGCCACAGAACCCTGTAAAACGTTGTAGTTCTTTTAGGTTATGGGGCTGGGGCCAAGTAGTCAGTGACTCAACCTTACTGGGATCAGTCTCTATTCCTTCTGCAGGTACTATGTGCCCCACATACTTCACGGAGGTTTGAAAAAACTGCCACTTGTCGATGGACAGCTTGAGCCCAAAGTCTTCCAATCGGTCCAGCACTTTAAACAGTCAGGTCTCATGCTCCTCTAATGTGCGTCCAAACACAATGATATCATCTAGGTACACTACACATTCCAGCAAGTTCATATCTCCCACCGCATGTTCCATGAGTTGCTGAAAGGTGGCCGGGGCACCCGAAATCCCCTGTGGCATTCTCAGGAATTCATAGAACCCCAAAGGACAGATGAAGGCTGTTTTCTCACAGTCCTCTGGGGCCATTGGAATTTAGTAATATCCGCTGCTTAGATCCAATACCGAGAACCACTTGCTCCCATTCAAGCAATCCAGGGCATCTTGTATATGGGGCATGGTGTACTGATCTGGGATGGTCCGCCGGTTCAGGGTTCGATAGTCAACACACATCCTCACGGACCCATTCTTCTTATGCACAACCACAATGGGAGAGGCATATGGGCTCCTTGATTCTTGTATAATGCCACCAGCGAGCATTTCCTGCACGTGCCTCCTAACATCATCTATGTCCGGTGGGGCTAGGCGTCGGAATCTTTCTCAAAATGGCCGGTCATCATGCAGGCATATGTGATCCTCTGCACCCTGGACACACCCCATGTCCCATTCTTTTAATGAAAACACTTGGTCTCTCTGGGCTAGTTTCTTGCTAATTCTAGCCTTCCATTCAGCTGGCAACAGGGAATCACCAAAGTCGAATAAGTCCGGGGTCACTTTTTCCTTTTCACTAGAGTACTTGTTGCTGGGTAATACAACAGTGTCTTCGCAGTGTACTGTAGCTATGGTGCACCCTCTGTTCTACTGGACCTCCCAATCTGACACATTCTGAATCTGGAACATCACTCGTGCATAGACGTGGACATGGGCAGGCAAAATGCTGGATTTAACCAATAATCCTTCTGGCAGCTTTCCATCACCTGGTGCATCCAACATTAATATTTTATTTTTTACTTCCTTTCTAATGTGAACCTCATCCTGAATGGTGTACTGAGCATTGGGAGGGAGTACCAGAGAATCAGGATCTTTCTTCCACACTATCCCCACCTGCTCATCTTCGTCAGCTTTTGTAGTCCGTTTTTGCAGATCATAGGCAGTCTTTATCAGGGCTGGGATTCTCAGTGCCCACCCCATCTGTTTCCCTTGTTTTTCATGACACAACTGTGCTAGTCTTCCAAACATGTGGGCAATGATTCCAATGAGGAAGGGAATCCCATCATACAATCCTGTAGGAGGGTAGACCAGGGCTAGTGTCTCTACTTGTTCATCTACACCAGTTACAGTCGCAGGGAAAGACAACCAGAGCCAGACATATCCTAGGTAGGGATAAGACTTGTTGCTCAGACCCCACACATGCAAACCTTCCAGAGATTATAGTGGCACATCAGATAAGTGTTTGTCTTACCAGTCCTGGAATACAGTGGTCACTTGCAACCCGCTATCGAGCATAGCCCGAGCATGGATACCATTGACAGTCACAGAAGTCTCCACTGAAGGGTCCACTATTCTGGACCAATCTGGAGAGGCAGTAGCAGAGGCCTGGACAGATGATTTAGCCACAAAGAAATTTAAGTTAGGATTTCGAAGTCCTGCACTGCGGTCATTTTTGGCGCTCCTTGGCCATGGTCTAGCTTTCCGAAGCTCCCCTTGAAGTCTGTATACAACTTTATCTAGGTCTTTTGGGGACCGGCATTCTCTCTTTATGTGCCCATCATTCCCACAGTTATGGCAAAATATGCTTTCTGGGGTCTGGTGTGACCGAGACATCACATTGGGAGCTAAGGTGGGGGTAATACCAACAGAAAACCTTGGTTCCACCTCTGTCTGCAGTGTGGCGAGCATTTGGAGACATCTCGTCAATTCTCTCACTTCCATAGTCAAGACATCAATTTTTGAGCTGGTGTCAGCAAGAGATGCCTGGGTGTGCACCCCCACCCTCATAGCAGATGCAGTCGGATAAGGATCTGGGCCTGTACTCGCAGGAGCGGCCTTCATAACGAGACTGGTTTTTGTTTCTCTGAACTCCCTCAGCAGTTCATCCCATGGCAGAGCATCCATAGCAGTCCCTCTCTGGCTGGGCCCCCCGGGGCTGACATTTACTTCTCGGATTCCGTCATGTGATTGCGGTGATTCCAGGCCACCAGTGACCGAACCCATGCCTGGAGCAGGAGTTGCAGCAGCTACAACTGCGCAGGGCTCCGAAAAGCCTTCCTCCTCCTCAACTTCCCGTACCTCCTTCATCAACATATGGAAGGGCAAGGGACCAGATTTCCCTTGATGCAGTTGCAATTTGAGCAACACCCAGCTGGAGTGCCAGGCAGAGCAGAGTATATGATCCAGTCTTACCCGGTCCACTTCACTAGAGGCCCAGCCTCCTTTCCGAAAAATGGTTTGTAGGATTTCCTCTAATTGATCCATGTAGGCAGATAACAATTCCCCTGGCTGTTGTCTAACATCTTTAAGTTTCCATTTCAAGGCCTCAACACTAGTGGTGCCCCCAAACACATTTTCAAGGGCAAATGTGTACTCTTGGGCTTTGGCGTCAGGGTCAGAGGACCTCAGGGAGTGAAAAGTACTTAGGGTGGGACCCTGGAGGCTTTCCCCCAGGTGGGCCCTTTTTTCAGCCTCTGAGCATTGCCAGTCTTGTACCGCAAGAGTAGCAGAGTCTATCCAGGTCTCCAGGTCGACTTCCCCATTAGGAGTAGAGCGGATGCCAGAGAATACCTTGAGCTTGCGGTAAGTACCATGACTACTTGCTGGCTCAGAGGCAGGTACAGAAGTTGGTGAAAGAACAGGTGCTGGGGAAGGTGTGGGCAGTGGGGAAGTGACACTCGCAGGTGGCAAGAATCATTTTTTTAACTCCTCCACAGTTTTGCCCTCCTCCAGTAACAACTTGGCAAACTTCTTCTCAAAAGACTCAGATAATGGTGGGCGCCCATCCTCTAAGGGATCCTTGCTATCTTTGGTTATCACCCTCCAGGTGGCTGGGAACCCTTCTGGAGTGATAGTCTGGGGCACCTTTGAACTGTCGAGGGGGTCGCTACACTCCACCAAGGCCATGAGAGTTTGGGCAGTTAAATCAGCCTGTTGACCCACCACTACAGCTTTTTTCAAACTTTAGAAAGTGCCCCTTCAACAGTGTCCTTACTAATGCCCATAGGTATATCCAGTATTAGCAAAGCATTATGGGGGTCAATCTCTTGCCCCGTACACCACCCCACCAACTGGTGCATAGCCACTTCTGTTGGGGTAGCTGTTTATGTTTAACAATAATTCGTAATTTCGGCCACTAGAAGACACAAAATCCCAGCGGTGAGCCTCCAAGATGTAACTCCTAGGTGGCACTACTACCCCTGCCTGCTTGGCTAGTAATAATAATAATAATTCTTTATTTATAATGTGCCTTTCATAACCAAGGTGCATAATAATAAAACCAAAACAAATAAAACAAAACAAAACAAAATATCAGCACAGTTATAAATACATGCTTGTCAGCCAACACCATCATTAAAAGCTTTATTCCACAAAAACATTTTTAAAGCCTGCTTGAACCCCCCCACAGTCGCGCACTCCCTAATCCAACGGGGTAGAGAATTCCAGAGGGTCGGGGCCACGAACATTAATGCCCGGGCTCCCGCAGATTTTAAAGTCACCCTTGGAATCTCTAGCAACCCCTCGTTGGCCGAGCGGAGTGGTCGCTCAGGGAGATAAGGAATCAGAAGCTCTTTCAGGTAGTCAGGGACCAGTCCGTGTAGGGCTTTATATGTCAGTAACTTTGAAGGAGATCCGCCACTGAACAGGCAGCCAGTGCAGATCCCGCAGCACCGGCGTAATATGGGAAGATCTAGAAATCCCCATCAACAACCGGGCTGCTGAATTCTGCACCAGCTGCAAGTGATGGATATCAACCCCTGGTAGCCCAAAGTAAAGCGAGTTGCAGTAATCTAGGTGCAAGGTCACAAAGGCATGGATCAATGTAGGCAGGTCTATGGACAAAACAAGGTGCTTAATCCTGGCGATGTTTCTAAGATGGTAAAAAGAAGACTTTACAATGGCTGACACCTGAGCACGAAGTGTCAGCCCCGAGTCTAACAACACCCCCAGGTCTTGCACCTGTTCAGAGGCCTGGAGCTCAGCATCCCCTAAGAATAATCCCAGGGGACAGCCTGCCCCAGCCCCCCTATCCGACGACCTGGATCCAAAACCATCACCTCCGTCTTCACGGGGTTCAACCTCAACCAACTGGACCTCATCCACATTTGGATTTCTTCAAGACAGTTATTAAATACCAAGACTGCTCCTTCCTGGTTGGAAGCAAAAGACAGATATAGCTGGGTATCATCGGCATAGCAATGAAACCTCAGCCCATACCATCTTACAGTGTCTCTGAGGGGAAGCATATACACTGTAAACAACATGGGGGACAGCACTGAGCCCTGAGGGATGCCACATGACAGAGGGATCGAATCAGAGGAAAAAAAACCCGACACTACCCTCTGAGATCTTCCAGTGAGGTACAACATAAACCATCTGTAGACCAATCCCGAGAGTCCACAGATGAATCTCAGGCGCTCAAGCAGAACCCCATGGTCAATGGTGTCAAACGCTGATGACAGATCCAAAAGTACCAAAATGGACCGTTTTCTCTGGCCTCTCGCCATCAGGAGATCATTGAGCACCCGAACCAGTGCAGTCTCGGTACTATGCCTCTTCTGGACCAGATTGGAGAGGATCGTAGATGTTATGGATGATCAAATGGTTTTCCAGTTGTGCAACCACTACTTTCTCGATCACTTTCCCCAAAAAGGGGAGGTTCGAGATTGGCCTGTAGTTTGCAAGAAAGTCTGGGTCCAAAGAAGCTTTCTTCAACAATGGTGTCACTACTGCCTCTTTCAAGGAACAGGGATAGACACTGGAGTCAGGGGAGCACCAGACTATCTGTGCCAGAACCGGGCCGATAAGATCACCACAACCCATAATTAGGGAAGTTGGATCCGGGTCTAAACTATAGCATGTAGGGCGCATTCCCTGGACAATCTGCATAACATCCACGACTTCCAGACGGTCGAAGGTACTCCAGGAGAACAGAGGGACAGTGACCAGGCCCTGATCCTCCACAACTCGCATAGAATGTGTCGAAAGGATCTCCGACCTAATGTCAGCCACCTTATCAGCAAAGAACCGCACAAGCTCATCACACTGTGGTTGTGAAAAGGTGCTCCGGAGCTGCATACAGGCTGGGTTGCACAGCCTGTCCACAGTTCTGAAGAGCTGAGCTGGCTGTTTCTGAGCTGCAGAAATTTCCCTGGACAGGAACTCTGCCTTCTTATGGGAAATTTCTGACTGAAAGAACTGATAATGTTCTAAAAGTCTAAGGTGGTCGGCATGCAGGCCGGATTTCCACCAACAACGTTCTAACCTGCGACCTAAACGTCGCAACTCCCTCAAGGCTCCATCAAACCATGGAGCCCAGGGGCGAAGCGAGAGAGGTTGCACACGGACTGGTGCAACAGTATCCAAAGCTGAGGTGACAGCAGTATTATAAGCCAAAACCAAGGCTTCAGGATCATTGCAATCCACAGAAAGTTCAGATAGGTCAAGGACCGCAGCTAGGCCATTGGAAGTAATATTCCGTAAAGGTCGGAACTTGACCATCTCCACAGGGGATGGCCTACAAGGGGGGATGCCAAAATTGAACCTCACTGTGAAGTGATCAGACCAACCGACTGGTTCCACCCCCACATCTGAGGCCTCGATCCCCAGGAGGAAAACCAGGTCAAGAGAATGGCAACCTTTATGAGTAGCAGTGGTAACCACCTGTGACAGGCCCAGTGAATTCATCAACTGGAGGAAGTGTTGTCCAAATTGCGAGAGTTCATCGTCGATCCAGGCATTAAAGTCACCCAGGACCATCAGCCTGGGTGACTCAAACGCCATATCGACAACGAAATCCGCCACTTCCTTAAGGAATGGCTTCCCATCACTGGGTGGATGATAGATGAGAACTATTCTATAGCCTGCACCTGCTACTACAACACATTCAAATGAGCCGGTCACCTCAACTGGAACACTGATGAGCTCCAATTGGTCTTAAAACAGACCGCACTTCCCGCGGTCCAATCTTGGGTGATGTTTCACCGCATACCCGGCCGGAACAGTGGCCTCCAATATGGGGCCTGCATTATCGTCCATCCAGGTCTCGGTGATGCAAGCCAGATTTGCCGAACCGACAAGATTCGTAATCACTGCAGTCTTGTTCCTGACAGATCTGGCATTGCACAACACCGCCCGAGTCAGACTGAACTCCTGGGATGCCTCGACCACCAGCCCGATGCTGCCCTTGGGTATGGGGACTAGACATGGAGGCCCACGCTCTAGACTCCATTTCGCCCCAGAGCGTCTTCTGAACTTAGCAACCCCAATGGGAGCACCCCGCTCCTTCAGCCTCCACTGTTCACCCCTCCACCTCTAGTAGCAGGTTAAGGGGCCTGGGTACTGAAACGGGTGCCTCCACCCAGAGGTCAGGGTTGTTAGTGGTCAAGCTAACCTGGGCACAGCCCTCCAGGACACTGTAACCCCCCTCTTTCCCTTCTAGTGGCCTGAACAATATACAGTAATCACTATCACTATGACCCTTATTCACCATGCAATTACCCACACTGTTTGCACTTACTACCAGGGCTGGTTCCTCTAGCTCGACCCTGGGGACCCCCTGTAAAACAAGGTTATGCACAACAAATAGCAGCAGAACAGTACTCTTGGCACAAACTGGAACTACAGTCAGGTTAAATGCAAAAAGAGTTAGATCTTGTTTATTCAGGGGACTTGAACAAGGGAGGGGCATAATCAGGTTGATTTGCTTAAAGGCTATATCAATCAGACAGTTATGCATGCACTTCAGAGTCCCTACACAGTCACACACTGTGGGTACTCAGGTAGGAAGAAGGTGGGCTAGCCTGGAGCGTTGCCCGGGGTAGGCTGGCTCACAGCTGGTTGGGGCCCTGTGATGGAAGAAAGCAACATGCACAACACACACTATTTGTAATCCGGAGCCGGAGGGCTCAGTTCATGACAGAAAAGACAACAAAGCAATCAGATGACAACACTTTAGATTTAGCTGTTGTTGCAGGGAGCTACCCTGATGTTTACTCACAATACTCAATACAGGACACAGACAGGTCAAAATCGAGACAGCAGGTTGTTGAACTGGAGCGCCAGGAGAAGCAGGGCCCACACGAATCACCGAGGCGTCGTACCTGTTCAAAGCATGAGCAGGGGGCTGATCCCCAGGCAGGACTCTCGTTGATGGCTTTCTCTGTGCAGCGGGTAGTCTGGCTGGGCCAGTGTGGCAAAGCCCAGGCCCAATGGAGATGAATACGGATTTAGTTCATGGGAGCTGGATGCAGCCTCCAGCAAGGAGAACACAGTTCAGCACACAGTGGGGAACCAAATCACGACTCACTAACAGCACACAGCACATTTACATTTAAGAAATTCTGCTGTACCAGACAGATTGCTATCCGGTCGCAATTACAGAGTCTCTTCACAAACCGGGAGTTCAGAGGTGGCTGGAAATCCTGACAGGCCGATCGCATTCAGCAAATCTTTGTTCTTCTTCAGGTTAAAGCCTGGTCACAGTTTTGTGGCTTAAATCGTCCTCACAATTCGGATTCAGTCCGAATAAACTTCAGTTTCCCTCTCAGGGACAGCAGGCAGACAGGCAGGCCAAAACTCAGCCCTTTCACAGTTTTTCCTCGTGAATCTATGCAGGATTACTGCTCAACTATCTCGAGCTGTTACTCCTTCACTTCCCAATTCAGATCTGAACTGAAACTACTAGCAGTCTGGGACTTTCCCCAGGATCCAAAAGGTTTGGTTGGCTGATTCTTCTGTCAGTCACAAGGGCTCCCCCTCCAGGTTCATTAAGGTGCCAAAAGCCCAAAACTACAATTCCTACAGAATTTTGCTCCCACAAAGCCCCTGAGGACAGGCTCCATTTTACAGTCCCCAAAGGTACTGATTGGCCCATTTCACCAGTCCAGGACCAAGATGGTGGAGATAAACAGATATGTCCATGCTGCAAAGAAGGCAGGTTAGACAAACTGCAATATTATTACTATTCTAATAAATGATCAGCAAACAAGTACATCTTCTAACAGAGTTCCCTCTGTGCTAATAGCGATGGCAGAACGAAACAATTATTTGGCAGCCTGGGCGGGACTTGAGCATAGAAACACTCAGCCCCCTCTCAGATTTATTATGACTGTAATCCAGGCAGCTCTTAAAGAGACAGTACACAGAGGCTATACAGGCACTCTCTGGCAATACATTTAAACTGCTAAAACACAGGACAGCAGCCTGGCAGTGAGCATTTAGGCAAGCTCAAGGAAGACTTTTCGGGAACCCCCATTTGTAGAGAGGGGTTACATACCTGGCCCTTTTGCCTTGGTCACTACTTCAAGAGGAAGTTTGACTCCCACCACTGTGACTCTGCTGCCACCCACCATGCTGGCTTACAATGATACCTGTTCCACCTATCTCTCTGCATGTGCCTAACTTGCTACCAGTGATTAGCTCTTTTTTGGCACTTTTCTGTACAGCACCTCCACTACAGGGCTTCTGTGCTGCTTTGCTGTGCACATCCATGGATAGCTATGACAAGTGCTGTGCACCGCTTGCACTCACACTGCCGACTTCGACTCCCGCTTTCTGCGTGTTGATGACAAGGCACTGCAAGCCCTTTGTGCCTACTATCTCTACAGAAGGGGACGACTCCGACTTGCCACTGTCATCGATGACAGTCCTACAAGTTCCGAATACTTCATCGCCGGTAGTTTTTGCCTCACTCGTCCGTTTCGGCTGCAAAGTCCACTGCTGCACCGCTGCTGCATTTCTCATTTCCACGGAAATGACGTCATCCCTCCGTCACTAGATTGCCCACACGGCACTTTACCCGTCCTTCTTCTGTTGCTCTCAAGAACGCTGTCTTTTAGGGCATGCTCCTCCTGGAGCCATCTACACAAGAAGGAAGCACTTTTTTCAGAAGCACGTTCCCCCGTACTTCGGACTGCACATTATGCAGGACAGGAGTTCTGATTTCAGATTCTGATTTCAGAACCAAGAAAAGCATGTCCTCCTTCACGTCTACGGAACACTGCTTGTCCCTCAGGAAATTTCTCTACCAGCCACTCATCCACGTCTGAATCTCCGATTACGGAGAAATTTACATTCAGTGCCATATGTAAAACACCAAGACAGTACACTCACTAAGAGAAATTACAAATGGCTACTTAGCAAATTGCTTCAGCCACATAGACAAATCCCTACTCTTTGTGAACAGGTTTTCAACACAGCTAGAACACGATGTGGCAGCACAACCATGGATTAAGTAGAGAATTTAATCCATGGCCAGCTGACTACTTCCAACAAATTGGTAATAGATGTGAAAGTAACCCATGTTATAAAAGCCATTGATCACATAGGGTCAGTGGCCACATACAGTTTACAGGGCCTAAGGGCAGACTGGATGGGCCTGGTGGTCCTTATCTGCTGACAGTTTTATGTTTCTATGTGTACTTTTAACCAGGCTGTTAGGAAACAGTAATTTTTGTCTATTTCTTAAAAGAGTTGTCAGATTACAGCTTTACAGGGTTTTATCAGTTTGTGTCTGTGGGAGGATAAGAAAGTGTTTCACCAGGAAGGAGACAGAGAGACAGTCACAAACACAAGTGTGCAGCAAAAGAGATGGCTGCAAAATGGAGTGTGCTATGAGAGACACAGAGATTAGCATTGTGGGATGAGCTGCGAGAAATGATTTACCTCACTGAGACTGTTGCTGGTTTTTGAACTTAGAAAGATGTGTTTGCGAGGTAATTCAAAAGATTTATTTGAGAGGTGCTAAATAAGTGTTGGAAATGGGTGGGGAGAAAGGAGAACTCCGATCGCAGTTTAGTGAGGGAAAAAAATGTCTGCAATTTTTTTTTAATTCTAAATACTGATTTGCGATAAAGCTAAGTACAGTAGCAAGATGATCATAATTTGGGCAAGCATCAATGCATTGTCATGTGATATACTTCAGCCAATCATATTTGTAGATTCTTTCTAACCATTTGATAAGCACCTGTAGTCTCTCCTCATAGCTCTTGCCTGTTATACTCCAAATCATTTTGGCGGCCCTGCGTTGCACTGTCTTTATTGCCTGACTGTCATTTTTGTACCAGAGACCAAGAACTGCACACAGCACTCCAGGTGGGGTCTAACCTGGGCCTTGTGAAGTGGTAGGATTACTTCCCCTACTTTGCTGGTCACTCACTTTTTTTTTTTTTTTTTGCATTATTTTTCTTTATCCCCTATGTGCTCCAGGATCTGCCACTCCTTCGGACACCATGGTCTCCAACTACCCCCTCGAGCCTCCTTACCTCATATTGCAGCCTTTCCCGGGGTAACCTGGCGTAACCCTTTGCTGGGTGGGTCTCTCTCCTCCGAGGGGGAAGGCATCAGTAGGGGCATCCAGCACACTCTTTCTCTTGTCCCCAGGGCACTGCTGAGGTGGACTTGGCTCCATCAGGAATTTTGGAGGTGTCAGTGGACTGGCAGCCATCACCCGGCCAATCCCAGAGCAGTTTCCTCTTTTCTGGTGCTTCCCCTATTGCAACCCTCATGCAGTGCTTCCGGTCTCCACCAGGGGCCGCTGCAGAGTGATGCAGCCCTACTACCAACCCCAGGAGAGGAGAGCAGTCCTACGGACACTCAATCCTCTCCTACCCTGCCGACCCTAGCACCCCGAGTTCCCAAACCTGGGTTGCCGGCGTGGTGCGAGGTAAGGTGCCAGTGCCTCAGCCCTCTGCGCTACCCAGCCAGCGAGGTCACTCCCTTTTTAATGCACCCCTGCAATCTTTCAACCTTTTTGACAGCAGTGGCACACTGCTTGTCATGCTTTAACCCTTAGTTTATTAGGACCCCCAGGTCCTTTTTCTTTTCCACTGCAGCAAGAGGTGCCACATGCAGTGTGTAGGCCCTTTTCTTGTTTCTCCTAACCAAGAACAGTTCATTGTGTTTGGCAACGCTGAATCAAAGACTCCAGGGGTCTGACTAGTTTCCCAGCTTGTTCCAGTCCTCCTGAAATTTGTCCCCATTTTCAAGGGAGTCCACTGCCCTGGCCAGCTTAGTGTCATTAGCAACCTTACTGTAAGCAGTCTGTTGGTGATGCCAGCTTTATGATTGTTTATGAAAATGTTGAAAAGCAAGGGCCCCAGTTTAATCCCGGAGGTACACCGTTGAGTATCCTATTTTACTCCAAGTAGTGCCTGCCAGCCACAACCCTCAGCTTCCTGTCCCCAAGTCAGTTAGCAACCCAACTTGTGAATGCATTGTGTATATCATACCACACTAGTATAGAAGTCTATCATGCACCACACTGTTAGAGGCCCTGCTGAAGTCCAGTTAGACTGCGTCTATGGCCCTGCCCTTGTCCACTTCCCTGGTCACCCCTCAAAGAATGTGGTCAGGTTGGTTTGGCTTGATATGCCTCTCATGAAGCCATGCAGATAGGAGGTGAGAACCTTGGCTTGAATCAAATGCTCCATTATTCTGTCCTTGATGATGGCTTCCAGGACCTTGCCCTCTACTGATATCAGGCTGATTGACCTGTAGTTGCCTGGGTCCAACCTTGTCCGCTTCCTGAAGATGGAAACACATTGGCCACTTCCCAGTTCTCTGGCACCACACCTGTACAAACAGACTCTAGAAAGACCACAAATTGTTCCTGTAGCTCCACTATGGTCCTGGGGTGTATCCCCTTCACATCTTGGGATTTACTTGGCTTGATCTTTGCCAGGTAGTCAACTACCTGGGAGGACATGATGTCCACAGGTTGTATTAGGTTTACCAATGATGCCATAGGGCCCCAATGAGCACCCCCCTACCTAGAGGCCCTTTTGTGAACACCAGAGCAAAACATTCATTAAGCATCTAAGACATCACCCTGATTCATGAACAGGCTGTTCCCCACCTTCACTTATTTTCAGGGATGCAGCTCCCCCCCCCAACCTTCCACAGTCCATTAATGTGCAAAAAAAAAAGGATTTCTTTTTTCTGCAGTTCCTACTGCTATCCTGGTCTCCCGACCTTCTTTGACTTCCTTAATTCTAGTTTTGCAGTCCATCAGTCCTTCTCTACTCTTCTCCTGTCTGGAGCAACCTATCTCATTCCAGTAGTTACAGACCCCCTTTTTGTGTAGGATCAATTGCCTTAGGTCCCTCTGGAGCCAGAGGGCCACTTCCTGGCTCTGTTCCCATTATTGCTTGTGGGGATGCAGGCCTCTGCAACTGCTTTAATCACCTTCATCAACAAGCCCCACATGTGCTCTGCATTACCAATCTTCTACAGCTTCTGCAGATCCTTGGCTACCAGAGTCCTCATCTTGGGGAAGTCTGCTTTCATGTTTAATAACCCAGAAATCTTCTTTGCTTTCATAAGCAACATGCAGAAGACAACACCAACAAATGTATTAAAAAGAGGAGTATATATATATATATATATATATTTTACCATGATTGATATGAAGCTGTCTATTCTACAGAAGGCAGCAAAGCTAAGATTGGCCAATACAGTAACAGTGGCATACATACAAACTCATGGGGGTACCCGCAGCAAGAAAATGACAACTGAGTCCTTTACGACACTCTTTTGGACACTGAAGCATTAGTCAGGTATATCATCAGTATGTCTAGCAGGTCAGTGAACATTATAGCAGACTAGCTCAGCACAGTAGCACTACATTTGGGAGACTGGGAACATCACAGCACCAAATTGTTGGATAATTAGACCCACTAAGCCAAAATATAAAAATACATTGTTTTATTAGATAGATTTAAAGAACCATATAGTCAGACCTGCTAGAGCACACTAATGTTTCACAACTCATTTGTTGCTTCATCAGGGTGGCAGATTCTGGTACTGTATGTTCTCATCCCAAAAATCCAAACACAAATAGTTGGATAGTGGATATTTTCCAAAATAAAGTTATCAAATCTCCAGATATTTCTCTTTCCTATGAAAAGGGCCCAAGTTGGCTCCAGTTTTACTGGGAGAAAAGTAAATTGTGGCTCTCACTGTTTTTGCTTCAGTGAGCATTAAAGAACATCTTTGGAAATTTGATAGAGGATAATGTACTGTACAGGCAGCCATACGCAACAAGTTTATGTCTGCACTGAGAGGCTTTTTGGCAACCAGAAACCTTGAGAGCAAAGCTCAAGAGGTTCCCTGGTTACCATAAAAAACTCAAGATGACTACACAGTCTTGTCTGTGTATGGATACCCATATATTATCTTCTGTCGTGTATGGGTAACCATGCCCATTTCAGGCACTTTTCTTCCTTTCAGTGAACTGGCAGTTGTGAGGAGGCGCTTGTGGTGGGTGTCGTGCTCAAGTTACTGATTCAGCATTTGGCTAGTAACTGCAGCTACGTCTATTTCTATAAGATTAAGTTAAAAAACAGCTTTCAACTTGATTGGCTAGAAGGAAGCAGCTGTGTGATGGCATTCTAAGTTGTGCTGCAGTAGCAACATCATTACTGCAGCACAGCAACATACTGATGCCGCCACTGCAACACAACAGGGAATTGTGTATGGCTCTCCATACACAGCAAGGCTGTGTCTGAATCGAGTGATTGCCATGACAACCTGAGACTTCGAATGTGCACCTTGAGTGGTCCCCTGGTTGCCATGGCAACTTCTCAATTCAGACACAGCTTTGTGCATGTACAGAGAACCAGAAACAAACTTTTATAATGATTCTCAATACACCGAAAGTGAACAGGTGCCCCCCATGCCTACTTATATGTGCTGAACAGCCAGCATTTTCTGATAGCATACTTCATCCCCCCAAAAAATATCACTTTGCATTACCTCTCTCTCTCTCCCCAGATCTGTAGTGTGCTAACCACAAATGGAGGGCTTACGCCGCAGAACAAACACATAAGACTGCCACAGAACCAGTAATTAAAAAAAAAAAAAGAAACTTCCTTCACAATCGCCGATGCGGCTTGAGGGGAAGGCGGCCACTTGATGACATTCGATGTTATTGTGTTGCAATAGTGATATCGCTAGTGCAGCACTACAGTATCGTAATGTTACTACTGCAGCACAACAAGGACATTCTTAGGATGAAGTTCCATCAAAAATAACATTCTACCACACACTATAGCCCTATTCTAGGTATGGATTTTCATGCAGAACAGCATTCCACCATACACTGTAACTTTACTGTGGGGAATATCTACAATGTAAGGTTTTGGGGTTATGTAATTACTTTGTGGTATGTGTTTATGCATCATTTGTTACTGTAACCATAGATTTGTGCATCAGGAGAACTTTGTAAACAGGACTGTATTGTCCTACGGGTCTCATTCCCCCAGCAGAACTAAGGATTCCAGACAAACCTCTCAGGTGTTCATGGCCTGCAACCTAAACTCCAGCAGTAAACCAGTCACCAAGCAATGCATGTCTAACTTGATGATTAGCTATTTACAGCATTGCTGTACACTAGCACAAAAGCAGCTGGAGGGCTTATTTAGAGCTTACACCACCCTGGCAATAACCTCTTCACTGACTTCCGAAAGAGTGGTAAGTAACCATTTCAGAGATCAGTAGTGCTACTGCCACTTGGAGTAGTACTCATACTGTACTTTCAATACACATGAAATGGATAATCTCTTCAGGTGGCAGTCATGCTTTGGGGTGGTAGTTCTTCAAAATGTATTGTAAACTGTGAGTTCCTTATGTCTGGCCACCCTTATGTGTAAGTAAGTTAAGTAACTAAGTAAGTTTTATTTAGAGCAGGAGATATACAAAATACTTTGGGCTCCATTCTCAAAGCCACAAGGATGGCACAAAGTGCCCCTTGCACCAAACAATGTGCTGGGAGTGATTATCAATGGCAGCCTGCATCAGCAACATGCTGCCTGCCCCAAACAGGGCTTGCATCACCCATGCACTCAAATATGAGCTGCAATGTGGTGATGGGGGCATGTGGAAGATGCAAGCTGCCACATCCCTGTAAATGGAATTCACAGAACTCATCTAGAGGGAGAAATTCTAAGTACCCTTAGACCAGCCAGGGCTGGTCTAAGGGTAATTAGAAAAATCTCCCCTTGGAGAGTTTACCTGTGTGTGGCAATGTGCCATGGTTCTCCCTCCCCCAGTGTCGCTGGTATTATTATTATGCTTATAATCACCCCCTGTCCTGGTGAGTCTAGTGTCCCCCTCCCATGTCCGCCGGTATTAATATGTTTTTTAATCATCCACTGTCCTGGTAATCAAGTGTCCCCCCTTCCTGATGTCTGCCAGTATTATTATTTGTTTTAATCATCCCCTGCCCTGGTGGTCTAGTGTCCCCCTCCCAATCCCGATGTCCACTGGTATTATTATTATTTGTTTTAATAATCCCCTGTTCTGGTGGTCTAGTGTCCCCCTTCCCCGATCCCCGATGTCCGCCAGTATTATTATGTTTTTTAATCATCCTCTGTCCTGGTGGTATAATGTCCTCCCTCCCTGAACCTCGATGTCCGCCAGTATTATTATTTGTTTTAATCATCCCCTCTCCTAGTGGTCTAGTGTCCCCCGTCCCCGATCCCCAATGTCCGCCAGTATTATTATGTTTTTTAATCATCCTCTGTCCTGGTGGTCTAATGTCCTCCCTCCCTGATCCTTAATGTCTGCTGGTATTATTATTTGTTTTAATCATCCCCTGTCCTGGTGGTCTAGTATCCTCCATCCCTGATCCCCGATGTCCGTCAGTAGTAATATGATTATAATCACTCCCTCTCTGTTGATCCATAAAGTCAGATACTTGTAACTCTGTACAGTCTCGATATTCCTGTTATCAAGAGTCACATGAGTCAGAGAATCTGCTAATTTTTGTTTCAGTCTATGTTCTGGACTAAACACCATTGCCTGTGCTTTTGTAGCATTAAGAACAAGCTTATTTTGAATTAAGTAATGTTGAGCGCTGTCAATAACTGTTGAAAAGAAAGTTGGATTGTGTTCAGGGACCATATACTAGTGCACAAGATGGTATTATTGGCATATAAATGTTCCCCATATGTCTATCTAGTCCTTAACCAGATCATTCACATAAAGTGAAAAAAGTAAAAGGCCAAAAGTAGGCCCTATGGTACACCTTTATTTACTGGAAGACAAGAAGATACCCAGAAAACAGACACATTGCAGACAACCAAAGTGGTAACTCTGAAACCACCTCAGAACCCTGTCATCAAGATCCAGACATATCAATTTAGAGACCGTAATGTCATTATCAACAGTGTCAAAGCCTTGGACAGATCTATGAAGATGGTGCCAGAGCTCAGACCTTGATCTGCAGCTAACAAGAGGTAATGTGTGACCTTCATGATAGTTATTCCTCGCTTGATCTGGCTTGCATCACAGAGACCTGGCTTAGTGATAACACTGGTACAGTCTTGGAGGTAGCAGTCCCAGCCAGCTTTTCCATGGTACACTGCCCTCGGTGGATCGCGGGGGGTCTGGCCATCTGTTTTAGATACGAGTTGAGCTTTACTGTGCACCACATGGGAGAAACTTCATTCTTTGAATACATGGCCTTGCATGGGGTCCCAGGTGCATGTTGCAGGATCCTTCTTGTGTACCAGCCTCCAAGGTGCAAGAGAGATTTCCTACAGGAAATTGTGGACTTCATCGCTGAAAAGGTGTTGGAGTCACATAGATGGTTGGTTCTGGGTGACTTCAATGCCTGGATCAATGATGAATTCTCAGTTTGGTCAGGATATCCTCCAGCTAATTGAATCACTGGGCCTAGCACAGGTGGTTACTTGTGTGACCCATCAACATGGACATGCCGTGGGCTTGTTTTTTTCTCTGGGACTCGAGATTAACAACCTCGAGATTGATCTGGTCGAATGATTGCACAGCAAAGTTCTCATTTAAGGTCTCCCTCATAGTCCACCTCCTGTGTAAATGGTCTGATATCACCCTTTAAGGGGGTTGTCCCCAGAAGAAATCCAAGTGGTAATTTATTTATTTATTTGAAAATTGGTGACCAGGGAAGGAATACTGAGACAAGACTTGTTTCCAGGTGTGAACCGGGAAAAAAAAACAGGAAATACAATAAAACATACACAATATTGGTGCATGGAATAAATAAAGTGCAATCAGAGTACAATGTGAGATGGTAATGGATCTCTCGGGTGTGATGGTAGTATGTGACATGAGATCGGAGGAGGTGGAGGTGGCATATAATAGAGCTATTGCCTCAGCAATTCGGTAGCACCGGTATGTATATGACCCCAGGCTTAATACCAGAGATCCCATTGGTTCAATGGAGAGCTCAGGGAGTTGAACTCTAGGGGTCAGAGGTTAGAGCAGTGTTGGAGGATATCCAGGACTGATGAGGACAAACTGGCTTTGAGAACTCACTATCGTTAGTACCAAAAGGCAGTCTCCTGTAAGAAGGCAGCATTTCTGTCCAGAGAGGTTGCTGCTGGAAGGTACCAGCTGGCTCAGCTCTTCTGGACTGTGGACAGGCTACTTCATCCTGCCTGTCTACAACTGGTGAGAGCTAGTTCATCCGCTAATTGCGAAGAGTTAGGTCAGTTCTTTTCAGACAGTGTGTCCTCTGTTTCAGCTGGGATTGCCCAACCGGGTTGTTGTGACCCAGTAGGGCTGAGCAGGTATCAAAGGCAGCACTCCTTTGGTCTGGGGAGAGTTTAGGCCAGTTATGGTGAAAGAGATTTGTAAGGTGATCTTGGAGCTCTGGGCCACTTTCTGTGAACTGGACACAGGCCCAACACATCTTCTAGTAAGCTGTGTGGGGCTTCTGGGTCCAGTGTTCACTGAGATTGTCCAGTGTTCCCTCCCAGAGGAGATATTTCCAAGCTCATTGAAGGATGCACTGGTGAGGACCCTTCTGAAGAAACCTACTGTCCCTAACCTCCCATTTCTACATAAGGTTACTGAGAAGATTGTGGCACTACAGCTTGATGCGCATCTCACATTGCAGCAGAGGGCACAGGGCCCGAAAGCACCTTGGATCCGGCCCAGGTCCCACCTCAGCTGTCTGAGGTGGATGTATCTTGGCAGTAGTTGGGGGTACCTGATTTGGTTTAATAACTAGTTGAAGTCCAATCCAATGGACGTATGGGTCATCAGGATTGTCCAAGAGGCATACTTTTCCAATTTCACAGAGATTTTCCCTAGACCCAGGCGGCAGCACTGTCTGTTTGCCTCTCTGTCAGACTCTATTTCCTCTGAGAGATGGGGCCTCAGAGCAGTAGAAGTTGTTCCACGGTGAGTCAGAACACAGGTTTCTACTTCCTTTGCTTGGTTCCAAGACAACAGGTCACACGCACCCATTTCTCGACTTTGAAAGGTTAAACAAGTACCTTTTCAGGGATGAGTTCACTACAACCTTGTTATTCAAGCCTTCACTTCCTGGACGTTTGGCTCTGAGCCAGTCCATCCAGGCTAGACTCTCAGGAAGCAGTTGTCACAGCTTCTCAGTCACTCAGGAGGGGTTTTCTGATTCAGGGAAGGTGCCAGATTCACCCTCCCTTTTCTTAGGAGCCCTCCTGGATACCTCCAGGGCGAGGGTTCTTCTTCCGGAGAATGGAAGAAATTACTTCTTCAGATGTCTTGTTACTTCACAGAAAGTGGCTCTGTCGGGACCCTTTTTGATGCAGTGAATGCTGGGATTTATTCCTTCGTCTGCAACAAATAGTGGTCTCCGACCACGCATCCGCAGTCCTCCGCATAAATGACAGTACCTCAGACAAAATTACTTACATGGTAGACGCAGTTGGCCTAAGCTTCTGCTAGGTCTGCCCTTACCCTCTAAACCTCAGATCACCATCACACCAGTTGCGCTCCTGATCAGTTGGGGAGCTCACTGTCAAGACCTCCACATTCAGGTGTGGAGCCAGGAGGAGCAGCATCATTTTCTCATAAATTTCTTAGAGATGAGAGCTGTTTTATACGCTTTCCAATTCCTGAAGGAGGCCCTCTGCCACAAAATGATTCCACTTCGGACAGATGACAAAATTGTGATGTTTTCATCAACAAGCAGGGTGGAGCACTCTCCTACCCTCTGTGCAGGAAGACCATGGGGAGGTGAGAGTGGTGCCTTGAGCATGTTGCGTCAGTTCCCAGAGGGAAGTGAAGTGTTCAAATAGTCACTATATGGTGTTATTTCAGTGTTACAGTAGCAGTGTACACTTCCTGCACACTTCATTTCATAATGCAGTCCATCAGTGTTTAATCAGTGCATCTTCAGGTCTCTTTTGGTGTACATGCAGTGCTGATACAATGTGTGCAAATTATGTTAATTAGCACTGTAATCACACTGCAAAAGTACTGCAATTAGCAGTGTTTTGTCATCAACACTGCCTGAAGCAGTGTTCTGTCAGCAACACTGCCTGAAGCAGTGTTGCACTGCTTTTTCAGTGTGTGCAAATTATGTTAATTAGCACTGCATTAACACCTGTAGTGCACTTCAGTGTGCAGTGTGATTTTAGTAGCACTCCTGTCAGCAGTGTTGTAGCTCTGTTTCAGTGTATTAGGCTGCATTAAAGATGGCGTCACATAAAATTCAACAAAAACAAAACAGTATTCATCTGCAAGTATCTGCAACCTCAGCAGAGGAAGCTTTGCTTAAGGGTTCCTGAGTGAGAAAGTCGTCTGTGAATTCCAAAGAAGATGGAGATCTTGGGGGCTATGTCTATAGGAGGTACTAAAGTCTGTTACCCCATGTTTGACTCAAAGTCACAAGGAAGGGGGTGGACATTTAGTTAAAGGAATGACCAACAATCGTTTTGGTTTGCAGAAAATGGTATGGGAGCCTCCCTGATATGCAGGTCCTCACCAGTATTTCCAGGTTTATCTTCAAAAGGAGACGAGAGCCTTTTCAGACTGGCAGCACATGCACGATGTGGAAAATTATTTTCGGTATCAAGGGGCTGTTCGAGTGAAGTGTGTGTATATGTGTGTGTGTGTGTGTATATATATATATCTATAATGGGATTTTCAATCGCATTGGACAGACACCATTAAGTGACTGTGCGTATATCGGAGTGCAACCACACACCTGCACTTTTACTCCCCTCCAAAACAATTTTGCCATTTTGTAAGATAGATAACCCACTGTGTGGTGTGTGGAAGCGCAGTGATATACACACGGCTTGGGTGGTTGATGCACTCGGCCTGCGGCCTCATATGTAACAACGCACACCAAGGTGTGCGTATATCAGAGTGTGACCGCACACCCTACAGTGGGTTATCTATTACACACACACATATATATATATATATATATATATATATATATATATGACAGTACTTGTTGCAAAACAAAAACACTACATTAATGCAGGCATTAGAATGCAAAGCACACAAAGCAAGAAAGCGAAAAACAGGGTTTGAGCCTCATGAGTCTTGGCAAATTGGTTGTGTGGTGTTCCCTGGAGTTCCCAACCTTGAAGCCCATCCCATACCCCCCAGCCCATAGCCTCCTTTCTAAAGCACAAGGTACAGCTCCAACCCAGTGCCTCCCATAGCAGCCATTCGTACCTGTAAAACAAGAACAGCAATGGGCTCACAAAGGATCTGCAGCTCATTATGAACTATTATATGACAAACAATGTAGGGTAAACAAAAAAACAATACTTATCTGATACATATGGTCAGTGTCCACCTACTCCCAGTCAATGTCCTGTCGGACCTGTAGATATAAAAGGAAAAATGGGTCAGTATGAAAAATAAAAATACTGATCAGCTGGGTCAGTTGGGAAGGCTCTGTAGAGGTTAAAATAAAAAAGTGGGTTGGGGGAGAGATACCAGACTTGTACCACACCATCAACCTGGCTTTTAGAATGGACTTGGTCACTCAGGGGATGTCATGGTTGGGGGAGGGAGGAAGACTCCTTGCCCGTGCCCCTAGAACTGATCTTTTTGGGGGTAGGTCGTCATGTTGCTCCACACATCAACCAACACAGGGTAGGATAAAGACACCAAGGAACAGATATTCAAGGCACAATGAATGCTTCCCTGGTGGTGTAGTGGATCCCCACTCCCTTTTCCCAATCTGCCTGTAGAATACATAGGAACACAGGTATGTGACGGCAGAAAGGGACCGCAAGCCCACCTAGTCTGCCCAGTTTGCCTAGATATTCACTAGGCCTTTTCTGTAGTCCCCCATGCCAGTTGCCCTCTGTGCTTATCCCATGCCCTCGTGAACCCTCCCACCATTTCCCTCAGCAGCCCATTCCAGTTGTCCACCACCCTCTCAGTGAAGAAGTACTTCCTAATCCTTCCTCTAAGTCCCCCCCCAACCGATTTGGAATTTCAAACTACCATCCATTGCAGTATAGCACACCGCAGCAGGCCAACTATGACCATCTCTAGGCAGATATACGCAGACACAACCAGTCCCAGAACTCCCTTCAGCTGGAAACAGGCAATAGAAGTTCCAATAGCCTGCAGTGCACATTTGAGCTTACACAATCTCTTATCAGATGTTTTCCACTTCTGCTTTTCTCCAGGGGATAAGTCAGTCAGTGACAGAACTTAGCCCGGGAATTCAGTGGGGTCAGTAAACCAAAGATGAGAGCCAATGTAAACTCTTAACATGCACTGTAGGACAATCTCTCGCCGCAAAGGACTCCAGGATCTGCTGCAAATGAAGTGTCAGTGCAGAATCCAGCAAAACCAGTTCATCATCATCCACTACACTGCAGCACACAGCAGGCAAACCAAAATGTTTCCACATGCAAAGTGCACATTGACACCAGACCCACACTTGTGTGGGACCATGACACAAGCCAGCCAGTGGGTATTGTGGTAAGGAGGGACAAAACCTTTTACATGCAGGTACATCAGGGAGAAAAGGAAGGCAAGGGGAGATTTTGAGTGTCTGAAAAGGGTGGATGGAGGAAGGGTAAAAGATGACCGCCAAAAAGCAGAAATGCTGAACAAATACTTCTGTTCGGTTTTTGCAAAGGAGGGGGCAGGAAATGGGCCAGCATTAATAAGGATGAGAGATCATAGAAAAGGACACCGATCCCTTTGCAAAAGAAAGGATCCTCATGGAACTGGCAGCAATAAGGCTATGGGCCAGATAGATGCACCCCTGGACACTGAGGGAGCTAAGGGAGGTGTTAGTAGGGCCTCCAACTACCCTGTTCACCCTGTCTTTGTAAACTGGTGACATGCCCAGGGATTGGAGAAGGGCTGATGTGGTCCCACTATACAAAAGTGTTAACATGGAGGATGCAGGAACTACATACTGGTCAGTCTGACCACAACAGTGGGAAAAGTAATGGAAATACTGCTGAAGGAAAGAATAGTGGAGCACCTGGTTGTCAATGGTCTACAGGGGAAGTAGGGGAAGGGAACATTGTTTAACCAGGAGTAGCACACTAAGCTGAAGCTTGTTTCCAGATGCAACCTGGAGCACAAGGAAGTTAAGTAACTTGCTAAGAATCACACAGTATGCACTTAGACGGCTGCTGGATTCAAACCCAGGTCTCTAGATCTGTAGCTCAGAGCCTTTACCCAATGTGCTATACTGCCTCCAGGACCCAAGGCAGTTTGGTTTTATGGGAGAGAGAGGCTGTGCCCAACAAACTTAACTGAGTTTTTTGACTGGGTAACAAGAAAGGTGGATGGAGGAGGATAGTGGCCTAGCCAGATTTCAGCAATGCCTTTGACACTCTGCCACATAGAAGGCTGGTAAATGAGCTGGAAGGCTTAGGGGTGAAACAGAAAATAACAAGGTGGGTGGAGAACTGGTTCAAAGACTGAAACCACAGGGTGGTGGTAAGGCAAATGGGGTGCACTCCAGGGTGGCAGTGGTGTGTCCCAGGGGTCGGTGCTGGGACCCATCCTTTTTTAATATCTACAGCAACGATTAGCCCAGTTCCAATCAGGGGAGGAGAGCTGTTCTTTCCAGGCCGGGGCTTGTCACTGGAAGTGGTCTGGGCAGGCATTCTGGGGCTGCATTGGCAGTGGGAGAGGATGGGATCACATTGGTGATCGACAAGGAAGCTCTTGTTGGCGGGGGACAGGCCATGCATACCGGGTCCACATCGGCCACAACTTTGCAAGTCGGCGACTCAGGAAGGAGCGACCAATCAGTGACTAGGGCGCGAACATTTGACTGTGTGACTGGGCCATAAAAGGCAAATAGTTCAGATGCAATCAGAGGAGGAGAGCTGTTCTTTGTTCCACACCACCCACCCTGGCCCCGACCTCTATTAAATGGTCGGTGAGGGCAGAGCCTTGGAGGAGGACAAGTCGAGATTGGGCGAACTGGAACACTAGGAAGCTGGATTGTTATTGATTGGGGGAAAAGGGTCCTATACACTGTGCTGCTTGGGCAACACTGACTACTACCAGGAAGGGGCATAATGAAGCAGACTGCATAAATGACTGTGTATGCCAACTACATCTGAGGGAGTAGGCAAACTGTGTGTGAATCGATTACTGCTAGGGCCTCTGAGCTGGCTAGTGTTGTGATGGGCTAATTTTGCTTGTGAACTGTCTACTGCTAGGGCTAGAAAACTGGCTCCTGTCAAGAAAGAGGAAAATTGCTGCAATCGGAGGGGCAAACTGCTTGGGTTTTAGTGCAACACTGACTGAATTATTTCTGTTAGAGGGCCGCATTGCTCACCTAAAATGAAGGTAGACTTGGGGGTGGCCAAAGCGGGCACCTTTGGTAGAGTGATTGGGTGTACAGGGTGCGGGCGGCAATAATATTAAATTGGGCAAGGAGGTTCAGAGGGTGCTCAGTGTGTTTTCAGTTGGCAGGTCTTAGGGAGGAAGTAGAGGGGATCAGAAGGCAGCTGGAAGGCTGGAGGGGTGGAGAGGAAAGGTGTGGAAAGGACCTCATGAGAGTGCACGAGGCCAATATGGCATAACCCAGGGAACAGGTAGACAAGGATCATGTGGTTACTCAGGAGGGGTGGGACATGAAACAAGCAATGTATGGAAATCACTTCGCAGGGAGGTGGCTGACCAGAAGGAGGGGGAACAGGAGAGAGCAAGTCGGGGGCAAGCATCACACTTACTAATCTATTCGCCTTGCTATATACGGGAGATGAGGTGGAGAGGCTGGCAGGAGGAGGGGAGCAGGCAGACAGAGAGGGTTTGGTCAGTAAGCTGGGGGAGATGGGGCAGGAGAGAGAGCCAGATCTACAGAAGGGAGGGAAGAGACATTGAGCTGAGGTGGGAGGGAGGAGGTGGGGAGGAAGGGGAGTGTAGAGTGAAGCCAGGGTGGGAGGAGGGAGGACTAGGGTTGGGCAAGCATCCAGGTTGGGAAGTCATCCAAGGATAAAGAATACTCTAGATAGGCCAGCTTCGGGGCGGAGAAATCAGATGAGGTGGAGAGGAGGGGAAGACGGGGGGTAGGGAGAACACAGCAGATGGGGGAGGATGCAGAACTTGGAGGGGGAAAGCAAGGAGGAAGCAATAGAAGGGAGCCTGGGTGGGGGATCCAAGGATACCAGCCCAGAAAGAGAGTCCACGGAGATCTGGGTGGGGGGCAATCTCTGACACCCAGGAGGTTGGGGGGGCAAGGAGCGAGCTGGGAGCTACAGGTAGAAGAATGAGCATGGTAGGGCAAGCACAGGCTTGTGATCCCCAGGCTGAGGGGGACAAGAGAAGTAAGCTGGGGGTTGATGACAGAAGGAAGAGTCTGGATGGAATCTAACAGGCCAGTGAAGTGTGTGTGTGGGGGGGGTGATCCTGCTGGGTGACTCCATGACCTGGGGCATCCAGTGGGAAGGGTGGGGGAGGGAAAAAGCAGCCCAGTCAAGGCTAAATGTATGCCAGGCCTATCCGTACACAAGGCCAAATTCCAGCTATACTCGATAGCACTGGAATGCGAGGAATCCCCAGACAAAACATCTTGGAACAAATAACTTAGAGGGGAACAGTGAACTAGAAATCCAGCAAGATTCCTGGAACTGGCCAGTTTACCACCTATAGAGCGCAATCTCCTTCTTTTGAGATTCCACCAGTAATGAGGGCCCAGGGAGACCAAACATAAACTTAGAGGTGTGAACCAGTGGCTCAGGGACTGGCGCAGGGCAGAAGGGTATGGGCTGGTGAGGACTGGGGATACATGGGAGGACAAGGGGTTATATGCCGAGGATGAGCTACACCTCAGCTTGGAGGGGAGGAGATCTTGAAACTAAATCTTGTTGGATTCAAAGTCGAGGGTGGAGTTTAAACTTGTAAAGGGGGGTTTAAGTAAAGAGGGCTCCAGGAGGGCTGCTCGAGGGTCCAGGTCCAGGGCGTGAAAAGAGGGCAGGTAACTGAGATCTAAATCAATCCAGAGCTGTGCAAGAAAGGGCATCTAGGGACTGCTCAGGGCCGAGATGACTGGAGAAGGGAGAGGGGTCAGGGTGGAGGACGGCACTGATCAGTGCTAGGAGCATGAGCAACAAAATGCCCAAGCTCCAGGTGATGCTGGTTGAGGGATCAGTGGATGTGGCAGCAATTACTGAGACATGGGCCACTCAGAAAAATGATTGGGACCTAAATTTGGTGGGTTACAAAATATTCAGGAAGGATAGAGGAGAAGGAAGAGGGGATGTAGCGCTGATAGTCAAAAATGACATAGTGGTTAGTGGAGTGGAGGAGGCTGTGGGGGGGTGGAGGAGATCTAGGTAACCCTACAAATGAGGGGAGGTAAAAGATTGAAAATAGGGGTGGTGTACAGAACCCCCAATGATGGAAGAGGCCCTGGAGGACAAACTAGTCGAGAACATCAAGGGGCACTGTAACCATGGAAAGGGTATAGTGGTGATCACGGGTGACCTTAATATGCTGGGGACAGACTGGGACACTATGGCATCCTCTGTGGCCAGGGAACAGAGACTGATGGATGTGTTCCAGTATGCCTTCCTGGTCCAGCAGGTGGGGGAACCTACTAGGGAGGAGCAGATACTGGATGTTGTCCTAGCAGACAGTGACCAGATAAAGGGCCTGAAGGTGTGCAGCCCACTGGCAGGTGGTGATCACACTACAGTCTGGTTTCTGCTGTATGGGAGGGAGGATAACCATTCTAATACAGTAGTAGTGAACTTCAGGGGAGTGGACTTCATGGGCATGGGCAGGATTCCACAGGGGAGCTTGGACAAGATTAGGCTGGACATGAATGCTGGCAGCTTGTGGGAGGCCATTAAGAAGGGGGGTGCAGGAGACTACTAACTCCTGTACAAAGGTAAGGCGTAAGCATGGTAGAGCCAACAAGCCATGCTGGTGGACCAGGGAGGTGCAGGAGGCGATGAGGGATAAAAAGGCTGCCAATGCATGTTTTAAGTGCTGTAGGGGGATAGGGAGAGGGGTATGAGTTGATGGCTAGAAGGGTCACCACAGTGGTGAGGGAAGCCAAGGTGAGGAGGGAGCAAAACCTGGCTAGGAATATCTGAAGGGGGGGAAAAGGGATTCTATAGATAGACAAGAGAGAAGAGAAAAGGGACGGCACAGTTCAGCGTGTTTAGGACTGAGAAGGAATGGACTCAGGAGGCAGGGGAATCAGGCAGAGGTGCTAAATGAGTACTTTGCCTTGATATTTACGGAGGGAGGCAGGGGATCCCTCCAGCCCAATGGGAGGGAAGGGGGCCAGCAGAGTCGAGAGGTCAGATGGTCGAGAGGACTGAAAGAAGTTGGGGTACAGGCTGGGCCAAGTCTAGAAGGGATGGGTGGTTAAATCAGAGGGGTGGGCTGGGAGGAGGAGAAATCACAGTGGAAAGGGTGAAGGAGGCCCTTGGACAGTAAAACTGATAAGGCACGAGGGCCAGATTGGCTGCATCCGAGGGTTATGAAAGAATTGGACGATGAGCTAGCAGCACCACTGGCAGCACTCCAACACCTCTCTGCTGACAGGATGGGTGCTTCAAGACTGGAGGGTGGCTCATGTGGTGCCTATCCACAAATAGGGGGTCTAGAGAGGAGATGGGGAATTATAGGCCTGTCAGCCTAACGTCTGTGATGGGCAAAGTAATGGAGGGCATTATCAAGGATAGGCTCAGGAGGCAGCTGGAAAGATTGGGGCAACTGGATGACAAACATTATGGTTTCATCCCAGGGAGATCCTGTTAGACCAGCCCCCTAGATTTTTATGACTGGGACCCTGGACCGGCATAGACCGGAGGATGTCCTATACCTGGATTTCAGTAAGGCATTTGATTCGGTACCCCAAAATGGGCTGCTAATAAAGCTGGGGGTGGGAGGACAGTTGCTCAGATTGGGGTGGGGTGGGGTGAGAGGACAGTTGCTCAGATGGGTAGAAAATTGGCTAACAGGGCAAATACAGAGGGTAGTGGTGGGTAGTCTCCTCCCCCACGAAGGTCACCAGTGAGGTCCCCCAAGGTTCGGTACTGGGGCCACTCCTGTTCAATGCCTATGTGTTGGATATGGGGAGGGTGATTAAGAGTAGGATGAGTCTCTTTGCAGATTACTTAAAACTGGGAGCATTGGCGGACGGGGACGAAGCGAGAGAGACAGTCCATAGGGACCTGGATACCCTGGAGGGGTGGTCAAGGAGGTGGGGACTGAGGTTTAATGCAGGGAAATGTTGGGTGCAGCATCCAAGGGTCAGAAACCGGGCCATGTATACACCGGGGGGTCATACTGCAAGCCACAATGAGTAAGAGGATCTAGGGGTGGTGGTAGACGTCAAATGAATAACACTAAAATTGCAGAAGAACTGTGGCCAAAGCAAACCGGATACTGTATAGCCAGGGATTATGTCCAGGAAGAGGGAGGTGATCCTCCTCTGTATAATGCCTAGTCAGACCACATCTCGAGTACTGCATGCAGTTCTGAGACCTCACCTCAAGGATGACGCAACACTGCTGGAGAGTGTCCAGAGGAGGGTAACCAGGATGCTTCAGAGCATGGGAGGAAGGCCCTATGAGGAAAGGCTGGAAGAGCTTGGGCTGTACTTGCTGGAGGAGAGGAGAAATGGGGGGACATGATAGGGGTCTTCAAATATGTAAAAGGAATAAACAGGGCTGGTGCCAAAGAGATGTTCAGACTAAAGAAGGTGGGAAACAGCCAGGTGACATGAGTGGAAGCTAGAGGAGGGAAATTACTGGGGGGGGGGCGATGCAGGAGACCTTACTTCATTGACAGGGTGGTGGAGTGCTGGAATGTACTATCGAGGAGTCTGGTGGAGGAGGGCACAGTGGAGGGCTTTAAGAGGGAATGGGACAGGTTCAAGTGTAAACTGAAGAAGAGGATGACCCTCTCTGGGGCTGGGTGGGAAAGAAAGAACCCATTAGGAGGCTGGCTACCGAGCAGACACAACAGACTATCCGGCCTATTCTGCTGGCTTTTAGTATGTTAGATATAAGCGGAGGAACTGCAGGGGAAGGTGTGCCTATTTGTAGATGATACGAAGATCTGCAATAGGGTAGACATCCTGGTAGGGGAGGTGGAGGCAGTGAGGGAGAGCCTAAAGATTCTGGAGAGGTGGTCAGAAACTTGGCAGCTGAAATTTAATGCCAAAAAGTGCACAATAATGCACATGGGTGTAATAACCCACAAACCATTTACACACGGAGGGGGGATAAGGAAACTCAGCAGGACAGAGATCTGGGGATTATAATTTCAGATAACCTTAAGGTGGAGAACCAGTGCAGCATAGTGGTGGGCAAAGTGAATAGAATGCTGGTGTGCATACGGAGAGGTATAAAACAGAAAGAGGTAGGTGCTGATGCGCCTTTATAAATCCATGGTGAGGCCTCACCTGGAGTATGGGGTTTAGTTCTGGAGGCCTCACCTACACAAGGATATAAGACAGGATTGAAAGGGTTCAGACAAGGGCAACCAAGATGGCGCACGCTATGCATAGGCAGCCCTATGAAGAGAGGTGGAGGGAATCTGATCTGTACCTGCTGGAGACTAGTAAGGTGAGAGTGGGAGCTTATTTCAAGGAAAATAAGTGCTAGAACTAGGGATCATAAACTAAGATTAGAAGAAGGAAGGTTTAGGGGCAATATGAGGGGCATTACATCACTGAGAAGGTGGTAGAGTCCAAGAACTGACTACCGGAAGAGGTGGTGTCTTGCAAAAATGGTGAAAAGGATTCAGGGGCATGGGACAGACATCAGGAGCTGACCAGTGGGCAGAGTAGGGTGTCTCTTGACAAAATGATGATTGGGGGTGGGGTTAGGGGCAGACTCAGGTGGCAAAATGGTCCTTTTCTGTCTTAGTTTCTGATTCTAAGGCAGTTAAGTAATTGGGACTTACACCTGTTCCATCAGAACCGAGGAGTCCAAGTTGAGAACAATCCTTGGTTTGGGTATTCTGCATAGGACCTGAAAGGAAGAACAGAGAAGGTTGAAGGGACACAAAGGGTCAGGAGGTGCTAGAGGAGAGATTAGACTGTTAGAATTAAACAAGATACTTATCTGATTGGTATGTTTGGCCAGACCTGTAGAAATAAAGGGAAAAATAGATCAGTATGGGGAGTTATAGTAGCAAGAGTGAGAGATACAAAATGGTATATAGCACAGGGTAAAGGAAGAGAAGTTTCAGAGGAAAAGACAAACTAGGTCAAAGTAAGGAAACTAGAGATGGAATAAAAATGCAGACAGCTAAGAACAGAGAATAAAGTGGTATTTAAGGACTCGGCAAAAAAAAACCTTGGCACCCCTAGGTGACCTGCAGGTAGCTAATAAATTTAAAAAGTAGTCCAGATGGGCAGGTGGGAATGCATTTGGGCTAGTGGCCCCTATATTATTTAAAAAAGGAGACACTGGTGGTTCAGGAGTCTTGAGTTGTTTCAGGAGGTCAGTGGTTTGAAAGGTATAGCTCTGGTGATATAATGGGTCACTCCCTCATGGACAGTGGCAATTTTTTTTATATTATCTTTCCCTGGAACCTAATGTGGGGGTGATGTCCTTGGGCCCAGGCGGTATGTAGCAGGCAGGAGGCTGTTCAGAAAACTGCTGACCAGAAATGCTGCGGCTGTTGCTAGGCAGCCAGTTTAGTGCTACTGTACTACAGTGACAGTAATGGCAGGCACTTTCAACTACCAGCCCAGAGGAGGACAACTAAAATAGCGAAAGAGTCTGCACCAGAAGCCATACAAAGAGAGACAAGCTGAGATATGTCTTATGCCCGCTGAGGAAAAGGGCCAGGGGACAGGACAGAGGAAATTTCCAAGCACCTCAGGAGATCAACAAAGTCCAAGAGGTAGCATCTTTCAGAAAAGTAAGCGCAAGAACAAGAGGCCAAATTTGAAGACAGAGGGACAGCTCAGGGGCAACATGAGGAAGTAGTTTTCACAGAGAGGTGGTGAACACATGGAATGGCCTTCCTAAGGAGGTTGTGGGGTCCAAAAATAGTGGGGACTTCAAGAATACATGGGACAGACATGAACCAATTCTATTGGTGGATAGGAGAAGTCAGCAATTGGATAACTAGGATCTGCAGCTTATCCACTAGGTAGGAGAAATGGGCGACTGAATGGATGCAAGCAGGTCACTTACTCTGCCATCAAGGTCTATGTGTCTATGATTCAGCCCACAGAGCTCAGGCTGTAACCTGCTCCATGTGTGTGGGAATGAAGATGGGATATTTTTGGGAGGGGGAAGAGACTAGAGCAAATATGCCTCCCTCTACCCATCAGCCACAAACTGGCATGTGAAGAGCCCCCACGGGGCAGGTTAAGAGGGTCTGGAGGGTGGGCAGCAAGCAGTAGGTGGCAGGAACCTTTAGCTAAGCTGCATGGTGGCAGACTGTAGGTGCCCTGAGGGCCTGGTAGAAAGGGACTGGGACAGCAAATGCACAAGATAGGGGCCACAAAGGAAAATCCACAGTGCAGCTGAAGGGCAATGCCTGAACTTGACTTAAAAGTAGCTGTGAACAGGGAGGCAAACAGGGAAATCGGTGGGGCTCCCTTAGGACATGAAAGCAGCAAGCACTGCATACAATAGAGTTACTAGCAGCTAATGTCAAAATACCAGGGGCTAACAAAGGATTTGGGGGAGGAAAAGAACAGCATAAGGTCCAGGACAGCTGACAATTAAAAACACAGAGCACTAAAGAGAAAGAGCCCTGATGGGTTATAAATATTAAGTAAATTTATGCAATAGGAGTGGACATAAATGGAGTGTGATAAATCCATTTTATCCGAGCATGTACGTGTATACATGCAGAATCTTACATTCACACATATATTTATTACGTCATCCTCGCTTAATGTGCATAGTGGACTGCATCACACATCCCCATCCCTCACCCCCGTTGTTTGACACTGCTTACTGGTATCTTGCTTTTAGTTTTGTTTCTTCCAGGTTGACCGTCCCTCAGCCACGCCACCTGCCATTCAGTCACACTTCTCCCCGTTCTTCCCACTATCGTACAGCGATCATTTGTTTCTGTTTAACAGTTTTTGTTTTTGCTTTTCTACCAAACCTTTTTCAACTGGCTGCTCCAAGCTGCGCTCCAGCTGTCGCACTCTTCTGCATTCTGCTGCTGTGTCCTCGCCACACCTCTCAATATAAAAACCAGACTTTTTTTTTTTACTGCTTCCTCCAAAACTGATAAGCCCTCACTCTTACTCTTCCACTCTGGTTTCCCAACCTCGCTACAACTGCCACCAGAGCTCCCCCAACACATAGACACTGTCAGATTTTTTCCCTTAAACTGCTTGCTCGCACAAACCCCACTGCTGATGAGCCCTCACCAGCAGCCCACACTTCTGCTGTGGTTTCCAGACCTACTACAACTGCAACCATAGGCTCCTGGGAAGTCCTTCTCTGTAAACTCTAAATGGTCTCTTTTGTGGCCCATATGGCCTCCTTCTTCCCTGCTTATTTACTGAGATTTCCCTATGTCTATATACCACATGTTTTAAGCCCCACCACATTTCCTCCTGACCTCCAGCACTATAATGCTGTCAGTCTGTTCCAGGTGTCTACTACCCTTTCAGTGATAATGATTCCTCATCCATCTTACCCCCACCACCATAAGCTTCATCATGTCGTCCTTTTCCTATTTGGAAGGAGCCCACCAGCACCCTGTTCATCCTTGTAAGGTACTTGTGGTCTCCATCATGTCCCCTCTCTTCAGGGTTTATATGTTGAGATCCCAGTCTCCTCCACAGGCTTTTGCCACAGCCCATGTACAATTTTAGTTGCCCTCTATACTGCCTCCACCCTATGGCCTTTCTAAGGTCCAGCCTCCAAACCTGGACACAGTACTCTTTAGGCCCTGTCCACCTACTCCTCTGTAATGTTACAGAGTGCCCAAACAGGTGCTACCAGCAGTTTAGACTTCCCACATCTGTAATGTTACAGAAGGCGTTTCGTAACCGTTGTTGAAACCACATGAGGTGGTTTCAACAACGTGCTCTTCAGTTACCTGCATCTTGGTAACGTTACTGGGCGTAGTGTGGGACAGCGTGGCACTGGTCCTCAGTGCAGCAGCACGAGCTGCACTGTGGATTGTGCCACGGTAACGATCTTGCGCTCCCGAAGTGTGGAGGCCGGGCGGTGCGGTCGAAATGGACACAGCGGCAGTGTGGGCGCGCGCACCGCCTCCACGGTTGTAACGGTTTCTATCTGTTACTGGGTCTGAGAGGTGCAGTGTGATGGGACTTAAAGGATCTCACTAAGGGATTACTTGCAACACCACCACCTCCCTCTTCACTGCTGAAAGATATCCCCTCCCTGTGATTGGCATCAGCCTAGCCCTAACCACTGCTTTGTCACAGCACAGCAACTGAGAGACTCACCAAGGTAACCCGAGATTGCCCCTGCACAACATCCATTGGTGCCTTGCTATGAGGTCCCCAATGATTAATAATACAATTTTAAGCGTAAAGTTCTGTCCTTCATAAAAATATACAAGCCAGGTCCCAAGAACTTCCCAGTTGCTTGCTGCCACCCCAGCTCTGCTCCCACACTCTCTAGCAGGATGACGAGATGCCAGTGAGAGCGCGGGGGTGCTCGTCTTTATCTGTAATGGGTGGCAGCTTTTCTATTGATTTTAAATGATCTAGTGACCACCTGGCAATGAAACATGGGCATCAGTCAAGTAACAAGGCCCTTGTTAGTTGAACAGTGCCCACATTTTATTGCCAGGTAGCTAATATATAGTTTAAAAATCAATAGAAATGCTGCCGCACATTACATATAATGGAGTGTGCCCCCACGCCCTTACTGGCATCTCGGCATCCTGCTAGTGAGCATGGGGGTGGAGCTTGTGCAGCAGAAAAAAAAACAGGAAGTCCTTGGGACCCAGTTTGTATATTTTTATGAGGACAAACTTTACAAAGGCTTATAAATTGAAGGACTATTAACTTCCCTTGGGGTCTTCAGGCAAGTCACCAATGGGTATGGTGCAGGGCAGTATCTTGGCAAGTCTCTTTAAGATCATAATAACTCAAGGTCCCCCCGCTTAGTGATCATCAGTACCAACCCTATAGAAGCAGCTCCTGGTTTCATGCCCTAGGTGCACAATTCTGCACTTATCATTGAACCAACTGCCCCAATATTGACCACTTTTCTAGTTTCTCCAAGGGCATGTGTATGCTCTCTGCTCCCTTCTAGTGCCCATCCCAAAATTTTGGTATTGTCTGCAAAAGGCATTCCCTTCTTTGCCAGTTTTCTGCAGTGTCACTTATGAGGACACTGAAGAGGATCTACCAGTACTGAGCTGAGCTGCCTCACTGTCCTCACACTGTAACAAGTGCCATTAACCATCACCCTCTGACACCTTAACCCCACCCCAACTACTACTCCATTTTTCAACCTGCATTTCTGGTGCCCCCCTTCTGTTCAGCTACCACAACACCATCACTCTGGCACTGCAGGGACCTGCTCCACCATGGGAATGAATCCAATATGTGGAGCAGCTGCCTAAAGTGATCAGGATACGCTTGCATGTTCTTCCATCCCCTAGGACATAAGCGGCAGGGTGCACACAAACACGTGTACAGCACATGTGTGGCACAGCACCAGTCAATGTCTTCCCACCATGGCCAGCTCCCACCTGCACTGCCACTTGTGGTCACTCAGTTGGCAGTACTACAGCTGAGCTGGCTGTCCTTCTTCCCCAGAAGAGGCCTCTTGTATAACAGTTGATCCTCTTCCTCTCCCCAGAGGCCCCTGACGTGTAGCTCATTCCTGAACCACACACCTCCACAGGTCATAGTGCTACTGTTAAGCTGAAGGGCACACATGTTAACCAGTTTCTAATTAATTTTACCACTTTGGATCCCTCCTAGGCTGATCAATCTCTTTAGCCTCCCCCAAAATAGTCAACCACCCTCCTCTCTGCTAGATCACCCTTCCAGGCACCAGACTATCCTCCATGCAGCTGGACAACCCTTCTAGCCCCAGCCTTTCACATAATGAGCACTGGAGCTAGAGCACCACACAGGCTCTGGGCCAGCCGCTTACCCAGCCAGCCACCCTCCCTACATCTGGACCAGCCTCCAACTACATTCTATACAACCTCCATGTAGCTGGAGCATCACCCCAAACCTCCACTCTGACAGACCACATATCTGAAGCTGTCCTCAAGCCCCATGGACCAGCAGTCCCCCACCCAGCCACTCAACCTACAGCTAGATCCACCAGAAGCCCCATACCAGCCTCACCATCCAACCACCCACCCTGCAGCTAGACCTCACTTCCAACCTTGAACTAGCCCCACCACCACCACCAGCCACCCTCCCTGCTGCTGGCTCACTCTTTCATGCCCTGGACTAGCCTCCCCCAGCAGACAATCCTCTCTGCAGCTGGACCCCTGGGTTCATTCCCACCCACAGACCAGCTTCCCTCCCCTCTGCAGGTTGAGTAACCTCCCTAGAGCTGGACACCCTTTCCAAAAGCTGGACACAGCCACAATCCAGAGCAGAACCTCCCTACACCTAGACCCCCCCAATCACCCTTCCTCAACCATGGACCCCATACTTCTCAGCATAGTATTAAAAAAATAAATAAATAAATATGTGACACTAACATATTGCATTTGCAGTGTCAGTGGCTCAGCAGGTAGCACACTTGCCTCCGAGGCTGGGAGATTAGAAGGCAGTGGGTTCTATTCCCATACCAGGCACTTATGTTAATATCCCAATACTGATGCTGTAGTGCAGCATGAGGGGATGGCTGCACTCCTGAGGCACTGTCTTTCAGATGAGACGTTAAACCGAGGTTCCATCTGCCTGTTCTGGTGGTAGTTCAGGTGGATGTTAAAGATCATGGCACTTCTCGAAAAAAGCAGGAAATTTTCTCCGATTGCCCTGGCCAAAATTCTCTCTCCCAATTCACTAAAAATACCACCAACAGCTTAATCTGGTTCAAGTCAGTTGGCTTTCATCTGTATTCTCTCCCCTCCGGTCGTGCCTGAAAATAGGCAAGAATCTGTCTAGTGCACTTAACTGGTCAACAAAACGAAATAAAATAAACATAAAATATAAATTAATGCAATCTTCAGCAAAAGAAAAAAAAAATTACACTGACCCCCAGATTACAAAATGGATTAACACATGCAACTGTTAAATACAAATATTAAACGCAAAAAAACAGTTCCCCCACAAACACACTCAAATATCTGCAGTAAATAATTCTTCCTTTATCTGTAGGTAACTCCAGATTTTCTCAGATTAAAAAAGTTGTAATCTTTTCTCTATGCATTCTGAATTATCTTCCGCTGTTCATTCTCCTGCCCCACCACCACCACCAACACTACTTTAAAGTAACTAAATCAGCAAAAAATCCACAAATAACAAGTAATCTAGAGGCACAATGCATCCTAAACACTTTAAGGGGGGGAGGGGTTGATTGAAAATAAAATGTGTATTTCAAAGTTTAGCCAAGAGTTCAGAGAAGAGAAAATGTTTTCAAGATAAAACATTGATAGTGAAACATGCACAGCATTTCATTTTGAAAAAAAAAAAACAAAAAACACCTGAGTGATAATTCCTTTACTGTATTTAACATTTCAGGGAGTTAAAAAGATGTACTTTTTAAACATAAGCTCTTACCTTAACATGTAAATCTTAGCTGTAGGAAACCTCAGTTGTTCAAAAATAGAGACCACAGAGCACTCTTGCAGTTTCATCAGGCTAGACACAGACAGGAAGAGAGCTGGGAAATGTAGGACTCTGACTGAGTAGACTTATGGGAAAAGTAGTTTAGAATAGACTTTTGAAGGGACACTGGCAACTTTTTTTTGCACCATATTATTTCCAGGTAAAAATCCACATTTTATTATTGCTTACCTTCTCTAAAATTCATTGGTGTTGCTGGTTGTTTATCTGTCTCCTTGCTTAGTAGAACTGAAATGCACGGTAATGTACCCAGCCTTGATGGGCTAATTTAAATCCTAAAACTACTCCGCTAACTGTAATCTTCATTTATGATTCAGTTGTATTAAAAAAAATTGTACTTTTAAGAGCATTGCAGATCTATTTCTAATCCTCATTTAGCAATAACTTACTCTTGAACAACTAGTCTGCTGAAATACTTCTTAGAATTCTTAGCTGTTGTATTTTTGAATGATGATTAAAGATTATTAAAAATGACTAAAATTAGTCTTTGAAGGCAAATGAATGAATGCTTTAATACTAAATTTAGTATTTGACTTCAGTGAGGGTTCCCAAGTACAGCCCTTTGGGCCTGCACCCCCCATGACCAAACACATCTTGAACACCCCCTGCCCAGATGACCACCCAGCTGGACAACCATATCAACATCCCAATAGACCTCTCCCAAGTTGTGTACCTTGCCTGCAGCTAGTCCACCCTACAAGGCCCAAACCAGCCTCTCCTCATCAACTATCATCCACCCTGTAGCTGGCTGCTCCAGGCCATCCTTCCTACCCTCAGACACGATCCCCCTGCAGATGGAACCCCCCCAGACCTGCCTCCCCACCTCAGTAGACCACCTTCCCTGCAGCTGGACCAACCTCCCAGTCTCACCAAACAAAGCACCCTCCTTAGAGCTGGACCAGAACCCTCTAGATAACAACTCTTTCTGCAGCTGGACCCACCCAGACTACCCATCTTGCCCACATACCAGTTGCCCATCCCACCACCGACCACTCTTCTTGCACATAGAAAACCCTGCCCTGCTAGGTTCCCTTTTATAATCCCACCGCTTATTAGTCTAACATGCTGCATCCCACACACAACAACCCAACAGCCCCAGCAGCCCAACACACAGTGGCCTGACTCTAGGACAGTGCCCGACACACTGTCAGGCCAGAGGAGGTCGGGATGCTGTCTTGGCTGTTGAATGGATTTTCCACAAACACATGAAGCACCGATCCTGACCTATGCCACCCATCCAGGACCTGAGCCACTACTGAACAGCATGGACGATGTGAAAACACCCACCCTCTATGTGGTGCACCCTCCAAGGACACACTGACCTGATCACAGACCCCCCGGTAAGGAAGACTGTCTCACCATCCATGGGACAGGAATGAAACAAATAGCCATGCATGCCCCAGTGTGTTGACCAGCCATCCCAGGCAGCATGGCGGATTGTCCGTGCATCCCTGCATGCATGATTATGTCAGCTGACAGCCAGCCAGCTGGGCATGCATGAAGGAATTGGAGTACCATGCTTGTTGGTTGTTGCATGCATGACACTGCAGGCACACAGCAGAGCGGCACAGTGAGAGCATGGATAGCTGCACCAGGAAATGGTCCACAGCAACACCACATGTGGATGTCAGGACACAGAGCAGCATGCCATCGCACAAACCGTGCAATGTGTGCATGTGGCCATGTCATGCTAGCCCACTGTGGGCCTGCAATAACCACACAGAAAAAAGTCTGGAGGTGTTTGGGGTGGGGGGGGGCCTGTGCCACAGGAGCCCATTGTGGCATGAAGGCTGCCAGGTGTGTTGTGGGGGGTTCTACAGGTCCATTACGGGAATGCTGTTACCACACAGTTGCACAGCTGGAAGGATTGGTGGGCACTCACACAGCTTCAGACCTGTGCAACGTGTGGCACACATGAACAGCTGTAAGGATTTTGGGGGGACTCACACAGAGTCAGGCCTGTGCGACATGCGACACACAGTGCTGATGTGGCAGTGTGCAGTGGGCTGCTTGGCGACACCCAGCAGTATTGTGATGAGACATCACCACCAGGTTGGGGTGCATGTTAAATGTGGGGGTGAAACTTTATTCAACAGTAGGGGCCACAGTGACAACCTGGTGGCTGTGCATGATGTGTACTGTGAGTGTACAACTGTGAGGTGCCAAGTCACCATGGAAACCCTACAGGGTGGTGTTGGGTGCCATGCCACAGAGGAACTTCAGCAGCTTGCCCTTGTCCTTGGATGCTAGCACCATCCTTATCCACTCCTCATAGCTCTTCTTGGGTGGTGTCCATGGTAGTCCACAACAAATGCCTTCCCTGGTGACATAGGTCCATTGCTGTTCCCTGTGGAGCTCTGCTATCATTGTCATGACCCCTACATGCCTTCCCCGAGCAGGGTGTGGAGATGGCAGTGCCAGGTTTTGACATGCTTTGGGTCCATGGTATACCTTGCTCGTTGAGATCCGCAACCAACCACAGCTGAGTGGGAACATGGGGTCATATCTCGTGGGCACCTTGGTCACCCTACAGTACAGCCATATCTGCCAGCACATGTGTCTACCGAAACAAATAGAAAGGTGTGGTGGCATTGGGCGGAATGGTTGACTTCAGGAGGCTGAATGCTGCTAGAATGTCCTGTGCCAGGAGATGGGCGAGGCCACAGTTCATGGATCTTCAGGCTGAAGTCTGGGTCACTTTTGTATTGTGGTGCAAGACCAAAGCTCTGGACCTTCCCACACAATCTGCCCAAAGTGGAACAAGCATCCCTTGTTTATGGCTTCATGGAAATTCCATCTTACAGGCATTGATCGCAGCCTGCTCAAAGTCAGTGATGATCGTAGGTGGTTTGAGGGTGCAGGACTGTATACTGGCATATTTATTCAGCTCCTGGAACAAGGTGCAGTAACATTGCAGGCGCTTTGTCATCATCAGTGTATACACCAATGACATAATGAGGTTGTTAGGGCCCATCCCCATGAGTGCATAGATGGTGTACAATAAGTGAACAGGTGTGGCACAGTTTTGAACGTACCATCCATCATCCAGAAGGGTGCCTGTGCCAGGTCCCTGATGTCCTCTGTGGTGAGTAGAAGGACCTGGTGGGTGGTGCTGCCAGTGATCCTGCTGTACCATGGCCATCCAGTCACCGTCTGTAGCTGCTTGGGGATAGTGAGGTCAGCCAGTGTCACTGGTTCTGATGAGAGGTCCTTGCGGCGGGTCCTGTTCACAATCTGCAGCAGGGCCCTCTTGCTTGGCAACTGTTGCCACAGCTCAGTGGTCATTGCAGTTGCCTTACTCTGCAGTAGCTATGCGGGGCTAGCCATGGTGCTGTGTGCCTTCTACTTGATGCCAGCCAGCACCTGTGCTGGTAGAGCATCTGTCACATCCTGGAGCAGTGTGATGGCCTGGCCGAGGCAGGACTTGGACTTATGGTGCTGGCAGCACCGTTACACTGTCTCAGGCCGTCCCAGTGGTGCTGAGGGTTGAGGCGCTGGATGCCATACCTTGTGCCACACCAGTGACCCGGGTTCAGGATTGAGCCTGGGCCATCGGGGGTCGGCAGGGGAGGACTGGGATCGAACATCCATAGACTGCTTTTCCAGTCCTGGGGTGGGCTGGGGAATTTCACTGTGCTGTAGCAGCCCCCTGGGGATGCCCAGGGGCACTACTAGTGTCAGTGACACTCGATGGGGAGCACGGCAGATGTCGGTATGTTGCTCCTGGACGTCATTGCATGTCCGTGCTACTGGGGCCAATCGAAGGAAAATGGCTGGGCATGACCTTGCAGCTTGATGGCTGTGCTCTGAGCCACCCAGAGGACTTTGGTGGAGTCCTGTTGAGGAGGGTCCAGGGCTGTCCTGGCTGGTAGAGGCAGAGGGGGAGCCCTACAGCAAGATGGCATGATGGCCATCCCTGATCCTCCTGGGTGCAGTTTGAGCTACCCAGCTCTCCAGGTGGGTGGAGCTAGTTGCTGGATGCCCCAAGTCGGAGTGTGTACTGCAGCAGGTGAAAAATATGATATGTTAAAAAAACAGTACACTGTCTCATTGCATGTCCATTCATGGACCAGGAGGTAGCCATTCACATTTAGCTTGGACTTTCCCTTCCTGGATGGTACCACCTCACAGATTGTCCATGTTGTTGGGGTTGCAGTTGAGCACCCTGGCCCTCCATAGCTTCCACGCTGTCCTCCATTGTGCCAGAGGACTGTGCAACACTGACTGGCTTTGGTTCCAGCTCAGGCATTCGGGTGTGATTGCACTTCATTTGCACATCACACTCCATGGGCCACTCCTATGGCAGTTGCTACTTGTCTGTGGGTGGTTTGTACCAGTACTGTAGTGCCACTGTCTGCCCACAGTCCCAGTGCTTCAATGCTGTGCTGTGCACCATGGTCACATTCAAGTTCTGTGTCCACAGTGTCCTGGGCCCCATCAGCTACTGTGCTGCAGTGGGGCTATGCTCCATGGTACACTTCCCTGCTGTCCAGCATGCAGGGATGCAGGGGTCCCTGTGTGTTGTGCACTCTACCTACAGGTCAGTGTCCACCTACCAAAGCTGGCCTTTGCACCCCCCAGCATTGGCATCCATAGTTCCCATGCATGCCGTCATGAGTCCATGTCTGTCCGCTGCCCCCATGCATCATTTTCCGATGCCTACCTGTTCTCTATGTTCTCTTCAGCTGTAGTTCCCCAACCTGAGACTTCTCCGGTAAATGATCTATTGTGGCCCTCACTGTGCTCTTTCCTATGGGGCTTGCATTCTCTGCCCCGTGCCGGTTTGTTTGTCAGAGTTTCAGTTCACCTGCTTTGTTTACTAACTACTCTCCCTGCATCTGAAATGGGCCCTACCCAGCCAACCACTCTCCCTGCAGCTGAACCACCCTTTCGGCCCCTGGAGAAACCTTCCCCAAGGAAAGCACTGTCCATGGACCATTCTACAGTTACAAGGAGGGAGGAAGAGGCCCCCAGCTGAGTAGGAAGCAACTGCTGGTGGGTGGACTTAATTGGGGGATAGACTTGCGAGCAGGGTGGGGTAAAGGAGAGGGAGGTGAAATACCTGAGAGGTACTTTGGCTTGGAGGGATGAGAGCAGATACAGTGGATCATTAGACAGCGGGAGATGAGAGGGAGCTAGATGTCATTGTCCACCTGGGGACAAATGACCTAGCAAGGGATGGGGTAGGGGTAGTGCAGGGAAATTTCAGGGATAGGGGGAGGGTCCTCAAGCATGCATGGTGGCTTTTGCCAAAAGGTTGCCTATATACATCTTGGGAGAAGATAGGACTCTCCACACGACTTTCAACAGTTGGTTAAAGGCATGGTGTAGGGTGGGGCTCAGTACTAGGAGTGGGCCTCTTCAGTGTCTTCATAAGTGAAATTGCAGAAGAACTGAATGGGAAGGTATGTCTTTTTGCAGATGCCACCAAAACCTGTTGTAGGGTTGACACTCAGGAGGGTGTGGAGAAAGGGTTCACCCATGCTGGTGTGACAGCCATGTTGCTGATGCCGATTACAGCACAGGCCACATTACAGCACCAGGCAAAACGTATCCTGGGAGTTACACCACCAAAGCACCCTCCTGGGAAACAGTCTCCATTGGGCCCCTCCCTAATTATCCCACGGGTCCAGGTTCTTAATTTACCTGTTCTCAGTCCTACCCATCCTACAATCACCCCAGGGTATACAGTAGATTGTTACTATCCCTGATCTTCAGTGGTTCCCATTTATTTATTTATTCATTCATTTGTTTACCGAGTAGGTGCACTGGTCTGAGAACCATTTTCAGGCATGACCTGGACCATTGAGGATGGCACAGGAATAAAAGCAAGTACAAAGGAGGCTGGGACAAGGCATACAATAGACAGTAATAAAAATATACAGGATATTTAAATGAAGATATGTATAAACTTGCAGCACAATGGATAAATAACATTTATGACAATAGCAGGTAAAGTAGTAGCCAAGTTGTAATACAAATTAGGCATGATCTGAGATGAGTAAAGGAAAAAGTGCATCATGGCAGTGTAGGTATGGACCAAGAAGGAAAGGAGGAAGGAAGTAGAGGCATGATAATAAGTTGGGGCGCAGGAGCAAGTAGTGGAGGACAGAAGGTGAGATCCAAGGAGAGAGTGGAAGAGTCCTGGAGAGTCAGTGGTGCTAAGTGGAGTGGGCAGGTTGTTCCAAAGGAAAGGGCTGCAGATGAGAATGCACATTTACCCATACGGTGGAGACTAGGGGGCACTCAAGCATGGGGCCAGCAGTGAGGCAGAGCTCTAGAACAAACACTTTTGGCCAAAGAAGGTGGGACTGCGGAGAGGTAGCTCAGTTTTGGATGGCCTTATTGACTGTGCTGGCCAGGAGATAGGTCTGTTGGGCTGATGGGGGAAGCCATCCCAGGGACTGATAGAGTGAGCAGTGGTGTGTTGAGTGAAAGTCCTTGCCCCCTGTATATCCAAAGTCCCCACCATGACCCAGTTAGTTCTTACAGCAAATACTACCCCCTGGTCCCCAGCCTTACTATATATGTGACACCCTTCCACATTTGGCACAGACCATCCTCTCAGCTCCTTGATCAGGCACAAAATGGATGATAGTTCACAATCATGTGCTAACTGTACACAGCTGTTTATACAGTAGGTACATAAGCGCAAAACTGGCATTCTGTCCTCAGTTGGTCACAGAGGTTAGCAGAGTATCTGTGCCAATTGCCACTGTGGGGAGAGTGCGTAAACATATGGTGGGGGCCATGAATGGTGTGAGCGGTAGGACTGGGTGGGCAGGTAGTTATTGGCAGTTTCCTATGTACGGAATGGACAGCAGCACCACTGAACACCAAGGGAAGTGTGATATTACTGATGGTGGGAGCTCAAAGGGGCAGTTGTAGGAGGCAGAGGTGATACTACCTGGTTTAGGGAGGTAACATCTTTTAGAGCCATTTACCAACTGGTCAGAGACTCACTAATTATGCCATTCAAAATATCATTTTGTGATCCTACCCTGTTTTTGGGGTGCAAAGTGTTGTTTGAGAGTCACTTACCCATTTAGCGATTGCAAATGCTCTTTGAATGTTCTGGTCTATGTGAACAATAACAGTCTATTACCAGTAAGATAAAGACAAGTGAACAAATAAAAATATGGAATGGAGAGCTGTTCTCCATGAGATTGATAATGTAATTTATCTTAACAATGCGTTAGAGTACAGAGTATGATGAGATTAATACTGGTACCACTGTGCTACCACATGAGTCTAGGGTTGCTGTGAGAGGTACCAAATACTGAAATGTCAAAATAACGCAGTACCATTGTGCTACCAGTGTACCAGTATTTGTGGGAGCCGACAAAATCTCAAAATTTAAGTGATACCATTGTATTACCAGTGTATGTGTGAGAGACAGAGAAAATGGTAAAAATTTCCATAGGGATACCATTCTGCCAGTGCACTACCAATGCACAGAGGAAAATCTATATATCACCTACCACTGTGATACCGGAGTACCACTGGGTAGTACTATTGTGGATTTTTCAGCTGACCACAGTATTGCCATTGCTATACCAATGTAATGCCATTGTGACAAATTCAGTAAGGGTAACCAGATTGCTGAGACAATGCAGTGCTAAAGAGGTGTGATAAAAAATATAGTGTTGCCAGTACTACTGCAGTGTGCAGCAAAAATTTGTGAAGGAAATACAGTGCTAAAGAAGTGTGCATGAAAATCTAATAATTATTTGCAGTGCTCTTACAGTGTACATCAAAACATAAGAAAGATTGAGCAGTGGTACAACAGTGTAGCAGAAAGTCAGTGCAGTGTATTAACAGTGCACTGATGAAAAGCAGTGCTTTGTCAGTCTGGACTGAAATAAGACTCAAGATGGAAGTGTACACTCCACTTCCTTCTGGGTTCAGTCATTGTGCAGTCACTATTCGATGAGTGGTCCTTTTTGCGTCCCCTCTCAATGCAAATCTGCCTCTATCCTGGTTCAGAAATCCAGACTCTGGTGTTTTCTGTCAGAATGTATTCACTGCAGTAGACCAGATGCTTCTCTATGCTTTCCTCCTCTTCCCTTAGTTCAGAGGGTGCTGCTCAAGTTGTAGGCAAACGGGGGCAGGATGATTCTCATCATCCCAGACTGGCCTCGGCAGATATAATTTGCGTAAACAGTCGGACAGAAGTACCCCCAAGGTGACTCCCTCTATGAGTGGACCTTCTGACACAGGGACTTTGGTCCATCCTTCCTGTGCTCCCTTCATCTCCATGCCTGGCTCCTGAGGAGATGAAAGTGGGCAAGTTTTAGGTTTCCAGACAATTGTAGAAATCTTCTTAGCCACGCATAGACCTTCCACCAGGAGGACTTATGCGGCTAAGTGGTTACACTTCACCATCTGGTGTGCAAAGTTCTGTCTGGACCCTTTTGGTTGCCCACCAGGAAAAAATTTGGGGTGCTTCGTGGACTTGTCCAACGCAGGTCTACATTTCTCGGCAGAGAATGTTCACCTCTGCGCATTTTTGGACTATCTTGAACCAGTAGACAACATGTCACTGGCTCAGTTACTGTTGGTCAAGTTTTGCTTCTCCCTACTTACTTTGTTAGTTCCAGAATGAAGACAAGCACTCCCTTTATCTCTCTGAATGTTAAGACGGTTCGGCGATTCTACATCGACAGAACGAAGAGATACGCATCCAAGCAACTATTGTATCTTTCTAAATGCCTTGGCTGGGTCAGTCTGTTGCCATGAGATATATTTCTGCTTGGTTAGTAGCATATCTTCGACACTACTAATCCATAGCGATTATCCCGAACCATGAGGAACTGAGAAAAATAACACAGTTAACACTCTTATGTGGCAGGGGGTGCAGTGCCTGGCTTGTTTGCCTCTGCCAGTGGAGCCAGTCAGGGCCAGTGAAACTGGAGTTACAGGTGGGTCCCTCAAGTTGGGTAGAGTGTTTGGCTCAGGCAACAGCCTCTGGCCCTTGCTGGTGACCACACTGCTGAATACTGTATCACTTGCTGCACCCCCATTCAGTGTCACTGTGTTGGGACTGGCAGTAGTACCATTGTTGGTCACTTATGTGCTGGATGGGTTGTTGGCACAAGGATTGGTGCCAGGTTAAGTCCTTCAGGACCCAGCCTGGTACTGGTTCTGGTGCTGGTTCCGGTGCCACCCTCAGTGTGGGAGGTCCCCCAGTGCCAGAATCAGTTCCAGTTAGAGCAGCGCCCCTGGCATCAGTCCCTCATCCCTTGAGGTCAGTAACACTGATGTTGCCAAGGCCACATTCTGGATAGGAGGGCCTATAATCCACCCCACTTTAGGACCCTCGCTCCAGGGTGGATGTGGAGGGTGATGAATCTGACCCCTGGCCTCATCATTTCTGAGGGTGGCGACAAAGGCTGTTTCTTTAGCATGGACTCATCAAACCCAAGCTCTTCTTCTGTTCTACAGGAAGATTTCTCTTTCCAGGCTTTGCTAAGGAATTGGCATTCTGTACTTGATTTTGAGCCTTTAGCTACTGACCCAGATAAATGTCTCCATCTGGAGTGTTTAAACATTTCTACCATGCCAGTCAGTTTAGTTTCTCTTATCCTACCCACTTTTGAAACCTTGTCTAATGTTGTCTGAAACAGACCTGCTTCTTTTCCATCTGCCTTCAAGCACAGAGACAGAAACTACACTGCCCCTAAGGATAGAGTAGTGTATGTTTCTCAACCTATAGATAATGCCGTTGTTATTCTTGCTGAGAATGGCAAAGCCATTCTTCTCCAAGAGGTCACAGCGTACCATATTAACAAGGAGTCACGCAAGACTGACACTATGGACAAGCAGGCTTATGCAGCTGCTATCCTCAGCACGTGGATTGCTAGTTACCAAGGGCATTTTTCCAAACATGGGTATACCCTTTGGAGCTCACTTAAGTCTCTGGGAGAGTCCCAGCCAGATTCTGAAAGTAAGCAAAAGATTCTGCTGACTGCCACACATGGAACTGAGTTCAGCGGTCATCAGCTCAGAGCTGGTATAGTTGCCTTTGATACTGCCTTCTGCTCTGCCGCTGCAGGCATCAGCATCAGAACGTATTCCTGGCTACATACTGCTGGCTTTTTTCAAGATGTCTAACAACAGGTTATGAACATTCCTTTTGATGGTACTTACCTGTTTGAACAGAAGGTAGAGAATCTCTTCAGGCACCTCAGAAAACTAGAATGACCCTTAAGACTTCCAAGCCAGCTCCTGCTAACTCTCAGAGGGGAAAGGATGTGTTTTCTTTTAGAACCTGCAGTCCTTTTTGTGAGAAAAGCAGAGGAGTCTAAAACAAATCTCAGCCTCTCCAGCCTCAGAAGAATGTGTAGCCTAAGGCGCAGATGCCAACAGCATCCAGTGCCACCCTCTGAAACTCCTTTCACTGCCACTCAACGCCATTGCCTTTCAGTTCCTTACCACCGTGGGAGTTCTGCTAAATCTAGGGAAGTCTCAGTTCCAACTTTCACAGCACCTGCTGTTCATAGCAACTCTTTTGGATACAACCAAGGCATGTGCCTTCCTTCCAGAGAGCAGAATGCAGGCAATCCTGCAGATGGCATGCTGTATCATGGAGTGCAAATCTGTTCAAGCCCACTCTATGCAACGCTTGCTGGGTCTGATAACCTCAGTGTTCACAGCGCTCCAACCTCAGTGTTCACAGCGCTCCTCACATGGTTACACTTGAGATTGACTCAGTGGATGCTCAGTGTACAGTGGTGTCAAAAGCATCACATTCTCAGATCTACACCATTCAGGTGACCAAGTTCCTGGTTTGGTCCCTCACATCATGGACAGTGGAGGATAATCTCTTCCAGGGCTTTCCCTTCTCCCAACCAGAACTTCAGGTGACTCTCACCATGGATCCTCCCTGTTTGGATGGGGGGGGGTCCCAGTGTTAGGTCCTCCAAACACAAGGTGTCTGGGACCCAGCAGACTCATCTCCACATCAATGTGTTGGAGATGCAATCTGTTTTGTGTGGCCTGCAAGCCCTAGTGGATCTTGTCATCCACAAAACAGTCCTTCTCCAGACAGACAAGTCTGTGATGTACTACATTCACAAGCAGGGAGGGGCACACTCTTACCCTCTCTGCAGGGAGGAGACAAAAGTGTGGGAATGGTACCTGGAACATTAGATCCTGCTCAAAGCCATTTATCTGCCAGGGGTCAAAAACATCCTGGCAGACAAGCTCAGCTGAACAGAGGCCAATCCTCATGACTGGTCACTAGACCAGACGTTGTGAGATTGCTGTTTGACAAGTGGAGCACCCTTGATATGGACCTGTTTGCATCCCCACTCAACACCAAACTCCTTCAGTTCTGCTCCAGAAATCCAGGACATGGCATTTACTGTCAAGATGCATTCAGATTGCAATGGCAAAATCTATTTTTGTATACATTCCCACCAATCCTCTAGTGCAGAGGGTATTACTCAATCTGGAGATGCACAGATGGGGGGGGGCAAAATAATTCTAGTCATCCCCGCTGGCCTCAAGATATATGGTTTCCTCTGTTGAACAGACTATCAGTCAGCAACCTGATGATTCTTCCACTCAGGATGGACTTTGATCTCTTCACCTTCAGTCCTGGCTCCATAAGAGAAAGTAGTGAACAGGTACAAGATATCTCAGAGGGTCTCTGAAATACTTTTGGCTGCTTGTAAGCCTTCCATGAGGAAGACTTACACAGTCAAGTGGAAAGTATTTTCAATCTGGTGCTCCAAAACCCACATGTACCACTTTTAGTGCTCACGCGAAAAGGTTATGGAGGACATGTTGGACCTTTCTGATGCTGTCCCAGAGTATTCACAGTTAAGGTTCACCTCTGTGCTATATCTGTTTGAGACAAGCTCATCAATACCCTCTACTTGGCACAGCTGCCACTGTTCAAAGTGTTCCTAAAGGGCATCTTACACACAAGGCCTCCCATCAGAAAGCTGGTGGCTGCCTAGGATATGCTTACTCACAGACCTTTCAAGGCTCTTGCGACTTGTGAGCTGACATTTTTGACTTGAAAAGCAGCCATCACCTCTTCTCACAGAATGTCTGAAATCCATGCCTTGGTCACAGATCCTCAGTATACTGTTTTCTACAAGTCAAGGTAGTTCTCCACACACACCCTAAGTTCCTACCCAAAGTGGTGTCAGAGTTCCATCTGAATCAGTCACTAGTGTTGTTACTTACTTTGCCAACTTCCAGAATGAAGGAGAGTGCAGTCTCCATTCTCTGGATGTTAAGAGGGGTCCATACAACTTACCAGGATAGAACAAAGCACTTCAGGCAATCCAAACAGCTCTTTATCTCCTTTGATACCAATCAAAAGGGACAGCCCATTGCAATCAAGTGCATTTCTGCCTGGATTATTAGTTGCCTACACCACTACTATGCCATGGCTTCGGTCCAGCTTAGCCTCGAGCTCTTCTTCCTCATTTGGAGAAGAAGAATTGGTGCCGTTCGAGGTTGCCTGTTGGTACATCTGCACAAGGATTGTTCATTGGAAGGGGTGATAGGCCTGAACTGACTTTTGTGGGTTCCCCTTGGCCCCGCTCCTAACGGCCGCATTCTCGACTCCGGACTCCATCTCTGTCCTCATTGGAGTTCGGGTGAGCAGTTTCACCTCTGGGCCACTCCTGTGGAGCAGGGGGGTTGACTTTCCTTTTTTCCTGTCTGTGTTCCTGTTTTCAGGGCCTCTGGGCCTCGGAGCCATTGGACCGGAGCCGGGTCAATTGGATCAGGATGAGTGCAGTGCCCTCTTGGTGCCTTCGCTATTGTGTCAACCCCTCATGCCTACCCCCCTCTTCCTTTTCCATGCTGGGGCCAGCATGGGCACCACCTTTTTCCTTCTCCCCATCTTCTCCATTGGCTTTTCCATGGTGTTTTTCCTGGCGCTGTGTCCGATGCCTTGGAGGCACCGCAGGTCCGGTGTCGTGGCCACTGGTTTGGCATCAGTGCCGTAGGCAGTGCTGCTGGTGTTTGAGTCGGTGCTGGGAGTCGGCACCGTGGATCAGCGCTGTGGCTCGGCACCGCACTCGGTGCCATGCTCGGTGCCGTGGGCTGTGTGCAGTGCCGTGGGTGCTGTCATTGTTGCCTTCATTGCTGGCGCTGCTGGCGGTGCCATGGGTGTCTCATGGTGCCACGGATGCCTGTTCGTGTCTGTGGGTGGTGCGGGCACCCGGGGGTGGTGTCGGGCACCCGTGGGTGCCACCAGGCACCCATGGGTGGTGCCTGGGGTGCCATGAGTCCATGGGTGTCATGGGTGCCATGGTACCTTGGGTGCCATGGGTGCCCTCCTGTGCCATTGCTGCCATGGGTTTCTTGGGTGCCATGGGCATCGGAGGTGCTCTTGTGTGCCATTGCTGCCATTGGTGCCGAGGATACCTGCGGGTTCTGCCATGTGTTCCCTCGGGTGTCTCCCAGGTTGGCATAGGTAGTACTTGGTGCCCTCCTATTCCATGAGTGACGCTGATGCCGCAGGAATGCCAGTTGGTGCTGTCTGACAGTACTAGGGACAGATCTCCATTTGTGGACCTCTTCTTCCGTGGAACTTGTGGCAGGATGTTTCTGCAGAATGAAGTTCTGTTCTTCGGATTATTTTTTCCACACATCTTAATGGGTGGCGGTCTGCATCGGGTCTTGTGTCATCCAGCAGTTTTCCACTGATGGGACTCTTCTGTTCTGTTCTGCCAGCGGAATCTCTCATTCCGCTCAGCACTTTCTCAGCCCCCTACGTGGTGCCAAGCTCCATGACACCCTTCCTGGTGGCGGAGTCTCTAGTGGCTCTGACCTAGACCTCTCTTTGGGGTCCTTCTGCGGTAGAAGGGCATCCAGATGAGTATCCCCCTGTCCTTCTGGTCAGTGATACAACGGATGACTCATTTTATGTTCTGAAGGACATGCCCGCTCTATCATCAGAGTCCGTGATGGAAGCTCTTCTCAGTAGTTCCTCAATAATGGGGTCCACTATAGTGTTTAGACTGCATCTGTGGACCATACACCTCTGCGTCTAGACTCTTTCAGTCATCAAGACAATTACAATTACACTCTGTGGAACATTCTAATTCAATGGTCAGGAGCCGCACAGACTCTTCCGCTCCTTTGATAGAGGTATACAGACCCCTTCTGATGCTGCCCCTCTGGTGGCTGCTTCAGCAGAGGTGGTTAACATCTGTCTAGCTATTATTATTAGTCCAGTCAAGAGTTCAGTTATGGATTCTCAGGCTCCTCCTGCTCCTCAGAGGGATGACATCCTTGTCATTTCTGTATCAGGCAATCCTTGCGAAATAGCAGCCTGCAACCTTGTCAGGCTCAGACTAATGATGATGATTAAAAAAAAAAAAAGGGGGGTTAGAATTATCATAGCACAGGGCCTAGTTGGAATTTCCCCGATACCACACTTTGGATCTGGTCAGGTTCCGCCTCAATCCTGGGGCGGTCATCTCTAAACTTCGGTAAAGAGTACCTGATTTCTTCTACCCCTAGGGGCAGTATGATCCGGCGGTGGTATAGCTCACCTCTTTTCTCTAGAGAGATTTCTCTTATTCCAAGATATTTCCAAAAGCTAGGCATCTAACCAGTCTGTTAGTCCCCCCCTTTTTTTTTATCAGGCTTTCTTCTCTTGATCAGAGGCTCGCAGCAACAGAAGTGACTCTTCAGGGAGTCGGAACTTAGATTCCTACTTCCGTGCTTGTTTCAACTTAACAGACGACATGCTCCTTTCTTGACCATAGGTCAAGTAGGTCTTTTTCTGAAATAGCTTCTCAAATATTCACACCTTCAGTTCCTGCGCACAGGTTCCATGCCAGTCACACACGAAGCTATCCTCTCCAACTACGTGACGGAGCTGTGATGTTTTTTTTTTTTCAACAAAGCAAACTAGAGTCCTTCCTACTCCCTTCAGGGAGGCCGGAGTAAGTAGTGCCTCACCGCATTGAGCCACTTCTGCTGCTATTCGGTCACTTTAATGAATGGATTAGCCCTAACTTGGTCCTCCTGTGTCCCTTCTCGGTGCGCATCTGCCTCTATTTGCCTTACAAATCCAGCCCCTGTTTTTTTTTTTTCTGTTGGAATGTTTTTATCCGCAGTGGACATGTCCTCCTGTACACTTTTTCCTTTCTTCCCTGAGTTCAGAGACTGCTACTACAGTTATACACACAGGGACAGGATGATTCCTTTTTGGAATGTGCAGTGACTAGGATCTGATTCTACGAGACCACCACAAGAGGCTTCTAAGTTGCGCTTCGCCTTCCATCAGGAAAGTTTCAGTGACTAAGGGAAAACCATTCTCCTTGATGGGCTAACCCCGCCTGGACCTTCTTTTGCTCACCAAGTAAGGGGTTCAAATGCTCCTGGACCTGTTGTTTGCAGGTCAGCCATACTTGGTAGTGGGGGTTCCGTCTCCGCTTTTCGGTCTAACCTGAACCTGTAGACTTTATCTCCGGCTCTTGCAGTTCCTTAGGTCCTTTTACATTAGATTAGTACATGTCTTTGACACTATTAGTTTTGATCCTATACCAAATTGTGGTTCCGGGTTTTCGCCGCTCTCTCAGAGTGGTTGCGGCTTTCTGGCAGAGTTTCATTTTGTGCCCATTGCAGTCATCTGCGAAAGTGGTGCGTTACAACTCGAGCGCTTATCTTGTAAGCATTATGTTCTGGATGCTCTTTACAAGATGGCTCTTTTTATTAGCAGGACAGTCCTTGGCCGTCTTTTCTGGGTGAACCCTATCTCCTACCACCCTACTCAGGGTTGTGGGTTTTAGCTCGGTACTCTCCCACTAGTGTTAATGAGTGATGAGACTTAGTCCAGGAAGATATGGAAATTACGTACTTACCGTAATTATTGGTCTTCTTGGACAGTCTCCATCATTCATTCACACGCCCACCTACCATCCCCTGGGTTCACTCATTTTTCTTTCCTGGTCTTCATGGCCTGTGGTTCAGATTGTGAAGACATTGTTCTTTGACCTTTCTTACAAAGGCCATCTGGGCCCTCTCAGGCCCAGAAACTCAGAATGAGTTATTCTCATTAGTTATGCTGCACCTCCTCGGTCGAAAAGGTACTGAGGTGGTTGGAGGGTCGATGCCGAGATAGCCTACACAGGCGCGAGTCTGTGTTGCGGTGCCGCGCATGCGTGGTCCTACCTCGGTGCCGACCCTTCAGAAAACTTTTGGCTCCCGCTTGGTCCTAGCGCCTCCGGCGCTATTCCACTAGTGTGAATGAGTGATGGAGACTGTCCAAGAAGATCAATAATTACGGTAAGTATGTAATTTCCATTTTCTGATCTGCAGCTGCCCGAAGTTGGTCACGGGCCTTTGCAGAGCATGAAAAGTGAGAACAGATACGGTGTGCGACTGTCAGCATTTCCTTTATATCAGGGTGTTGCAGAAACTCCTGCACCACAAGATTTAAACAGTGGGACAGGCATGGAACCTGAACAAAGCCACCACTCGTGATGCATTTGACCCACTGTCATTTACTGTGAGCCCAGCTCTCAGAGACGGGGGTTCAGCCACTTGTCAATTTCAGTCAGTACCAAATCCAGCATGTTTTCACCAGTGTGTGAACAGGTCACATTGTGCATAGCAATCGTTGCATGCTGTCGAATTCCTGGAAGATTGCTACCACAACACTCCACCTTACTACACTGATTATTCACACTACCAACAGCACAAACAACACCTGGCACCTATGCCCAATGTGCAATTATACACAAATATGAACTCCCCGCTGTTTTGCCACTTGTCCAGATATCCATACTTAAATGGATGAATGGAGAGGAGGAATGTTGAAGGGCATGTCTTACAGAGTTGGACACAGTATGGTACAACTCAGGGACAGCACAGGTGGAAAAGTATGTCCTGCATGGGACTTTCCATTTTGGACAGGCATGTGCTGCAAACTGCTGGAACCCAGAATTCTCCATGCAGGAGAAGAGCAAAAGATCATTTGCCAGCATTTCAGCTACAGCAGCATTAAGTTCACGTGACACTGTATGATTGGGTGGGTACTTCAGCTTATGCACAAAAACACTCTGTAATGTGGACTGACTTAAACGTTTTACACGGGATGTGATGACAAATGGTTCTGCTCTGCGAATGGCAGGGGGTGGAGTGTGGACATGTGATGAAGACAGTTGCACAGGTGATGAAAAATCCACAAATGAAGTTATTTTCCCAGATTTACGAACAGGGGTTGATGTACCACTTGCACTAGACATACTGCATTCAAAACCACCACCACCAGAACTGCTACTCTCACCACCACTGAACAAGATTTCAAAATCATTATGCTCCTCCACCTCATCATGCCTGTAGTAATCCTCTGCTGTTATTTCATTGCTACTGCACGCATTTAATTTCCTACATGATCTTACAGTCATGGAAGGGGATAACATGCTCATTATGATTGATGACGAGGGTGAATGCCCCACTGTGGTATTAGCTGCCATCTTGTGCTGCGTCCACAGTGCTATGTGCCTGTTCTTAGGATGTGTATGCTGTCCTCCTGTGCCCAGATGGCTCCCCTTTGTACCTCGCCTCATACGCGCATTGCAAACCTGGCAGATTGCAACTGACTCATCATTTGCATCTTGCACAAAAAATCCCAAACAAGGGATTGTGATCCCCTACTTTTAACATGTCCCTGATGCTACTTATTGGACTCTGTTTTTTTAAGCTTGGAAGTGGGGGGGAGGGGGGTGCTACATGATTTTTCAGGCCAGACACACTTGGACTGCAACTGACTACCTATCATTATTACTGGGTCATCATCATCAACTGAAACTGGTAAATCATAACTTTTTACAAGGGAGGGGGGTTAATGCAAACAGGTCCAGACACAGCCACCTTGAATTTCTTTTTCTCCGGTATCAACAGGGGTCACTGACATCATCATCATATTCATCAACATCATCCACGTCCACACCTTCTGCTTGGATGCTGGTATGCGGACTGCATGTTGCAACCACAGCAACATCAGCATCTTCAGATTCATCATCAACACCACCATCACCCGATATTTTTTCACCACACTGTGAATCATTGAATGACAAATGCATGACCTGAACCACAGGGGAAGAAATGTGACATTGTGTGTTATCATTGCCATGATGATCAGAATCCTCATGTTCGGTTACCAATGGGATGTTACTGGGGAGTATGACATCATCTACACTGTCACTCACTGCTTTACACTCAACTATATTTTGGACATGGTCAACTGGTCAGAAGTGGAACTTGAGGCAGCAGTACTCATACCACCAGCAAGTGCACTAACACCACTAGCTGGGACAACATCATTTCCTCCAGCTATGAGTGAGGCTACCAATTGCACTGTAAAAAACATTGAAGGAGAAATACCTTTCCTCACATCAGCAGTGCACTTCTGCGACTGCGTACTACCATGCCCACAGACAATCTTACCACTGCAGCAGTGCCATGGCAAGCAGCAGCTTTGCTTGCATGTCTCTCAGGCATTTGGGGGGATCAGCAAGAATATTCTAGACAAATTTTGATTTTGGAACATTCACTCTGGGCCGCTGGATATGAAGCCAAAAAAAAAACAACTATGGCTTCAACAAGAGATACAGATGCAAAGTCACAACAAGTTCAACAACACCTTAACTAACCAGTGGTGCTCAGTCACAATACAATCTGGAAAAGAATACCTTTTGCTGGTTGGAGGGGAGCACTGTGACTGCAGAGTACAGTAACAATGCAAAACCAAGATACCACAATGGCAGTACAAAATCACGCAGGTGCAGTGGATAGCAGGTTCACACTGCTGCAATTACACTGTGGCACAATAAAAGGTGTGTTATTTGATGTTACACTGCACACACACACACACACACACACACACACACACACACACACACACTTTGTCTAAGCAAATTGAAAACTTCAGTAATATACCCCGTGTTTTAAACAACCTGAAGTTATGCTCTGCTGCACCAGGTCCACAACACAATCAGCAAAAAAATGTCAACAATTACTAAAAATATTACTGTGTGTACATTAACATAGTTATACAAGAAAAACATAACCAAAAAACAACAAACTCGCTATTTCTCCAACTTAAATCTACCTACACCACAGATATGTCCCTCCCACAAAGCACACTTCCACTGTCTGTCAGTACACGGACTGAATGTTGTACATTAACATTCAAAATTCACATACAAACAATAAACACTTGATGATATGAGCACAGCAGGGTTTCCTACAATCGATGCACTAAAGTCCGAGCAAAAAAAAATTACTCAAAAAGGCTTTTTTAACAGATTTTAGAGGGTTTGAATCGCAGAGAGCTCTCAGAGCAAACTGTCTCCTACAGCTACCTACACACACTACCCTGAACTGAGGCTGTGCAGAACAATCTAGAGCCCATGTGACCTGCAATCCCATGAATCACTGCAAAATTCGCCTTTGGAGCTCACCAACAAGGCGAAGTGATGCGAAGTACATTGATTTCAATGTACTTCACCTTAAAATTAGTGGAGTAGTGGTTTGGGGAAGGCGGAATAATGCAAAGTCATTGCTTTCAATAGACTTCACGTTCCTCATTATGATGCAAAGTACTCCGCTTTGCGTTGTGGAGAACTTCGAGAATTCTGCATTACTCTGTGAATTACTTCGCGGAGCGAATTGGGGCCACTTCGCCTACCACTATCTTGAAGTAGATCGGGTTGGGGATGCATATGAATATGATGGCGTCATCAGCATGCGGCTGGTGCAGGAGCCTGGTAGTTTATTTAAGAAGATGCTGAAGAGGAGGGGCCTCTGGTATTGCTCCCTGAGGGACCCCTGAGCAGACAGGTTTGCTATCTGAGATGATGTCCCCTATCTTGACCCGCTGTGAGTGACTGCTGAGATAGCTGTTAAACCAAACAACTGTATCAGATGAGAGACCAATGTTGGCTAGCTGTTGGAGGAGGAATGTGTGGTTAACCATATCAAAAGCTTTTGATAGGTCGATGAAGGTGGCCCCCACTAGCTGTCCTTGATCCAGGGCTTGGTGGATATAACCAGTTAATTCCAACAGGGCTGTGACAGTGCTGTGCCCTGCATGGAACCCATGTTGCTCTGGGCATGGGAGTTGGTACACGTTCAGGTAATCCACAAGCTGATCGTCACTGTCCGTTCGAGTGCTTTGGAGAGTGGCGGGAGTATGGAGATCAGTCTGTAGTTGATCTGTAGTGTTTGGTCTCCACTTTTGTGAACTGGTGTTACAGAAGCCAATTTCCAGAGCTGGGGGAATTGAGAGTGGCGGAGGGAAAGGTTGATGATGGTGATCAGGGGGCTTAGTACTTCAAGTGCCATAGCGATGAACTTGAGGTCCAGGGTGTCTCCATTGTGCCTCGATTTGCCCAGCACCTTCTCAAGGTACTTTCTAGCCTCAGTAGTGCTGACTTCTTTAAAGTAAAAGAGTGGGTGGTTCCCTATATGGTATTGATCTTCAACTGGGTGCTTCTGGACTGGAGGGTCAAAGTAGTCTGCCGGGAGCACTCCACTTAAATTTGTGAAGGCAGTATTTAGGTTATTTGCTATTAGGAGTGGATCCACTGTTGGTACATCATTGACCAGTAGAGTGGAGGGGGACATTTTTGGCTCTTTGCCAGTAATATCACTGAGGTTGGCCCAGAAGAATTTGCTGCAGTTCCAGGAGTTGGAGAGAGCTTCCTTATAGCAGGAACATTTTGCTAGGTGACTAGCCTTTGTGCATTCATTTCTAGCTTTTTATATAGTTAAATGTTAGCTGCTGTACCATGTGCACGTGCCTTTGTCCAGAGTTGATCCCAAGCATTGAGTTGTATCAGGAGTTCTGGCTTTATCCAAGGGCTGCAGGGAGTTTTCGAGTTTCTTGTTTTCAGGAGGGCATGTTTATCGCAAGTGGTGTTAAATTTTGTGATGAAGCGGCCGAGTGCAATGTCTACATCATTTGTTTCATGTAGGTCAGACCAGTCTAGGCCTTGAAGATCCACTTTGAGTTGTGGAATGTGCCCTTTAAGGAGTACACGACTGGCTATGGTTCTGGGTGGAGGCTTGCTGAAGTTGTTTTGCCAGGTGGAGGTGATGGGTGAATGATCGCTCAGTGAGTCAGAGAGGACAGTGGTGTTAGTGATGAGGGCAGGTCGGTTTGAGAGGATCCAGTCCAGCAGTGTGCTAGTATCTGTTTTGTAGTTGACTCTTGTTGGGGTTGTCACCATCTGGGTAAAGTGGATAGTCACTAGAGCGTCTCTCACCATGGCAGCTGCGGGTGAGGGCCAATTGTTGTTGAAATCCCTGAAAAGAATGATCTTGGAGTTAAGGCACAGGGTGTGAATAGAGTCCATGAGGTCATTAGCACCGGGAGTTGTTGATCTTAATTCGAGAGGGCTCCTGCAGTAGGTCTTCACATATAGGACTGTGCCCCCTGGCGTCAGATCCGAACGGCAAACTTGTAGATAGTAATCATCAGTGGGGACCGCCCCCGACGTCAGGTGACATGACGTCAGCCCGACTATAAAAGGGCGGTCCCGAGCCCGCTCACCAGTTCTTTCCTGCCGTTACCTCAGTAAGTTCGGCACGCGATAGAACAGCGATCAAACATCCGCCTTTTTTGTCGAAGTTTTCTTCACCTCATAGTAAATTTTCTCTTCAAGTTACCTACCATTTGATGTCTTCTAGACAGAAGAAGAAGTGCTCAAAGTGCGGCGCCCAAATCCCGCACTGGGATGACCATTCCCGCTGTCTCCTCTGCCTTGGTTCCAAGCACAACACTGAGGAGTGCTCCATCTGCCAGGCTTTCAACCAGGCAACTCGAACCAGGTGCAAGCGGACCCTCGAGGCCCACCTCCTGACCTGATTACTGGCATCGATGGAAAAGGAGCTCCAGGAACTGAGGGACAGGTAATCGTCGCTGGCCCAATAAAAGAAGAAAAGCAAGGAGAAACACCGGGACTGGAGTCCGTCGCCATGTGGGAGGCCTTCCAAAACCGTGAGTACTTCTGTTAGTGCCCCGTCTGCTTCTTTGGGCCAGGCACCTTCTCCCCCTCCTGCCGAGGTAGGCGGGCAGCTGGGGGTAGCCTCTCTTGAGGTCTCAGTTAAGTCACCTTGCCTAGCCGATAAGACACCCCTCGACTCCGTCAAAGGTCGCATGGCTCCAGTTGATCAGCCTACGGTGGTCTCCCGGCCACCACTAACCCGGCGTGGTGCGTTCAGTCAGACGATGGTCCCTCCTTGGCCCGCCTGGATCTCTCCATTCTCCCATTGGGCTCCAGTTTGGCCCCCAACACCGGACAGAGTGAGCGGCAGAGCGACCCATTGTCCCACCAGGGCATTCATCCCAGGGACTCGCCACCTGATCCTCTGATTCTTCTTCCAGCAGGGTCTCACTCGGACCTGCCATCGGGCTCCTCCCAGATTCCCCCCCCCCTTCGCCAGGCCTACTACCATCCCCAGACGGGAGTCTGTCGCTAGCCAGGGATCCTTCCATGGATTCTCCTCCCTCAGGACCTTCGGGAGCCCTCCCAGATCCCACGTCTCTTAGTGGCACCATGGCACTTCCCCTGGCAGGACCAGACCCTTCTGGCGGGTTTCCAGGTCCAGAACCAATTGTCCCGCCTCCTGGTGGCCCACCGTTGGCTCCAGAGTATCCGATGCCGGGCCATGTGCCCCCGACGCCGGGATACCCGACACTGGGATACCCGATGCCAGAGTACCCTGGGTACTCTTTTTATCCTCAAACTTTGCTGGGTTTCCACTACCCATCTTGGCAGTACCCTCAGTACCCAGGCTACCCTAACTTCCAGACTCCTCCTCCGCCACCTCTGGCGCCAGACTGTAAGTCGACCTCCAATGGTGGCAGGAGGCCAGAACTCAGCTATTATCAGAGCTCAGGCAGTCTGTGGGGGATATTCCCCTACCCAGGCCCCCCCTCCCACTGCCTCCTTCCAGCAGAGCCTCGGGTTCTTTAGCTGTGGGATCTGCTGGGGTAGATCCTTCCATCCCCAGTGGCTCTGAGCCTTCCGACGCAGAGTCTGACTCCAAACCTTCAGACCCCAGATCTCCCACTGAAGTCCCTCCTAAGGAGTCCCCCAAGTCTCCCCCAGAGGACCCTTCCTTCGGAGACCTCTTATGCTCAATACAGTCAGCTGGAGGCTGGCCTTCGAAAGAGGTGGATCTGCAACTAAAAAGACTGGCGGAGCACCTGAATCTTACTACGTCTGATCCTATCCCCATCCCCCATGGATGGGACCCCATGAGGACTTGGTGACCATGATATGGCAACAGCCATCCTCCATACCAGTGGTCTCCAGAAAGGCAGACCGACTTATTATCCCCCGGAGGGGATTCAGCATCTCACCACCCATCCAAAGGCTGACTCCATGGTAATCACTGCAGCTCATGACCAGTCAGCCCAACTGAAACACCTGAGTGCCTCGCCTCCGGATAAGGACCCTCATCAATTAGACCAGTTTGGATGAAAGAGCTACTCTTCTTCCTCTTGTGCTATTCGATCCCTCAACTATGTCTTGCACATGGTTGCTTTCCAAAAAGCTTCACTTTCAGAGCTGGAAAGGGACCTCCTTGAGGTTCAGGATGAAAACCTTAGGAAGAAGCTCCTGGACAAGGTCAGGATGGGTAAGTCCTCGTGTCATCATGTGCTCCAAGCAACGTATGACTCAGTGGACTCAGTGGCTAGAGCAGCAGCCACGGGGATCTGTCTCCACCGGCTCTCCTGGCTCTGGATAGCAGGCCTGGCACAGGATGTACAGTCTTCCCTTTTGGATGCCCTTTTTAGGGATTCCGTCCTCTTTGGCGGCGATGCCAAAGATATTATCACAGGACTGCAAGAGAGTGGACGCTCCTTAAGAGATGTACACTCTATGTACAGGATGGGTTAGAAAAAGCAGCCCTTTCATCGCCAAAGAAGGTGGACTAGGAACCAGGCTAAGCATCAGGGAAAAAGACGCGCCCCTGGCTCAGGAGCTCAAACCGCACAGGCCAAGTTCTCCAAACCAGCCTCTGGGGCTAAAGCTCCCCCTCCCCTCGGTGTCCTGACTCCTTTCCCCTCCTTCTGCTCCCTCCCTTAAGTCAGGAGGAACTGGTCAGAGGGAGGTTCAGCCTCCACCTGAAGGGTTGGAGGTTCGTCACCGCAGAGTCTTGGGTACTTCAGCTCATCCATTGGGGTCACTCAATCGAGTTCCTTGAGATTTCAGCCCCTCTGCCACCAGGGTGGTCTTTCTATCCATGGGATCAGGTCCCCTTTGTCTCTCAAGAGATCCAGGCACTTCTTCAAAAGAAGGCCATGGAACCCGTCCCTCCAAACCAAATAGGAAGGGGATTTGACTCCCACTTCTTCCTAGTCCCAAAGAAAACGGGCGACCTGAGACCGATCCTGGACCTCAGCACACTAAACATCTTCGTCAAGTACAGGCAGTTTCATATGTTGATTCCTCAGGGGCAGGGGCTCCTCCTCCTGCTCCATCCTAACTCCTGGCTGTGCTCCCTGGATATGCAGGATTCCTACCTGCACATCCCTATCTTCCCGGCCCACCGCTGCTTTCTCCGTTTTGTTTTTATGGAGAACCACTTCCAGTATCGGGTGCTCCCATTTGGCCTTTCTTCGGCCCCTTGGATGTTCACGAAATGTCTAGCAGTGGTGGCAGCACTCCTACACCACCAGGGCATTTATGTCTTCCCATACCTGAACAACTGGCTTCTCACAGCACCCTCTCCTACCAGCCTGAAAGAGTCCCTCTCTTTCACTCTGAACTTGTTCTCACTTCTGGGTATCGCGGTCAATTTCCCCAAGTCCCAGCTAGTACTATCTCAATGACTCCAGTTCACTGGAGCCATACTAGATACAGTTCAGAGCAAGGCATTTCTCCCATCGGATTGAGCCGAGACTTTAGTTGTTCAGGCTACTCTCGTGGTCCAGGCTCGATGGATCCCAGCACATGCTGTGCTCCATCTTTTGGGACTGATGGCAGTGGCCATCTTAACAGTGCCCCTGGCCAGACTTCACATGTGGGTCACCCAGTGGTCTCTCTGAGTTCAATGGGATCAGAGTACGGACAACGTGAACCAAAAGGTCATGATCTCCAGCAGCCTACAGAGAGATCTTCACTGGTGGTAGGATCTCTCCAACCTTTCGAGGGGAACACCTTTTCATTCCCCTGTTCCAACCCAAATCCTCACCACGGATGCCTCAGACTTCAGCTGGGGAGCCCATCTGGGGGTACACAAGACACAGGGGTCTTGGTCCGACCAGAAGCTTATGCTCCACATCAATGTTCTGGAGACCAGGGCGGTTCTCTACGCTCTCCAGGCGTTCCAGTCTCTCCTGGTACCAGGATCACTTCTGGTCCAGATGGACAACATGTCCACTGTCTGGCACATCAACAACCAGGGAGGAACCCGATCATACCCTCTCTGCAGAGGAGCAATGAGGGTCTGGTATTGAGCGCTCCAGCACAGCCGTTTCTTGACAGCAGTCCACGTCCCAGGCATAAGCAACGTCCTGGCGGGCAGTCTCAGTCAATCAGTGGCCAGGGCTCATGAGTGAGAGCTAAAGTCAGTGGTGGTCGAAGAACTCTTTCTTCAATGAGGTCGACCAGAGATAGATCTGTTTGCCTCCCCATTCAACACAAAACTACCCAACTTTTGCTTGCTCATTCCTGGGCATGGTGCTTTTTGGCGAGAGGCACTGTCTCTCTCTGGGACAGGGATGTTTCTCTACGCCTTTCCTCCCTTTCCTCTCATTCAGAAGGTTCTGGTGAAACTTCAGCAGGAGGGAGCTCATGTGTTCCTTATCGCTCCTCTCTGGCCATGCCAGATTTGGTATCCCCTTTTGCAACAGCTGGCACTGGAACATCTGGTCTCTTTGCTGTTTTCCCATGACCTTCTGACACAGGAGCAGGGCACCCTGGTGCACCCGAGCTTCCAGTCTCTCCACCTTCATGTGTGGCACCTGTGGACATAGCGGTTTCCCGCTATGGTGTCTCCTCGCAAGTTGCACATATCTTAGTAGAAGCCAGAAAACCCTCTACTAGATCCACTTACGCCATGAAGTGGAAAAGATTTTCGATCTGGGCCCAAGCAAGGTGCTGGGATCCATTTTTGTGCTCAGCGGCCCAGGTGTTAGAGTACCTCGCACATTTATCTGAGATGAGCCTTAGCTACTTTTCCATTAAGGTCCATCTCTCTGCGGTGTCGGCCTACCACCTCCCGGTGGAGGGCAAAACCTTGGCTCAGTTGGAGGTTGCCAAAACGTTTCTGAAAGGCATCTTTCACTTGAAACCTCCGATCTGGAATCCCTGTCCCCCCAGGACCTGAATTTCATGCTCGAGAAGCTGACTTTACCCCATTTGAACCAGCTTCTACTTGTGACTTACGCTTCCTCTCCTAGAAGACTTTATTTTTAGTCACAGTGACTTCCGCCAGAAGGGTCTCTGTGCTTCAGGCTTTTGTCTGTAAGGAACCCTATTTAATTTTTCATAGGGACAGAGTAGTCCTTCGGACTAACCCTTCCTTTTCCCCAAAGTGGTCTCAGAAACTACTCTGACTCAGAGTGTGGAATTACCAGTATACTGTCCCCAGCATTCCAACAAGGGGAATACCTTCTACACACCTTGGATGTGCAACAGATTCTGAGGTACTACACAAACTGGACTAAAGAGGTTCGTAAATCCATCCAACTCTTTGTAGCCTTTGCTCCCCAGTGCCAGGACAAGGCTATCTCCAAATAAACCATCTCTAGATGGTTAGCCAACTGCATCCACTTTCCTTACACAAAATATGGGAAGCCCCTTCTGGGAGCAGTCAAAGGTCACTCCACCCACAGCGTGGCTACCTCTACTGCCTTTTTCAGGAATGTGTCTACTGTAGAGATCTGTGCAGTGGCCACGTGGTCATCTGTTCACACCTTCACTAAGCATTACAGTCTGGACATTGCCTCTAGGTGCAGAACTGGTTTTGGTCTTGCAGTTTTGCAAGGCCTCCTGTCATAATTCCTTATGGCGACTTCTCCTCCTACCGGATGCACCTCAGTATTATTTACTTAGGGGACCGCTTGGTATTCAGTCCTATATTTGAAGACCTACTGCAGGAACCCTCTCGAAGTAAGATATTGCAGTTACGTAAGAACTTCCCGTAACAGTAGATCTTCGAGAGAAGTTCCTGCAGTAGGTCTAGTTTCCCTCCTACCTTCCCCCAGCTCCTGGGTGTTTTTTCCTTTATTTTTCATCCTACCTAGCCCTTGGGTCTAGAGAGGAAGCAGGGTCCTAGGAGTCTTTACTCCTATCTTATTCTTACCTTTCTATAGGTCTCCAGTGGTAAAGAACTGGAGAGCGTGTGCGGGACCGCCCCTTTTATAGTCAGGCTGACGTCACATCACCTGACATCGGAGGCGGTCCCCACTGATGATTACTATCTTCAAGTTTGCCGTTCGGACCTGACGCCAAGGGGCACAGTCCTATATGTGAAGACCTACTGCAGGAATCTCTCATGAAGATCTACTGTTATGGTAAGTTCTTACGTAACTGCAGTTTTTGGGTGGGATGCAGACTGTGAGGACCATAAGCGCCTTGTGAGAACTCAGCAGGATTTTGATGGGTAGGATTTGCAGATTGCCACTTTTGTTGGGGAGGGGAAGGATATGCCCTTGAAGTGTGTCCTTTACATAGACTATGCAGCCCTTCCTTTCTTCAAGGTACGATCCTGTCTAAAAAGGGTGTATCTAGGCAGCACAATGGTGGAGTCCTGTACTTTGGGCGATAGCTACATTTCCATGATCGAGAGAATATCAGGGTTGTGTATGGTAACCCATACCTTCAGGCTGTCCAGTTTGGGCAGCAGACTGAAGATGTTTAAAGCGGCTCAGGTGAGCTCCGCAGATTTTTGTTGCGGGTTATTCTGAGAGCGAGGAGGGCCAGGGTTGGGGTGTATGTTACCTGATAGCATTAGTAGAAGTAGTAGTAGGTGGGTAATGTGGTTCATAAGGAGTTTGTAGCTTCTTGAGTATTGCCGTTTACCTGATATCAACATTTTAGAGGAACTGTAGCAAGCAAGGAAACCATGGATGTGCCAGATTAAGGAGGGATGATTCGGCCTGTGGTCCTGGGGACTACACCTGGGGTGCCCTTCTGTAGAGTATGAGCTTGTCAATGAGTCAGGAGATATGGTCGTGCCGTATGCATTGAGGATAATCACTTGGGAATGAGTTAGGACAGCTGGCGGCAGTTGGCTGGTGGTTGTTAGCAAAGCTAGTGAAACGAATGGGGTGATCATGTTTGGTGGAATATGGGATATGCAGCCAGTAATCATAAACAGTATAGGTGATTATCACTTTGAGTGTTAGCGGGAATTGAGCTGGTACAGTTGTTGCCACAAGAAGTTCAAATGGGGTCAGTACAGTTGTTGCCACAGAGAGGTACAAATGGGGTACCCGAGGGGAGATCGGGAATAGCTTATTTCAAATTGTGTTGGTGCACTAAGAGGTGAAATGCAGGGGTTTGGCAAAACTTGAGAGTAGAACTCATTCAGATGCCCCTAGTGGGCAAGGATTATAGCCTTCAAATAAGAAATTGGACAATTTTGTGCCAGGAAGTTGGTGTGGTTAAGTACCTATAAATGTCTACAGTCAAGTAGAGGAGGTGGGTGGGGAGCCAGCACACAGCCCAGCTGAGGGTACCGTACCTTGTAGCAGTCCTGAAAGAAGCGGGCAAGCAGGCACTTGCCTTCCCGAACCGCCAGAGCTGAGTGAGTGGGTCTTGAGTGTGAGGCAGTTCAGGGCTCCACCGGTCTGCTTAACAGTCCTGAGAGAACGGGTGGGCAGGCACTTGCCTTCCCGAACCGCCAGAGCTGAGTGAGTGGGCCTTGGGGGGTGAGGAGCCAGTTCAGGGCTTCATTGGTCTGCCTTATAGCAGACCTAAGAGAGTGGGTGGGCAAGCGCTTGCCTACCCTGAACTGCCGGAGCTGAATGAACAGATCTTCAGAGGCAAGGAGCTGGTACAAGACTCCACTGATCTGCCTTGTAGCAGTTCTGAGACAGCGGGTGGGCAGGCACTTGCCTTCCCCAAACCGTCAGAGCTGAGTGAGCAGGTCTTCGAGGTGCAAGGGGCTGGTTCAGGGCTCCACTGGTCTGCCTTGTAGCAGTCCTGAGAGAGCAGGTGGGCAGGCACTTGCCTTCCCTGAACCGCTGGAGCTGAATGAGCGGGTCTTTGGGGGGGGGCAAGGTGCCAGTTCAGGGCTCCACTGGTCTGCCTTGCAGCAGTCCTTACAGAGCGGGTGGGCAGATGCTTGCCTTGCCCAAACTGCCGGAGCTGAGTGAGGAGGTCTTCAAGGTGTGAGGAGCCAGTTCAGTGCTCCACCGGTCTGCCTATTTCTGCCAAGAGTTTTCTTCTTTATTGTTCAAGTATGTTCTATATGATCTGTTTTTTTCTTTATCAATTTTTTTAACTTTTCTGTTTAGCCATTTTAGTTTAATGCCATTCGACTCCTTTTTTTGATCTGTGGGATGTATTTTGAACAAAGATTTTCTATTGTATCTTTTAAAGTCTACCACGTTTCTTCGACAGTTTAATCATGAAATATGTTTTCCCAGTTAAGTTCCTGAAGTCCCATCGTAATTACGTGTGTATCCACTTTTTCATATACAGTAGATATAATTCTGTTATACCCTTTATGGGTAGGCATTCTGTTTTAATTATAAAGGAAACAGAGTTGTGACTGCTACATAAGATAGGCGTGCCTATAGTACACTTGTCTACATTCCCAGTTTCAGATCTTATGTCTAGTAAAGTTTCTTCTCTGGTTGTTTCTGTGACGTTATTTAATCCTAACTGTTCAATGATATTAAGGAGATTTTCACCTGAAGCTGTTGCTGCTATTTTTTGCTTCCAATCAATATCTCCTAAATTCATATCTCCCAGAAATGCAGAATCTGAAGGTCTACAACTGGTACCAATTATTAGTGGATTTTTTTGTGGTTTGTAATTTTCTCTGCTCCCTTCCATGCCCACTGGCACCCTTCTCCTTCAGGCCCCTAGCACTATCTCCTGTACCCGCTAGACTCACCCTGCGATGACACTGCATTGGGATGCACATCTATTCCAGACCTCTGGTCACCAGGGGGCCAGCTTGTCCCTGACAGGGGCCTCCTGTGGCCATCATTGAGGAGCTTCACCTGAGAGCTCCTTACTATCCTTCTCTATTGGCTGGCATGCCCCCGCCTATGATATTGCTGCGACCTAGTGGAGGAGCATCACTGTTAAGCTCAGAGAGGGAATGCCCGTTGAGTGCATCGGGGTGGGTCCAGGCATGGGGAGGGGCAAAGCATCCATCTTCCAGCATACCGGAGTGGCTGCTTTCCTGTGTTCTTGTCCTGCCTACCCTCCTCCCTACTGGTTGTGTGCATGTGTAGCTGGCATGGGGGGGTGCCTGATGGTGTGTGATCACCCACACTGTCAACAGCACCTCCAACAGCAACCACCAGGAACTGCCATAGTGTGATGCTTCAAGCCCCCCCCCCCCGACACTCTTTATTCTCCCTGCTATCTGTGCTCCTGATGACCAGGGTGCAGGATACAAACTGGTGTCACCAGCATGCCAGAGCAATTCCCCCATCGCTTGTCACCATGAATCAGCAGGTTTTGTAATTTTAATCCATAACGATTCTGTAGTTTGTGGTGAATTCATAATTGTTTTTCAGTTATATTTATTTTTTATGTTGCTTGCACGCATGTGCAAGAAACATAGTGCCATCATCCGAGTTTTCGGAGGTGTGTCAGCCTGTCTTCCAATGCAGTCAGTGTGTTTGCAGGCGCGGCCCCAGTTCCCCAGTCACTGCTGCAGCTGTCTATGACAAGCTGAAAATGCAGTGGCATACAGTTCAAAGGGAAGCTCGCTTCAGTGAGCAGAGCTCTCCCCCACGCACACAGCAGCAACGCATATTGCGTGCTGATGCGCTCCCCCACGCACACACCGTGTGGCCGACGGGGTGCCCAATCCCCGTCAGCTCCACCCCCCAACAGCTGTCCAGGTGCCACTGAGCCCACCCCAGCATGGCAAAACTGTTATAGCTGATGAAGTCCTTAATCTCCGTCGGCTCCAGGCTGCTGCCCCCAAAAGCTTTACCGGCTCCCAGCGTAGCAAATCTTGTTTTGGCCGATAGGGGTACTAATCCCCATCTGCTCCCGTCCCCGAATAGCTTTTCCTGCTGCTGCGCTGGGAGCCCACCCCAGCGTGGCAAGCGTCCGCGTCGTCTTCATAAAAAAAAACAAAAACCTGTGAATAAAAAAACAGTCCATCATAGTCTGCCTCCCCCCTCCCACAACCCGCACCCACCCTGCGCACCCTGCCTCCCCACACCCCCCCTCACCCCATACTAATCTCCGGAGCTCGGCGTGACGATCATCGGTGGACCGGGATGGGAACATGTCTGCACTCTTCAAAGCCGACCGCGAACTGAGGAAATGCCGGTAAGCTGTATAATGGGATAGATAGGGTTTTTTCAACTTTGTTGCACATCTCAGGCATTTTTGGGAATTTTGGCCCCAAATTTTCAACATGGGGTTTTTGGGACCCCTCCTCATGAATTCTTGCACTGTCATGGCGTTAATCGTCCCGAAGGGTGATTTCGCGGTCACTGCACAAAATCACCTTTTGGGACTGATTAACGAAACAACATTGCCAGTGTTCATAAGATGGGCTCTCAAAAAGCCTATGTTGAAAATTTGTGAAAATTCCTAAAATGACTGTTTTACGAAAGCTATGCTATGCGCAGGTTCCCACGCACGTCAGTTGCCGGTAATTTTCAATATTTTCACTCCAGATTTTCAACATTGCCATTTTACCACACCTCCTTATGAGCAGTACAGCTGTCATTTTTCACATCCTGCCCAAAACGTGTTTCCGCCCATGTAGCGCACAATGGCGCAGTCGGTGTTTGAAATCAATGTATGGGACACATTGAGAAAATCACAGTGACACTGTTCATTAGCAGAGGTCTTAAAATGACTATGTTGAAAATTTGGTGAAAAATTCCTAAAATGACTGTTTCCCAGCGTGTGCTAAGTAGTTCCTACTGAAGTCGTTATGGATCTTCAATATTTTCACTCCAGATTTTCAACATTGCCATTTTACCACACCTTCTTATGAGCAGTACAGCTGTTTATTTTCACACCTTGCCCAAAATGTGTTTGCACCCATGGGCGCACAATGCGCAGTCGGTGTCTTGAACTCAATGTATGGGACACATTAAGAAAATCACAGTGACACTGTTCATGAGCAGAGGTCTTAAAATGGCTATGTTGAAAATTTGGTGAAAAAGTTCCTAAAAATGACTGTTTTACAAGCGTGCGTTGCGCAGTTCCTACACACGCTTGTTAAGTTCGCGAATTTTCAATATTTGCACTCCAATGACTTCCAAATACCTAAACAGCACATAGAAGCAAGCAACATTCGGCATTGACAAATGCTTGTTTCATTCCATCTTTTATATACATGGCTATTCCCCCATCCCTTTTTGACTGCTTGTCTCTATAGTATAAATCATAGTCCCTTGTGTTCCTTCACCATGTATTTGTAGCGTTCCACCAAGATTCTGTGACTCTGATGAGATCATAATTATTTGTATGTATGAGTGCATGCAAAGCCTCCATATTAATAAACTATGAGCACTGAGCAATAAGCATTTCATATTTTGATCTTTTCGTTTTGTTACTGTTATGTTTGTGTTTCTTGTTTGTGCACTGTCCCCACCTATTAGTTTAAATTGAGGTTTCTTAACATATGTGTTATGTTAGTTCTTAATGCTCTGGCTCCAGATTTGTTTAAATGTAGAGCTTCTGATGAGTGTAAGTTATTCTGTCTTATGAAATCATCCCAATGGCTCTTATACATTATGTTTTCTGTTTTGCACCAATTTTGTAATGTGATATTCTATGAACAGTTTGATTTTTTTTCTGTGTGAGCTTTTGGGATTGGAAGTATTTCTGAGAATGTGACTTATATAGAAACACAGAAACACAGAATTTCATGGCAGATAAGGACATCCTAGTGCACCCAGTATCCCTTGTTAATACTTTGGTTTTAGGACAACAGAAGGCCAAGGCACATGAGTGTTGTCCCCACTACTCAGTGGTGATAACCAGAGTTATCATCCCTTGTGAACTGGTCTAGTCTGGTCTTAACATTTAAGAAATGAGATGCTTCAATAACTGCCCGAGGTAGCTGAATCCAACGCCTTATAGCTCTTGGGATGAACGTGAACTTCTGTAATTCACTTTTTGGTGTCTTTTCTATCAACTGCCTCCTGTGCCTCCTTAGTTCATATTTAATGTCCTTGTACGCTAGACCACATTCGCTCATCATACATGGATCCTCTAGTAATTTGTACAGGAGTAGGATGTCACCCCTTTTTCTTCTTAATTCCAAATTCCAAAGACCTAGGACCCCAAGTCTTTCTTCATACAGTTTACTTTTACAATGTGTTATGAGTTTTGTAAATCTCCTCTGACTTCTTTCTACAATGGTTACGTCCTTCTTTAAATATGGACTCCAATGCTGGGAGCAATAATCTCAATGAGGTCTAATATAAGATTTGTATAGGGGGACAAGTACTGATTCTGATCTGGTATGAAATGTTCTAAGGACACAGTTAATTAGGTGTCCTGCTTTGTTGGCTATGAGACTATATTGTGACCAGTTTTTAAGGTCATTACTGATATGTACACCCAAGTCACGCACACCACATACTTGTCTTAACTTAACCCCTCCTATGCAATAACTTTGCTTGTTGTTCTTACCAAAATGTAACACAACACATTTGTCCAGATTGAAATTCATTTTATTCCTATTTACCCATTCAATTATACTGTCTAAATCTTTCAAGATTTTATCCCTATCATTCATGGTGTCTACATTTTCACCTAATTTAGCGTTGTCAGCAAATTTGATCAATTTATTACCATTTGGTATAATTAAGTTGCCAATGAAGACATTAAACAATAGTGAGTCCAAAACAGAACCTTGGGGCACACCGCTGGTAACCCCTACCTCTGGTGACATGAATCCATTGATTCTGACACTCTGTGTTCTATTGGTTAACCAGCTCTGTATCCATTTGACCAGAGGTGGATCAATTCCTAGATGTACTAATTTCGATATTAAGATATTATGAGACAGGGTATCAAATGCCTTCCTAAAGTCCATCATTAATACATCAACTGATTTTCCCTCATGCATGTTATCTCCAACGTAGTCATAAAATCTAATAAGGTAAGTGGTGCAAGATTGACTCTTAGTGAAGTCATGCTGAGTAGGATCGACTTGACCCTTTCTTACTAATATTGTATTAAGCTTGTCCTTAATTAAGCCCTCGATGCTTTTACCAAAAATAGAGGTAAGCTAATTGGGTGATAATTTGCAGGATTCTTTTTGTTGCCCTTTTTGAAAATTGGTATAACCACTGCCTTTCGCCAATCCAATGGTACCTGCACCTCTAGGACAGATCTTCACCCACTGTCTGTTATAATGGGGGCAAGGACTACTGCTACAGTAGCTCCTTTAGGAGTCTTGGATTCAATCCACCGGGGCCTGGTGATTTATTAACTTTCAGTCCCCTGATTTTTTTAAGATCAGATCAGAAGTGATGAAATTGCCAGGGTTTAAATCTATTGTATTTGTCAGTAAGTCACCTATTGTTTGCTCAGGTGGTTTAAAGACAGACGCGAAATAGTTGTTAAATTCATGTGCCATATCTTCAGGGCTTTTATACATCATATTGTTAATCTCTAATGGTCCAATCACCCCGTCAGCACCCTTTAAATTGTTAATATAAGCATAGAAACCCTTAATGTTATTTTTGCTTGTTGCCAGCCTACACTCTAGGCTACATGTGGATTTCCTAATCTCATGTTTAAGTTGTCTTGATGTAGATTTATAATTAGCAATATTCTTTACTGTTGGGTTATTTTTCATTTTGCCAGATCTACTCTTCTTTTTATTTATAAGTTTTCTAATCTTATTACTAAACCACAATGATGTCTTCCCACGCCTGTTGTATACTTTTATAGTAGGAACATTGCTGTTTTATTTATTTATTTATTTAGTTATTTTTGTTACTTGGGTCTGATAAATTGTAGCAGATTTTTTACTTTGGTCTAATAAATCATAGGATATGTCTTTCTCATGATGCCTGCCTAAATCATTTTTCCCAAGATGGAGGATTACAGAAGAAAGTTTTTGTGCAGGTGTCAGAATTTTATCGATTCGGTTGTCTATATCACATATTCTTGCCCCAGGAAAACAGGAAACTTGATTTTGTAATTTTTTATTTTTATAGATTATGGTATCCATATAGTGGACTATTGAGTAATCAGTTATGTTATTTTCAGCTGCCGAGTGTTCATTTTCTGGTGTGGGTTCATTCTGTGATTCAGCTTGTAGCATACTGAATTGATTGGACAATGGTAAGGTCTTTGTTGATGAGACTGTGCTTCTTCCCATTTTTTGTTTGGTTTATTTTATGTGGGATGGTGTACCATTCATTGTTTTATTTATTTCTTGCATTCTGTGGAGTATACATTTAATATTTTTATTTTGTTAATTAGAGAGGCGTGTGCCACACATTTACTGCAAGTAAAGGTTTCACTTATCTCATAGGATTTTAACATATGCCTCAAGTATTATCGCATTTAACTACTGATCCATCTGTGCAAAGGATTCCATAATGTCTCCTGTGGGGTCCATTATTTACAATTAGAGGCATTTAGTATTTATGGAGGAAATACTCAAGAAGATCAAGAGTTACTATTGAGTAACTTTTCTTTGAAAAGGAAGATATAGTGCTTATATAAACAAGCATTTGTCAATGCCAACCATTTGATGCTTGGTAAACAATTTGTGGTTTGCAATTTTGAGCCTAAATTTTGAAGATACTTGTTTTAGGAGTCACCTTATAACATGACATGTACCATTTATGGTATATTGGCTGAAATATCATTTCGTGCCAGAGATGCAAAAACACATCTCATCCAGGATTTTAAAAATGACACGTCACGTTTATGAGGTGGTGTGGAAAATGGCTATGTTGAAAGGTTGAAGTCAAAATATTGAAAATTAGTGAAGTTTTGAGTGAATGCTGAAATAGTGTAACGTTCAGTTATACCTGGGCATTTTACCATATTTGTACACCAAATTTCAGCACAGCCTTCTTATTACCTCATTTAATGAACCCAGTAGGTGAACATTTTCAAATCCCCACCAAAGCATCATTCTGCACCACTGAAGTGTCGTTCCACATCACAGATATGAAAACACATTTTGGCCAGGATTTGAAAAATGACAACTGCCACATTCATGAGGTGCTGTGAAGAAATGACTATGTTTAAAATTTGGGGTCAAAATATTGAAAATTACCAAAGTTACAAGCCTGCATTTGTAAATTTCAATGTAGGCTCATAACATTGTTGTTTTTTTAATATTTTTACCCCACATTTTCAACATAGCCTTCTTATGATCCCATCTTAGGAACAAGTGCAGAGAAAATATTCAATTCCTGCTCAAAAGGAGATTTCATGCAATGACTACAAAATCACCTTTCGGGTTGTGAAAACACATTTTGGACAGGATTTGAAAAATGATTGCTGTCAAATTCATGAGGTGCTATAAAGAAATGGTTTGTTGAAAATTTGGGGTTAAAATATTGACAATGACCAACATTACGAGGCTGCATTCGTAAATTTCAACATAGGCTTATAACTTTATTGTTTTTTAATATTTTTGCCCCAAACTTTCAACATAGTCTTCTTATGACCCCACCTCATAAATTAAAGCAAAGAAAATGTTCGACTCCTGCCCAAAAGGTGATTTCACACAGGGACCGTGAAATCACCATTCAGGACAGATTTACCAATGTCACTTGCATTGTACGTGAGGTGGTGTCCCAAAAAAGGTACTTTGAAAATATGGGACAAAAATATCAGAAACTGGCCAAGTTATGCCACGAAGTGCAAACCCCCATTGAAATACATTGGACCGCATACCTGATTTCCTCAGTTCGTGGTCCTACGTTGAAGAGTGAAGCTGTACATGCAGTCCAGAGCAGATGATGGCATCAGACCCCCGGTGGGTAAGTAAGGGCTTGGGGGTGTGTGGGGTGGTGGGCGCTGAGTGGGAGGGTTGGGTAGATGGTGAACTAATGGCACAACAGACATCGGTGGACCATTTTCCTTTTTGCAGGCTTAGAAAAAAAAAAAGGAAAAAAAAAGAAATGCAGTGGGAAGGTTTTCTTTATTTCAGATTTTGACATTGGGTGACTGGGCACCCCCAGTGTCAGTGTTATGTTTGGGGGGGTTAGGTGCTGAGTGGGAGGGTCAGGTGGGGGTGACAATTACATGGGCACCAGAAGTGGACACTAGGGGATTGGGCACCCCCCAGTGTCAGCATTATGTTGAGGGAGTGGGAGGGTCAGGTGGGGGTGACAATTACAGGGGCGCCAGCAGTGGACAGTGGGGGATTGGGTACCTCCAGTGTCAGTGTTATAAATGGCAGGGGAGGTAATAAACTGCAGCAGACATAAATAGACCATTTTCTTTTTCACAGGCTTTAAAAAAGAAAAGAAAAGAAAAAACACTGAGGGAAGGTTATTTTATTTTAGGTTTCGACACTGGGGGACTGGGCACCCCCACTGTCAGTGTTATGTTTGGAGGGGTGGGTGCTGAGTGTGAGGGTCAGGTGGGGGTGACAGTTACGCCAGCAGTGGACACTGGGGGATTGGGCACCCCCAGTGTCAGTGTTATAAATGGTGTGGGGGGGCAGGGCGGTGGCCACTGCAATAAACATTGACAGAACGTTCTCTTTTTTTGCAGGGTATTAAAAAAAATGCAGAGGGAAGGTTTTCTTTATTTCAGGTTTTGACACTGGGGGATTGGTCACCCCCAGTGTCAGTGTTATGTTTGTTGGGGGGGGTGGTGTGCTGTATGCTGAGAGGGAGGGTTGGGTGGAGGGGAGAACAGTTACAGGGTGCCAGCAACAGACATTGATGGATTTTTTTTTATTACAGGAGATACATTTGAAAAGACACTGTGGGATTGGGCATTCGCAGTGTCTGTGTTTTTGTTCAGGGGTGTGGGGTAGTGGGTGCTGAGAGGGAGGGTCAGGTGAGGGAAGAACAGACCTTATCAGTGTCAGTCTTCACCATTCATCACTGGTGGGTTATGACCTGAGGACTAGGATGCCGTGGGAGCACATTCTTATTTAATTTTTTCTTAGCTGGAGGAGCTGGCATTGGAATGGCACTGCCCTCAAGGTGGACGCACAGCTTGGTGCTTGAGGGTTGGCCAGTAAACAATGCCGACTCTTCCCTCGCCTCAGTTCTGCTTCTCCCACTGTCAAGTGAACAGTGACCTCATGAGCAAACAAGAATTTCATCTGCAACACTGCGGCCTAGTACCATTTAGTTGAACCCAAAGCCTTAACTTCTGCCAAGCCATTAAATGATTTCTCAGCACCGTTCAACTCTGGATCCTTCGAAAAGCCGGTAAGACCTTTCCTTTTTTCTCAGTGCCGAGACTGTTTCTTTAGTTTTAAGTTTATTTATGCATTCAGTCATGTCTAGTCCTAGGGACAAGAAGAAATCTTCTAAAGCATGCCAGCCCCCTATGTGTCGCTGTCCCTGCAGCTGGCGATATTCCGTAATAAACTGACATGACCTCTGTTTGACCTGCCTGGGTCCAGACCATGACATGGACAGATGCGATGCCTGTTTCTCCATGAACAGCAGAGTACTCGAAAACCACGCGCTGAAGATCATCTGTATGCCGCTGACATTCAGAGGACAGCCTTGTACACAGGATGCCAGATGCAGATCCATTGTCCCTTCCTCTGGGTCCTCTCCCAGTTCTATATGGGCCACGGAGGAGGGGTCTCAGCCTCTTCAAGTATCGCCTCAGTGGAGGTCCCTTCTACGGTGCCAGAGGTACGGCCTGACCCCCTGGGATCACGGTCTTGGCAATCACCTCCTCAGAGGTGCCAGGCCCATCCCAGTGATCTGCTCAGTGCCACTCTGGGTCCTGGAGCCATTTGCGTCTCCAGTGATCGGGGCAGCATCGCGGGTGGTTCTGGGCCATTCCACAGTGCCGCTTGTGGCACCAGGGATAGAAGGGCCTTGGGATCTGCTCCTCTTTGGAGGAAGATGATTCAGAGGTGGATCCAGACTGGCTGCTCAATTCCTCGGAGTCCCAGAGCTCTCCTCCACCTAGCACACACTGCACCCTCCCAATCCCCTCTCCCTTCTGAGCCAGTTGTCTTAACTGGTGGCAGCCTCTGCACTGCTTGCATCGCTGTGAGTCTTTCTGGGGCCAGTGGTGGTGCTGGAGGGATTACTGGTGTTGGTGTGGACTCCCAGCCTGGGGGGATTGAGTCTCCAGGCCCCGGTGACCAGGCTGGCACTGTTTCTGGTGCAGCTTGCTTACCCAGGGCTGGGAAGAGGGTTCCCACATCGGCTGCCCCCTTGGGGCTGGCAGGTGAGGTAGAACCTTTGTAGGTGGGACTGAGGAAGAGGTCTCTCTCAGAGTCTGGGAGATGAAGGGGTGGGGTGGGGAGTAGTGGTTTTCCTTGGTAGCTGTCTGGGGCTAGGGAAGGAGCCATAGTGCTGAGCCTTCCTTCTCCCCCTCATGGTCTCCAGGTGAGACTTTGTTGCATGGGGCTAGGGGCTTCCCTTCTGGACCTATGTAGCCCTGGTCACCTCACAGGGGGGATTCCCCTTCAGGGCTCAGTCCTGACCGCTTCAGGCTGGTTGAGCAGTCAATTATTGTTCAGACTAGTGGATCCTTCCGGGATGCTGGATCACCTACACAGTCTCCTAGCCCTGGCAGAGGGCACCCTCTTTTGCAGAGGTGCTTTTCCCCTTTACCTCTGCCTTTTCCTCCCCCTTTCTGGGGCCACTCAGGTCCTGCGGGGCCACTGACCTGGGGAACAGTTCAGGGTCTCGGCTGCTGATTTTCCCCATTACATCAGAGCCATGGATGAGCAGGTTTTTCACCTGTCACCCAAGCAGCAGCCAGACTCTGACTCTTTGGACTTGGCTTCCTTGTCTTCCTTCTCCGAGGAAGAGGATCCTTCCATCCACCTGTCCTCAGATGCTGATCAGACCTCTTATCAGCGTTTCCTCTTGAGGCTGGTTGACGAGCACCACATCTCCAGGGTGGCAAGACACAATCCTGAACTGACGATGCGTGCTTTCTTAAGCAGATTCAACATGGATCACTTGGTGGTGCCCGCCTGGTTCACCCCTTTCCTAGAAGCGTACTGTACCTGGCAGCATCTGTCAGTCCCTTCTCCAGCCCCGATGGACTGCTGGCGCAGGTATTGCACACTCCAGGGGTCCCCAGGAGCCCTGCCTCACCCCTCTGCAGGAGTGAGTCTCCTAGATACTCTTACTGGACATAGAAGCCCAATACATGATCGTCCCCAGAGGCAGACTCTGCGAGTTTGACCAATGGGGAGGAGAGCCTTCCCCTTGGTGTGCCTTTCGCTTTCCATCACAACACATCAGGCCCATCACTCTGCCTATAACAGACACCTATGGTCGATACTAGGACAGGTTATTGCATCAATGCCTGATATGGAGGCAGCCAGGGAAGCCATCTCCCTCTCTGCACTTGCGAGGCATCAAGCAAGGGCATCATATGATGCCAGTGAGGTGGCATCCAGGCTAGCAGGGACAGTGATCTGCATTAGGTGGATGGTGTGGCTTCGTCTATCCCGGTTGACACCCATGGCCCAGCATAGGGTAATTGCCTCCTCTTTCTGGGGGACCTGCCTTTTCTTCCACAGGGTGAGGTGGGAAATTCAGGGGCAACTTCCATCTCCCAGTCATAGGGAGACCCCGCCTCACCCTGACCAGTCACAGGTCTAACTTGGCCTGAGAGGGTCTCCTCCTCCTCCTCTGTCTCCCCCACAGGGGGATGAGGGAAGTTTCTCCCTCGGGGAGGTACCAGGTCACCTTCGAGGGGCTCGGTAATCATCCACTGGTGATGAATGGTGAAGATTGACACAGATATGATATGAAAGTTATGTACCTACTGTAATTGTTGATCTTTCTGTGTATCTTCACCATTCATCACTGCTTCCCACCCTTCATCCCCTCTTGGGCCTCAGACTCTGGGTGATGCCTCCTCCCTGCTTGCCTTGCCCCAAATGAGGCCAATTGTAGGCTGAGTCTTACTGGTACCTCCGGGCCCTCTGATTCTTCTTAGATGCAGGGGGTCATTTTGGGGGGCAAGCAGGGGTGCTTGCCCTCTTAGGAAGGAGCTCCCCGGGCTCTCCTCTGGACCCTGGTGGGGGTCTCCCCTCAGAAGACCTGGGTTTTCTCAGAACTCGGATCTCCTCCACCTCCTTGGCGGGGACCTCTTCTGGGTTGTGAGGAAATCTGAGGACTCTGGGGATCTCCTCTCCCCTTTCTTTTCACCTTCAAGAGCTGTGTCTCCTCCCCCCCCCACCTGTCCAGTGGGGGTTGTTTCTCTGGGCAGCACCCCTCCTCCCTCCAGGTCCCTCCCCTCCTGCCTAAGTGGAAGGGAGTAGGGTTTTTCTCGGCCTCTTGAGGAACGTATCTTCAGGATAGGAGGGGTGCTCTGCCCCAGGGTGAGTTCTGTCCCCACCCTAGCAGCATTTTCAAAGGCAGGAGTGGGAGACCTGCAGCTCCTCTCAGTCTTATACCAGAGGAGGGGCCTTTGAGCCAGGTCCATGCCTCATCTGTCCCTTGGTTCAACACTCAGTTGACTCTTACTCTCTTCTCAAGTTGTTGTGCTCCACTCCTCATGTGGGCCTCAAAAAACAATTAAGGGACAGATCCTTCATGGATCTGGCTTAGACAGAGTTCCCCCTCCTTGGCCTTTTAGTAAGTCCTTCTTTGGGGGAGTTGGGGGTCTCCCAGGTCCTTCCCCTTTCTTTCTCCCTCTTTCTCTTCTGTCTTTCCTCTCTTATTCCTCTTTTACTTGCCCAGAGGATGGGGCCCCCTGTTTCAGACCCCTAGGTTGCTACCTGTTCTCTCACCTGGCATTATCTCTTTTTCTGCTTATATCCTTTCCTTTGTCTGTCTCTCAGGCTCCTTTGCCTCACCCTCTTCTTTCTCTGTCTCTAATTTCTTCACTCTCTGGTGTATGCAGGACTGAGGTGAGGGAGGAGTTGGCATCGTTTACTGGCCAACCCTCGAGCACCACGCTATGTGTCCACCTCGAGGGCAGCACTGTTCCAGCGCAGGCTCCTCCCCCTAAGAAAAAATAAATTTGCTCCCACGAGGTCCTGGTCCTCTGATCAAAACCCACCAGTGATGAATGGTGAGGATACACAGAAAGATCAGCAATTATGGTAGGTATTTTTCATTTTCCGAGTGCCAGCAACAGACATTGATGGATGGTTTTCTTTGTTGTTGGATGGTAAGGAATTTCCATGACTTTGGGCATGTGCATTAGCAATGATGATAATGCACATGCCAGAGTCACAGATCCAAACACTGGCTCCTGACATTGAAAGCCGCTCAGCTGTTTGCTGACGCAGCTTCATGCAGATCAAAGGACTGAAGCCCTCTCTGATTGGAACGGCTTCAGTCCTTTGAAGTACAAGAAGTTTCTGCCCATGAAGCCGAGAGTTGTGTTAGACCACAGTGCATGGTCACTGGTGTAGACTGCCGAGCCCCTGGTATTGTAAACTACAATGGGCTGAGCACGGTGACCCACCCAAATCCTTTGGTACTGTCCTAAAATGTTTTGTTGCTTGCGCATCAGTTGTAAAAATGTCATGCCAATTCTATGGACTCTTTTGAAAGTTTCTATACTCACTCTTTCGAATATAACATGCTGATTTTACCCAGATGTAATTGTAAACAAGTTTGACCTGTTGTTTAAATAAATATTTTGTGGAAAATACATGTTGGGGTAAAAAAAAAAACACTGAACATTCCTTATGTAATGGGAGTCAAAATCTCTTTAATCTTGGTTGTGAGGGGTCATTTTAGGTCATAAGCATGGATGTCAGGATGCAGAATTGCCCCTTATGATTTTTTGTTGCAGTTCTTCCGTCTCGTTTCAAAGGCAGGTGACCCTCACTTGGATGATGGCATGTTGAGCAATATGGCTTAATTTCTAAAAACTCTTTTTCTCATAATTAGCCATTAATATGACATGGTTTGGAATGTGACGAGATCATCACTTTCATTTATAGCATAGATTTCCAGAATTTCAATTTTCTGGCATACAACAAGTGAGAGGATAGCCCTAATATAATAGTTTAACAAATAGTAATAACAGAAGTATATTATTTTCTCCCTCCAAAACCAGAATTGTACACTGAGGATATATATCAAGAGTTTGAACTGGAGGGCATTTTGAGAAAAAAATGGTATCAGAAAAGATGAGAAAAGTCTACTCCTTAACAGAAAATTATGATTTAAAGATGACATTTGCTGTGAGAAAACCTTTTGCCTTTGGAGGAAAAAAGTCAAAATCAGCATATAGATGAAGGAATACATTAGCAATGGAGTGGGAATATTACAGTTAATGGGCACCCTAATAATGGGATTGATCTGGTTCAAGGGAATACTCTACATGTTCAGGCACCAATTTTACTTGCATTTATGCTACTGCAGCTGCTCATCTGAAATGACCGGGGAGAGGAAACTATTTCGGCCACTGAGGCTCTTCTTATAAGTCTCTTACTATATTGTAATTTATTAGAAGCAAAATATGTTTGATCTTATAGTACAGCAAATGGAAAGTCATCTTTTGAACTTATGAAGTCCTTGAAGGTAAGAATACCATAACCTAGGGTGTTCTTTTCAAAAAAAGCCATTTAACAACCTCCTTTGTTTGTGTCTATTCATTATATAATTGACATTTTAATACATGTCATTTGGTGTTCTTCATCATAGTTATTTTTTTGTCACTTATATTTTGTGTTGGAGTTAACTAAAGAGCCAAAAAAGGTAAACACACAGTAGTTACAATATAATGAAAGATAATCTCTGATTTCTTTCTTTCTTTCTTTCTTTCTTTCTTTCTTTCTTTCTTTCTTTCTTTCTTTCTTTCTTTCCTTCTTTCTTTCTTTCTTTCTTTCTTTCTTTCTTCTTTTGTTTTAACAATTTTCCTCATGTCACCGACTAGGCCCTGATCCCCCCTGCTTTTACCTGCTTTCTCCTGGACATACCCACTCTTTGGTTCCTTCAGACATTGCCCATTGCCCCCCCGGATTGGCCATGGAGTGCCCTCATGCTCCACAGAACTTGAATTCAGGTGTCTTATGGAACCATGTTAATGATATGGAGCCTGCAAGGAATTGCCAATGATACTGTAGTGGCTGAGGTTTTCCCAGTAGTGGTCCTGGTCCAACTTCTGCAGGACATTGGCTGCTAAGGGTGCGCCTGCATGCAGGTTGGTTTTGTGTGGCTCCAGCCAGTGTCCTTCTCACCAAGCAGTGCTACCTGCAGCACCACCTGCCACCACCCAGGTGGCACTCACATGGAGGCTGCAGTCACTCATTCACCAGGGGGAAGAATACATCCACCGGAATGCTCAATCCAGTTTCCCCCCAGCTGGCCCATGATCACCCAAGCTCATTCATGTACCTAGGTTTCACGTGTTGCGAGTGATAGAGTTACTTCTGTGCCAAGCGGTCAGCTGATTTCTGGGGTTTGTTTATATGAGAGTGTGACTGCTCCAGTTTTCAGTTTTAGATACTAACAATAATGTATACTCACAACTGAGCATATGTCATGCTATCCTCACAGTACCTATGTGTTGGTAATCGCTAGTAAGGTCATCAGTTCTTTGGAACTGACATTAAGAAACAGGCTGACACAGACAATGGTTTCAGAACAGCTAGAAGAATTATGTGGCTGGGGTGCAGACATATAATAACGAATGTACACCTTAAAGAACTTAATAGGCACTTTCTATGCGAATAAAAAAGTAGGAGAGTTGGAGCCACCCTGATGACACAGTGGCAAGTGTGTTGCATCACTGTGCAAATGACATGGGTTCGGGAGCAAACTTGAGTCACTGCGTCAGGAGGCAGGCAAGGCTGAGATAGCTGCTGCATGGCAGTGTGCCTCAGCCAGAGATGGTCAACCGTGAGCTGCGGCATCACATCGACCCATGCCGCTGAGCCAGGGAGCTTGCTGCTACTGCATGGGACATGCTGTGCATGCACAAAGCCACATGAAGGCTACACTAATGTTGGAGAGGTAGGATAGACTTAAAATGAGAGGAGAATGCATATACTGTATGTCTAAATGATGTTCTTTGTAACACCTCTAGCTTCCCCCAGGTCCTGTTGCCTTTCTTCACTGGATTCTCGTCCACATAGTGGACTGCCTTCCTTCACTGGATTCTAGTCCACATAGTAGACTGCCTTAGGGGGAGATAGGATGGTCCTCTCCCTGCAGCCCCTGAAAGTTGTGGGGGAAACTGGTGGTTGCTGGGAGCTGGAGGAGATTGTAGGACACAGCCTGAACACAGGTTGTGTTCATAGGAAGGCAGGAACACAGTACTACATATCCTTAGGACAATTGATATACTGTATCCCCGACAAGACAAATGTGACTGGAGAGAAAAAAAAAAGAGTTCTTGCCACTCACACAGCCGTATAATTGCATTACATATGACATAGATACCAAGGAACTCTCAGGTTTAATTGCCTTGGCATCCAGGTAAATTTAAGCACTTCAGTAACCAACCACAATACGTACAGTACATACAGATATATGAGTCACATGCAGTAGGGTTGTGTTAGTGTGTGTGTCAAAAATAGGGCTTTTGACAGCATATGTTTGATGATCTTAGTGCTAGGACAGCAACATTTTGTTGTGCACCATCTCAGTTCTAGGGCTAATTTTGGGGCAAGTTTGTGAAAAATTGGTTTGGTAGTACAAAAGTTATTAAATAGTGACATTATGATAAAAATCCCAAATTAAGACTTTTTTGACATCTGATTGTGAAAAAATGACATGGATTTAAATTATGAAACTTACAGGTTCCTTGTATCTTGTCCCAGAACAAGGTGTTTTCATTTTAAAGTTATGGGGCCCGATTCTCAAAGCCCTAAGAGTGACGTAAGGTGCCCGCATCAAACAAGAATGACACAAGTGGCACCTTGTATCTTAAGTTGTGGCACCCCCTATTCTGAAACAGTCTGTATCAGATAAGGGAGCCACTGCGCTGAAGGGGCTCAGTGCCACCATTGCGACCTACATTGGGCTGCGCCAGGTTACAAGGGGGCATGCACCAGGGAGGGGCAGCCCCACCCTCTTTCTTAGGATTTTAAAAGCTCCGCCAAGGCCACAGGAAAAAGGCACCACTTAGACCAGCCAGGAGGCCATCTAAGTGGCTTGCGAAACTGGGACAGGGTGGGAATGGGGCTACCATGGGCATATCAGATGGGGAGTTGGCAGAAGAAGAGTTGTGGGGGAAAGTTTTGATGGAAGAAAAGTGAATTGGCACCCAGCAGGGTTCATATACATGCCACTATGCCCACATACTGTACTCTACTGTACAGTGACAACTACCCATCCAGAACTGACATTTGCAGCACTAATGTAACACAATAAAGGTAGCAAAAGTGATAACTAAGCACAATGCGGCAGCACGTGGCACTGTCATACAGCGGTCCGCACGACTGTACAGTAGAGTACAGTACGTGGACATAATGGCATTTAAATGAGATATTACACTGTAGACGCACCCCACTGTGTGCCAATTCACTTTTCTTCTATCAAAGCTTTCCCCCACAACTCTTCCTCTGCCACCCCCCCATCCATTATGCCCCCTGGCTGCCTCCTGGTGAGCATCCCCCCCAGCCATCTCAGCCCCACTAGAGTTGCACGGGTGGGGGACCTGGATCCTGCAGCCATTCCTGCATTCGCCCATTGGCCAATGCAGCAAAGCCAGGAACTTTGGTGCCGGGACCCTGTTTTGTTCAGAATTGGGTGCAGGGTCCCTGGCGCCTGAGTTCACACTTATCCCCTAAATCACCACAAATTTGGCGGTGATCTAAGGGACTTTTGAGAATCGGGCCCATAGTGTTGTCAGGTCTTAAAATCTCACGCATATGTGGACCACTTGAAAAAAAACTGAAAAAAATTCTACATTTGTTTCAAGATAAAGTTGGACGTGAACAAAAACTTTACAAGCTAAGACTGAAAGTTGTATGGTTCATCAGAAGATAGTCTAAGAAGATGTCTAAGCTAATATTTCAGAGAGGAAAATTAATTACACTTAGGCACAGATATTCAAAAGGGTTGCGCCATGCGCAACAGGGTTGCGCACGCCAAGTCAAAACTTCGCCATTCTGCGATATTCAGAAGGGAGGCAGTTGCGCCGAACATGCTGCGTAATAGCAATGAAAATGAAGGCATGCGCAACCGAAGGGGCGGATCCATGCATAAAGAGCGCAATGCGATATTCAAACACTTGCGCAATGTACAATAGCGGCACAGCCAGAAACTGCGCACTAGCGGAAATGAGCCAAAATAAAAAGGCTCAAGGAAGCGGCGCAAGAACGCTACCAGGCTGTCAAGGGGGAGAGAGAGAAGACAGAGACAGACGGACAGACTGAAAAGGGCAGGCAAGGAACTGTTTCATACTTTGTAGAGGCCAGCGGGGGTGCCCGGTGCAGTGGAAGTAGCAGTCAGGACAGCGGGGTAACATAGCAACAGCAGCCGGGGGACAGAAGCCAGGAGATGGACAGTGCCAGCTTCACATGGAAGCTGTAATGAGGGGTGAGAATCCATGCTGCAGGGGGACGTGGCCGTGGAGGGGCCCGTCGGTGGTATGCCCCCCACAGGCGGTACCATGCCCGCATCAGCTTTGAGCTGTACACAGATGTAGAGATTGTGGGCTGGTACTGCCTGAACAGGGCAATACTGAGACGGCTCTGTGAGCTGTGCAGTGATGTGATGCAGGCACCCTCACGACGGAGTCACGCTCTGTCGGTGGAGAACAAGGTGACAGCCTGCATGTGCCTGCTTGCCACGGGCACCTTCCAGAGGCCGACAGGGGACACCACAGGCATCACACAGTCGGCCACATCACGCATCCTCACCCAATTCCTCAGCGCACTGCTGCCACATGCTGCGGAGTACATCCATTTCCCCAGCACCGCGGCAGAGCGTACAGCAAACATGCAGGAGTTCCACAGGGTAGCACGTATGCCTGGCGTGCTAGGGGCCATAGACTGCACCATGTGGCCATCCGCGACGCCACCTGGCCCGATGGCCATGCCTTCGTCAGAATCGAAGGGGTTCTCCAGTGTCAACTGCCAGGTGGTGTGTGATGCCACTGGGCGCATAATCAATGTCTGTGCCACACACCCTGGCGGAGCACATGATGCCTTCATATGGTATCAGTCTGCACTGTGCCATCGATTCAAGAGTGGGGACATCCCCACAGGACATCTAGTGGGTGAGTACACATGTCTGGAATGCAAACTCTGGGCAAGGGTGGGAATGACACAGGTGCCATGGTAGTGGCACACAGGGAGATGGCCAATATGGACCTGAACATGACACTGCTCTCCACTATCTCCACACAGGTGACTGCGGATACCCACTCTGTCCCTGGCTGCTCACACCGTACCGGCGCCCCACAACCCCAGCGCAGCTATGCTATAATGAGGCACATGCCGCAACACGCAACATCATAGAGCGGGTGTTTGGGACGCTCAAGGCACGCCTCGATGCCCTAGACACCTCCGGGCGGTGCCCTACAGTACAGCCCTCAAAAGGCCTGTGGGATATTCCTGGCCTGTTGCATCCTGCACAACATGGCCAAAGACCATGGGATAGCCGACAGGCCTAACAGGGGACAGCGATGGGGACGCCGTGGCGCTGGTGATGATGGTGATGAGCAGCCCCCTAGCACGGAGGGACCCCGACTGATCCGGGCAGGCCCAGCTGCACTGGGACACCATCACAGAGGAGCACTACACACAACACAGGTAAGTCAAGGGACATGTGCAACCAACACTACAGGCACACAGGGAACACACCAGGGTGCATGAAGGTCAGGGGAGTGGAAGGGTCCAGGCATACCAACACACCATCAGGGAGGGGTGAGCACTCATATGGACACACACACACACCAGGCACAGAGCGTACATGGGCAGATGCACAGCACTGCAGAACCAACATTGCTAACACACAGCACCACCGACCACCCCCACCACCTGTATTGTCCAAGTACATGTGTCAGAACCTGGGCACCCTTGCACCTTGGTGTACAGTGCAATGCAGGCATCATCATGCACACGCACCTGTGAACAGCAGTTGGGAGGGTGTGCAGGTGGTCCGTGTGTTGGCGTGGTGAGCAGAGCACCCAGCAGTGCACTGCCTACCATGACACACATTGCACACAGGGCAGCACCAGACAGGGCCCGCACTGGGAGACAGCTCAGTCATGTAGCACTGTCCCACGGCCACCACGGATGCGTGGGCCGCCCCGCCATGACCCAACAGCACGGGCAGGCTGAGCAGGGGCCACATGGGGTGGCACTGTTGCACCACCAGGGGTCCCACTGCGCGAACGCGACCTTGCCCGCACAGGGGTCTGTAGCACGCCGAACAAACCTGCACCAGGGGTGCCGGGATGCCCATTGCAGAACCCGGGCCGACAGGCCTGGTGTCGCACGACGCCGGAACGGGAGTGGAGAGGCACTGTGTGGTGTGTGGTACAGGGCACCTGACTGTGTGCCCACGCGCCCACGACAGAGACCACTGCCTGGGTCAGCCTGTCAATAGCGGCGGTCACATCCGTCCGCATACGACTCAGCTCGCTCGGTCCCGAGCACTCTCCCTGCTGTGCCGCTCCATGGACACAGCAGTGCCTCCACGGATCTTGCAACCGCCTGCAGCTGTACTGATTCCTGCAGCAGGCGGGTGTGTGCGTCCAATGGGTACTGTGCCCCAATGGCATCGTGACCCCCAGGGTGTGGACGGTCCTGATGCACATCACCCCTTGAGGGTGGGCGCTGTTCGCCAGGACCAGGTATGGGCGGATCAAAGGGCGGTGGACATGTGCCACTGCTTGACACTGTACCCCCAGACCTGGTGTGCGACTGCTGCTGCTGACCCTCCAACCGCTGTGCCCCCAGGTCCACCTGTTCCACCGCTGTGCTGGCAACAGTGCCAGACACCTGCACAGCCACTGGTGCTGCCCCACCAGTGCTGACAGGCGAGCCTGGGACTGTGCCAGCATGCTGGCACAGGTGTGAACCAGAAAGGCCCAGGGGCACGCGGCTGGCCTGCCGTGTGTCTGTCATCGGACACACACCTATCACTGCCCATTGCAGGCCTTCTATCATCAATGGTGCAGGTACGTGCTACTGCCATGGTCACAGCATGCTGGCATGCTTGCATGCTTGCATGCCAGACTGCTGAGACACAGGCTTTGCACCCCCGCACCCATATCACTGACACCAGAGTTGTTGGCCCGGCGTGCATGCTGCTGCAGTGCCTGCTGGCTGGTGGTGGAGGTGGATGGTCCCTCCTCCATGTCCAGCAGGTCCGCATCACTGTCTGGACCCACCACCACCGTCTCCTGAAGACGAACAGGATCTGTAACAGAAAGAGAGTACATGTGAGTGCATGTGAACAACCGCCACCCCCAAACACCACCACCATGTCATACCGTGCAGTGATGGGCTTCCACCTGTCTGGAATCCTCCGCCTGGTATGCCCGCAATGGCGCTCGGCTGCATGGCTGCGACCAGTGTCTCCTCATGTGGGGTCAGCTGCAACACCACTGGCAGGCCCCCGCCAGTGCCAGCATGTGCCGCCCTGAAGGCTGCCACCTTCTCCTTCAACCTCCTGCGGTCAGTCCCCATCTTTTTCTTGCATTCCTGCACGGAGCGCTGGTGGCTTCCATGCAGGTTAATGGCCCGAGCTACCCCCTCCCATGCAGCCGCACGGGACTGAGGGGTACCCCTCCGTCCACTCAATAGTGGCTCATCTTCCAGGTAGGCCTGGAAGAGGCTCCTCGGTTCGCCGCTGTGAAGTTCGGCCTCCCTATGCCCACCGCCTTCACCCTCACCTTGGCTCTGGTCGGTCATGGTGATCTGTAGGTGGAAGTGGACACCTGTCACTGTGCAGTCTACAGCATTTCCCATGAGCATTGTCCTGAGCATCACACAGCATGTAACTCACCTCTCACCTGCAGTAACCGAATCTGGCCTGCAGCCCAATGTCGCACATTTATAGCGCAACACATGCAAATTAGGAGTGGAGCAACTTTAATGACATGCAAATCATGCCACTGCGCCTTTGAATGGCTGATCGGAGGATTTGCATATGTCGGCTGAATATCGCTAATCTGCGCTTTGGCGCACACGGAAGAGAGTTGGCTGAGCCAATGAGCAGATTTGTGCCTGCGCAGGCACACTGCATTGCGCATGCCCAGATAGCTTACGCACGCGCCTGTCGCGCTGTAGACGCGTTGAGCGCCGATCGGCAATTCAGGCCATGGCCACCATTGTGCCAGTGGCGCTACAGCACTGGGCACTATATGGCGCTGTGGCACTACAGCGCAATAGTCCACTGTGGCACTGGTACGCAGCTTGTCAGTCGCGCCGGATGCCCATACGTCCGATGGCGCTGTGCGCAGCCTTGCGTCATTGCCATGACCTTGTGTATGCCCTTTGCCCTTGGCGCTGTTCGCGATACCATGTGTACGTCATTGCCGCCTGTCTGGTGACAGCGCCATGTGAAGTGGACGCGCTGTTCAAACAGCGCGATTGGAGTCTGTGGTGGTCTATTGCGCAACATCTCCACGTGAGGTTACGGCGCAGCGGAGCGCCATATTGCCTGCTGTAAAGCTACCAACATGGCTAGGAGGAGGGCTGTGTGTTGGAGCCAGCTGGAAGTGGCAAACCTGGTGGCCCTAGTGGAGCCCCACTATGAGGCACTCTATGGTGGGGCACACCTCACCATAGCCAGGACAAGGGTGTGGCAGCAGGTAGCCACTGACCTGGTGGGGGTCACTGGACAGTGCCGGTCTGCTGAGCAGTGCCGGCACCAGTACAGTGACCTCCGCCGGAGGGAGCCAGAGCTGTCGACGCGGCTGCGTTCATGTGCCAGGTGGGGCGTGGTGCCTAGGCCAGGTGAGTGTACCATCTATGCACCTATATTCTCTGTAGGGGTGTGTGTGTGCTTTGGTGGCTGTGCATAGGTGACGGCTCGGCCACGGTTGGCTGTGTCAGTGTGTGCAGCTGTGCGATGGATGGTTATGGCTGTTTGGGCAGGCACTCTCACTGGGGCAGGGGGCACTCTGCTTTTGAGTCACACTGATGTTTGTCTCAACATATGTCTCCCACAGGCCGGGATGTCAGGAGGCAAGTACCACCTGAAGAGGGGCAGGCCAGGGACCTGGTGCCAGCAGGTGGCACCCCTACAGCAGCAGCAGCGGAGCAACAGCGGCAGCAACGCCGGCAGACAGAGCTGCTTGAGCAGTGTGAGTATCATGACATCATCGATGCTATTGCATGCTGGGAGACTCAGTAGCCCTGCACAATACAACCATGCAGGAAAGGGAGATCATAATTCCATTATACAGGACACTAGTGAGGCCCCACCTGGACTACAGTGCACATTTCCGAGACCATCCCTACGTAAGGACGACAGTGGGCAGGGAAGGTTCAGAGGAGGGCACCAAAGATGGTGCATGGCTTGCATCACAAGTCCTATGGAGACAGGTTGAAGGAACTGAACATGTACTCCTGGAGGGAGGAGGGAGAGGGATATGGTAGAGACATACAAGTATCTTACAGGGTGGAACAGGGTGCAGAGGAACACTATTTTGAATTGAAAAGATGTTCCAGGACTACAGGCAATGGGATGCTGTTGGAGGGTGAACAATTCAGAGGACACATGGAAGGACTGTCTTCACAGAACGGGTGGTGGACAAGTGGAACACCCTGCCAGAGGAGGTGGTGGGGCGAAACAATCATGGATTTCAGAATGCAGGATAGACAAAACGGAATTCGGAGGTTAGGGTAAGGGCAACAGACTCTTAGGTAAACAAAGTGAACTTACAGCTCAAATGCACAGACTGGCTTGGCCATAGGGCCTTATCTGCGACACTGTCTATGTGCCTATGTCTGTATGCACGACACAGGTGACATGCATCACTGTGCAGTATCACAGCACGCCTGTGTATGCGGCCACTGGTGGCCCATGCATGCACTGGGCACATAGCTGTGTAACTGGCATCGCATCGTCGCTACACGCCACTTGCCAGCCTGGTTTGTGCTGTGATGGACGTGGGCAGGTGTGTGGGCAGTGGTGCGATAGCTGGTGCCGCCTTGTTTGTGATGGCCATGTGCATGTTCACTGTGGTGGGTGCATGCCATCACAGGTGCGGGACATTGGGCTATATGGCTTGCAGGTTGGGTGGTGTTCAGGGATGTGGTCAGTCACAGCCATTGACTGTGTTCCCATTTTCCTAGGCCTTGAGGTTCTCAGGAGGATGGCGCGTGATGAGGCGCCACACAAGTCAGCGCCGAGAACCGGAGATCCTTCAAGCCATCCGCGCGACATGGATATCAGCAGAGGCGGCACAGGACGGTGCGCCAGCAGGAGAGGACCAGGAGCCGCTGGGCCATAGCTGACATTACCCTTCCCACTTCTTCCATCCCTACCACCCTGCTCTCTCCTCTCCAAGTTTTTAATCCCTCCCCCTTGAACACCCCTTCCTTGTACCCGTCCCCCCCCTTGTAAATAGTTTCTATTGTTGTTGTTATAATATGTTCAATATACACTTCTATTTTGATATATGAATACTGTGTTGGTCTCTGATTTGCAGCTGGCTATGGGTGCTCAGTTGCAGGGGTGTACATGCCATCTGGGGTGGTCTGGTCCTGGGTGTGTGTGCGTGTGTGTGCGTGTGTGTGCATGGGGAGGTATCTCCAGCATGGCAGTGACTTTCTGTTGGTCTTGCCGTCTGCTGCCACCCACTGCTTGGTGCACAGGGTGTGTCTAGCTTGGAGGCTTCTGTGCTGCATGGGGTTGGCATGTGCATGGTTTCCTGCAGTGCCAGTCACTGCACATAGGTGGTGTCTTGGGGTCACAGTGCAGGGTGTGCTGTGCGTACGGGGGGCTGCTGTGCACTGTGGTTGTCAACCCCCTGTGTGTGGCACTCTCAGCATGCCAGTGGTTGTGCTGGGGTGTCATAGCTCCGCTATGCTGTGTTGGCTTGTCCCCATGGGCCAGTAGATCATCCATCACACCCCCAGTGATGCTGTGCTTGGGGTGTGCAGGTGTGGTGTGGGTTCTGCAGTGTGTTCCTGTGCCCATGTGTGGCATGGCTGGCGGTGGGCCCCAGCCTGCCTCCCTGGATGTGCAGTTCCATTGCTCGGGGGGGCTCTGCTTGCGCCATGGCAGCTCTGGAATGCTCAGCTGAGCTTCCCTGGTTGTTCCATAGTGCAACATTTCGGCTCAGCTTCTCCTTCCTGGTTGCGCGATGGAGCAGTATGTGCGATATTCAGACGTTGGTTGCTTGCGCAATTTGTGCTGCTCCATGTTTGAATATCACACCTGTTGCACATTTGCGCAACTGGTTTGTGCTTGCTCCTGCTGTTGCGCTCATTTTGAGCGCAGTTTGAATATCTGGGCCTTAGTATTTTAATTAGAAAATAATGTTCATGATTTTCTGGAAACATAGTCAGAATTTTACAAACTCAGTGTGGGCAAAACAGACAGTATGTGTACTTCATAAGATATGACAAAAACAAACACAGAGATACTAACAGGAACACAATGAAAAATCAGAAACACATTCGTTTTTGTTTTGATTTGTGTGTTTTTATGTGAATTGTAAAGACATTTGTACCCTACACAAACAAAATGTTTAAAGGCACTAACCATGAAAAATAGTTGGGAACAACGGAAAAAAACAACTACATGCATTTTGTAGTACAAATAAGGTTATACATGAACTGAATATTAAGAAACTTATGACTCATTTTTGGATTTTCACAGGAACATGAAGCAAGTTAGAATTTACCTCCTGCCGGCCCACTGGTGATGCAGGTTGAGTCACAAGTGCACAAATGCTTCATTGCATGCCATGCCAGTGACCAGGGTTCGGGAATGGTCCAGGGTCACTCGGTGACCAGCGAGGGGAAGGAGGACCGAGTGTCCAAAAATAGCTTTCCTCCAAGACTATATGATGTAACACGCAGCTGCCTCCTGGGGGTGGGTCGTGAGCATTCAACTGCATGCAGCATCTTGACACCACACACATATGTCATTGCACATGTGCCAGCCTCTGGGAAGGGAGGGAGGAAATGGAGAAAAAATGAGCTGGCTGCAGCAGGGTGAAGGCAGCCCCCACAGGCCCTCCACCACCAACCAGGCACCCTCCTCTACTGGATCCGGACATCCAGAGTGGTACATCCTTGTGAAGGTCCCATCACAAGGTGTAAACTATAAGGGAAGGAGGATGTGGAAAGTACTGAGGAAGGTGGGTGATGGGGCTAGGGGGGCTGACCTGATAGGAGCAGGCCAGCTCAGGTAGGTTAAATAAATAATAGAAGAAAAAAGGAAAAAAAAAAGAATTCACATTGTGTCTGGCACAGATCTGCCAAGAATCAATCTTCTCCAAAGATTTCCAGTAATGAGTCTGTGCTGGAGCTGTAGGACCCTGTGGAGCCAGAACTTTTCTGGGGGGCTGATGGTGCAGGTAGGTCCTGTGCACACCTCTCCTCATGTACCCACTGGTATACAGTGGCACCAATCCAAACCACCTCAGTTACTTTTTTCCCCACTATCGAGTGCCAGACTGAAGTGCCCCAGAGGGCATGGAATTTACGTATATGGGTGAATGTGGAATGCTGTTCAAACTCTACTCGTGGTGGCACTGTGCTCTGCTGATCAGTGGCAGATCTGTTTCTCTGCCTGAACAAGCAAGTCACCCTGTGCGTTGCTTCTGCTTCGTGACAGTTTTTCCCATCTTATTTTCCATCTTTATATGTTTTTATTCATTTGCTCTGTGCTCTGTTTAGCATTAGTTTATCTGGTTAGATTTTTTCCAGCTCTCTCATAGTCCCAATTACCAGAGATCCATTTACATTTTTTTCTTAGGAGCGGTTTCTATAAACTGCGTTTTATTTTCAATAGTTACTAGCAAGCTCACGTCCTCCTTAAAAGGATGAAATTCTAGCAAGAAGCACTCCAGAGTTAAGGGAGTCGATTCTGTAGCTCTAGGTGGGGATATTGCTGAGGATAGAGCTTGGCCTGAAGTGGAGGAGTGAGCCCTGGGCTTCTTAGGCGTTTTTTCTGGTGAAACAGGCGACGTATGCCACGGGGGCACCTGCTGCATCTCCGCTTCCATTTCAGGCACCAAGTTTTGCATTCTGCTGCCGAAGAGGTCTATGGTGCTATAAGAAAGCTCTGCTGCCACCGAATTATGCAAAAATTAGCCAGAATATTAGAGTTTTGGAGGTCGGGTGAGCGGAGCACAAAGGGAGCACGTCTTATTCAGCCTGCTGCATGACATGACTCCTCAGAGAGTTTTATTTAAATGAGCTTTGGGCAATAGCCAATCAAAAAACAGGAGGGGAAGTGAGCTGAGTGAGAGCTGCCTGAAGGTCTCAGAATTTTTTCTCCGCTAGACTGAGCAATATTGCCCCTGAGGTGCCTCTCAACTTGCCTTGTTGACAGTCCCCTAGCGCATATCTGGGTAAAGTTTTCCTCATGATTCAATTTCTATAGTGTGCTTAGTGAAAGTTTTACATTTTTGTCAGCGCCGCGCTAATTTTCAATTTTTAGCACAACTGCACTATTTTGACTGTATTTTTACTGTGACCGTTCATTTACAATGTTATTTTTACCATGGGTGCTTAATTTCAATGGTTCCTCCCTTTTTTAACCTAATTGTTGAAGGAACCATCGAATTCTTGTACTTTTGCCTTAATTTTTACCTCAGACCGCGTGGGTTTTACCATGGGGCAACCAGTTGGGTTCAAATTTTGACAGTTGCTTGGTCAAAGAATCCCTTAACTATATAAAACGGACCCTAAGTTCATCTGTCACAGGGCTGGCCGGTGGCATTACAACAGAAACCTGTGAGTAGTTGACTGGTATTACTGGGTTTCTATTAGATTGGCACTAGTATAGAGCCTAGTACTACAAAAAAAGGGGGGGATTTTAAAGTAGACAGAGTTATTTAACTGGGGCAGGACTGGCTGGTGGCATTTCTTAGAAACCTGCACTCAGTTGTTTGTGGTCCAGAACTTAGGTTCTCTTTGTTAAATTGACACATAGCAAAGAAACCTAATAAGTATTATGGTTGATTATATATTAAAGGCTACCGATGAGGGGCCTTTTAAGAGTAATAGCAATTAATATGTAAGTTGGGGGCTGATGAAGCCTCCAGTTCCTAGCCAATAAATATAGCTTCCAAAGGGGCTGATGAAGTTCCTCACAATACACAAAATTATAAAGATGAATAAAGGAAGCTCTATTAAGCTGCTATGAAATGGCTAAAAAGAAACTCTGTCAAGAAAAATGCTCCTGTTCCTCCTGGGAAAGGCAATAGTGAGCAACAGGTATCTTAAAGAATAAAGAAAAAACAAATTCAGCACTGCCTGTGCAGGTAACATTTTTGGCAAAAAGTATGGCACGTCCTTCAGACCTTACAAAGATGGGGTTTATGTTTACAGGGGCTAGTATACACTTTTCCACAGTTCTCTTTTCTGCAGACTGTGAAGGCAATACAGTTGATGATGAATAATTTTATGATGCCCCTGCTTACAGGGGCTGCTAACACTCTTCCACAGTTCTCATTCCAGAGGCTGTGAGGGTGATACAGATGATATAAATATTTTTATGATGCCCCTCTTTTGACTTTGGGGGCCTAGAACCTTATGTGTCCACTACCCTTTCCTTGGAGCTTCCTCGGCTATCCAGGAGGATTCCCCCTCTATGCTTTCATTTATCCAAGACATTACTGGACACCCTGGACCTCCCTTCTCAGGAGTCCATCTAAGGTGAGGATGAGGGGGAAAAAAAAGGATTATAGGGAGATGAAAGGTCTTCCACCTCCTAAAATACTGGTTGGAACAATCTATAATGAAAAATTATAAATAAAAATACCATGAAACTGCTTCAAACCTCCACTTCTGTGGCAGGGGTTTACAAGTGGTCTGGAAATGATAATAAATAAATATATAATGCTGACTGCCTGTCTGTACATCCCAGCCATGTAAGTTAGTGCAGCAGGCAGCTTGAGAGAAAGCTGGGTTCTCCTTGTTCTCCTTACCCCCGGACAAGGACTGCAGAAAATAGATTTCATAGCTAACCACAGATGCTTGTAAAAATGTTTTCCTACATGGCTTTTCTGCCAAATATAAAAAAAAAAAAACAAACAAAAAAAAAAAAAAAGCACTGCGGCCTATGGTGAAGGAGCCGGTGGATACAGCATACCTGCCCTGGAAGCTATGCAGTACCACTTCCACTTGGGGACAATAAGGATGCTGCCTCCAGAGCCATGGCCCATGCCATCTCTCTGAGGCACTTTGTCTGGCTTAGAACTACTGGTCTACCCTCAGACTCCCAGTTTAAGGCCATGGACTTTCCCTGTGATCAAATCATACTGTTCGATTCCAGAACATCTGACTGCAACACGGCCTCCAGCCCCACGGAAATTCCTCCCGAAGGCAGTAGGGGCACAAGTTCTTTACCCAGTTACCCCCTTCTCTCAGTACAGGGGTGCTTTCAAAGGGAGGGGCAGAAGGGGCTAAAGGTGGCCACCTCTACCCAGCCAGCAGCTTCACAATCTAAGCCCTGATGTTAGGGTAGGGCAGACCTCATGTGTACCCAGGTGTCTAAGCCTCTATCCCAAACACAGGTCTTATTGTTGGAGTAGGAGGTAAAAACTATCTAGCTTTGTGAATGGTAGAGAGGGTCCCCACCCACAAAAAGGGGAAAGGGCCTCTACTCCAGGTATTTTCTGACACAAAAAGACAACTGTGGAGTGGCGACCTATCTTGCTGTTAAAACCCAAATTCAAGATGGTCACTCTGCGGCCCAGTGGCACTGAGGGTTGAAGTGCTGGATGCCACACCTCGCACCACACCAGCGACCCGGGTTCAGGGATGGACCTGGGTCGCTGGCTGGCAGGAAGGAAAGGGATTGAGCATCCGCAGGACAACTCTTCTTTCCTGGGAGGGAGGGGGGATCAGTCCTTGGTGTTTGGCGACACCTAGTGGAGACTAGGAGCCATACAGCAGTCGGAGACCCACGTAAGCAGGGGAGTGGCCACGGCAGCACTCCTCCGGGAGTGGGCAGGAGCGTCCATGCACCGCGCTGGAGTGCATTGCACCGCCGGGCCAATGGGGCGGGGACACAACAAGAGAAAGAAAAACCCCTCTGAGCCTGATAGGCGATGGCTCCCCACAGTAACAGATGCCCCACATCCAAAACCGGGTCTCTGTCTCCGCCCTCTCTGCCTCTCCACTGACCTGTCCAATGCTCTAGATTCTACATAGAGCACCAGTTAGTGGAATCGGCCCTACCTCAGGGGGCTCAGAGCTGAGGGGATAGTTGGGTCAGGATCGGCGGAGGTCAGCTAATCACTGAGGAGCAGGACCATGGTGGACGGTAAAGTGATCTGGTGAGTTTGGGTAGCCTGAGAGAGTTCAGGTGTCGGGGTGAGAAATAAAGTGTACAAAAAAAAAAGATGGTCACTCTGTTACTAATCATACAGACTGTACAGTAGGGAAACTGGCTAACCTCCCTGGCCCTAAAGGGCTCCTTTTTTCCATATACTCTTAATGAGGTCTCACAGACAGTTTCTCAGGTGTGGGCTCACTGTGGCCCTTTGGCCTTCCTCGGCCCCAAGAGTCTTTACAAAGTGCCTGGCAGTGGTAGCAGTACACCTCAGCAATCTGGGCGTCCCTAGCTACACCTAGTTTGCTGATTGGCTCATAGTGCCAAAGTCTCCTTGTCAGATCAAGGAGTCCTTTTCTTTTCCTTTTCAGGGCTCACTCTGGAGTCTCTGGGTCCCCTTATAAATCTAAACAAAGTCTCACCTGGGACCTTCCCGGCATCCAGGAAGGATATACCTTCCTTCTGCAGGTGAGAATTCAAGCTGTCCCTCAGTGGCAGATTCCTTCATCCAGGGACAGCGAAACTAGCCAGCAGGTGCTTGACTGGGTTTGAATCATTAACCCTCACTTGTTTAGTATATGATACGGTCCTGAGCAAATCATGTAACTTGTCATTTCCTCAGGCCATTGGGAGACATGGCTTCAGTGCCTGCAGTGGTCCCAGGGTTCAGATACAGGATACAACACCTACAAGCCTCCTTATAGCTTGCTGGTCTCCAAAAGCAACACTTTTTCAAAGCTGAGACCTCTGATGGAGCAGTGCCACAGATGCCTCCCTCCTGTGATGGGGAGCACATCTGAACAGTGCCTCATTAAGTGGCACCTATACTCTCCAAGAGTCACAGTTACACGTAAATCCTTTGGAACTCAGAGCAATCTTTCTAGCTCTCAAAGCATTTGCTCCTGTCATAAAAGGACAGACTGTACAATGTTGAACAGACGCCACTGCAATGTTTTTCACAAACGAGCAGAGTGGACCAGATCAGGAATATTCTGTTCACAGGCGCTATAAATCTGGTCTCTCACCTTCTCCCTGGAAGTCTGCCTTTCAGCTGTTCACCTCCCAGGCAAACACAATACTCTGGCAAATGCTCCTAGTCACATCAGTCAAGGCTAGAGTGAATGGACTCTGAACAAACAAGTACTAGCCACAGTGTTCAGGCAGTGGGGCACACCAGAAGTGGATCAGTTTGCCTCTCCCCTCAACTTCCAGCTTCCTCAGTACTGTTGCAGGCCCTCAGTCCCAGGAACGCTCCTTCTGGATGCCTTGATCCTGAACTGGTCAGAGGGGTTCCTGTATGCTTTCCCTCCCTTTCCCCTGACACTCAGGGTATTGTAGAAACTCAGACAACAGCCTGCATCAATGATTCTGGTGGCTCTGGATTGGCCCAGGCAAGCCTGGTAACCTCTCCTTTTCTCCCTATCCTGCAGCAGGCCCATTAGCCTGCCACCAACTCACTCTCTGCTGACCATTCCTCAGACAGGAGTGCAATACCCAGACATACACTCTCTTCACCTCAAGGCCTGGTTCTTGAGGAATTAAAGTTTCCATCCTCACAGTACTCTGAACAGGTCCTTAAGATACTGAGGATGGCTAAAAAAATGAACACTAAGAAGACCTGTGCAGCCAAAAGGAAAAGATTTTCCCTCTGGTGCAAGAGCAAAAAGGTCGAACCCCTTTCAGCTTCAGACCCTCAGTTGCTAGATTACCTGGTACACTTACAGGCATCAGGCTTGAAACCATCTTCCCTCCAGCCACACCTGGTGGCAATTTCGGCCTACTTTTCGGTGGGAAAGAATAAATCAGTTTTTTCCTACGCCATATTTAAACAGTTTTTCAAAGGCCTCTTGCACCATCCAGCCTCCAGTCAGGGAGCCTGTTCCTCCTTGGAGCCTGAACCTTTGCATAGACAGGCTCATGAAACCACACTTTGAACCTATGTCCACTGCTCACATCAAGTCTGTAACTTGGAAGACAGCCTTCCTGGTAGGCATTACCTCTGCCAGGAGGATTTCAGTGCTACAGGCCCTGTGCACTGAGCCAAATTACATCATCCCTCACAACGATAAAGTTGAGCTCAGGACAAATAGGAAATTTCTGCCAAAGGTGGTTTCAGAGTTCCACTTAAACTGTCCATTACTCTGTCTGCCTTCTTTACTGAGAAATCCACTCCTGATGAGCAAAAGCTCCACAGCCTGGATGTCAAGAGCCATCTTTTACTACCTAGAGCATACTGGACAGTCCAGAGGCTCTTCCACTCAGTTGTTCCTCATCTATGGGGATGTAGGCAGAAGAAAACCATCTGCTATGAGAAAGCTGGTCACCAACCTCCAGTGGAGCTCAGGACCCATTCTACAGGGGCACTGCAGCCTTGCTTGCAGCATCAAGGGATATTCCCCTCCTGGATGTCTGCAAAGCATCTACATGGTAATCTGTTCACACCTTTGCGAAACACTACAGTTTGGATATGCAGACCAGATCCGATGCCAAATTTAGCAGGGCAGTTCTGCAAAGCCTCTTTCCTAAGCAAGTTCTCTGCCTACCTCCCAGTTGATACTGCTCGGTAGTCTGCTAAAGTTATTGATGCTAAAGGACTCCTGGGGTAAGAAGAAAAAATTACTCACTGCAGTAATCTTCTTTCTTCCAAGGGATCTTTTAGCATCAGTAAGCTCCCACCCTTCCTCCCCAGTCCACCTGTCGGAGAAGGGCTCTTTATCACATCTGTTACCAAATTTGGAGTTTCTTATTGATGAGTTTTTAACTTGAGTTGTTGTTTCTATTTCCACTTTTGTGGACATTTGCATGTTTTTTTGAATCCTGTTAATTGTTTTTGGGGGCACGTGCCCTCTTCTTCTTTCAAAAAAATTCTGAAACTTTCAGGCAGCTCTCACTCAGCTCACTCCTCCTGTTTTTTGATTGGCTATTGTCCAAAGCTCATTTAAATAAAATTCTCTTAAAGGCATACCTCCGGGGCAGTTACACCTAGCCAGCTAACGCTAAAGTTACTGATGCTAACGGACCCATTGGAAGAAAGAAGATTACTGTGGTGAGTATTTTTTTCCTTTTGAATATCTGCTTATGAGACATGGCAGGATCAGCAGGCCCATCTGGAAGACTGGCTTTTAAAGGGGCCTGACCTTTTTACCCCAAAGCAGTTGCTTACTGGAGCTAAATAGCTGGATTCCTTTTCTGTGTTGACACATAGTTGCAAAACTTCCTGTAGCTGCTATAAAAAAACAGGTTATGACCAGCCACTGCTTTGAAGCTAGGAAACCAGTCATAAAATATTGCATTTTACGACATCAGTAGGGAAGCCAGTTCTGATAGATACCTGTGAAAATCCACACAGCTAAGAGAAGTGGTTTTCAGGATGTATTTCTGAAACATCAAAGGGAGATTGCTGTTATGAACTATGCTGATGAGAAAATAGATTGTTATAATTTAATATTGCTATCTTTGCAGATTTCAAGCAAGCAATAAGATGAAACCATTCTGATTATCATTGGTCATGTTACAAATTAATTACAGGACTAAAAGTGACCTCATGTGTTATGACATCTCAGGGAGGTTGGGACTTTAACTCTGAATATTGCCAAGCAGTCTGAGGGGACTGAGGCTCATTCTTGTTCCAAACTTTAAAGAACTCACACACTTGTGTTCTGAACTTAAGAGGCACTTCTGTCAAGAGAGGTAACACACAGCTCAAACCTGAGTTAGAAGTAGTAATTCAGTTACAAGGCATTTTGTTCTGTAATTTTCATTTCTTTTTTTGACTGTAAGCATTAATGTATATATGTTCTGTGTTTTGTATTTATTTACTATTTTTAATTTTAGTGTACTTTTTGGTTTCCTTAATCCTGCCTGAGACATTTTCTCATTTTGAGTGTGAATGCTGGAACAGTATTGATCATTCTGTTATAACTGTTAAAGTGCTTATTGTGTCACCATATGCAGCTGCACTAACAAGGATCTGTGTAAAGATCCAGGAAGGTAAGGAAATACCTAGGTCTCAATTGAGTCAGAAGTGGATTTGTGAACCGGTTTGGTTGTGTGCCAGCTGGGTTAAGTATTGCACTGCTTTCCCCGAAGAGGGTGTGATATTTGGGACCTGTTACCTGGGTACGTTACCTATAAAAAGGGTTCAGATTTGACCCCAAGACTCGAGATTGGTAGTTGCTCGGACCCAAAATAAACAGGAGGGTGTCCCTGTTTGTCCCCTGTTCACATATTGCACTTCGAGGTCGGACACTGTGGGAGCAGAGGGCCTGACCCCAGGAGTGCATTTGTGACACCTACTTCTTCCTACTCCCCCTCTAGAATTGCCTTATGTCTGTCCCATGCATTCTTGAATTCTAGAATCATGCCACTGCCCCTCCTGCTGAAAAGCAAAAGGAGACACCAGTGGATAAAGTACAGTATGAAGAGATAAATGCCACTGCCCTTCCTGCCGAAAAGCAAAAGGAAACAACAGTGAACGTAGCAAAATATAATGAGGAGAAATGCCACTTCCTTTCCTGCTGTAAAGCAAAGTGAGATGCCAGAGGACAAAGCAAAATATAAAGAGAAAAGTGCCACTGTCCTTCCAGCTGAAAAGTGAAAGGAAGCACCAGGGTACAAATTAACATACGATAATAATAAAAAAACACTGCCTCTCCTGCTGAAAAACAAATGGAGATGTCAGTGAACAATTTAAAACATGAAAAAAAAATGCCACTGCCCCTCCTGCTGAAAATCAAAAGGAGACGCTGGTAGACAAAGTAAAATATAAAGAGCCACTGCCCCTCCTGCTATAAAGCAAAAGGAGACACCAGTGAGAATAAAAAAAAGCATATAGAGAAACGTGTCACCACCTCTCCTGCTGAAGAGCAAAAGGAGACTCTGGTGTACATAGTTGAATGCCTTCTTAGAACGGCCATGACAAAGGCTTTCAGTTTTTTCCCAGGCTTTTCAAGTCATGAGAGCCCCTATGGGCTTACCGGCTTACCCACAGTCTCTGGTACCCCTGGTTCCTGGGGAACTGGGGTGATGATTTCTATTATGAGAAGGTTATATTTAGGTTTTGGAGGTGCAGTGGGTGATCCCGCCCACATTGGGGGATGCAGGGGGCGAAGCTGGCACTTTGGCACTGTAACTTCTGGAAAACATAATGCCTGGTACTGTCATGCTGGGCAGCATGCTGCCAATGCCGTAATCAGCATTGGCAACATGTTTTTCACTACGATGTGGGTGAACCAGATTTGAACCTATCCATTCCACACTCATGGAACCTTCCTTTGAGCCTGCAGCCACCACAGACTTGAGGTATGTCACCTGGAAGTCGGTCTTCCTAGTGCTCGTAGCTTTTGCCAGAATGCAAGCTCTCTGCACTGACCCTAACTACATTATCATATTCTGCAACAGGGTAGTCCTTAGGACTAACAGGTTTTTCTCCCCGGGGTGATGTCTGAGTTTCATTTCCATCAGATCATACTCTCCTAGTGTTCATCTCTGAAGGATCTGGTCCTGGTGACAGATGCTGCACTGTTGGGACTATAAGAGATCAGTCAGTCACTATCCGGATCTTGATAAAAACCTCAGACCCTGCCACTCACAGCAGTTCCTCTTGCCTGGTGAAGGGGAATAGGGTAGATCAGTTGCTGGAAGGACCACTGCCCACAGCATAGTCTCCTGCATACAAATTCTATTAATCTAAACTGGCAAACAGCTACCTTAAACCCTTGGGGCTCACATTACTCATGGCACTGCTGCCTCTGGGGCAGCTACAATAGATGTTTCTGTGCTGGAAATTGGTAAAGTGGCTACAAGAAAACTGTACACACCTTGACAAAGCATGACTTCCTGGATAGATAATGCACACAGAGTGTGGGATATCATGGGATATCATCACACCTCGGGTGGCTGGGCACGAGGCCATAGGCCAAGTGTGTCCAACACCCGAGAAGTGATGATATCCCATGCTATACCACACCCTGGAGTGCATTATTGCTATTATGAACTGGCTTAAAAGTTTTTTCAGTAAAAAATAAAAAAAAAGTGTTAAAACCTTTTGAAAGTGATGTTTTTGGGATGTTGGAGCAGTACCATTTAAGAAAACAGTTCCTGGAGGGCTCTGGCCAGCAGGTGGCTCTGCTGTAATTGGGTTTGGTTGAGGAGGTGCAACTGTGAACACTGTCTCCCCCCCTTCCCGCTGCATAGTGGGGTCAGGAGCCAGCCAATCTATATGTACTGGGTGACTTTTTTGTTTAATCTTGTCTGTTTGGGGTAAATGAAAGTTCCTGGTGCAACCACGTATCTGAAACAGTCAGTACTTATATTTTAACCTGTCACTGAAGCCACGAGAGGGACTGAAGTCACAGTTTGAAAGGGAGCCAACAGAGTAGCAGTATTCAGGTGTTTCCAATACATTGGTAAGTTAGTCAGTCATTCTGTTAAACTATGCCCTACCAGCTGATAAATGCAGGGAAATGTTACAACTGTAAGTGTTACTGCATGCAGCAATTAGGCAGCCGAGCATGTTCCTTTGAAAAGATAGAAAGTGAGGGAGACAGTAAAGCTGCACTCACACAGCAACGCTTCCTTAAAAAAAAAAAATAGCGGCTTGGACTGTAGGAAATGTAAGGGAACGCAGTGGGATGGAGATAGGGAGGCATACCAGACTTCCCTAAGGGAAGCAGGGAAGGCAGTAAGGCAGGCAAAGGCCCAAAGCAAGGAAACACTAGCATGAATAGTAAAAGGTGACAAGACTTTCTATCGATACATTAGTGAAAGGAGAAAGTCCAGAGGGAGTTATTGCTAAGATCAAAGGGGATAAGGGGGCATGCGAGGAGGAGGACCATGTAAAAGCATCTATCCTAAATAGATACTTCTGCTCAGTATTTACTGAAGAGAAGGTAGAGCAGGGCCCACAATTCAGCACCATGGACACAGGGGGAAGAAGGTGTGTACTAGTCCCTTCACAAAAGAAAGGGTCCTACAAGAGCTCGATAAGCTCTGGGTAGACAAGGCAATGGGACCTGATGGCATACATCCCAGGGTACTAAAGGAGCTAAGGGTGGAACTAGCAGAGCCATTATCAGAACTGTTGAGTGAGTCTCTGAGCACAGGAGAGGTTCCAGAAGACTGGAGAAGGGCTCCTATGATCCTGCTCCACAAGAGTGGTAGCAGGGAGGAGGCAGAGAACTACAGACCAGTCAGTCTTACCTCAGTAGTGGGCAAGATTATGGAGGCACTCCTTAAGGAAAGAATAGTGCAACACCTGGAATCCATAGGAGCATAGGATCCAAGACAGCATGGGTTTACAACAGGAAGGTCCTGTCAAACTAATCTCATAGATTTCTTTGACTGGGTAACCAGAGTGGTGGACCAAGGAGGAGCAGTTGATGTTGCCTACCTTGACTTCAGCAAAGCTTTCAATACTGTTCCACATAGAAGATTGATTACTAAGCTGGGTAGGCTCGGGGTGGGTCAGAAGTTGGTCAACTGGGTGGCAAACTGGTTGACAGGCAGAAAACAGAGAGTGGTGGAAACGGTATACTGTCAGAAGAGATGCAAGTCACAAGTGGGGTACCTCAAGGATCAGTCCTGGGGCCAGTCCTCTTCAATATCTTAATCAGTGACATTGCAGATGGACTGGAGGGTAAGGTTTGTCTGTTTGCAGATGACACCAAGATCTGCAACAGAGTAGATGATCCAGATGGGGTGGGCAGAATTAGAAAAGATCTGGATAAACTGGCAAAATGGTCGGAAGAGTGGCAAATGGGGTTTAACGCAAAGAAGTGCAAGATCATGCACATAGGGAAGAGAAACCCTGTAGCCACCTATAGGCTGGGAGGGGAGTTGCTGGCAGTCACAAGAGAAGAAAAAGACTTAGGCATCATCATCACAGATGACTGGAAATCATCCAAGCAGACCACTAAAGCAGTAGGTAAGGCTAGAGGGATGTTGGGGTGTATTAATAGGGGTATCACAAGTCATAAGAGGGAGGTCATAATCCCTCTTTACAAGACACTGGTTAGGCTCCATCTGTAGTACTGCATGCAGTACTGGAGGCTGCTCTTTCACAAGGACATTAACCAAATTGAGGCAATCCAGAAAAGGGCAACCAAAATGGTGCAGGGACTGCATCAGATGACATATGAGGACAGATGAACAGAGCTCAATATGTATACCCTAGAGCAAAGGAGGGAGAGAGGCGATATGATTGAATCATTCAAACACCTTAAGGGCATTAACAAGGTGAAAGAGTCTAACATGTTTCAATATAAAAAAAATAACAGGACAAGAAGACACAGCATGAGATTAGAGGGAGGCCAATTGAGGGATTAATGTGAGGAAGTTCTTTTTCACAGAAAGGGTGGTGGATGCATGGAATGCCCTACCTCAGGAAGTGGTGGATATGAATACAGTGCAGGGCTTCAAACAGGCATGGGATAGACATAAGGGAGCAATACAGATGAGTATGAATAGATAGGTCATTGACAGAGCAAAGGCTGATGGCACATTCATGAGGTAGAAAAAGAAATGGGCAGACTGGATGGGCCTTGCGGTCCTTATCTGCCATCAACTTCTATGTTTCTATCAGTAAATTTCAGCAGTCTAACTGAGGGTGCCAAAAACTATATTCTTTTGAATGATCATGGTCTAGTCGCTCATTGCTGCCACTCGCTGCCGCTGTCGAAACTGCAGTTTGCTTAGGAGCGAGTGAGGAGCTGGTTGAAGTGACCACAATTTCTGTGGGTTGTCTGGCTGTCCATTGCGCTCTGACTGATTTGTTGTGGGTGAGGAGGCTGGTGGCCAGAGGCTTTTTAAAGCCATGAGGATGTAGTCGGATATCATCACGGCTTCAAAGTCCTCCCAGCCAATCAGTTCATAATGCTAATTTTACTATGCTTTTTGAAAATGAAATACTGTACCTATATTGGGCTTTAGATGGCAAACACATTATGAAACGTTTAGCCCTGAAAACAGTCACCTTTTCTGGTTTCAAATCTAAGTGCATAGCACAACCAGCAGTATCTAGAATCCATGTTAGTATAGCAGAAGACAGCTGTTACGTTAACCCCTATGACAAGTAAGGAATGGTATCATTTGTTACTCCTTTTACTATGCTTTTTGGGAAAAAATATTTATATTGAGCCACATCAAACACACACACACACACATACTGCACACACCATCCTCATGGCCACAACATTCAAAATAAATACTGCAATCTAATATGTTATAAAACAATAAAGAAACTGTTTGTTTATGTCAGTCTTGGTTATGTGGAACACAGTGAAGTTCACTTTACAGTAGATTTCCTTTAAATATTTCTTATCCTATATTTTGTATCCTGGATGTCAAAGGGGAGACGCTACATCTCATTCTCATAGGTATCTTCATTTTACACAGTTTTACACTGTATTTACTCAGGAAGTACCAGATTAGATACAATATTTTGTTTTTTGTGGGGTCATGATTTTACCATTTTTAAAATGTATTTATTCAGGGTAGCTCAGTCCAGATGTAAAATATTGTTTTCAGCATGTTCCGATTTTACGCAATGCAGCAAAATATTTTGCAGATGTAGAGCCTCACTGAAAATAAGATGCCACGTCTTCTGTGAACTATCCAGGCTAAATATATGGCAATCAGCAGGCATATTCTAGGAAAACACATTGTAAAAATGTGTAAAAGGAAGACCACATCGAAATTGCCTCTCAGCAGATCTGCATTGTGCAAATTCATTAGAAATAATGGGTTGGAGGAGGGCTGGGTGAGAAGGATTGAGCATCCTTAGACTGCTTTCCTTCTCCAGGGGGAAGGGGAGTGTGTGTGATCGATGTCGAGTGACACCCAGTGGAGGCTGGGTTGGCGCATGCACACCGACGTCTGTATCTCTCAGGGGCGGGGTGGACGCTGGACATCATTGCACGTCCCCGCCCCTGCTTACGGGGACTAAAAACACTGGGGCCTGGCACGTCTTTGTGATGCCCTGCCCCCAGACCTCTCATTGCCTCCGATGCTGGCTCCCCTCCAACTAGATACTAGATTTGTGGCATTAGGGCCGGCGCCACAACCCCAACCGCTGGGGGCCAGGGGTAAGAGGGGGGTAGCGCAGATCATCATTGGGGGTGGAGGTCCGTGGGGTCTGTGACCAGGGCGGATAGTTCCAATGGCTAAGGAACCACCAAAAAGCATAGTAAATAAAAAAAATAAAGAAATAATGGGTAAAAGCATGACCACACTGTAAGTGATATTTTACAGGATATGCCAGTTGAGATTTGATATATAATATATCGAATCTCAGCTGGCATGTCCTGTAAAAATTCAGTATTTAAAATAGTTTAAATGCTTTACCCAAAAGAAATAAATATTTTAAATATCGACTTGGCTAGTCTTTCCTCATAGATCTTGAGAGGAGATCCTTTGTTATTGTACAAAATAATGAGGGATGTAGAATTGATGGAGGAATTGAACATCATGGTTATTGATAAACCCGAAGGGTTAAGGGGACGTTAACATCAAATTAAAACAGATAAAATAAATAAAAATAATAGATATAACTTTTATCTTAATAGGATAGGAAGATTATGGAATAGGTTGCCAAACCAAATGATATCAAGTGCTCCACTGAACATCTTCAGAAAGGAGATAGATAGCCTTATATTAAACAAGGGGTTGACCTGGACCCGCTAATGCTGAGAACAGTAGTAATGGGCATTTTGCTGCCTTCTTCCATTCTACAACCAGTATAAGTCTTATCCCATATGTCCTGCGCCATTGTAGTTGCCCTGCACTGCACCACCTCCACCTTGTCTATGTTTTTTCTCAGATGGGGCCTCCAGAACTGGATGAAGTATTCCAAGTGCAATCTCATGAGTATCTTATACATGGGCAAGATGACCTTGGAGGCAGGCACACATTGTACCCATCCATAAAGGAGGCTCGAGGAAGGCACTGGGGAACTATAGGCCTGTTAGCCTGACATCGGTGGTGGGCAAGTTGATGGAGGCCATCCTAAAGGAGGGGCTGTGGATATTCTTGGTGGAACAAGGATATCTGGATGATTGCCAGCATGGCTTCGTCCCAGGCAGATCGTGTCAGACTAACCTTGAGGAGTTCTACGAGTGGGTGACGACGGCGCTCAATCATGGTAGACCGGTGGATGTCCTCTTTTTGGACTTCAGCAAGGCGTTTGATTTGGTCCCTCACATGGGTCTGCTGGAGAAGCTGGGTAGGATGGAGGTGGGGGCAATGATGGTCAGGTGGATTGGGAATTGGCTATCTTGATGTACCCAGCGGATGGTGGTGGTGGGGGGTAGTCTTGTCTTGCAGGGGGGTCATAAGTGGGGTCCCGCAGGGATCAGTTCTGGGACCGCTCCTGTTTAATGCTTACATCTCCGATATCAGGGAGGGTATCAGGAGCGAAATGAGCCTCTTTGCAGATGACTCTAAGCTGGGGGCAGTGGTGGATGGGGAAGAGGGTAGGCTGACCCTGCAAAGAGACCTGGATACTCTGGACAGATGGTCACGCACCTGGAAACTGAAATTTAACACCAGGAAATGCAAGATGCTTCACCTGGGGCGTAGGAACCCAGGACAGGTGTACACCCTAGGAGGGAACATGCTGCAGGTTTTGACTGGGGAAAGAGATCTGGGGGTATTGGTGGATGTCAAAATGAATAATTCTGAGCAATGTAGGAGGGCCACAGCCAGGGCCAATAGAATGCTGGGCTGCATTGCCACGGGGACTACCTCAAGAAGCAGGGAGGTGAGTTTGCTGCTGTACAATAGCCTGGTTAGACCACACCTCGAGTACTGTGTGCAGTTTTGGCGCTAACACCTAAAGAAGGACATCCAGCTCCTGGAGTGGGTTCAGAGGAGGGCAACCAGGATGATCTGGGGTCTGAGGGATAGACATACGAGGAGCAACTTGAGGAGCTCAACCTATTCTCACTAAAGGAGAAGAGAGACAGGGGGGATATGATTGACGTCTTCAAGTACCTTAAAGGGGTAAATAAGCAAGCCTAAATGGGTTCTTTCAGAGGAAGATGGGAGGAGCCATCAGGGGGCACAGTTGGAGGCTGGAGGGTGGAAGACTCAGGGGGAAAGAAGGAGGCAGTACTTCACTGAGAGAGTGGTGGAACCATGGAATGCACTGCCTGAGGAACTGGTAGAGGTATCTACGGTGGAGGGATTCAAGAGAGCTTGGGACAGGTACAGGTTGGGGGTGAAGCTGAGGAATGCTTGTCTGGGGGGGTGAATTCTGGTGGTGGGAAGGGTGAGCATGGGAGAAGCCAGGAGGATGGTTACTTTACCCATTCAGGGTACTGACTCCTGAGCAGACTCGATAGACCATGAGGTCTACTCTGCTGGCATTTTAGTATGTTAGTATGTTATTATGTTAGTACTCCTGATACCGCTGCCTGTGCATCCAAGCAACTGGCTAGCCTTTCCAGCCGCCTTATCACACTGCCTAGTTTCTCTTAGGTCCTGCGAGATAATAACTCCCAAGTCCCTTTCCTGCTTTGTGACTGTCAGTACCTCCTCACAAAGTTTGTTCTTTGCCCCTGGAATCTTGTGCCCTATCTGCATGATTCTGCACTTTTTTGCATTGAATCCCAGCTACCATTCTTCAGACCATTTCTCCAGTTTTTTTTTTATTGTATATATGCCCCCATTTTTTCCCTATTTTCACCCAACTACCCATGCTGTGGCTGTACATGCACCTGTGGAGGCATGCGCACACTGTGGTTCCGCAGCGCCATCCCTCTCCTTGCCACCTGCCTGCCTGTGCTACCCTCAGGCCTTCACCTGGGGGCAGTTGGACTGTGGGGGGTGACAGGATCCCTCCCTGGGAGAGGAGAACTGCCTTGTAGCTACTCAGTCCTGCTCCCTCCCTCCCCCTAGCCAGCCTTCGACTACCTGGGCTTGCTCCCGAACCCAGGGTTGCCAGCATATCATGAGGTGTGGCATGCAGTGGCTCGATCCTCAGCACCAACAGGCTGATTTTCCAGTTTTTTAAGGTCTTCCATCTTTCTTTCAACACCCCCTGGCATGTCCACCCTATTGCATACCTTAGTATCCTCTGCAAAGAGAAATGCCTTCCCCTCCTGTCCCTCTGCAATATCCCCAACAAAGACATTGAAAAGGACCGGCCCCAACACCAACCCCTGCAACACCCTGCTCATCACCTCTCCCTCTCTAGAGTACTGCGTGTTTACCACAACCCTCTGACTCCTGCCATTCAACCAGTTCTCCATCCACAGAACTATTTTAGGATCCAGCCCTAGGCTGTGCAGTTTGTTAATCAGCCTTCTATTGGAGATGGTGTGAAAGGCCTTTCTGAAGTCCAGCTAGGCCACATCCACCACACCTCCCTGGTCCTACTTTAGTTACCCAGTCATGCAGTAGATTAGTACAATTAGTTAGTGCAAAACACAGTGCTTATCCAAAATACAGTAAAAGTTAGGCATAGATGTATAAGTAAATAAATGCCATATAATGACTCCGCCAAGCCACAGCAACGGACATTTTGCCACAATCCTTCACATCAATGCAATCCCGCTGACATTGCCGATGCGTCCCAACAATGACCCACAACAGACCAACACCGACCACCACACTTAACTGTTTCAATGCGGGGGGGCTGCCCCCCCCTGCTCCTACCCCCATGTGGGGGTTGTGCCCCAAGATCCCCCCTACTTTAAATATCTAACTCCACGTAACACAGATAGTGGAGTTAGATGCTCCATCCCCCATCAAAGAAAAATCTCCCCATCGACGCAGAGTTCATCGATGTCAGGGTTTTGATGTCAGGGAGTCGATGTCGAAACTTCGATGTTCAGATGGTATACCCCATGTAAGACAGTTTGTATGTGTGTTATAGTGTGTGTGTAGGGGGGCAATGCCGTATATGTGTAGACAGTGCACTGCTATGTTATACTGTAATATATATGCATATATGTGTATTTGTATTAGTCAGCATGTGTGTATCACAACAATTAGAAAGTGCAGTTAGGTGGCTCTTTGGTTAGTGCAAAAAGTGCTTATCTACATTTCCCTGCTATCTAGATCAGTTTTAGTCTAATGCATGTCATTGCTTATTTAACTGAGGTGTCTAGTGGCAACTCCTCTCCCTCTGATGTCCTTCAGAGCCTGAAAAGAAGAAAATGGTCCCTTGATGTCTTTTCTTTTAATCTGTAAACAAGTGTGTACAGTAGATGGTGCACTGCTATGTTATACTCACTGGAATATATATATATATATATATATATATATATATATACGCATATATGTGTATATGTATTAGTCAGCATGTCTGTGTGTATCACAGCAGTTAGAAAGTGAAGTTAAGTGGCTCAGTGGTTAGTGCAAAAATTGCTAGTCTACATTCCCCCACTATCTAGATCAGTTTCAGTCTTATACTGTACATGTCATTTCTGATTTAAATGAGAGTCTGTTGCTGCGCTGCCATAACTGTCACCCCCCCCACCACCATCCCAAGCCCAGCCCATATTAGTCTCCTGGCATGGGGATCTGCTCCTAGACCTAGTATAACATCAATACCAGCAGCGAATATCTGCCATTGACAAATCCTTGTTTCTTTCTGTGCTTGAAAACAGCAGTTGCCCTGAAGCACAGCTCCACTCTACAGGCTACCAAAATGGTCTAGCATTTATATTTCTTTTAAAAAATATTGTTGTAGTTATTTCCTTGATACTCTGCATTAGTTTGTTTTGTGTCATATATTTGTGATTTCTGCAGTTTCTCCAGTTCTGTGACATACCTGCAGGGATGATGACAACCCTGAAGTAATGATAAAACGTGTCATCCCTGCAGGTACCCAATAACACATTTAAGTGAGTTCATTTCTACTTCTCCCCAATGGTGTGTGTGTGTGTGTGTATATATATATATATATATATATATATATGTATATATGAGATCTAGATCTATATCTATCTCAATATCCAGTGTTCTGATTGTACAAAACACATCACATGACCGTGCATATATCAGAGCGCGACTGCACACTTGCACTTTTACCCCCCTCCAAAACAGTTTTGCCATTTTATAAGATAGATAACCACTCTATGGTGTGCTGTTGTGCTCTCGATATCACGACGCCTTGGGTGGTTGATGCACACCAAGGCATGCGTATATCAGAGCGTGACCGCACAGCTAAGAGTGGGTTATCTATTAATATATATATATATATATATATATACTGTATATGTTTATGTGTGTGTGTATATATATATATATATATATATATATATATTGAATATATTTCAAAACCAACCATACCATGATGGTTCACTCTGCAATACCACAGAAAGCATGAATAGATTACTTTGCTGCTGCTGGGATTAGAATACATTACCAAAGCAGCACCTAATAGAAACACAGAAACATCTTATTGTCATCTAGATTGTTTCTAGTTGCAGGATAGGCAATACTAGAGAAAGGATGTGTGTCCGGGAACCCCAGGTCCAACCGTATGAGACTATAACTCAGTGGTTAGAACACCACAATGGTATTCTGGGGGCCTGGGTCCAATTCCCTGTAGGTCACGTTATTTCTTTCTCACTACAATTTGTGGTTTAAATTGCTTAGCAGTGGCTGGTATTGCACCAGAAACATCTAATTGTCAAAGTAAGAAAGGACCTTTAGGCTTGGGGATGTTGACCCTTGAAGTAATATTTTATAGAGTAATTAAAAATCATCGTGGGACATTAATTTGAACAAAAGTTTATCTCAAGCAACCAGGATATAACCTCATTATGTCTTTTTAAAAAGAGTTTGCTGGAATGACTTTTTCTGGTTACCAACCACACAAATATGTCAGTAACCCATGGGAAAGTAGATATGCAATTTGTTAGAAGTTTCCTTGCTGGCTTGGTACTGCTCTGTCTTCCTGCTGGTTGGAATGTGTAAAATGATCCCTACAATGGACCTTGGAGCTGATGTCTGCCAGAAATCAGCAGGCCCACTGGTGGGAAGATTATTATCATTGAGTTATAATAAAAAACTTCAGGAGAACCATCTTTAATAATGGTCTTTCTGGCACTGACAGAAAACTTCTATTTATAAAGCAGCAGCCTTCCTGTTATAAAAGCTGGGAAAGAGAAAATGAAAGACTTTCTTTTGCAAAGGGAATCTGCAGAAAAACAAATTGGATTTTATATACTGCAGGATGAAATATTTATACCTTACTTTTGATTATAGTCATGCAGATAGAAATATAGAAAGAAAGAAAGAAAGATAGGTAGATACATACATACATACATACATACATACAAACATACATACACAGACAGCTTGATTTCATTAAATTTTTATTTTTTTTATAGTGGAGAGCTTAACAAGCTACATAGCTCTTTTTCACAAGTGACCTGTTGTACAGAAAGGTACTGGGTACATACAGAGCAACATCATAATAAATACAGTGTACAATAAGAAGATTAACAACTGGATAAGGTACAGTTTAGGATATAAAGATACAGTTGCAATGCGAACTATCACACACAAGTTGGTGGAGCCTGTGCCTGAAGAAAGGAATGTTACCAATGTCAGTGAGGCAGGTGGGTAAGTGGTTCTAAGGGCTAGTGTCTCTGTAAGTTAATGCCCTCAGTTCAGAGGTAGTTTCCTGAAAGGAAGTGTGAAAGTAAATCTGGACTGTGAATGGGTCCCCTGAGAGTTGGATGAGCGTTGGAAGAGCTCAGAAATGCATGATGGGCCTAACCCAGCTGCCACCTTGTGGAGCAATACAGCTAACATATGGGCCAGGCAATCCTCCAGGGAATGGCAGGAGGCAGCTGAATATAAATGGCAGTGGTGGGTGCAAAACAGTAGATCAGTGAGGAAGTGCCTTACACCGTTGTAAACAGTGCGCACCTTGGTGAAGATCCTGTCAGGTGCAGCCTCATAGACCAGGGAACCATAGTAAATTAAAGGGAACAGGATGCTATGGACAAACAGTCTCTTAGTTTCCAGGACTAGAGACCTTTTTATTCTGTAGAGAGACTCTAGTCTTATGTGAACAGATCTTACTACTGTAAATGGTTGACATGGGCGTCAAAGTTTCGGAAGCAGTCCAGGTACAAACCCAGATATTTAACCTAAGTGACGTGCTCCACCTCCGTGCTGTCCAAGTCAAAAAGCTGGAAAGTGGTGCTGTTCTGTTTTTTCTGCACCCCGCAGAAAACCATAGATTCAGTTTTTTGGTGTTGAGAAATAACCTATGTTTTACAAACCAGTCCTGAATTAGTTGAAGTCCTGCTGAATGGCTTTGTTCAGGAATGCCAGGTCCTTGCTCCTCCTAGAGATGGCAGCACCATCCGCATACAGAATGGTATCCATTGATGAGCAACCATTAGGCAGTGTGCTCAAAAACATAGAAAAAAGTACAGGACCAAGAACAAAGCCCTGGGGAACCCTACCGCAGATTTGACGGAGGTCCGAGAGAGAGTTGTCAATCGCGTTTCTGTGGACACAGTCAGTCAGATAATTTTTGTACCTGTAGGTGACTTCCAGGGAAAAATTGAGGGAGGAAAGTACCTGGATCAGTAGTTCATGTTTGACCTGGTGGAAGGCTTTGTTGAGATCCGTGAAAACAGAGACAACACAATTACATGAGTCAGTTACTCTATGTACAATGTCTGTGAACCTCAAGATAGATAGTTAGAGACAGATAGATAGATAGATAGAGAGAGAGAGAGATAGATAGATAGATAGATAGATAGATAGATAGATAGAAAGAACATTTAGGCCCTCGTCCCCATACAAAAGGCTATCATATATTTCCCCATACATTATATAATGGTACTTAATTAGAATATACGCAACCATTTAACCACTGTATTAATGTTAACAACTTAATAGCACATTAATACCTAATGAACACACTACATACCTCCCATTATGACCTTATTAATTCATGTGGCAACCAACCTAACACATACAACAGTCACCTTATTAAGACATGTAACAACCACCTAAAATCCTCCAAATCTCTTACAACTACAGCCACTGTAATGCAAAAGACAGCAAAAAAACCCCAACAACTTACCAATAAAAACAGCCCTAGCCTAGCATCTTATCATTTATGCAGGTCTCTCTCATTTATACATACTCTTTATGATGTTGCTGTCTCCTTGCTGTTTCCAATTCCCGCAACACTTCCCACTGTAAATACCATGCTTCTCCTGCCACTGTTCCAGACCACACACCTGACCACACACTACACTCTGCACTAACTGCTGCTCCCTTCTGTACTTCACACGCAACTCCAAACTGCATTCTGCATGTTGCTTCCCACTGCACGGCACTACACTTCCTGTCCTGAACAGGCTAAAGGCCTCCATGAGCCTTGTTAGTTGAATCCTGCTTTGATTTTAACCAAAAGATCACTTAAATTCAGGAACAAAGTGTTCCAAAAGACACTTCATAGAGTTGAATGGAGTGCGGCCTCGCAATCTCCCTATATGGACATCAGAAAATGTCTGAGCTTGAGTGAAGAGACAGAGATAGGGAAGTGGAGGAGATCATGTGGCCAGCCCCTTTGGAGCCAATTATGATCCATTCCTTTCCTTAGAGGGTATTTACAAAAAAAAGTTAAGAACAGCCACTGAGGAACTCCCATGCTGTTAAGAAAGCTTCCTGTTTCTTGTTTAGATGAAGCACAGAGAAAGGTGTTCTTTAAGAATTTATTGCATGTATTGTTAGCTGTTATAGAATATAACTTCAAACATTAACAGAAGCTGCCATTGTCTCTAGCAGGCTCCAGCAGCGTTAGCAGTCTTTTACGCTGTGAACTCCTTTATCTACATACACACCCAGACCCCCCAAAAGACTTTGGTATTGATCCCTTCTCTCCCATTACTTTCTCCTACAAACAAGGTGCAATGCTGGAAAATACTGCAGTGTGACTAGGCCAATTTGTCACTGCTTGCACACCATGCTCTCCCTTCCTAGAGGTGGCTCCTGCAGGGACCATTAGTGGTTCTGCCAGTGGGTGGTGCTGTGGTGTGGTCCCCCTGTGTATAATGGGGGGGGGGGGAATGATGTGCTGTATCTCGGTGTTCTCCTGTTACATGACAGGTACATAGTTCAGGGCTGGTGGCCTCAGTTGCCTATCATTTGGGCCACCACTCCCAATTTTCTTGAATGATGGAAATGGCTGGATTGGAGAGGGGGGGTGCTCTTCCAAATATAAACACTGACACCCACTCACAGGCACACACACACACACACACACACACACATATACTTGTATATGCACGACTGCATAAACTTAGGCACAGGCATGGGCATACACACACAGGGTCACATTCACAAAGGCACATGCACAGATGCACACAGGCTTCCTTGAACAAGTAACTTCCTATCCCCATGCTTCAGTCTTCCCAGTTTTAAAATGGGTTGATGCAGGACACCCCCCTCCTTCACATACACACCAGCTCCATAGAAGATAACACGTCTGTCCTAATGCTCTTTCTAGTTTCTTTATTCATTTAAATTTTTTTTTTGATAAAGCGTGATAATGCATCATTTAAACCAGCAGTGCTATTAAATTCTGTTTAACATGGATTAGATTTTTATTGCTGACTGAAGAGTCGTGGGTAACACAGGATTAGAAGGTGCCATATTTGATTTTAAACTCGGGAGTCACTCAGCTTTGCTGAAGGCTAATGAGCACTGTGTACTGAGCTATAAGGAGAGATTGTTGAAGAATTTAATGTTCATCACCTATTTAATTTCTTTTATGCCAGTGTATAGAGGAAGGGCTATTACAGCCTTATGAAAGGTGAGGTATGTGGAGGGGGCAACCTAGTAGCTCCTGCCACTGAACTACCAACGTGTTTGTCAATTTCACAACGGTGATCGGGGTGGGAGGGGAGTACAACTGGACTGCCAGGGTGTTTGTCAATTTCACAGTGGAGATCTAGGCAGTGGAGTGGGTACCACTGGACTAGCAGGGTGTTAGTCAATTACATAACAGGAATCGGGGGAAGGTATCATTACATTGCCTGGCACCAGTGTAGCCAGGGAAGGCGGGGGGGGGGGTTGTGCACCAGTGTCCACACTGATAAGAGTAGGGTTTTGGCAGCAGTAAATAGTATGGCTTAAGCAGCCTTTTAGCACTTCCGAAATCCTATAAATATATTACTGCACTCTGTATGCAAGAGAGTTTCCTCATTTGCATGGGTACAGTGGTGTATAGTATTTAGCATGATCACGTTATCCACTGTGCACAGGGCTTTGAATATGACCCCTACCCTGTTCAGATGTGCTATGTCCTGTTTGCATGGTGCTGTTCCTATTAGCACTGCACTAGCCTTCTGAATATTGGAACCTAAGTGTCTGTCAGCAATAGCAACAGCAGCACTAAGAAGACAAGTTGGTGTAGCTTATCCTTATTTGTACAACTAATTAAAGGGGAACAGTCAGCAAAAAGGACCCCACACTCAAATGTGTGGCTTCTCCCTATGTGCACTTTGCAGACAAAAACATTTTGGTTTACTTACTGTTTACTGTAGTGTAGTAAATTATATCAGACCAATTTTGTTTAATTGTAGATTGACATCTTCTTTTACTACAAATCCCAGAATCCCCTGCAGCTGACATCAGAGCAGTAGGCAGCAGTTGGAGACTCAGTTGCTTGCAGTACATGTTAGAGCCTTTATAATCTTCGATCAGATATTTTCCAGGACTGCTTTTCTCGATGGACTAAGTACAGTCCTCTGTGACTGTACTTGGCCCATGGAGGGCAGCGCGACCAGAAAACAAAAGATCAGAGCTTATATAAACTCTAACATGCACTGCAGGCTATTGAACCTTCTCACTGCTGCCTACTGCTCTGATGTCATCTGCAGGGGATTCTGGGATTTATAGTAACAGAAGATGTTAGCCTACAGCTAAGCAAAATTAGTCTGATACAATCTAATACACTACAATAAACAGTAAGTAAACCAAAATGTTTTGGCACACAAAGTGCACATTGGGACCAGTCCCACACTTGAGTTTCAGGGCCATCAGTGGTGACTGCTCCCCTTTAATACATGGGAAAATGAGAGAGCAGGCTCTGTCATCCCCCCATATGACAATGTCAGTAATATCTCAGATCTGGGATACTTTCTCAGTTTGGAGATGGAGTGCACTCAGCATCTGGAATTCATAGGTGTGGTAGTGTACCCAGTACAAGGAAAAGCATCCCTTCTGTTACAAAGAGATTAGACCAGATAGGCAATGCAGCCCCCTTCCAAGTGGGCAAACACAGACTGCTGTAGAATTCCTCAGTTTGTGGGTCTAATGTCCTCCACAACTGCAGTAATTCCACACGGGGGAGGTTTAGTGGTACCTAGATAAGTACTGGTCACAAAGGACTGCACAGAAGTCAGTGTTGATCCCAGGGAATCCAAAACTAATTCAAGGTCAGTTTTTATTTTTATTTATTTAGTTTTCTTGACCAGGTAAGTGCATTAGACAAGTCCTGCATATTTTCAGGCACGACCCGGGGGAGGGGGATACAGATGAATGCCAACTGACCTTGAACCAGATTAAGCTGTTGGTGGTATTTTTTTTAGTGAATGAGGGAAATTTGGCCAGGACACCAGGGAAATTCCCCTACTCTGCTGGCGCTGGGTGGCCAGCAGGGGTGTGCAAGGGTCAGTCATGGCCACTGCAGCTCGGGAGGAGGAGGAGGAGGACGTGGCGTTGGTTGGAGTTTCTGAGGAGAGATGTCTGAATGCAACAAACGCGCAGCCCGCGTTAAGTGAATTGTCGGAGCCAAAGGAGGATTCGGTAAACTTTGCCCAGCATGAGAAGTCTTTTTTCTGCAGCAACTGAGTCGGGGGGAGTCTTAATATGGCTTTGTTAGCGAAGGACCCCGGAGTTTGTTTGGAAGAGGTTTCAGCGCCTTTAATTCATACTGGAGAGCTTAACGATGCGTCTCACAAGACGGAAGTGTGCGAATCCCGGAAGCATGTTGAGCGACTATCGCGTTTGGCGCTATGAGTTGTGGAAGCCGTGGGACATCGGCGGCGTGAAAACAGCTTTGTGACTGGGGTTTCAAGTGCTGGACCGGGTAGAAGTAATACTATTGATTCTGCTCTCTGACAGGGAGAGTTTCAAACAGATGGCACCTTGAACGGTTATCTGCAACACACTGAGCCTGTAAGTACTGATCAAGTCTTCCTGTTTTCCCACTTTCCAACTAAAAAGAAAGTGGCTTCGTCTTTAAGCTTCTCACAATTGAACCTGTGGGTTCTGAGACCAAAGACTCGATTATCTATCAAACTACTGAGGGTTCCCAAGATAGGGTGACAGAGTTTTCTTTTTCCAACAAGAACAAGGATCTTCAAGGTCCTATTAACACTATGGAGTCTGTAGCCGATACTGTATTAAGGTCTCCTTCATTTCCTCCCTTAGAACACGATGAAAAATGGTCCCCTCAAGCAGCACTAGTCGCTGCAGGGTGGAAGTCTTTAGGAAAAGGCATTTGGACTCCGGACTCTGCTTGGGACAATACTTTTGAATTATAAAATAATGGGCCAGAATGGAGACCGGGGGGTAATGAATTGCATGTTACTTCTGATGGTGTTTCCGTTACTAATGCGTTATCATGTGGTGATACTGATGTGAACAAGCTTAGGCAGCAAGATGGCCCTGTTTCACTGACCTCAAATAAGGAGGATATGTTAGAAGGGAGCAGGGTCGAGAAACCCCTTATGTCTAATCTTTTTACTCAGTGTAAAAGAGAAGCAGCTCCTAGGAGGAATGCGGTCCGTATCAGATATAAGGGAGGGTTACAGGAACGGCCTAACAGATACTATGTGGGTAAATCATTGTTGAAGGAGTCATTAAAGTTTTCCCCTCGGGATGTCTTTGCTTTTATTAATATCTCGGGAGGACAACTTTGATGTCAGCTTTGCCTCTGCATTATTAGATCTCTTCTGGGATAGATACAATCAGGTAAAGTTCTCCCTTTATGGACACTCTTTTAGTAATTCCTTGACAAAGCCTCTAATTAAATTTGTTACAGTCATGTTCAGGAACGAAGGGGTTCATGTGGAGGACATTGTGTTTTGGTTGTCACAAAATGTGATTTACAAAGTGATCCAGAACCAATCTTAGATACTGAACAGTTCTGAACGGGTGGGTGGAAATTTAAAGTTAAACTACGCAAGCGACAGCTGGCATTGAACATTCCTAACTTCTTTATGTTGGGTAGGGATAGGGGTGGTGTTTATAGTGTCAAGAGCCTGTTATAGGTGTGGAATAAACACATTTATCAAGTTCATGTGACCAGCCAAATGTGATAATTGTGGAGATGTGGGGCATGTCACTATGTTTTGCACTAATCCTATTAAATGTGATCTCTGTGAGGAACACAATCATGCGTTTAGAGACTGCCCATGGGCAGCACAAAATAAGAATGTTAGTGGGAATCCAGAGTTATTAATCCAAAAGGCACAGGATGCCAGGGAAAACCAGGACTTGGGTAGAGCTGTGCCAGACCCTCTTATTCCACAGAGTCTGGCAGTCACACTACAGGAGACAGAAACTAAAATTGTAGACTCAGGCCTTGTAGATTTAAAGAGGAAGGAAATGGAACATAATAGCTCTACATTGTTACAGCCGGTTTGCTATACAGAATCTAAGAGTATATTATTGAGTACACCAGCTGTTCCTTTAAAACCCCCGCCAGTTCTTAGAAGATCAAGCAGGTCTCTGAAACCTCAAGTACCTTTAGAACTAGATGGTATCGAGACCAAAAATTCTTTTGAGGCCTTAAGTTGGGGAGATTCAGAAATCGAGATGGTAGACACAGATTCCCAGGTTTCAGTTCAAGAGGGCCTTGTGATTACTAGAGAAGACTACAAGGGAAAAAAGAAAAGGCGGAAAAAATAGTAAAAGGTTGTTTAGACACTTAACTACGGATGTATGGATTTAAATTTTTCCTGGGCCACCTTAAATACTCATAGCCTTTTGAAGACTATGAAGAGACAAGCAGTTTTTCATCTGATTCATGACTTAAAACTTACAATAATTTTTCTACAAGAAACTTGGATGTTTACACAGAATCAGTGCTCTGCCTTTGCTAAAGACTGGCGGTGGGGGCCGTCTTATTGGTCCTTTGGGGAAGACAAGGCAGATGGGGTGGGTATCCTTTTTAATTCATATAACTTTACTTTGCATAAATTAGTGGAATTATGTCCGGGGAGAGTATTAATAATAGAGGGTAAATGGTTCGCGTACACTCTGCGCTTAATAAACATTTATAATCCTCAAACCAAAGCTGGGAGAGTGCTTTGCATGAGACAGATTCAACCTTTTTAGTGACTACTGTCCCTATTTTTTGGGGAGGAGATTTTAACTGCAGTACAGTAGCAAACATTAAAGTAGTAGACAAAAATAAAAAAATCTATTGTGACACAGCATGTTTAACAGATATTATTAAAACTGCAGACTTAATCTCTTGTATGGACAAAAGGGAGCCTGGATTTGAAGGCACTTTTTCAGAAACGGAAAGGGTATACCATTGATTACCTTTTCGTTTCTAAAAATTATATTTGATCACCTTCAGATAATTCGGTAGAATTCTCAGATCATCGCTAGTAAAGATCAACATTGGCCTTACGACAGATTGTGGGAGACAGCATTCTAGATGGAAACTTAACACTTCTATTCTGCAGGATACTCTAGTTCAGAATTCCATAAAACTTATCTTACAGGCAAGATTGTCAGTGAGTTTTCTATATCAGGATGTGGGAACATGGTGGCAAGAAACTAAAGACGATTGTATTTGGTGGTTTAAAAAACATGGGAAAGTTTGTCAACAGAATAAGTTTTTTCATTATCTTAAATTACGGAACCAATTGCAATTGTTATTATCAAGATCTAACACCTCAAAAGATAATTTTGCATCCCAAATAGACGAAATTAAAACAAAAATGAAAGCTTTCAATATATAATAGAGCCAAAACGTTACAAGCTATTATGTCAAACCATTTAACGAAATCGGTATTCGGTGATCCGTTTGAATTATGTAAAAGGTTAAGGAGCAAGTGTCTTTGAACTCATTGTATCAAGGTAATAAGCAAGTTTTTTCCATTCAGGAAATAGGGGATGTAATACATAATCATTTTAAGGAGTTGGAACCTCAAGTGATTCCTTCCTTTACCCAGATTCATAATTTGTTGAGACCTCCCATAGACTTCGACCTAGAGCCAGAACTACTTCAGTCACTCCAACAACCTTTTTCACAGGCAGAAATCATTGCAGTTTTAACTTCACTAAAACCTAATGTAGCTCCAGGTCCAGACGGTCTTTCTAATTTATTTTACAAAACTTTCCAAACTGACCTTAGTCACTGTTTAGGAATATTGTTCAATCATTTTTTGGTGAACGGAGTTAGTATTTCTTCCTTTTCTGATGGTTTACAAATTTATATTTTCAAATCGGAGATAAGAGTGTCTTTCAAAATTGAGGCCTATTACATTACTGAACTCGGATTACAAGATTTTGATGTCCTTAATTAATAATAGGCTTAAAGAATTAGCAAAACGTAGTTTTACTCAAATTCAGCATTGCGGCATTCCTGGCCGTAGCATTCAGTCCGTCTTATGTTTAATTAGAGACGTAATTGAGAAAATTAATGAATTAGGAAGTACTGGTCTTTCATTAACCTTGGATTTAGAAAAGGCCTTTGATAGGGTTAGCCACATCTTTCTATTTTCGGCCTTGGAATTCTTTAAAGTGCCACTGAATTTGTTAACCTTAATTCAAAATCTATATCGTTCAGGTAAGGTTTTTCCTTATATTAAAGGGGAGATGGCAAGGGGCTTCTACGTTAACTGTGGGGTCAGACAGGGTTGCCCGTTAAGCCCAATGTTGTATAACTTTTCATTGAACCCTTTACGAGCTGTGAGTTTGGTCCCTCTGGCAAGGTATACATATTCGGATTCTGATTCCTCACTTACCATCCAAGCATATGCAGATGATGTATGCCTTTTTTTACAGATATCTCACAACTCAAGGTATTTTTACAAAATTTGAGGAATACGCTTGGTAGCCAATGCAAAATTAACTTCATAAAACTAAAGGTTTAATTTTAGTGAATTATCAAAACTCGTTAACTTGAACTCCATTAATATAACAACAGAACCCTTAATAATCTTAGGGGTCATATTTAGTCCACAGAACTGTCCTGAGGATAATTGGATTTCGGTGTTAAACAAAATTGAGTGCAAGGTCAACAGACGGAAAAAGTTTCGATTTTCTAAGATGAAAAGAATCCAGGTTCTGAAGCAATTCCTCCTGCCCTGTCTTCAATATATTGCAGCAGTATTCCCTTTACCAGCAAAATATGAGACTAGATTGTATAGTATTTGTTTTCAGTTACTTTGGGGGAACAGACTTAACCCGGTCAAAAGATGTTTTACTTACTTGGAAAAGAAAAAAGGGGGATTGGGTATGGTAGATCCAGTTTTTTATTGTTTCTCAATATTCTTTTCTAATTCATTAAAAGATATTTTAGGCAGGAACATCAAACAGGAGGCCTCTTTTCTTTTCAGTTTATTGAGTCATTACCTTACTACTTGGATACATTGTGCCCCAAAATTGTCCAACCATTTATCCTTGCCATATTATTTTAAACCAGCTGCACAGAAATTATTTAAGTGGCAGGTTACAAAACACCAAATTTTAAGATGTTCTTCAAGGGTTCTATACAAAGAGTTAATGGCTGTAACCTATTCGGAAGTCCCGTGTTTTAGGAATTGTCCTAGTACTCGGAATGGGGACATTTTGAATCAACTTAATAACCCACGCTTACTCAGTCTATATGTGGAAACGCAGTGGCTTATTCTATATGGAAAATTAAATGTTAGAGGCACAGCAAAATATAAAGCCAGAGAAGAGAGAATTTGCCTTACTTGGACTGTACAAACCAAGAAGAAACAATGGAGCACTTTTTTCTTCAGTGCTCTGTGGCAACTAAAATCTGGGCGTATTTGGCACAGGCATGGAATTTTCCTTGGCTGGCACAGCTTACTTATGACATTTTGGTAATTGGAACCTTTCCTTCAGATTTCCAGAAATACGAGAAAGGGACTTTACAGGTTTTCTTAGCTAGTCTAAGATACTGCTTATGGCAAACAAGATGCCAATGGGTTTTACACCAAAAGAAGCCTTCAGCTCAGGGTTTTAAAGAATATGTGACAAATGTATTAAATAAGGTATTTCTTTCAGATTCACAATTGTATAACGTAAAGAAAGTTAGAATGTGGTGGAAAGGCTTCTCTCACATCATTAAGTTCAAATAAAGTTGTTTTCCTTTCTTAAATTTTCGTTAGAAGTTAATAGTCCAATGTGGGATTATATTTAGGTGTATTATCCATTACTTTCAGAAGTTGTAAATATGTGAATAGGAAAGTGATTGTTTCCTTTGTATTAGGTTTTAATATTTCGATTCATGGTTTTTTTTCTCGTTCAATTTTATTTCACTTTTGTGTGGTGTTCCCTGTATAATTTTTTGAGTATTATGTATCACCATTTTTTACATGTATCATCATTTGTCTCATATGTTCGATTTTGTATGTGTATATTTCAATAAAATTGCCCCTACTCTTTTTGATAAGTGCCATGGGATCTTTGACATCCACCTGAACTACCACCAATCCAGGTAGATAGGACCTCAGTTTATCGTCTCATCCGAAAGACGGCACCTCAGAAGTGCAGCACCCCTCTCATGCTGCACTACAGTGTCAGTACTGGGATATTAACTCAAGTGCCAGATGTGGGAACTGAACCCACAGCCCTCTGATCTCCCAGCCTCAGAGGTGAGTGTGCTGCCTACTGAGCCACTGACACTGAGTTTTGGTCTCAGGAATTACAACATTTTAGGAAAGGTATTCCGCAACCTCTCCCTAACTAGAAACAGTGCTAAGCCTCATAACATGTATATCCCTGCTGGGCTGGGTAGGTCATCTGGAGGGGAGTACAGTGAATGGTCTCTGGCCTCTATTAGCAGGCCTGTAATATATCAACCTCCAGAAACTGAGCGCAGTTTATCTGTTTTTAAAATATTTTTCAATAATGGTAAAGGACAAGGTAATGCAGTGAAGAACAGACAATACCACCAACAATGTGTTATATAAATGTACCGGATCACCATAGATGATAGCACACTGACCCTGCCTTTTGGGCTTAAATAAGGTTAAGGGACCTGGGTTGATGGCTCTTGTTGAGATTAGTTAGCCAAAGATGTTATAGTTCGATGCTAAGTTGTCTGTGCCTCCATCCAGGGAAAGTTTAAGTTGGCTAGGTTATAAGCTAGTACTTGCCCCCTGGGAAACAATATCAACTCAGTGTGGTCCCCAGTTGCACAACCCACCCCACCCCACTCAACCCCCGTAATATTCAATCACAGTCAGAAGAGAATATAAAACAATGTCCTGATAATATTATGCTCAATACAACGATTCAAACAAATAAGAAAGGAATTTACTGGGTGATCAAGAACGAGGTCCTGGGGAAGGAAATGATTATAGCAAATGGAATACTGTAAAACAGGTTATATTTGATGTAAAATAATAATAGCTATATTCGCGTTAAGTGATAAGTGCGCTAAAATAAAATGGCGCTAATTGACCAAAATTGCACATTTTCCATGGGCACAAATTAGGAACTAACTGCAGAGCGCGGAATTAAATGTGTGCAATTGTGGCCGATTAGTGCCATATGCTAAATAAAACTTGTGTGAGAATAAACAGTTCTACAGTAATATGCAGTTGTCACTGGCTTGGCTGTTTTTAATACCCACGTAGGTGCATCTTATAATATAATGCAGCCCACCCCCACCCCCAACACTGTGCCATGCCCAACTGTACTGTTGGACTACAACCTCAATCCCCACTAGTACCAGTTAGCAATGCCATTAGTCACAATGAGTTCCTGGTAATTCTGGATATCACTGTGGCACATGAGGCACAGAAGACAACACTCCTTTTCTGCTCCTTCTCTGGTCCTTGTTGCAGGATATGAGTCCTTTGGGGCCAGAGGGAGCAATAATGGTGACGGTGGCTGTGCTCCATGGAGATGAAAGATGAGTCTGACACTTTTGAGGGGTGGGGGTTACATACAATCAAGGGATCTCTAAATCTGTGAAGTGATGCAGAGGGACTTTGAAGGTATGGAACCTGCCATTCAGCTTTCAACTTTGAATAACTGCAGCATGCAGGTACCTTGCAGGAAAATAAATGTGTGAGCAGACTCACTGAATCATATGCGAATTATACCTACCATGAGTGGTCAATAAACCAAGAGGTACGGAATCAAATATTCAGCATGTGGGGGATCAGAGAGGTAGATCTCTTTGTTTACTGGAGAACGTTGCACACTGAGGGGTGTATTAGATGAGTGTTTTTGCATGCTTATCAAATTTTTCTGGTTTCAAAGACAACATTTAGATTTTTAGACTTGATGGGCTTGACAGATCACTACTATAAATCCAATAAGCGCACGCTCTGGCATGATTGGAGTACTTGGAAATACTGTATTATGCAAGTTATACTTCACGCCCTTGGGTGATTCCCGGATTTTGTTTCTGAAAGTTCATGTTAGGAGACAGTGGTTTGTTTTGGTTCAAAATGTTACAACCAACAAAGTTTGGTTTTTTTTGAGGGTTGGGTGGGCCAGTCAATGTTTTTTACTGCCCATGCTTACAGTAAACCTATCCAACAGACACAAAGGGCAACCCTAGGAGGCATATGCCAGGTGTTGTCCAGAACCTAGTCTTACTATCTGCTGAGCTTCACTGATCTTCACCAACTGGGAGAGAGAGGCCAATCACGGAGGGGAGGCAGACTTCGACAGGTGCAGAAGCAGGGATTCCTTGACAGCAGTTCTACCTGGGTGAATGCCCCTTGGGGTGCACAGTCCGGGCTCCTATCTACACTGAGGCGACTTCTTTCCTTGATCACTCTGCTCACACCCAGCCAGCGGTTGCTCTCTCAGCATAAGAAGCAGTTAGAACACTTACTCAGAATTCCTAGCTGCTGTATGTAAATCAGTATTTGTACTGCTGTACCACTACTGAAATAGTGCTCGACTAATAGAAAGCTCTCAGCTGGAAGCAACAGCTCAGACACAAAGAGCACCCCTAGGAGGCATACGCCAAGTGCAGTCCAGCCCCTAGCCTTACTGTCCGCTGTTCCCACTACTGAAACAGTGGTAGGCTAATAGAAAGCTCTCAGCCAGAAACAACAGCTCAGACACAAAGGGCAACCCTAGGAGGCACACGCCAAGTGCAGTCCTGCCCCTAGCCTTACTGTCTGCTAAGTTTCACTGATCAGCATCTACCTGTAGTTGTCCATATATTCCTTTCATCCATAACAGCTCAGGACAACGGCCCCCCACCCCCCTCCCGCTGAGGAGATACACACCCCAGCAAAATAGCAGGCATTCCTTTTCTTTTGTCTGAAGATTGCCTCTAGGCAATCTACTTCTCTCGCCAGGAACTTAAACAGAGAAATAAAGGCCACTATGAACCTCTTGAACTGCAATAACTGTGGCACACTTTTTACCAAAGACTTTGTTTACAGAGTGGAGCACTGTCCAACATGCTCCACAATCAGAGACCTCCGATCACAGCTTCATGCAGCATGGGCTGAGATAAAATACCTCCACGATAGACTAAATTGGCCCCTACTGGGCAACAGTGTAAAACCTTTAGTTTCAAGGTGCACTACACCGGTACCTCTACCCCAAAGGATGAACAGGCCAGGGGGCTGGCAACTGGTCAGGTCTCGTACAGCTGGCACATCCTCAGTACAGGAAGTACCAAACCTGTTCAGACATCGAACAGGTACATTGCACTATCTACATGACAAATAGCGTAACAAGTGTCTAAAATTCTGTTAACCCAGAGAAGCGCATGGAGGTACAGCACACAACTAAACCCACTAAAAAGGACAAAAAGAAACCAGTGCTAATAATCAGTGACTCAATAACTGAAGTGTAAAGACTCACCTCCAGCAGGACCATGCTTCAACTATGATAAGGTGCCTCCCCAGAACATCGGCATGGAGGGACACACACGTCATTCTCCACATAGGTATGAATGACCTATCCAGTAAGTCAGTAGAGGAAACAAAACAAAACCTCACCAGGCTGGGTGACAAGTTTGTTTCCCTTTCATCCACTATCACCTTTTCTGAAATTCTGCCAGTCTGAAAAAAAGGAGACAGCAGGCAGAAGATCAGGGAAGGGGACATCTCCGAACTAAACACCTGGCTAAAGGACTGGTGCCAGGAAAAAGGCCACCACTTTATTGGAAAATGGCTGGACTTCTGGGAACGGGAGTTCTTAAAATTTGATGGCCTTCACCTCTCAAAGGAGGGGACCCAAGTGCTAGGGCAAAAATTTGACGTTCACATCGGTCAGTTAAACTAGAGGACGGGGGGGGGCACAGGCATCCCTAGAACAAAAAGGGTTGCCAAATGCCCCTCCCCCATCACCAACTACTTCAGCACAAGGATGCGCCAATCATACTTAGACCAAACATCACACCAGATGTACTCAGACCAAGCATTTCAACAAAATTACACAACCAAATCATATTAAAAATGCAAATGACCAAAAGAGAAGCAAGGCAATGTGTGTCAATGCTCGTAGTCTGCCAAACAAAATCCCTGATCTCACAGCTGCAATGGCAGATGCACAATTAGACTGGGTTGCTGTTACGGAAACATGGTTCACTGGGAACCACTCCCGGGATGTCACCATCCCAGGGTATGCGTTTTTCTGGAAAGATCATGCGGGAAGGAAAGGGGGGTGGTGGTGGTGGCATTGTATGTCAGAGATGATGTATGCGCAACAGAAATTCAAGGAAAACACAGTAAAGCAGAGGCCCTTTGGGTTACACTAGGAGCTGGGGACAAAGCCTCTATCCAGGTAGGAGACATATACAGACCTCCATACCAGGAGGCCGACGTAGACAAGGAGTTCTTGGAAACCATCTCAATGATGGCAGACAGGTGCGAGTTGTTGCTGATGGGAGACTTCAATCTACCGGATGTGGATTGGTCCTCATACACAACATCCTCAGACCGGAGCAGAGAGTTCCTTTTTGCACTAGGGGAGCAGGTTTGCATCAACTGGTGAACTCACCCACCAGAGACAAAGCAATATTGGATCTAGTGTGGACAAACAGCACAAGGATCCCAGAAGCAGAGGTGGGAGCCAATCTATGGACCAGTGATCACAATTCAATCTGGTTTACTGTGCACAATGCAGAGGAAAATAGTCACACCAAAATCAAGGTACTAGATTTCAGAAAAGCCAACTTCCACAAAATGAGAAATATGATCACATCCATGCTAGAAGGAGGAATCACAGGAGATGTGGAGGACTGCTGGAATACTCTGAAGGCTGTTGTGCATACAGTGACAACTGTATGCATTAAGCAGATCAGCAAGTCCAAAACAAGGAAAAGACCTCTCTGGTTCTCTCACAAAGTAGCATCCAAAATCAAAGAGAAAAAAAGGCTTTTACACAATTCAAGCAAACAAAACACGAAGCAGACATAGAAGAATACAAGAACTAATTAAAGGAGGCAGGGAAAGCTGTTAGAAGGGCAAAAGCACAGATGGAAGAGAAAATAGCACCGGGTGTTAAGGAAGGAGACAAAACCTTCTATAGATACATAAGAGAAAAAATTAAAATTAAGGGAGGAATAGTCCGACTAGCAACCAAGGAAGGTAAGATGGCAGAGAGTGACGAGGACAAGGCAGACGTGATAAATAAGTTCTTTTGCTCTGTCTTCACCATAGAAGACAGTGGCAAAGGTCCCACACTGAGCAGGACAAAGGAAGATACTCAGGGAGCAGATACTAGCCCCTTCACAAGAGAGAGAGTTGTAAAAGAGCTTAATAAACTGAAAGTGGAAAAAGCCATGGGGCCAGACGGCATACACCCTAGGATACTGAAGGAGCTCCGAGAGGAAATGGCTGCACCGCTGGCTGAGCTCTTCAACAAGTCACTAGACAGCGGAAAAATACCTCAGGACTGGAAACAGGCAACCATTGTGCCCTTACACAAGAGCGGAAACAAGGACGAGGCAGGAAATTACCGCCCTGTCAGTTTGACCTCAGTTGTGGGGAAAATGATGGAGTCACTACTAAAAGAGAGGATAGTGGCGTACCTAACAGATACTGGAAAAATGGACCCAAAGCAACATGGCGTCACAGCAGGATGCTCTTTTCAAACCAACTTGATCGACTTCTTTGACTGGGTCACCAGAACATTGGATCAGGGAGGGACGGTGGACATTGTATACCTACATTTCAGCAAGGCCTTTGACATCGTCCCTCTCAGAAGGCTAACCAACAAGCTGGAACATACGGGAGTTGGACAGAAGATGGTCAGCTGGATCAGTAACTGGCTGAACGATAGGACCCAGAGAGTGCTAGTCAGTGGATCATTGTCAAGGAAGGGTAGGGTGCCCAGTGGTGTCCCACAGGGATCGGTACTGGGACCTATCCTATTTAACATATTTATAGCAGACATAGCGAATGGACTAAAAGGGAAGGTTTACATGTTCGCAGATAATACAAAACTCTGCAACAGAGTGGACACAAAGGAAGGATCAGACAACATGGAAGCAGACCTTAGAAGGCTAGAGGATTGGTCCAAGGACTGGCAGTTACAATTTAATGCCAAAAAAGTGTAAGGTAATGCACTTGGGAAAGAGGAACCCTGGAAAAAAGTACACACTGGGAGGACATCAACTCGAGCAGACACAAATGGAGCGAGATCTCGGCATAATCATCACTGATGAATTAAAGGTAGGAAAATAATGTGAGAAAGCAGCACAGAAAGCGGGTGGCATCCTCGGATGTATAAGTAGAGGTATTTCTAGTAGAAAGAGGGAGGGAGGTTATCATGCCCCTTTACAGGTCCTTGGTGAGGCCACACTTGGAGTACTGCATTCAGTTCTGGAGACCCCACCTCAAGAAGGACATTGACTGTTTGGAAACGGTGCAGAGAAGGGCTACTAAGATGGTGTATGGACTGCATCACAGGTCATATGAAGCAAGACTTGGGGAGCTGAACCTATACTCCCTGGAGCAGAGAAGAAACAGAGGGGACATGACTGAAACATTTAAGTACATGAGGGGATTTAATGTAGCTCAGACAGGCAATCTATTTCAACAGAACACGGCAGCACGCACGAGAGGGCATGATATGAGACTGGCAGGAGGAAGGTTCAAAAGCAACCTCAGGAAGTACTTCTTCACAGAGAGAGTGATAGACCTGTGGAACAGCCTGCCCCAGGAGTTGGTAGCATCAAAGACAATCAGGGAGTTCAAACTCACATGGGACAGACATAAAGGACAAGTTAGGATGAAGGCTGCATAGGGAGGGGGGTAGTTTCTAGGGCAGACTAGATGGATCGCACAGTCCCCATTTGCCGATGCTTTTCTTATGTTCTTATCCCCCTATCCATCAGAGATGGTAAGTTAGAGAGATAGGTAAAGCACTGTATTTTGATTGACTGGGCCTGCAATAAATTTAGTCCATATACTTGCTGAGGTTCTCGTCATCTGGGCAAGCTCTTTCCCATACATTTCTCTGAAGTTAAAACGTTCCATTTAAAACTTATGTCTTAAATGATATTCCATGTTAGCAGTAATACCACAGTAGGTCTAGGTTTAGCTGACATAAATGTCTCCTGTTGCATATAAACACCTTAGAGTGGGGCCTCATAGTTTATGAGCAGAGGAGATGTTTATTGCCTCATACACACTAACCTATGAATACAGCTATCTCTTAGAGCATTTGCTAAGAATGAAAGGAACAAGCTGGGCTTGATCATTGTGTGAGACAAGTGTTAAATTAAAACCATACATTTAGAACAGTGGATCCAACATAGCAGAAGTCCTTATTATAAGAAAATGCTGCATTTACAATCCTTGTTTTTAGTGTTGCACATCTTTTATATTTATCTTGGATATGTTTCCATGATATGCAAATATATTCTCTTATACTGTACATGTTTTATAGTAATAACAGAAACACAGCTTTTGTCAGTAGACAAGGACCGCTAGGGCAGCAATTGTGGAATTAATGGGTACATTTTTCTTTTAATCAATTATGTATTTATTTATTTGTTTTATTTAAAACATACTTTACTAAGTGAGCAAACAGGGACTGTGAGGCTCGTTTCTAGTTCTGACCTGGGGGAAGGGAACAGAGGATAGCAGAGGTATTACATACATACATACATACAGTATATACATACACTATATACATAGTGCAAAAATTTCCCATGGTGTCAGCTGAACTCACATGTGATTACACACACACACACACACACACTTCAGTCTATCATTGAGCTTTGATCAAAGAAATTAGTTATAAAAATATGAATAAACACATCATCATCATCATCGTCATCATGTAGAAGTGAGGTGACAGCAGAAAGTAATAGGGGACATTTTAAAAAGGTAAGAGGGCTGGGTGCTTTTGAAGAAGTGTGGAGGGTGGGTAGGCTGCTCAGAGTAATAGGAAGGGAGGATGAGGAGGGTATACAAGTGGGTACCTGGTACCACACAAGGGAATATTTGGATCTAAATCCAAATATTTCCAAATGCGGAGCTCTGAGTCTGAATCCAAATGTAAAGACTGGGAGTTATACACACCCCTTATTAACAAAATACAATGAGCCAAAATGTTTAGAAATATATAGTCCTGATTGGCTAAAATCAATGCCATGGTTGAATGTATAATGACAGAATATTGTGCTTACAGGATAAGGGCATATTTGTTGTGGAATGGTTGAGGTGTGTCATCCTTAGAAATAACAGCAGTGCTCTTCTTGGTATCATGTCAAGTCCGTGCAGACCAAAGGAGCTTAGTCAATAGTGCGTGGTCAGAATGTTGAAATACGGAAGGGCGCAGTGTACAAAATAGCCCTTGTGTGACACCGCGTAGTGAGGAGGTGCCTTAACTGCGCACTGTCACCTCACATTTCACTGACGTGAATATCCATGGCGGCGTGGTGTGGTAACAGTATATCTGCACTTCAGGGGAAAATGTCACTGGAGTGGTAATCCATGGCAGCATGGTGTTGTAATAGTAAATCTTCCATTCGTAGACAATTTACGCTGTTTTAACTTTAGCTGGTTTTGAGAGGCGCGAATTTGCCTTGCGATGTTTTGCTGACTCTGTTTTTTTACTGTGCTGTGTAATTTTTAGCTCAGTTGTTGTGGAACTGCTCTTCTTCAGACTGCAGTCCTCAGTAAGCTCTACAGCTGTAATGACCATGGGTCCGATTCTGGAAGGGTGGCACAAGTTTGCCGCCGAACGCAACTTGCGCCATCCGCAACTGCGACATTGACCTGCGCCCTATTCTAGAAGAGGCAGGGTCTCCGCAGAAAAGTCCTGCGACTTGAGACATGCGGCAAGGTACGCCACACAGAAGGTGTACCTGTCCAACATGTCACAACCCGCTGCCACAGGTCGCAAGTGCACCCCCCACCCGTGCCCCAACCCCCAGGTTGCCCACCATAAATGTGGCACATCACCAGCCCCGGTAGTCCTGCACCTCCCAACCATAAAATAAAACTAGATTCCTGTTTCCCTGGTAGTCTACTGCCCCCCCGAACTGTACAGTAAGAATATAAAACAAAATCCCCATTTCCCTGGTAGTCTAATGCCCCCCCAAACTGTACATTAAGAAAATGAAACAAAATCCCATTTCCTGGTAGTCTAGTGCCCCTCGAACTGTACAGTAAGAATATAAAACAAAATCCCTGTTTCCCTGGTAGTCTAGTGCCCCCAGACTGTACATAAAGAAAATAAAACAAAATCCCCATTTCCCTGGTTGTCTAGTGCCCCCAAACTGTACATTCGAAATTAAAACAAAATCCCTGTATCCCTGGTAATCTAGTGCCCTCCCGAACTGTACATACAGAAATTAAAACAAAATCCCCATATCCCTGGTAGTCTAGTGGCACCACCACCCAGCTGTGCCAGCCCACCCAGCACCCCCACCCATCCCTAGCCAGTGACTGGTACAGCCCACCTGTCACCTCCATGGCCAGCCACCGACTGAGTGCAGTATTAGCGTTACTGCACAGAGACGCTCCCCAATGGCAAACCTTTGTTTCCACTGAAGACAGATGCCTCAGATCCAGCTTCTTTTCCTCTAAGTTTTATTCATTTTAAATTAAAGATTAGTATATTCTAGTAGTTTAAAGTTATTGGTTCTGTCACATACTGTAATTGCCATTAATTTGTTTTTCCTTTTTTCCCAGTTCCTTGTCAGTTCCAAGGAACCACACATTTCTGTACCAGTTCCTTCCCTCAGTTCCCTGTTACAAAAGTTTGACATTTTTTCATCAGAACTGGTATTTTTCCCACATAACGTTTAAGGAACAAAACACTTTTGCTGACCCAAATTCTTTTATTTTCTTGTGTTATATGCAATGCAAGAAAGCTTCCAAACATGCAAAGTCCAAGTGCCTGCGTGATCTCCAGACTAGTCACTTAGGTGACCCTAAGAAATTCTGGGGCCATATTAACATGCTTTTCAAGGGTGCCCATAATGCACAAGAAGGTGCACTCCTGGTTGGGAATACCCTGATCAGTGACCCCTCTGCAGTAGCAGAGGCATTCAGTGCTTCCTTCTCCAACCCAGGCGGACTCTCACCCCCTCTAATCTCTGGTGTTCCCTGCAACAGCAGTGCTGATTGGAAGCATGCTCGGCCTCAGTTCCACCTGAAACTGGTCAAATCTACAGATGTACTTCCCCTTCTACTCAAAATAAACCCTAACTACTCCCCGGGACATGACCTGCTTGAACCGAGGCTACTGAGGGCCGCTGCCCCTGCAATTGCCTACCCTGTCACTTTGCTCATCAACAGGTCCCTCCTTGAAGGAACTGTCCCAAGTAAATGGAAGTTAGCGACCATCGTACCTGTCCATAAAAAAGGACCCAGGGACAAAGTGGGGAACTATAGGCCAATCTCCATACTCTGCCCTCTCAGGGAGGTGCAGGAGACATTGGTATACAATCAACTGCAGGATTACCTTGAGCAGCACCTATTTCTAGCCGACGTACAACATGGCTTTAGGAAAGGTCATGCCACCGACACAGCCCTTTTCTGACTCACGCCCGACATCCTCAATGCCATGGACCAGGGCTCCCCAACAGGGGCTCTATTCATCGACCTGTCCAAGGCATTTGACTTGGTCAGCCACAAACTACTTCTTTCCAAACTCCACCGACTAGGACTGGATGTGCACTCACTTTCCTGGTTTGAGAGCTACCTGCTCAAACGAATCCAAAAGGTTCTATGGAGAGGAACACAATCTAGCACCAGACCTGCGGTCTCTGGGGTACCCCAGGGCTCAATCCTGGGTCTCCTGCTATTCACCCTCCTTGTCAATGACATTGAGGGGGTCTGTGGGGTGAGCAACCTCATCCTTTATGCGGATGACACCGTTGTCTACTGTAGTGACCCGCTACCTAACGTCATCGCTGCCAAACTGCAGGCCAGCCTCTCTGCACTTGAAGTCTGGTTCTCCACCAACTCACTTGTGCTGAACAAAGATAAAACTAAGGCTGTTCTGTTTGGGACCAGATGCCTGGGTACTGACAGATGTGAATTGCTCCAGCTCAACACAGCCCAAGGGAAGAAAGTTGAGATCATCGACAGGATTAAGTACCTTGGGATCCTCCTTGACCAGGAGCTGTCCTACAAGCCCCACATCGACTCCTTAACTAGGTCCATCCACCAGAGGCTTGGACTCCTCTATCCTATATGGGGCCCCCCTGCTACAGTTCCTCTGGGAGAGGGAACTAAGCAAACTTACCGTGCTCTACCATAGAGTGGCATGTTTCGCTACTAACTCCCCCCCAGGAGGCATCACTGTGAGGTCCTTGTGGACCTCCACTGGCCCACCATATGGCACAAGTTGCCCTACTCCTCTATTTGTTTGACTTTTAAATTCACCACTTCCGGCCCTTCTCCCCATCTGAGTGGGCTGCTCACTCCCAAAGTACAGTGCCGTGACATGAGATCCTCGGCAGACCATCCCCTCGACATCCCTCTGGTTCGCACTAACCCCAAGGCAAGCAATCTTTTCAGTATGCTGCTCTGCACTTATGGAACACCCTCCCAGCAAGTCTGGTTGACAAGCCCACTCCCCAAGGGTTTAATTCAGGCCTCAAAGTGTACCTTCAGGAACTTAGTCTCTGTGGCTGTAATCGCTAGCCCCCTGCCTGGGCTTGTTGTCGTGATTGTCATGCCTCACTACTCCTATTGCCATTACTATTTCTCCCACGAAACTCTTGTGCAAAATTGTCTAATTTACTGTGCACCTGTCTAACATTTTGTGAGCTTGCTGTTTCACTGTAAGTGCTTAATGCCCATTCCATTGTATGTATCTACTGTAACTACCGTAAATTGATTCCAATGTATGTAATCTTCTGCTGTAACTAACTCTTGGTCACCCCTGAAAAAAGGGACTTTTGGTCTCAATGGGCTTACCCAGGTACCAAAATCTAAATAAATAAATAAATAATGACCAATAAATCTAAGAAAAGAACAGGTCTTCAGGTTTGTTACTGTTTTGTGCTTACAGATTACTGCTATGATCTTCTCTGATTCAAATGGATCCTCACGATATATTCGTCCATTTCCTGTGGGGTTGGAGGGGAGGGTCTCTTACCATACAGATTGACATAAAAGTTCTCAAATACCTTGGTTATCTCTCTGGGAAGGGTTTTGATGGAGCCGTTTGCATCTGAAATTGCTTGAATAATTCTAGAGCTTTCCACCTCTCTCAGACGAAGGGCTAGTAGGTGTCCAGTCTTCTCCCCTTGATCGATATAGGAAGATTGGGTTTTAAGGATGGCGTATTCTGCTTTCTCATGAAGAAGATCTGAGTATTCATCCCTGAGAGAGATTAGGGCAGTCAACAAGTCTGGTGGGGATGAGGGAGAGAGGGTCAGTTCCAGGAAACGTATCTGTTCCAGGAGTTCCCTAGCCTTGGTTTCATAGAAGCATTTCCGTTTAGTAGCCAGCCGTGTGAATTCCCCTCTTAAAAAGCACTTCAGTGCGCACCAGACTTGATCTTTAAGGGGGATCAAGTTTGTTGTCCTTGAGAAATTGTTGAATGAGGGATCTAATTTTGGAGACAATAAACTCATCTTTAAGGAGCTGTGTAGTTAACTTCCAAGTGGTATCTCTTTGTACATTGGTAGAGGTGATAAGATGAAGCCATACTACAGTGTGGTCGGACAACACTACTGGTTCTATACCACCCCCCAAGTGTCCCGCTAGTAAGGTGGAACTAATAAGAATGTAGTCGATTCTGGAAGAAGTGAGGTGCACTGGGGAATGGAAGGAGAAAGCCTTGACAGAAGGATTGAAGACCCTCTAAGGATCACGCAATGCTAAAATATACATCAGGTCACCAAGAGCCCTCTGGGCCGGGGTCAGTGGGCGGAGGGGTTGGGCTGACCGATCAAGGTCTTGTGTTGGTAGGAGATTCCAATCTCCCCCTAAAATAAGAGGGGCTGGCAAGACAGGCGCGCTGTCTTATCAGCCAGCTCAATAAGGAAAGCAGGATCACCTCCCACCTGGCCATAGATACTCCGAAGGATAACAGAAGTTCTATCTAGGGTTTCTTTGACCAACACATATCTGCCCTGTGGGTCCACGATGGTGGTCTTGGGCTGAAAGGGGGTAGTTTTCGTGATTAAGATTGTGACCCCTTTCCTAGCGGTGGAATCACCAGCAGAGAAGACTTGATGGACCCCTTGTCTACGGAACCAGTTGGCTTCCTGGGTGAGGAGGTGGGTTTCTTGGAGAAACATGATTTTAGCTTGTAACAATGATAAATGTTTAAGAACTTGGTATCTTTTTAGTTGCTCTCGAGCTCCCCTAACATTCCATGTAATAATTTTGATTGCTTGATTAGCCATAACCTTTTTTAACCATAGTGCACAAGGAATCAGCACTTAGGAATATGCCCGCTCCAGGCCCACCCCCTCCCATCCCCCTACCCACCATAGGTTTCGTAACAGTGAGTTCAAACACAGAATAGCATACGGTGATATAGCTTTGAGATTGTGGGTACCGATCCTGAGCCCTCCCTCCCTTCCTCTGAGTTTCCGACACACATTATTAGAGTACTGGTTGAAAAGACATACAGAACTATAAGATATCTGAGAGACCCCAAAAGACTCCCTCCCAGCCCCTCCTCCCTGCCCTAAACACCTTACCCATATAACTATTTACATAGGCTCTCCTGATACTCATAGGGACTGAAAGACCAGCCAGTAGGTAGTGAAGGAGAAGCCAGACCCTCGTGAACCCCCTTATCCCTTCTCCCGTTTGAGAAAACAGATAAATCATATGAAGCAGGATTTATGACTGAAATTGAAAGGATCAGCAAGAGAAACTTGAGAGAGGAATGGGGATCTGCCCCCCAATAGCTAGTACGTGTGGCGGTCTCACCCTCAGCTCCCAAGCACAGGAAGCTCTCTCCCCCTTACCCCCTCTTAAAGCCCCCTAGTGGTCCCAAACGGGACCCACTATTCTCCCTATAAGGATCCTACTCGTGATATTCTAGGAGGAAAGGCATAAAGCTTACAGCTTTCCAGTAAAATCCCTGAAATAGCTACCTCTTGGTAACTAAACATGTTTGGTAGCTTAGATCCCAAATTAACTTAAACCCAAACTGTGTTTGGTAATAAACATCTCTAATTTATACAGGCTCCACCCTGCTTGTTAAACATTCCCCCTCAGTAAAATAAGAGCAACCAAGTTCTATGTTCTTGATATCAAAAGAACTAAGTAAGTATTAGTCTAATATGGAGAGAATTTCACACATTCTCTCGAAGTAAGCTCGGTGGGGGACTAAACTAGAGGGACAGAGTCACCGAAAAAAGGTCCCTCCACAGACTGTATCTTGAGACTAATCATTCCGGTCCAGATCGAGGGTCAGAACAGCATTGCTGGGCCAGCACAGTCTCGGGCCCAAAAACAGTCTCTACAATGAGCAGATCGCCCCGCATCCCGGGGCCAAAACCATCAACTGAAAGGCACCATGAACACAAACAAACTGATGGCCGGGAACCAGACAGTCAAAGAACATCAGACCAGGTTGGTTAAACGGCAGGCATAATCACTTTACTTCCTAGCTGCATTAGTATTTTATCCCAGTGCTGGCCTCGATGAGTTCAGCCCTTCTGGAAAAGATTGGGCAGTTTGCTTGCAAGGTCTGCGGTCGCTTGAGTGGGTGAGTCAGACAATGACCATGCGACCGCTACTGAGACTTGTAAACGGGAGGGGTAGGCCATTTTAAAATGAATCCTCACTGCTATGAACTTGGTGACTATAAGGTGGAAAGCAGCACGCTTCTGCCTCATTTCGTGGGGTAAGTCCTGGGAGATTCTGATTTTCTTGCCCTCCCAGAGTATTGATTGCAACTCATGAGCTTTTGTTAATACATGCTGTTTCTCAATGAAGCACAAAAGCTTGAGAATGATCAGTCTGGGAGGGGCGCCTGGCTGAGGCCGAGATCTAAGCGATCGGTGGGCCCTCTCTATCTGGTAAGTCACGCTAGGTGGAGATGGACCCACAATTTTGGTCAGAAACTTTTAGAGGAAGGCGAGGATATTGGGGCCTTCTTCAGCTTCTGGTAGCCGATTATAAGGATATTATTTCTTCGACTCCTTCCCTCCAGATCTTCCATTTTTAATTACAGCTTTTGTATTTATTGTTTTAGAAGGATGATTTCATGGGCTGTCTTGTCTTTCCAGCATTCAAGGGATGTGATTTGCGCCTCCGAGTCTCCTACTCTGTGGGCTAGGTCTGTTAATTCTCCCCTAAGTGATTTCAGCTCCGTTGAGATGTCTGTCAAAATCTCTCTAAAGGGGAGAAGTTCCTGTATGAAGTGGTCCTCTGTGAGAGGGATCACCGCATTTGTTGAAGGGTTTTGTTTGCTAGCCGGTGCTCCCTGGGCCTTAGACTTTTTAGGGAGTTTCTCAGGTGTTGTTGGCGGAGTATGCTGGAGCGGGGCCTGCCACATATCTGCCTCTATCGCGGACTGAAGAGCCGATTGCAATCTGGAAATTGTTGCTGAGAGAGCTGCAGGCAGGCACTAAGCAGATTAGTCTGAGTTTTGTAGGTTTTAGGCTCTGATTACCAGATTAAGAGATGAATTTAGGAGATGGAAAGAGAGAGCTCTGTACTCTTGCTGCTTTCAGGCTGCCAGCATCATGTGATCTCCAAAATTTATGTTTTTTTAAGCCATCATGTTCCCCTCTATTTCTGTGTGCAGTTCTGGAGACCCCATCTCTGCAAAGACATAGACAGGGTGGAGGATGTCCAGAGGAGGGCAACCAAAATGGTGCAGGGTCTGCACCAGAAGACATATGAAGAGAGACTAAAGGAGCTTAATATGTATATCCTCGAGGAAAGGAGGGAGAGGGGGGACATGATAGAAACTTTCAAGTACCTCAAGGGAATCTGGTAGCAATAAACAGAATGGACACATAATGCAAACCACATGTGTACGTGTACATTAAAGAGCAAGTCTTCTCATTGTGCTGCTTTGAGTGTTTATTCCGTGCATTCCGTTACAGCAGTTTTTTTCAGTAGCGCAATATGTGTTTTAAATATGAGCCTGTGACAAGTGGATGCAGCACTCCCTACAACCAATTCATCCATCCATCCACGTGTTAACTGAATGTCAAGTGTATTTCTTGTAAGTAGATTACTGAGGGAAAACAGAAAAAAGTCAGCGTTTAGAACATATAAGGGACCAAGCCCAAGCAAGCATTCCTGTAAGTGCTGGATTTTTGTTGGGCTGAGGGGGGCATGAAGAAATGTTCGGAGGTCTTCAGAGGTTAGAGGTCAGATTCCTCCTTGCCTAGAAATAACAGGCACCTCTGCCATACGTCCATGTGCTTTTGGCATGTTAACCATGGTCTGATACAAACATTAAGAAAAAAATGTTGACCCTCCTCCTCCTACCCGATTTGCGCTGCTGATGTGGAAGCTGCCGCTGTAGACCCTCTGCTGTCACATCGTAGGACCCTGGGCCAATGTTAGGTTCAGTGCTTCCTAGTGTTACAGAAAGTACCCTCAGAGCTCTATCGTACATTTTAACTCTTTACAGCCACAGTAAACCAGCTGTCCAAAAACACTGGCTTACGGATTTAGGAGTTGTTTGCAACGTTCTGTGGAAGTTGTTTGCAGTGTGTTCCATAGAACTTCACTCAAATTCACTGCAGATTTTGTAATGTTTCTGCTTCTTTGTCAACTGCTACTACTCAACTACTGGTTTGCATATTTATAACACAAGGCTTGGATAACTTTATACTTCCATTCCCGATGAGAGTTCTGCCGGTAGAGGAAAGGGGTTGCGTTTACTGTTACCATGGCGATGGCCCGGCTCTCCCCCAAACAGATTTATTAATTAATGGGGTCAAACAAAAAGCAAACAGCTGTTCACCTGTTTAGGCACAGCTGGTTATCACTGGGACAACCACGGTGTCTGATATCGCAGCTGAGCATGTTTGCTGTACAAGGCGCATCTAACAAGACTACCAAGGGAACAAAAGGCTGCACACACACTCCAGAAACATGACAGGGGCTAAGAGATGGGGCTATGGGCTGCTTGTGCATCAGTGCTTGCCTGCTTGCACAGTCTGCAGACCAGAGTCAGCGTAAGATGCATGTGGAGCAGGTCATGTGGCTGATAAAAAGGCAGTCTCTTCAAATTACTTAGCAAAAAGCTCTCATATTTAACACAAAGCTCTCGTAAGTTCTTAAAATTTTCTTTTGTAACTTGGCAGCTTGGAAATGGGGTCATTAATTTAAAAGACCCTTTTAAGAGCTCAACTGAGTAGGGACTCAAATTCCGATGATGGAAGAAATGTTCTGAGGGTCTCAGAGGCTGGAGGTCAAATTCCTCCTTGCCTAGAAATAACAGCTACCTCTGCCGTATAACCATGTGCTTACTGGAATTTAAGCACAGTCGGATACAAAAATTAAGAAAAAAAATTTGACCCTCCTACCCGATTTGCACCCCTGATGTGGAAGCTGCCACAGTAGCTCCTCTGCTGTCACATCATAGGATCCCGGGCCAGTGTTGGGTGCGGTGCTTACTAGGGCTAGAGAAAGTACCCTCAGAGAACTATCTGCGGTGCTTACTAGGGCTAGAGAAAGTATGCTCAGAGAACTATCATACATTTTAGTGATTTAAAGCCACAGTAAACCAGCTGTCAAAAAACATTCAGTTATGGATTTAGGAGTTGTTTGCAATGTTCCCTGGAAAAGCTGTCACTCAAAGTCGCTGCAGATTTTTTAATGTTTGTACTTCTTTGTAAACTGCTACTACTCAACTACTAGTTCGTATATTTATGAAGCAAGGATGGTGTATGTCAGTCAGCATACTTTATACTGCCATTCCTGCTGAGAGTTCCGCTAGGAGAGAAAAGGGATCGTGCATACTGTTATCATGGTGACAGCCCAGCTCTCCAACACACTCTAACAACAACAGCAAAACCCACAAACTCCGTGTCAAACTGCCAAGCTCTCTCTTCCTCTCTGCAGTGTCTTCATTATATTTTAGTGCACATAAAAATGGAAAGATGACTGAAGTGATGAAGCATCATACAAAATCATGCATTTAGCCCCCTGGTATTTCAGCACCATTGCAGAGAGTGGAGTCCATCAGTTACATCACTGGATAAATCACGCTACTGCACATGCATGAAAATGGAGCTGCACAGGTGCAAGAAATACACACAAAGGGCAGGGATGTGATGAAGCTCTTTGTGTGACAGAAACCTCTTCCCAGAAAAAAAAATGACAAAACAACCCAGACAGTGTATCCATGGTATTCTTAAGACCTCTTAGCCCAATGGCTTGGGCCTGTCACAGACAGTATCATCTGAACTCCACCGAGTCTCCCCGGAGTTCTCCAGTGCTCTCTTTCATGTACACCATGGGTTGGGAGTTTGTCTTTCCAACAGGCATGCAACGTAGCTCCCAAGTCAAAGGCTTCTAGGTTTCTCAGCAATGCCACATCTTGTGGCTTTCATGCCGGTACATCCTCACAGTCTGTCCTGCACCCACTACCCCTCCTCTGGCGAATAGGTGTTGTCAAGCACATCTCCACCTAGGGTGCCCCTCATCCTGGTGACCATTTTCAGGGTCTCGGCAGCAGATTCATTCCTCTTCTTGGGCCATGTCCCACAGGTGTCCCTTCCAGGTCCCCATTTGGCAAATGCAGCCCATCTGCACAAATGTCCTGTTGTAATCCCCTTTGCAGCCCAACTAGCTGCCATTCTCCCCCAAGAGATTCAAGAAAAAGAGTAATGACAGTAAGCTTACCAGAATATAAAAATATATTTACAGGGCATAAATTCTGATGTCACTGATGGTATATTCAGTACATGTTTACACTTATTATTGGCAGTACGCATCACGTTTGTTGCAACACCATGTCTGTGTAGATGCATAACTTTTTAGACACACTGCTATGGTTCTCTTTCAGTGCTAGTGCAGGTTTAGAAATCTTGCTTTATATTTCATACAGGCTCACTGCTGACTATCTGCAAGTACACAGGACAGTGTCTAACTATGGCTTTTAGGAAGATCCCCACCGCCATAGGCAAAACTCTTGTAACTGGGTCACCGTGCAGATGTTAGGATGTTACTCACAGTTACTACAGTACCCTTTCCTTGCACCAAACATGATTAGGGGGCCTGGGCTCATTAGACTCCTTGAATTGGCGGGGGGGGTCACTACAGAAGATAGCAGAAAATAGTGCAGTTTCTTCACCCAGAGAATTATAGGTGGGCCAGGTCAAGTGTGCCAGTGCCACTCCCTAGGATGCAGTACCAGTCTGCCTCTCCACAGGTTAAGACCATCATCCTGGAATCCGACGATTGCAATACTTAAACTTGGAAAAACACAATTTATGCAAATGTCATGCTGATGGGTCTTTTTTTCCTTGCTTTTGGACACACTTGGTGAAGGCTCTATGGTCTGCATGCACAAGCTATTGTAAGGCCAGTCTCTGTAGTCAGGTTGTATCCTTCCTTCCCTCAAGCTCCTCTATCTGTACTGCCACCTGTGATCCACTGGGAGGCAGTATAGCATTGGAGAATGCTGCCTGCCTTCTCTAGAGTAGGAGAGAGAGTCCTGTGAGACATTTGATCCTCCTCCTTCTCCTAGTGGCCCGCCCCTGACAACCTGTTCTCATTTTCAAACCCAGGTCACCAGTGTCAGGAGTTGTAACCCTACTGCTGTGTCGATGGGCTGGCTTGGTATACAGTATTATATTTCTAGCTAAGAATATTCATCTACAGTCATACACATTGCATAATACCCAGCATGTTGAAGCCAGCACCTGGAATCACCTAACTGGATTTAAACCACTATTGCATGCAGACCCCTACCTCTGGCACATGGTTCCTGCCACCATCTGTTTTCTTTCCACCATAGACATCAGATGCACCTTAATCCCACTCCTTGTTGCTGACTGTTATTCCGTTACTTTGCCACTCTGTCTCAGTTCAGACTCCCCTGCACTTCTTGTTCAGTTCAGGCACTGCCTCCATTCTGAATTTTCTTCAGTTCTTTAGATTTTCATCTGTTCTTAGATTGTGGCATCACAGTTTCCTGACAGTTGTTCTGACAGTTGTCTCCACTGTCATGGGCTCTCCATGGGTTAACCCTTTAAATGAGTTTAAGAAACTGAGTGCAGCAAACCCATGCCACCTACAGATGTCCACATTGAATACCTTGAGTGGTTCACCGGCTCTCTGGTACCCAAGTGTACAAGCACCCCAACTCCCCTTTCCCTTCTCCCCATCCTCCCAACCCTGTCTATATTCCACATAGCTAATGAACCAGGAAGGCATCTGACCATCCCCCTTCCCACTTCTGTCCGCTACCATCTCTGCTCCCCTAAGATTGAGTCCCCAGTCACTGAACTTCTCCTATCTGGCTTTCTCCTGCTCACTCCCCATCCTCCCCCGGCCACCAAGTCAGCCTGCCCATTTCACCCAACCGACATACACAGCAAATGTGTTTAGACAAATCTCGATGGAAGCAATACAACTAACACCAACACCGAAACAGTCAGTGTAGAAGCTTTGTCAGCTTATGAAACAGGAACAAGGACAGTTCACTAATATTCAGTAGTGTAACTTCATTAGTCCTGGTTTAGCCTGGTGACATAGGTGAGCTAAGGAAAGTTTCTAAATGAAAGCTCTCTCTATCTGGCCTTACCTTGGGAAAGAGTGTGCTTTCAAAACAATGCTGTATAACACATTCATTTCAGTTCTTGCAGAAAATATTGCTATACCTGTTGAATAGGAAGCTCCTGTCTATGTGAAGTGAACCTATTTAAAGGCAAGTGATGAAATTGGTCGATTTGAGTCTTCACTGCGACCTGAATAACTGCAAACATGACCCATTCCTGAAATTTGCTGAGATGCGTCAGACCTTCTTGAACTTCCTGAAGCTTTTTTTTCTTTCTTGCACTCCCAGTGGTAGAATTGAAAAAAAAAATGAAAGTGCTTTCAGTAATTCTAAGTTGACATCTAGTGGAACGCAGACACTGCAGTTATGAAAAGGCTCTGGCATTTAAAAATGAATTGGCTGTTTAATTACTGCCTCAAAGTGCATCTTCAAGAGAAGGTGACCAGAACAATGCAGAACATTTTTTTCTATTTTCATGGTGCCGTTATATTGTTAAAGCATGAAGGTAACTTATTTTCTTAAAAAACAAAAACTAAAAACGGCCGGAAGTCAAAATAAATAAACAGATTAAAATATATGTTAAATTGCTTTTCTGAGGGCTTCCAATGATGTATAATTTAGTGTTTATTTTCTATTCTGTATCAGTAATGTTCTTTTGCCACACTGTCTGTGTTATTTCAAGGTAGGTTGGGGTGGTGATGGAGATAAGAAAGGCAGACAGCTGCTATATTGTTTCCTGAAAAAAAAAATTCAAAACATTTTAGAAAAACTGTATTTAAAGTACAGTATTGTATAACTGGTGACTCATACAAGTATATAAAATTGAAACAGAGTGGTCTAGTACTCTATCTGGCATTTGAAATCCAATGGCAAGAAATGTAAAGTACTGCAAATTAGTAGCAGAAATCCATATGCGGATTATTGCATCAATGAAGTAAGGTTGGTGCACTCAAGAGAGAAAAGGGACAAGAGAGTGATAATTACATAACAATAGTCTAAAAACCTCTTCCCAATGCAGTTAAGCTTTGGAAAGGTAAATGTGGTGTTAGCATGCATAAGGAAGACTTCACCATTTGTAGAAGAGAGATAATACTGCTACTGTATTGGTCAGTGGTTCGACCACACCTGGAGTACTGTGTGCAGGTCTGGTGCCCAGATCTGAGTACACACCAAGATAGAGTGGAAACCATACAGGACAACAAAAATGATCCAGGAACAACAGGGTAGGTCTTATGAGGAGAGACACAAAAGTCTCAATAGGTACTCTATGAAGGACAGAAGGGAGAGGGGAGGATATAATGGAAAATATCCAGATCTGTACATGGGGTATATAAAATTAACTCCCCACAGAGTTGTTCAAGTTAATGAACAGTTGCTAGGGGTACAATCTTAGGCTGGATGGGAGAAAATTTAAAAAAGTTGGTAGGAAGTATTTTTCACACTGGGAGTGGTGAATGGGTGGAATAGTTTACTAAGCAATGTGCTCAATGTTGGGACCATAGCTGGGTTCCAGATACAATGGGATTTCTTAAAGGGGGTTGTTATAAAGTACTAGATCGTGGCGCCTCAGGACAGAATTCATGAATTTATAGATCTTCCTTGACTAAAAGTCTCCACCACTCATTCACACTAATGGGACTACGCCGGAGGCGCTAGGACCCTGTGGGAGCCAAAAATCTTCAGGAGGGCTGGCGATGGGATAGGACCATGCATTTGCACCATATAGGCTATCTCAGCATCGACTCTAACCGCCTCAGTTCCTTTTCTCCCGCCGAGTGTGCTTCAATGATGAAGTCGCTCACTTGCCAGGAGTCAAATCCTTGTCTATATGACAGCAACTATAGCCATTCAGTATTCATTTAACTTACCATTTTTAGTGTTCTTTTTTCCTTTTTTTTTTAAAAAAAAAAAAAGAAGAAGATGATGAAGAAGAAGAAGAAGAAATTCTCAGCCTGCCATCAATGGAGTCAACCTTAGACGGCAGCGGTGACAGTAGAGAGACTTCATTTGAAAGTTGTGATGGCAGTGGGGCTGTGTCTGGTCCACTGCCCTTTGTGGAGGGGGGGTTCCAACCACAGGCAGTCTGGTGCTGGGGGGGGTGGAGGACAGTCCACCCAAAGCACATAAGTAGCGGTTCCGGGACCCGGGTCCGCTTGACCTCGAGCTCTTCTTCCTCCTGTCGGTGGAAGAAGAATCGGTACCGCTTGAGATCACCCTCTGGTACGTCTGCGTGGGGATCGTTGTTGGTAGAGAGTGGTAGGCCTGAATCTGGGCTGCAGCCAGGTCAGTCAGGCCAGGATGTGCATGGTGCCCTCTCCGGTGCCAACACCATCGACGCCGACTCCTCATGCCTACCCTTCTCTCCTTTTTCCCTACAGGGGCCGGCATGAGTACTGCTTTCCTTCTCCCTCTTTTTCTTCATGTCTAGCAACAGTTCTGGTGCTGCACATGGTGCCGGCACCAAGTGTGGTGCTGGTGCCATGTGTGGCGCCGTGTGTGGTGCCATGTAGTGCTGGCACCATGGGTGGTGCCAGGTCTGGCGCTGGCTCTGGCGCTGTGGATGGCGCTGAACTCTTTGCTGATCCAGCAAGTGGTGTTGTCCGTGTTCCTGGTCTAGACTTGCTTTTTGGAGGTTATTCTGGGGTAGAAGTGGATCTGGATGAGTCTGTCCCTATTCTGCTTTGTCGAAGATACAGTGGATGACTCATTTTATGTGCTGGAATGCAAGCCTTCTGTATCAGTGTGACGGGAGATCTTCTTTCTAGTTTTTTTTCCTCAGGGATATGAGGTCCTCCATAACATTTCAGTCTTCATCTGTGGACCAAAGCAGACTTCTACGTCTTGAGTTCCTACATTCCTCAGTACGAGTACACCCTGTGGAACACAATCAATGCAATGGTTGAGAGCCTCCCGGAATCTATCGCTGCATTGCTAGGGGCTTATAGCCCAATAATCAGCTGAAAACGTTTATGGATGCCTATGACTCCATCTCTAGGGCAGTTGCTGCTTGCAGCAAGTGGTTAACGTCTCCTTGACAGTGCTTATCTATTCGGCCCTCAGGTTGTGTTCTGGGGGCACTCGGAACAATATGACTACCTTTTAAACAACAGGCGGTGCCTGCTGCCTCTCAGAGGGATGGGACCTTCGACATTCTCATACAGGCAGTCCTTTCAAAATAAAGGCCTAGGTGCCTTTATCAGGAACCAACCCAGTAGAGGGCATAGGGCCCCAAAGCACCCTGTACCAACCTCTGTGGATTGAGCCCAGGTTCCAACTCAGCTGTCTGAGGGGGGCACCTCTCAGTAGTAGAAGCGGTGTCTAATTCAGCTTTACAGCCAGTGGAAGTCCATTACAGCAGACATATGGGTCATCAGGATTGTCTGAGAGGGATACTCTCCCAGTTTTGCAAATTTCCTCAGACCTTCCACCCTGATGGCAGCCCAGTCTGCCCACCTCTCAGTAACATTCTCTTGCTTCTGAGATATGGGGCCTCTGTGGGAACTGGGCAGTAGAAGTTGTTCCACAGCAGAACGGAACATAGCTTCCTATTTCCATTGCTTCTGGTTCCAAGATAACAGGGGGTATGCGCCATTTGTCGACTTTGGAAGATTAAACAAATGCCTGTTCAGGGAGGAGTTCACTAAAACCTCGGCGTTCAAGTATTCACTTCCTGGACATTTTGCTCCTTGCTAGCCCATCCGGGCAAGAGACACAGGAGGCAGTTACCACAGCTTCTCAGTTGTTCTTTTCAGGGGGGTTTCTGATTCAGAGAAGGTGCCAGTTTCATCTTCCCAGCAGCTCCTCTTCTTAGTAGCCCTCCTGGATACCTCCAGGGCATTGTTTTTCATTCCAGAGGACGGGACAAATGACATCTTCAGATGTCTCGTTACATCATGGAAAACGACTCTTTCAGGCCCCTTACGGTCGAGCAGATGCTGGGACTCAGGGCATTCCCCCGCAACAAGCAGTGGTCTCCGACCACGCATCTGCAATCCTCCATTCAAAATGACGGAGCCTTAGACAAAATCTCTCATGGGGAGCTCACTGTCAAGACTTCCACACTCATGTATAGAGCCAGGAGGAACTTCAACTTTTCACAAATTTCTTAGAGATGAAAGCTGTCTTATAAACAAAGTCCTGAAGGATGCTGTCTGCCACGAAGTGATTCTGCTTTGGACGAACAACAGAGCTGTGATGTATTACATCAGCAAGCAAGGTGGAGCACCCTCCTATCCTCTCTGCAGGAAGGCGGTGAGGTTGAGAGAGTGGTACCTCGAGCATGATGCTTCAGTTCAGATTTCGTGCAGTCACTTTCGGTGAGTGAGGCAGTTCTGACCCGCTCCTTTTTGTGTCCCCTCTCAAAGCTAAACTGCCTCTATGCTGCTTCAGAAATCCAGACCTTGGTGTTTCCTGTCAGGATGTATTCACTACAGTAGACAAGATGGTCCCTATATGTTTTCCTCCTCTTCCCTTAATTCAGAGGGTGCTGCACAAGTTGTAGGCAGAGGGGGCAGGATGATTCTCATCATCCTAGACTGGCCTTGGCAGATATGACTGCATTGATCAACAATCTATCAGAAGTTCTCCCGAGGCGACTACATCTATGAGTGGACCTCTGACACAGGGACGTTAGTCCATCCTAACCTGCATTCCCTTCATCTCCATGCCAGGCTCCTCAAGAAATGGCAGTGGGCAAGTTTAGGTTTCCCAAACCATTGCATACATCTTCTAAGCCACATATAGAGTGGAAACCCTTCTCCTTCTGGGGTGCAAGTCCCATCTGGACCCCCCGGTTGCCCACCAAGTAAGGTGTTAGGGTGCCTCTTGGACCTGTCAAATGCAGGTCTGCATTACCCGGCAGTGAAGGCACACCTCTGTGCATTTTTGGTCTATCTTGAGCCAGTAGACAGCATGTCACTGGCTCAGTTACCGTTAGTTAAATTTTACTTCTCCCTACTTACTTCATTAACTCCAGAATGAAGCAGAGCACTCCCTTCATTTGTTTGGATGTTAAGAGGGTTCTGCGATTCTACATCGACAGAATGAAGAGATACACATCTGAGCAGCTTTTGTATCTTTCAGCATGCCTTGGCTGGGTCAGCCTGTTGCCACGAGATGTATTTTGGCTTGGTTAGTTGCATGTCTTTGACACTACTAATCTATGACACAGGTGAAGTTGGAAGGCCGGATTCACACCACTCTACCGGAGTGGTTGTAGCTTTCCTAGCAAAGATTTGTAATGTACCCGTTGCAGACTTCTACAAGGCTGTGAGTTGGAGCTCAATGCATACCTTTGTAAAAGCACTATATTCTGGATGTCCATGCCAGACAGTTCACTTTCTTTGGCAGAACAGTCCTTATGGACTTCTGTCCTGTGTGAACTCTGTCTCCTACCACTTGGGGGTTTGATTTTCAGCTCAGTACTCTCCCATTAGTGTGAATGAGTGGTGGAGACTTTTAGTGGAGGAAGATATGGAAATTACATACTTACCGTAATTCTTGATCTTCTTGGACGAAGTCTCCACCACTCATTCATACGTCCACCCACCATCCCCTGAGCACACTCATTCTGATTGGTCTTCACTTCCTTATTGTTCGGGCTGTGAAGACATTGTTGAATTGACCCTTCTTACATGAGTCATCGGGGCCTTCATATGCCCAGAAGTTAGGGTTAGGTTTCCTTTCGTTAGTTTACGCTGCACCTCCTCAGCCGAAAAGGTACTGAGGCGGTTGGAGGGTCGATGCCAAGATAGCCTATATGGCGCAAGCTTGTCTCACGGCACCGCGCATGTGTGGTCCTATCCCGGCGCAAGCCCTCCTGAAGATTTTTGTCCCCCGTGGGGTCCTAGCACCTCTGGCGTAGTCCCATTAGTGTGAATGAGTGGTGGAGACTTTGTCAAAGAAGATCAAGAATTACGATAAGTACGTAATTTGCATATTTTTCCTGTCATTGTTCTTCTCCTCTGCTTCTATGCTTCTATGAATGAAGTCAGAAGGCTGTTACATTAAAACCCAAACAGCAATTTCAAATTGCACTACTACTTTAAATGTGTCAAGGCAAAACTCCATGCACCAGAACTACATTCCCCAATTTAACTAGAAAAAAGGATGTGGTTCTCCTTGTAATACCCTAAACATTTTCTGAATAATATCTTTGTGGGTTCTAGTCCCACACCAGGAACATAGGCTAATGCTCACTACTGACACAGTAGTGCAGCACTAGGGGGCTGCTATATTGTTTAGGTGCCGTCCTTTGAGTGAGGCATTAAACTAAGGTCCCTTCTGCCCATATCTGGTGGGCTGTACAGGTAGAAGTTGAAAATCCCATGGCACTTATTGTAAGGGTAGGGATTTTCTCTGATGTCCTGGACAACATTCCCCACCCAAAACATTTCATGCAACCATCTCCCCAGGACTCACCTGGAAATGAACTGTCACAGCTTAGCGTGCCTTTGCTGGTCAAAACCTACAAATAAATAAAAGATACTTCACCCCAGTTAATTAGGGAATTGTCACTTTCCCCATTCACAACAAAGGATCCTAAAAGGTCTGAGGTGGCATACCTACTGGATCAAAGTTCACAAGGACACATGTTATTGATACAGTTTATATTTATCAACATACTGCACATCAATATACGTGTAATTATAATGTTATGGTTAAAAGTGTATGATTGCATATTGACATACATCACAGTGAATTGACATATGGAAACTGTATAAACAAGTTACAGTGGGTCTGTGTGATAACGGTGAATGCCTAAAGGCAATCACCATTATCACTCAGTCACAGTGCCGAACACATTTTCGGCACTCTGACAACCCTGGCACACCAGAACAATGGCTCCAGGACAGATTTTTACTGCTTAATGATTCTCAACTCCAGGGGTGCATGTCGGGGGTGAAAGCAGTAAAAATAAAAGGTTGAACCAGGTGTAATAAAAAAATCGCACCAGCGCCGGTCCCGACACAGTATCTCAGCCACCCCAGTCACTAGCCAATCCCCGCGCCATGGCGCAGCACAACCAGCAACCTGGCGCCACCCCTACGGCCTCTTCACCCCTCCCAGCCCATTTCGCCATGCTCCTCCCCAGCGCATGCATTATGAGTGACTTCCTGTCACCTAGTTCGCCCACCCCCTCATCTGGTCACTGTACCTTTTCGTTGCCGTGAGTGGATTGCGCCAGGAAGGAGTCGCCGTAACGGACGGCACCCTTCCTCATGCGCCCACTTCACAGGTTACCAGTTACAATTATGTCAACATGGCTCCAAGCTTTTATTTTGAAAAATTAATTTTGTTGCCCTGATTCAGAAGTTATCCTTTTTCCAAAAAATCATCTTTTAAAAGGGTTGAGTTTGAAAATGTTAGAGCTAGAAAACTATTATTTTGGTCATGAAAGCTTGAAGTTAAGGCACCATAAATTACAATGACACAGTTTTAATGGATTGTTTTTTTTTTCTAAAATATAATCTTTAAATTTTTAAATATGTAAAAAATGCATTAATGCCTGGCTTTTAAAAGGTCTGGATGCAGGACTTGCAGCAGTAATTCTGCTGCAGCTGCATCACTACAACTGCATTAACCCTGTGTTTAGGGTGAATGTTGTTTAATATCTATTTTAAATATCCCTGCTCATGGCTATAAGGGTAATTTTTGCAGGCACTTTTTAACTTCTACTCCTTTAGTGGTAATTTTGTTAGTTATAATTGTTGCAAAAATATGTCCCCCCCCAAGTGATGTACCAAAATACAGGGGTGCTTTGAATTGATATCCACTACTGGTAAAGTGTTGTAATTGGTTTGTTTAAAGCTAAGAATTTAAGCATGCCTGTCTGTAGGCAAATTCATGTAATGGTATTTACTTACCTGGTAAAGGTGATTATACTTGCAACCTTTACAGTGCTCATAAATCCTCACAAATGAGCAGTCCTCTGCCATCCCATTGGCCAATGCACGATCATAAATCTTTGGTCTGCTGGAGGGCAATCCCCTCAGTTCCAGCCAGAGAAACCCATATGAAACTTCCCTAGCAGAAAGAAAAAACAGAGAAAAAAGAACACCTCAACAAAGAATATGAC